>JAJTUV010000053.1:885000-1485000 GCA_021653895.1 Mastomys natalensis | reverse complement strand
GGTTCTGAATACTCAGCTCTAGTCAGGTTGGATACCACGACAGGGTGCCATCAAAACAAAATAAAAAACCAGGAGTGGGTCCCAAACCCAGTTAACTTGCAGTAATAAACTTGTTCAAAGGCTCTATAAATACTTCGAGTTATTTCCTTAAATCATCTTACGTTAAGATGTGTTTCCTTCAAAACACACACACATACACACACACACAACATGTATGGGTGCTTTGTTTATATGTAACCACACACATGCCTGGTGCCCAAAGGCCAGAAGAGGACACTAGATCTTTTGAAACTGGAGCTATAGTGGTTGTGAGGTACCATGTGGCCCTGGGAATCCAACCCAGGCCCTCTGGAAGAACAGCCGTGCTTGTAACTGGTAAGCTAACTCTGCATCCCCACCCATGTCCTTCTAGTAACAACAACAAATACCAATCTGCTTTGCTAGTTAGTTGAGCCTCAATCAAATTCACTGCCAACAAAGTCGTTTCAACAAGTGGATCAGATATTTTTGATCATACTTCCAACGAATCATGGTGCGCTGAATTCAGATAAAGAGCAAGACACACAGTCCCGCGAGCCTGTGGTAGCAGGCTGCCACACGCCAGAGCCACAGATCTGTCTCTGCTCCCTGCTGCCTCTCCTGATCCCCCCCCCCCCCCCGTGATAAACACAAGTTCCTGTCTGCTCTGTGCTGAACTGTGAGCCCCTTAAGGATGTCCAGGATGGGTGTAACCCACTGCCAAGGAAAGGTCCTTTGGTGAGTATGGGGAGAAAAATGGAGGTTCTTAAAACGTAACATTCTTTGGTGCCTGTCTTCATTCCTCCAGAAAACCTGCCCAACCCTAAACTGTTGGGTTGACTCAGGCATCACTGTAACAAGTTTCTTCTCACTGACTTGGAATTAAGATGTGTTTTCCGTTACTGTCCCATTCTACCAAGGTCAAAGGGTCTTTCCCAGCCAGGCTCTCCTAAGATGTAAAGGGAGAGCCAAACAAAGGATGAGAGGCTTTTCTCTCTTTAAGGACCTAGCTGTCTGCATAATACAGTAGACTTCAATTGTGCACAACAGTCAAGAAATGGAGAGATGGCATACATTTTGCATGAAGTAGCTTTGAATCATTTATTCAGAGTACTTGAGGGAATCAGAGGTGAGAACCGAAGCCTATAATGCCAATATTTCAAGAAGGCAAGGCAAGAAGAATATAAATCTGGGCCAGCCTGGGCTATGTACATAAAAAGACCCTGTCTTAAAATGAAAACGGAAACGAACAAATAAATCAAGAAAGATAGGAAACAGTAACCAACATGGACAAAAATAGGTTCTAAATTCATTTTGACCTGGCTTCATTGAGGCGTTAGTTAAAACTAATCAAATCCCCTAACAGCCAAAACAGAAGCTTAAAAATAGTCATAACTAGCTAACATTCAGCACATAGAGCTGAGATATGGGTCTATATTTATTCACATAGGAAAATAAGCACATGGAATTTTGAATAAAAACAAAGTGATTAGTAGAGAATAATTCTATGAGTTCATGAGTACCTACTAAGACACAGGTAGACGTAAGTGAAACTCTTATGTCTGAATGGCAGAAATCTAGGTACTTTTTCTTTATTTTTCTGTTCTGTTATGGGTTTCCCCCTGACTTTATATATACATACGTGTGTATGTGTGTGTGTGTGTATGGTGTATGTGTGCATATATATGTGTGTGTGTGTGTGTGTGTGTGTGTGTATATATATATGATGTATGTATATGCACACATATGTACACACACACACACACACACACACACACACATATATGGCAAACAAGGAGAAATAGGAGGGAAAGGAGGGAGGGGAAAGTGAAGGAAGAAGAGAAGACAGAAGAGGAGGAAATTTCCTTGTGAGGGAGAAAAGATTGGTCCTAATAAATACCTCTTTTAAAAAGGTTTCTTCCCCTCTTAAAGAAGCGACTGCTGCAGTGCCTCTGGACCAACCATGGTTCCCATTACTATTAAATTAAATTCTCTTATTTACTTTAATGTGATGACACCAGAAAAACCCAGCAGTAGCTGCTAAAGGTGAAGTACTGCACCTTACAACACAATCACTGGCTGTGCGAAAAAACACTCTTTACAAGAGTTGTGTATATAAATGCCTGGCTCCTATAGGATTCATTTACCAAAGAATCCAAGCATCGTAAAATGTCTAGGCGCACAGCTATTTGATTAACTTACTTATTAGTACTAGTACTGGAGGAACAATAAAGATCCCCTTTAAAATAGTAAGCAAAAGAAAAGTGTGAAACACTCAAGTGACAAATGCTCGTTGGGAATTTTCAAAACCATACGGAGCAAACGGCATGGTTGTGGGCTGAATGGACCAGATGACAACCTTCAAACATCCTTAGCATCTATTATTTAAGCCATCCCTGAAGGCTAGCCATTTACACCATCCCAAAGCAGAACAGTCTTCTCAGTTCTCAAAGTACCTTACTGGAATTCCGCGCAGGGGCAGGGCCCTGCGCGTGGAGCATTAGCTCATGGGTTGGGCCCTGTCTCTAGAGTCAGAGACACCTGTCCCCAATCCAAGCTTTCCCATTTGCTCAACTTTAGCCCTACAGGCAACCAAGTAACCTCTCTGTGCCACAGCTCCTTCATGGGAAACACAGGAGAATCATTACAGGCTCCGCAGTTTTGTAGTGAGGATTTGACACAAAGCATGTGCCAAGAACACGCATTAGCCAGGAGTAAATGTACTATGCTGTCAATTCTACTTCTTGCTTCATCATGATCACACATAAACGGTCACGGTCCTCGAAGCTTCCCAGGTCAGTGAGGAGACTTTGTGAGGCACCACTAGCTCATATTTAAGGATGGACCAAAAGGATGCTCATAACCTAGGCGACTTGGTTCTAGATCTCAGTTTTATTGCTGTTGTTTTGTTTTGGTTTTCTTGACATAAAAATGCAGACACAGAAAATGCCTAAGTAAAACTCATAAATATATGTTCTGCAAACCTACTCCTAGTTCTAAAGCCACTATTTAGTTAACGCCCCTCTTGGCCTTCAAGCTAGAACACTCCCCAACTTCTTCGTCTCCTTCCCTGGCTTCTTGTCCGCCCACACTGTAACAACTCTCACCACCAAAGATAATGAGGGAAAGGTCACACTTTCACATAGCGTCTTGTTTATCACACACCTCTCTATGAATCATTTCTAGTGTTAGATTCGCAGTCTTAAATCTCCTCCAGCATCTTCTGGGTACCACTGGTGATGAGAGTAAGGACAGGGAGCAGCCAGCAGTGAGAGCGGAGCCTACGTCCCATTCGTAGTCCATCTACTGGCCAGCTGTGAATCTTCCAGTTCTTGACTTTCTCTCTGTGCCTCAGTTCCCTCATCCACTGCCTTGAGGATGGCATGGCCTCATGTGGATGGGTGGAGAACAGTCCTGGCATGGACCATACTCAAAACTGATGGAGTTAACATCAACTTCATGAATATTATCTAATGGTATGAAAATTTCTAAACCCAATCTTAGCTTTATGATTAAGCACAAATCTACACATTTTCTGAGAAGTTCTCATTTAAATACGGGCTACTGGCACCTTTTACTCCTGAAGTTTAAAAACTCTAGCCTATTCCATTAAACATCTCTGGTGAATAACCTGGACCATGGCATGCAGTATAAAAACTGGTAGGTAATAGAAGATTAAGACTTACTCTCTATCCTCAAAGGGATTCATAATTAAATAAAAAAAACAACATGGAGATACTTAACTCATACAAAACATATACACAGGGGCTCAGAGGGTAAGGGTACTTACTGCTTTTGCAATGTGAGTTCAGTTTGCAGCACCCATGTTTGGTAGGTAGCTCACTATTGCCTATAACTTCACCTCTAAGAGGTTCAACACCTCTGGCCTCCAACACACACACACACACACACACAGGAATGTGTAACATGTTCTTACACATACCCACACACAAAAACATACAAATATTCACATACTTACACATGCACATACATAAACACACACACACACATACCCACACACATGCACACAACCACACAGACATTCAGACATGCACAAGATTTTTAAAAACCCATTTTTAAAATGTATAAAGAAGAACTATATAAAGAAGAACCCTCAAGATCTAATAGCATCGCACAAGAGAGCAAGACCCTCCTAGTTGGAAGGGAAACTGTTACATGCTTCCCAGAGGTGGCAGCTTCTAGCTTGGACCTTTAAGTGTGGACAAGAAGATGAGCTGAGTATTTCAGGGACACTGAGTCCCAGGAACCCAGAGACAAGGACTTGGAGCAAGGTTTAAGGATGCACGCCTGGGAAAGTAGCTGTAGGGCAGAGAGTGAGGAGGTGAGGTCTACAAGGCAGAGGCTCCAGACTGCAAGAAAATTCCCAGATGATACTGAACAGTGTGGGTTTGCTCTGGGGTCAGCAGGGCAAGGCACCACGAGAGAACCCCATACGGTCTGACTGTAGGTAAACACAGGTCGGCACCCTCTCCACCTGGGCTTCATCAGGGTTGAATGATAAGAACTTGGGTTTGTAGGCCCACAGGCCTGACGTGGATTTAGGGAGCCCAAGACGCACTGCCTTAATGTATGTGCAAAGAAAGAAGTCTCGAGGGCTGCAACATGAGAAGGCTCTTTCAAGTAAAAATGTTTCTTTTATCTCACACAACACACACAAAAAAAAAAAAAAAACAGTTAAGTATTTGGAAAAGAAATTTCGAGCCAAACCAAGTAGCTTGGTCTGATACCATTTTTTTACTCCTTTGACACAAATGGGGCTTTTTAATGACAATAAAACAAGTCTATACCTAAGAAAGACCCTGACTGTGCAATATATTATCCATCTTAAGAAAAGGCCCTGTACAATCCACTGACCTAGCGTGGGTTCCTTCCCGCCTTAGGTCGGGCTTGACTTTAACACAGCCATCTTAACCCACGCCACTCATGGAACAGTAAACTAATATTTTAAACTAAGGTATGAGGTAGTATTTTCTTTTTTTTTTTTTTTTTTGGTTTTTCGAGACAGGGTTTCTCTGTGTAGCCCAGGCTGTCCTGGAACTCACTCTGTAGACCAGGCTGGCCTCGAACCAGAGATCCGCCTGCCTCTGCCTCCCAAGTGCTGGGATTAAAGGCGTGCGCCACCACCGCCGGCGTAGTATTTTCTTAAAACACATGATTTTCTGTTTTCACTTTAAGGTATAAAACAGTGATACATTAGCCTAAAGCAAAATAATATTAGTGTAAGGATTTTAATATATTCAGTAAAATGAGCATATAAACACAGTGAGCAGTGTCTGAGACTTAAGTCTCTTCCTCAGTCTTACAGCAGGCTGACAGTGGTAAACCTTTTTTTTTATTTTGTTTTGGTCCTTTTGGGTTTTTTTGTTTTTTTTTTGTCTCAGACTTTAATAATTTAAATTTAAAGTCTAATATAAATCTTAAGATAAAATAATAAATTACAGTGCCTTTTTCTTTCCTTTATTTAAAAATCTTTCTTCGGTACTGGTTGGAAGTCAGGTCATTGTCCTTGCTGTGTCTAACATCAAGCCAAACCTTCATCTCTTATAACGTCTCTTCTATGATCCACGTCATCGGAGCTAGTCTCCAAGGGCAAGGGGACCAATGTTAGAAAGTGCCTTATTGCAAGAGACATTCGAGAAACTGGAATTTCCCACACTGGTTTTTTTCCCCCTCAATCCCAGCTAACCTGTCCCTTGGGCCTGATCTTTTTTGGTACCAAGAGAGATAAAAAGACTTAAACCAGAAGAAAATGTAACAAGAAAAATGTAGTCTGGCCCTTGCCTTCATATTCTCATGGCCTCAAGTTCTTCTCCATGTAATTCTGCAACAGGGAAAAGAAATCCAGAACCTAAAGGGTTATGGGGAAACCCCTTCTAACCCAGAATACTCTCTCTTAAGCTGTGCAAGGAAGTACGGGTTATTTGATAACTCCCTATCAAATGTTGGAAGGATATGAGACCTCAGCAAAATATCTGGAGGCCTATTCCCTGACACATCTCATTTCCTTAGAGGGGAGTGGGGTGTCAGAGGTGAGAATGAGGTTCTCCCAACATCCAAGAGAGAAAGGGAACCAAGAAAAACACCACAGACAAGGATGCCGCTGAATCCCCAAAACTTAGTCATGTAACTATTTCCCCAGAGGTTAGGATAAGGCTTTCACCCAGGGTCTAGATTCTGAGCCAGCAACACCACACAGCAGAATCATGTGTCCTTCCTTTCTCCAGAGCTCCAGAGCCCAGCCACACACCCGTCACTACTGCAGAAGTCATACCAGAAAGGGATCTGGGCACTGGCTCACACCATTCTGGACTCCTATTCTACTGCCATGTCGAGGAAACAGCACTTGTCCAGGTTCTGTGCTACCAGAACACCCACATGGGCACAGCAAGGCAGGCCAGCCACACCGGAAGGTACCATTTTGTGAAGGAGGGAACAAAGTCTGGAGAAGGAGAAATACTTCCAGAAGGGGGCAACAGACTTCGGACTAGGCCTCAGGTCTTCCGACATCTACGTCAGGCCCTCCCTCCATCAACACTGTCCCAACAACGTTATGTTCTCAACCTCACAGAACAGTGCCATCAATTCACCACACACAGCTCGTAAACATCAGGCCCCTCAAAATGCCCTGACTGTTAGTGAAAACCTTTCTGGCTGGAAGTAGAATAAATTGCAAAGCATTAGTGACATGGTGCTAGGAGGATCTTAGTTTTTGTTTTATACAGCTATATTTTCATCTCAAGTATATTTGTGGGGAGAAAGAAAATACCACATTTCTATCATCTGCATTTGTCCTAGGTTTCAAGGATCTAGGTAAAAGAGACAAGAGTTCTCCTGAGGCTCTGGTCCCATCCTTTTTCTTCCAATGAGCTGTTTTCAGCTGTTACCTGACACAGAACATTCTACGAGATAAGGACTTCCATTGAGCACAGCGGTCTAATGGCCCTTATCAACAAATAAGAGAATAAATAAAATATTACATATAGGACAGGGTTACTTAGCAGATACTTTCAGATTCTGCATTTCATAAAAAACTGAGTCTGCTAGAGAGCGAGCATACTAGAAGTATAAAAATAGACGGAAGGACACACACTTCCCTGTTAGCACTTTATTGATTAGGCAAGTCGACTGGGGTGTCCCTTCTGTTCTAGGCTGATGTAATAATCCCAACCCTGAATGAACTCTTGATCAGGTGATCAACTACCGTCACTGTTGACAGCGTTTTATGACAAAGCTTAGCAGGTTAGGTGATGGAGAAATGGCTGAGCAGCTAAGAGCACTTACTGTTCTAGAGGACCCAAGTTCTGTTCCTGGGACTTATAGATCAGGTGGCTCAGAACCATCTGTGACTACAGCTGCAGAGGACCTGATGCATCGGGTCTCAAGTGTACCTACCTGCATGCAGACACACGCCCTTATACATAATAAAAAAATATAATCTTTTAAAGTTCAAAAATTAAAAATTGGAGCAGATTTAAAACGTCTTGTTTGGTTCAGAGGCTGACAGTAATTTTTTTTTTCCCCAAGTGGAGACATTCCTCTTTCCATGTCACAGAGCCTCCCCACATCAGCCTCTTCATTCTACCTTTCTCAGTGTTGTATAGCAGCAGGCTCCTCCGTTCACTCACATTGCCGTCCGGGCTACTGAGCCTCACACCTATTGGGCAAGCATCTACCATGGACCATTCCCAGTCCTCTTTTCCCTTCTTTTTTGAGACAAGATCTTACAAATAGTTTCCAGGCTGTCCTGAAACTTGCAAGTTTCCTGCCTCAGCCCCCTGAGTAACTTGGATCACAGGCCTTTGCAACCAGGCCTGGCTAACCTTATCTCTACTGAACCGAACTTTCTATCATCTCAGTAATTAATTACTGATGGAGAATCAAAATGTGATTTCTGCAAAACTGTCACTAGGTGCCACATAGGATCACTGGTAACAAGTAATAGGGCTGTGAGAGACTCATTGCCCGTAGACAGTTGGAAAAAAAAAAAAATGAAAATGTCTACCTTTAGACTTGCTGTGTCACAGCCTCCCTACCTCTAACCGGGAGGTGGGAGAGACAGCGCAGATTCTTCCTGCTTTGTGCTGCCTCAGAGACCCTCCTACAGAGACTATCATTCCCGATCGAGCTTGGGGATGACACACACAGCAAGTCTGTGATTCCAGCGGGCTTAGCAGAGTGGACATTGTATTGTCTTCTCTGAGGACTGCATGCTTCCCCCCCCCCCCCCCCCCCGTCATGTCGGCTTATGGCTTGAAGCACACCCGGCTGAGTTGCCAAAGGCTGACTTGGTGGTCCCTACTTGCTGCACAGCCTCTGACTGAGGGCCCTGGCTCTCCGTCCCTACTCTTTTCCAGCATTTGCTGTTGGGCTTTGATTCATTTTTGGCTTTAGACCTCCAAATTTACAAATAAATGATTTGCAGGGTCATAAGGAAACTATGATTCCTATATTGTGATTTTATTTAAAAAAAAAAAAAAAAATCACACTAGGACCAGTGTGAGATGGCTCAGCAGGTAGAGGTACTTGCTGTGCACATCTGATGACCCGAGTTCAACCCTTCGGGTCCACAGTGGAAGGAGAGAACAAGTAAGTCCCCAAAGCTGTCCTCTGACCTCTACACACACATCGGAATTCACTGGTATGCCCTAAGCAGACCACACATACACATGAATAAAATTAAAGTTGTAGTATTTAAAAAGCAACCATAAGTTAATGTATGTACACACAAACACACACACACACACACACCAACCTACCTACCTTGCTATGCTGACTCAGTTGATCTTGAACTCCTAAACTCAATCTTCCTGCTTTAACCTTCTAAGCAGCTATGACTACTAGTTGTTTGGTTCCAAGTATATATGTGTTGTGTGTGTGTGTGTGTGTGTGTGTGTGTGTATAAAGATTTATTTATTTTAGGTATGAGTACACTGTCACTCTCTTCAGACACACCAGAAGAGGGCATCAGATCCCATTACAGATAGTTGTGAGCCACCATGTGGTTGCTGAGAATTGAACCCAGGACCTCTAGAAGAACAGCCAGTCCTTTTAACCACTGAGCCATCTCTCCAGCCCACGAGGGGTATATTTTTAACAGTTATTTCAAGAAAACCTATGGCTACTATGTGTTGTCCTTGCCCCTACCCTCCCGTCCAGCATTTCTTAATTTGACATGGGGTTTCTTATAGCCCAGGCTGTGAACTTCCTATGTAGCCGAGGAGTAGCTTGTATTTCTGATCCTCCTGCCTCCGTCTCCCAAGTCTCCTGGGTTTACAGACATGTATGTAAAGTAAGCACAGATAGTTTGTGTGTCGCAGAGCTCTGAACCCAGGGCTTCTGGGCAAGCACTCTGACAAATGAGCCAGACCCTCAGCCTTTTCTAGATGAGGTAGGCTCACTGGAGTAGCATGAGCAAGAGCTAATTCTTGACTATCAGGGTGGTGACTTCCCGCAAACTGGACCAGCTTGTCAAAGTTGCTTATATACTGGCTTTAAAGAGAACAACTTTTAAATGGACGCCTCCATGGAAAACCAACCTTCAGTCCCATGACAACATCTCGTGTGACATACTAGCTGCTTAGGGCTACATGTACCTGGAAATAACGTGTGCGTGCTTTTCCTGCTAGCCACAGACAGACAGCACTGGAATGTTTTCTTTTTAAGCTCCCAAGTCATTCTCCAAAATCAAAGGGAAACCAATCTGTAAAATCCTGATCTGACCCATAATATGTAAATGGAGAACAAAGGAGTCGGGAAGGAAAAAAAATGGGAGTGGATCTGGCTGCTTAAAAAATGTCAGTAAATAAATCCAAAATGGGTCTGCCTACAGACTTAGCAGAATTACGTTTAAAACCTCTACAGCTGTGGGAACTCTCAGCTGGCATGCTTGTGAGAGTCCAGCTCTGCTAAGCATCCTAAGGTGTGTGCTAGACTGAGCTAGAACAAGGAGGCTTGTGAAAAGAAAGCCAAGATGGGTAGGACTGTGGAAACACCAGGATTCAGCTGGCCAGCAAGCCTTTAGTTCCAGCACTGGGGAAGCAGAAGTAGTTGTATTTCTGAGTTTGAGGCCCTATACAGTAATACCCTGTCTCAAAGAAATCAAAAGCAGCCAAACGATATCAAAAGATTTGTTCCCAGTTTGAGGTAGTGGTCTTGAGTTAGAGAAAACACTCTATTTGGGGTTGCTCTCATGTCTTTGTGAAACAAGCAAACAAACAAACAAAAAACCCTGTTAGGGTCAGTTCAAAAGACTGAGTGACGATCAGTAATCAATATGTACAGCATACTGCTAAAGGGCTCCGTGGAGTATGGCTCCCTGGTACACTACAGTTAGCACAATCATTAGAGACTGGAGGCATCTGGGGCGGGGTTTGGGGGGGAATAGTAGCTGCTCCAAATTCTTGTCCATCATGAGTTTTTCCCTGCTTTGGAGCAGTGTAGTGAGGAAGGATTAGACAGAACATCCAAAGACTCTGAAGAGGAATTCCCCCCCAACACACACACACCTTCTCCTGATAGCCATGTGCCAATATCACACAAAATACACTTAGAAAATATATCCCATGATTGAGGGTAAAGAGGGAAAAGCTGGCATACTTAGCTTCGTGAAATTAAACATCTGGAATCAGAAAATTAAAAGTAATTCATCAGGATGTCAAATCAGCACAGAGTCTCCTCCTCAGACTCCTCATCTGAGGTACCCCCTGGGCTGTCTGTATGTATGTATGTATGTATGTATGTATGTATTTTACCATGTTTCAAAGCCATACAACATTGGCATATTGGTATTCAGAACCTTCATGGTTAGGCAAATCTACCTCAGTTCCTTTGTCCCAGAAGTGAACACTGACAAAAACCAAACCTTAGTCATTTGTAAACTTAATACAAAAGTCAGGGGTGGGGGATCCACTAGACATAGAGAGATCTGTTCATCAGAAATACAAATATTTATCCCCTAAAAGAATACATCAGTCAACACAATCAAACTATTCTAAATGACTAAAAGACTAAATAACTAAAAGCCTATAACATTTCCACAGCTATTCCCACTTTTAAAATAACGATTTACACAACAGCTAAAATGAGGTCATCGACATCTTCCCTTTCCTACCCGCACGGTCTCTCTGAGGAAGATCATAGAGAACCAGAAAGTTGGAAGTTCTCATGATTCAGAGCTACTGTGTTCAGGGACCACCGGGCGGCTTCCTGACCCTCCCGGGCATCAGAAGAGACATGGAAGACTTCTGTTGTAAGGTGTTAACCATTTGGGCTGCAGGAGGGACAAATGGAACTTTGACACCCAGGATCATCTTACCCCACAGGGAACTTTCCTCTGTTAAAGCAGCTGAGCCCAGGGCTCATTCACACTGTGCTTGAACACTCAGCTCTACCACTAAGCTTGGACACAAAGCACTGGGTTTTGTTGTTTTAATACCTCAGCATTGGCCTTATT
This sequence comes from Mastomys natalensis, assembly GCA_021653895.1. NCBI lineage: Eukaryota > Metazoa > Chordata > Mammalia > Rodentia > Muridae > Mastomys > Mastomys natalensis. Next base: position 1,473,509 of record JAJTUV010000053.1, on the reverse strand, counting down.
GGCAGGCAATAAACATCAGAGAAAGAAAGGTTTGGGAATATGCTTTTAATAACTTTCCTGGGATCCTGGCTCTGAAATATTAACAGGCTTGCACATCTTCTCACCCTCTGTGCTTGAGCCCACATTTACACCGAGCAGGTCGCCATAGCTGCCTTCTTGTTTATTTGAACTGAAAACTCGTATTTAAGATTCCAGGAGAGACTCATGAGATACCTGATATAGATACCCACACTTCCTTAAAGGTTCTAGTTCTAAAAGGAAGTCCCAACTAAAATGTCCTTGCAGAAGGGAAAAAGACGGATGGGCGAGGACTGTTCTCCTGAATCGGTACCATGACGCCCAGCCTGGCTTGAAACAGAAGCAGCAGCATATGGTTATGGGGAAGATTGCAGAAAAGGCCTCCCTGTGTGTGCCACTTGGCCACAGCTGGAATCTCAGGACAGCAGTTAGTCACAGAAAGGAGAGGGGCCCTGTTGGTGCCTCACCCTCCCACAGATGTTTCTCCCCGGTTCTCACAAGCAGCAGATGCAATAAACCGGGATTTGTTTGTAATGCAAATTCAAGTCACCAGGCTGCTCCCACTCTGAGACTCAAACACAAATGGTCCACCAGCTCCTGACACCGGCTAAGAAAGTCTACCCTGGCTGATGCCAGTGACTCAAACAGTCCTGCTGGGGGACAGAAGGAAGGAGGAAGAGAGAAGTGTGGTTAGGCCGAAGAAGAGAGTCTGCCTTCCGGTTAAAGTGTTTTTGATCTCAGAAACATTACAAACAGCTGTTAGGTATTAAAAACCAAAAGATTGTAACTCACTTCAGTTGGACTCTAAAAAAAAATTGACATAGCCTTGTGGTTAAAACTGAAAGGCTTCTGGAATTGTGCAAACTGCAGGGTCTCTCAATAAAACATACCTAACATGGATGCATTTTCACATGTAAGGGGATTCGGCACAGACAACAGAAAAGAGAGGAAAGGTTCTCTGGACATAGTCTACACCATAGTGACATTTGCTCAGCCCACAAATCTTTCCTAAGTGATGAATGACTGATTCATGGATGTTAAGTTCAAGACATACATAACAGTAAATACCTTTCATTCTACTGACATTTCAAAATGGTGCTGAGATATAAGGCACATGGACATGTGCGCGCGCGCACACACACACACACATGCACACACACACACACACACACACACAACACAAAATGGATTCACTGGAGGAATCGGGAGAAAAGGCTACAGAGACAAAAGACATAGTACTTAGTTTAAAGGGGAAAGAATTATTTTCAATACTTGCATTTGTATAAATATCAGGAACATTATCACACTAATTTCCCAAATTTCTTCTCTGAAGAGAGAAGCATCTGGTCTTTCTACGGGATAATCCACAATTCAGTACACACTGTCCTCATGGATAAAACATAAACAGTTTGGGGAGCGATTTTCTGTTTACCAGAACTCCAACTTGATTGGAAAGGACTATTTAGCCTGTGGACCCTTTAGCCTTTCATAGAAATCTTCAACTGTTCCTTATCCAAAATGCAGCCCATAAAGAACAAAAACAAACAAACAAAAAACCTGCACAACTACTTTAAAAAAAAAAAAAATCAGATCTATTTCTCTATCTGGCTCAACAAGTTCTCTACAAGTTTTAACTTCAGAAGCACTTTTCAGTGTGTATGTCTGGGGGGCAGGAAGGTTAATCTCTAAACAATAGACTATGACTGTTGATTGTTCATCCACATTTTAGGTAGAGAATTCCTCACACCACACAGGCCTTAAATATCATTAAATACTTGACATGTTTTAAAATAATGGGGGAGGGGAGGGAGTTGAACGTTTCTTGTAACAAACATCACAAAAATCTCCAAGATTTGATCTCCGTGAGCTCCATACCAACTGCTTTATGAAAATGAGAAAAAAGCATGGTGTTTAAATATCCACCTGGGATTCTGCAGAAAAATGATCACAGTAAGTCTGTAATTGCAAGGCCCGCCAACTTCACATGCCTATCATGTTAACCATCGACAGTTCATACCACTAAGATAACCCACAAGCTCTCACTCCACTTGACTGCCAGCCATTTCCTGTCTGCCTCTTGGGCCAACCTCCCAGCTCTCAGACTCTGCCACAAGGCATCGGTGCCACCTCTTGCCCCAAGGGTTTCTGAGGGACTTTTCAGTTTATAGAAGCATTGAGATTTATCCCAATTGACTCCAAACCTCAGTCAGGGAGACTCATTCCTGTGTGTTTTTCACTGGGCTTGGGTGGCAGAGGCGTAGGACTGAGAACAGGCAATTAATTATGACTGCCCCAGCAGCTTCTCCAAAAAGCGGGGGTATACTGGGTATGTTCGCCAGTGTGATCACAGGCACATCCTCTACACGTTACCATCCACTGGTTCTCAAGACACAGGTGCCATCTTACCCCCCAGTTAAAGAGACATTGCATCAAATACCACACATGACATCCATGATGCTGTACACGACAGCATAACGCAGTTGTACGACACTGCATATTTTGTTTCTTACGACTTTAAGTAAATTGAACGAAACAGCAACAAATTTCATTACGTGATCTTCATATATTTCCCCAATTGACAACAAAGTGAAAATGGATGGTCTGTCCCTCCTCCTTTAAAACAATAGCTACTGTGATAAAGCAAGACATTTTCAAAAGCCAAAATAACATTCTGAATGTCTAGATCCAAATGAGCCTCAGTAGTTCTGACTCTAAACAGTTTAGGGCTTTGAAAATTACCTGGTCCTTAGTTAACTGAAAGACTAAATCCACTTCCCTCTGATCACTAGCACAGAAACACAGTACATATAAAACTCAGAGATCTGCTGCTGACTTGACTCCACTTGATTTCCTAACTCGTGAATCTCTACTTAATTCATCTTAGCCCATCAGCCTAAATCTAAAAATCCAAATGGGGAGACATGAAGACAGCGCTGTTCTCAGGCCGCCATTCCTTTTGCACAGCCCTTACGGAATGATGGGATGACTAAGTCTCGTACGAGGAAGCCATTGCCAGTGTGTTTGAGGAAATAAGCATTTTGTTGAAAGCACAAATTAATTTGCACGTCTGAAAATAATTTTCAACATCAGCATGTTACTCACTGTCCTCGGGATGGGTGGAGAGAGAGATCCATTTGACATGTATGGGTCGCTGTTCATATTGGGCATCATTATGTAGCCAGAGTAACTGGAGTAGGAGGGTGCCTTGTTGTACAGACCTCCATCTGCATGCTTTCCTGGGAGAATCCAAAGAACAATCAAAGATGCATCAACTTTGCTCTTATATCACATGGTTTGTCATCAGAAAATCTTCTGCTTCTAAGGCAGGCCAGACTTTACATAAAATATTTGTTCATAAAATACTATAGCTGGACTACTAGGCTCTACTTTGGATTGACAGTATTTCCGTTCCCCGATGCCTTAACAGCAAACCAGATGCTTAAAAACACATGTGGCTCCATTTACTTCCACTACTGACTGATGTTTTTACAAAAATAAGTGTTATTCATCTAACCTAATTTGTTCTAACGCTAACAAACTGGACTGCGAACTACAGAAACACAAGGGAACACACAAACTTAAAAGCTTAAATGTTAATATATATGGCTGTTTACCCCCAACACACATACACATTTCTTATACATTGAAGGGTCTTTATTTTAGACAAATTCAAAAATTCCTCCTGTGCCTCTGAATTTCTACCAAATGTTAAGACTTTTATTGAGGGAGAAAACTGGATCTACTGTATGGTTTAAACCCAAATTTGTAGTGAATTAACCTTTGGAAGCAATAATTTCATGGCTACATTTACAGTCTATCAAAGAAATGTTCCTTTACTCTTATTTACTGTATACAAATAGCTTATTTACTTTACATTACTGTATTTATTTTTAAAATACCATATGTATTTTTAAATACTTTGCTGTGTTTACTGTGTGTACTTTATTTTCTGTATACAAGTTACTGTGTTTACTTGTTGTCAAACAGGAAGGCTGAGATAAGAGCTCTCTCCCTTCCCCCGGTCTGCACACTGAATATACAAACACTCCACTCTAGGCAGGCCAATTGTTAAGTAATTGAAGGAGACCAGAAACGCCAACTGATTAACAAGTGAATCCTATGATGATCTGATTAAACATGGAATGAGCAAAGGAGAGAGAGAGAGAAGCAGGGGGAGGGAGGAGGAGAAAGAATATGTATGTGTTTGTGTGTATGTGTGTGTTTGGGAGTGTATGTTTGCATGTATGTTTGTGTGTGTGTTGTGTTTGAGAGTGTGTGTATATATATGTTTGTATGTTTCTGTGTGTGTGTGTGTGTGTGTGTGTGTGTGATTTTTTTTTAAATTATTGACAAGAGTCAACAATGAGGGACATGTCTATCATGTGATATACGTAGCTTCTAATAGTTTTTCTATTTTACAAGCTACGTTACTGAACCCTGATACATCTGCCCACACACTGCCACAGCCTTCCTTCACTGCACTGAAAACCCACAGGCAGTAAATCTGCAAATGAAAAATACTCTTTAGAAACATCCCTTCTCTAAGAATCTGAAAGCCAAAGGAAATCTAAAGGCCCAGATTCATGCAAGGCATGGTTCGTAAAGGTTGTGATCTACAGCATGAGAGAGAAGCTGTGAACTTCTGGTCATTCTGTTAAAACATTCATGGGGCCCAGCCTTGGGGCCCAGCCTTGCACATCTGGTCCCACCCTACTCAAATAGAAGTATCAAAATAAAACCAGATATTCACATTGCATGTGCCCTATGGTAAAGTGGGGAGAAAGAGAATCTGGCTTACCATCATCAGGGTGTTCTCTGGCCTTGTCGTGGTAGGGCTCCTGAGAGGACTGTCCTTGTCTGACCACCTAATGGCATGAATAGCCACCCCCAAAAGAAAGAAGATCACCTTAGAGTGTGTAACAAATGGGTCTGCTGTTAATTCAAAGGCAAGGTTTTAGGTAAAACTCGGTTTACGCATTTGGTTAAAATTAAGGACAAGCTAGACTTGAGTACTGCAGACATCTTCTCAGTGTGTAGTTTTGAATGATTATTAGGTACTCCGGATCAAAAGTAAGGTGGCAAAAAAAAAAAAAAAAAAAAAAAAAAGTGAATTTAGAAATGACGTGTTCCGTTGGAAGGACCCATCAATGCTTCCTGAGTGCCCAGCTTCTAGGATGTGTGAGCCTCCTCAGCCTTAGTCTACTCTGACAAGACCACCAGAAACAACATTTTGTAATGGAAAACTGAGATCTGGAAACATAAACAAAATAACTCCTTTGCTGAGGTCTTGAGGAAATTGTCTGAGAGGAGTCCTAGCTGAAACTGCGTTCACTTACAACTTTCAGGCCGAGTGCTACCAGAGTAGAACTGGTCTGTGGTTAATGGGAGGGAAAATTGAGAGTCGGGTTATAGACATCTAAAAGGTAGCCCAGTTAATATCAGTTTTGGTAAGCACCACCGACCCGACTCAACCACGTGCAAATCAGTGGTATAACCCCTTCACCATCTTCCGTGGCTATGCTTGCTCCACTTCCACCGCGAAAGACGAACAGTCCAAACACCCAACCCCGGTAGTTTTCGGTTTCCTAAACATGGCTTTTCTCTTCAGACTAGACTAGAAAACCGTAGAAATGTGAGGTGGATTGAAATGTGTAGACTACTCCAGTAGAAAGAAAGAGGCTACTCTACAGTCTGGCAATTAAAAAAAAAAAAAAAAAAGACACCCTCAGAATTTAGGTGGTATTTCAGTCCTTGGACCCGTGTGGCCCTTCTGGCACACAGAAACCCTTTTTACCTGACTTTGACTGCATTTTCGCCCCCTTCCTCTATTTTTGTAGGGCTTTGGGAACAGACAGGCTCCCTTATATTTTGGAATCAGGCCCCCCAGCCTTCACAGATGCGTACTCACCCCTGCCATCGGGACAGAGAAGGTAACTCTGAGGTGTTCTTAAAAGCACTCTTTAAACCCAAAATGTCCCCGCCCCCGAAACCACCCTTTCTTTGGGTTGGGGGTGGGGCAGAAGGCTGCCATTTAAGGAAAAGGCTATACTCTCCAAGTTTCTCTGGAAGGAAAAAACGTTGGGGACATCATTTGGGTATCAGAACTTTTCTACTGGATGTCCCCGTGAGGTTTCCTCAGCTGCTGGGCCAGAGTGGCCGCTAAGGTGTGGGCTTTGGGGATCTACGCCCATCCGATGCTCGGGCGCGGCAGGGCTCTCCGCTCCCTCGCGCCGGCACCCACGTGTCTCTATTTACTCTACTCGGGTTACCAGCGCCGTCGCCTTCAGCTGGCCGGAGATCTGATAAAGCGCGTCCCTCCTCCCTAGCCGCGGCCCGGCTTCCGCCGAGGGCTCGCCTTTCTTCTGCAGAGATCCAGAGCCTGATCCCAACCCAGTCTAACCCCAAATAAACGCTTTTCTTTCCACTTTAAATGTTGGGGTTGCGGGCGGAAGGACTGCGGTGTCGGTGCCGTTGGCTGGCTCGGATCGGCTCGCCCACGACTCCCGGCAGCAGCCTCTCCTGCTGTGGGGACCCGGCCCCGCAACGCCCCCGCAGTTAGGGCGCGCGCCCTGCTCCACGGCGGTTGGGACGGCCCCTTCTGCGAGGCCCACGCCCGCCTCTCCTTCCTCCCGCCTGGGGCTTCGCTCCTTGGAGCCCTCGGTGGTTTAACGCACTTCTGTGCACTGTACCGAGAGAGCTAGCGGATGCACTTTGTTTTCTACCCCATGATGGACTTCGCAGTTGTGTTTAGACATCCCTGTTTTAATGCATCGCGTCCCTCAGAGCCTCCGAAACGTCGGAGGACGAAACCGGTCGGGTAAAGGCCAGCGTTTCCTGCCCATTTGTCACCGTTTAGCCATAAGAACCACTTGGAATAAATTCCCTGCCGGCTGCTCACACACGTGCGCACTATGGACTAGGGGCCGTTATTCCCCACCCAGCCCACGAGGGACCGGGGCTCAGTGGCCACCGTGGCCGCGCGCTCTGCTTGCTTCCCCTCCGCGTCCCCGGGACCCGGGACCCGCCACGCCTCTCCGGGACAGCTGCCTACTCACCTCATGCCCGTTGCTGGCTGGGATGATTTCGGACTCGTTAACCAAGGATGACTTGATGTCGGCTAAGTCGCCCTCCTCTTCGGGGTGACTGATCTCGGCGAAGATCTTCTCCTTCTGGGGATCGCCCTCGTCCTTGAAGGGGATCATCTCATCGGTGGCGCAGAGTTCCGGGTCCCCCCCGCCGCCTCCTCCGGAAAGTTGGGGCATCCCGGCGGCTGTGTAATCTCCGCTCCGCTGCGGGAGCACTCGCAGACAGCAGGAAGGGGGGTATCGATGTGAGGTGGTGGGGGGTTGGAAGACTGAGTGCTAGAGGACTGTGAATGGAAGCGGGATGGGCAAGCGAGGGGCCCAAGACTGGAGCAGCTGCAGGAGCCTCTTCGATTGCCGCGCTTTCCCACTTAGAAGGACGCCGGCGCCCGGCCCTGGGGCGAAGGGCACCAGACTGCGAGGGCGGCAGTCGCCGGCGCCTCTAGGAGCGTCTGCGCCGCTCCGCGTGCACTAGGCTAGGCTGCCAGGACTGGATGGCCACCCCACGCCGCCCTCGCTGCTGGGGTCTGTGCTCCGAGGACACCGGTTCCGGGGGACACGACTTTCCAAAGTGCAAACGAGACGAGGGTCCCGTGGCGCGTCACCGTGCAAAAACCTCTTCACGGATTCCTCGGATGCTGATTTCGGTGTTTTGGGGGTTTTTTGAGATGAGGAGAGCCGAGCCAAGAGGCTCCGTTTACCCCAACGGAGGTGCGAGGAGAATCAGAAAATACCGAAAAGTCCACTTCCTTTAGAGTAAACAATAAAGAGCCACCCGGGCTGCAGACGTCCGCGTTAGACCTTCTTTCCTTCCCTTTCGCTTCGCTTTTCCTTCTGGAGGAGCATTTAATCTGCTGGAGGGGGAGGGGGCGGAGGAGGAGGGGAGAAAAAGAGAAGTTTGCCAAGAATAAAGTTTGTGCTGATGAGCGCTGGGAATCGGCAGTGGCTGGCACGGCGGAGTCTTGGGGAGTCACAGCAGGAGCTTCGGGCCCAAATGTTCCAGTCCTCAGCTCGGGCCGATACACACACGTACGCACACGCGCGCGCGCGCGCGAACACACACACACACACACGCAAGCACACACACACACACTCGAGCCCGATTCCTCTTTGTTCCCGGCTCGAGTTTCTGCCTGGCTCGCTGGCGCTGTTACTCGCCTCTCTCCCCGCCTCCCCTCTGTCAAAGCAAAGAGCTGCCGGTGGCCCCTCGGCTCCTCCGGGCAGACCGGCAGGGAACACCCGGAGCGTGGCCGCTTGCAAGGCTCCGGGCGAGTCCGAATGCCAGGGCCCACGAGAGCGCAGCCCGGTCCCTCCGGTGCACGCTGGCCCGCAGGTGAGCGGTCCCGCCTTCCCACCGCTTCTCCACACCGCGCCTAGCCGGCGCTGCAAAGCTATTCACTTGCGTCGCTTCTCCTCCCCCGCCCCTCCCCCGCCTCCTGCTCTCCTTGGCTGCCGGCTGGAGGGGTGGGGAGGAGGGAGTCTGCTGGGAGAAGAAGGAGGAGGAGATCCAGGTTCTCCCCCAGTCCTAGTTCATTTCCTAGCACCCAAAGGACGAGTCATAGTTTGGGGGGCGCCGTGGGGTGTGTATGTGTTTGCGCACACCCGTTCATGCCTGGAGGGGGAAAAACACACACAACCTGAAGATAGACTGGGTGCGCCCCCGTGAAATGGACGTGCACCCCCAAAGAACGGTGTGGCCCCCGTAAAATGGACGAGAAACTCTACGGGCATGGCTTAACTTCATCATCTAAGCATCTCTTCTCTTGCCCCCAAACACCCTCCCCCGATCCCCCCCTCCTCGCTTCTCCTTTGCTAGTCTCTCTTCAACCTCCTTCCCGCCGCCCACTCTAGCCCCCTCACTCAGGCAAGGGGAGGAAGATGAAAGAGAAAGCCGGCGGCGCTGCGGTCGACACCACGTTGATAGATGCTCTGACAGAGGGAATGAGGCGAGAATTAGGGACTAGGAGAAGGAAAAGGAGAAAATGTAGCACATTGCTCACCTAACCAGAGAGGAGACGCAGCAAAGGCAAGGAAAAGAGTTGTGGCTCTACTATCCGTGAATCACACACTCTTCTGAGACAAGGGCACACCACCCTAGCGAAAATAAAATCTCCAGGCTTACCAGGAGGGAAGAATCAGTAAGAAGGGAGTGAATGAAGACTGAACCTTAATTATCGCTTTTACACTATCGCATTCATTGAGCCATTACCACGACTGAGCGTGTAGAGAGACCTCGTAGAAAAGGAAAATCCATCCCCAAAGGAGGGAAAAGACAAACCTAGGAGAGGGAGGCAGGACTGGGCAGTTGCTGACATTCTGGAGACTCCGCTGAAAGGGACCCTTGAGGACGGACGTAACCCTCAAAAATTCTCCAGTTCCCACTGTCTCTTTGGTGCATTTTGTTAAAGGACAGAACTTTGAGGGGCGACGCTTTGTGAAAGTCACTGTGTAAGTGAGGCTTAAGTTTGGAAACATGTTTTGTGCTTTAGCTCTCAAGCCCTCCCCTCAAGTCAAATATTCAAGCAAAATCATTAGACCAATGCGGCAGCCATCTGTAAAACCTGGGAGCAGTAAACAGGAGACAGAAAGAATTGTATCTCCATCTTCCTTACATGGAAAAGAAAACGCCACCGAATCGTGTGTTAGGGACATAAGAACGCTTAGGAAAAGATCTTTTAAAGGTGAAATTGTGGGCTAGTGGGCATTGTAGACTTTAACAGTCCTTTAAGTCAGCATTTAAAACTTCCTTACTGATTACTACCAGTTCGGCAGCTTGCTAGGAAGTGGTTTTCAATGCTGTATATTAGTTTGGTTGGCTCTATGGGACGTGATTGGTCTTATGTAATCTGATAGATTTAAGGACGGTAAGTGGCTGGTGAAAGAAGTCAGAATAATGAAAACTTTTCTTTAAAAAATAATCGTCGAGGCTATACCTTACAGAAACCAAAAATGGCATTTTCCTTCAGGGTGCCAGGGAGAATAAAAGGTTGGGAATAAATCCGTTTTTATAGCGATGCTATGCAGCCCTCCAGTATGGTAGAGTGAAGAGCAAGGGACATAGCTTCAGACGTTTACAGCTCCTGCTAACATAAATTTAACAAAGTCAGAATTCCTCCTCCGAGTGAGCCAATTTGACTGAGCAAAAGAACCCTGGAAGACGCAGTTTCATCAAAGAAGTCGGAGTAGACGGGTCCTTTTCATCAAACCCAGAAGGGGGGAGGGGGCAAGAAGAATAGCCAGAGGGTATTTTTTGAAAGCCAAGAGGAGATTAAATGACGAGTCTACATCTTCCCTGTTTAAGTGTTGCAACTAATTCGAATTCCCATTTTCTCCTTCGCGTTAATTATCCGGACTATGTGAGTCATACAGAGCTCAGCTCTAGGTGTCCCAGAGATTAGGAGCTCAAGATGGAATTTTTGGAGCAATACCTAGTGAGAATGCTTTACTACAAGGGCTGGAATAGGTGGGTGCGTTTGATACCTTGCTGTAAACCTCTTTGGAAGCATTGGTTCTAACGAAATCACCTAAATGGTCTGGGTCTGCGTGAGTGGCAGTGAGTGGTCTCTGCAGTGTGCTGTCTTTAGCAGTGCAGCAAATCTTACGTAGGGCTACCCTTAAAACCATGCGCCCACGTGTTTTAAAGATCTGTCGGTAAAGGAGGTTGACATTTCCCTGTGAAGTAGTCTCTCTTAAAACAGAATACCAAGGAGTCACAGGAGGGGCGAAGCAACCCCAGGAAGTGGTGTTTCTGGACTTCGCCTTCCTGGCAGAAGCATTCCAGCCGCCGGGCAGTCTCTCCTAATTCCTGTGGGGCTGTTATTAGCATAAGCAGCAGCTTCTTCTCTTCTTGGGGTTGGGCGAGTGGGATCCTAGGTCTGGGATGTGGTGGGTGCGGCGCAGGAGCAGCCTCGCCGCCCCTTTCCTCCGATGTAGAGGCAGGTTGTTCATAGGAACTCTAGCGAACCACTAGAGGTTGGCTGTAGTAGGTTTGCTCCTTCAGGATGTGGGTTTCAGGGGGGCGTTTTGATGTGATTTAATTCCGACCGTGAAACAATTGCTAGGGGGACTGGCTGCGCTGCTGTTGGTTTTTCTCCTCCTGGTGGCTTTGGGTTTAGTTTGGGAGCGAACTTGTTTTATATCAACACTTCCTTTTGCACAAGGCGCTGTCGCCGGGGCTGTGCCTCTGGGGGTGGGGGCGAGGCGCCCAACCCCAGCCGGAACCCAGGCTGCGGGGAGCAGAATTAGCCGTTCTGCCCCGGGGGGAGCATAACCCAGGGCACTGAGCTGGTGTGGGGGCAGGGATAAACGGGAATGACCCACACCCACACAAGAAGACCCTCCCTCCCTTAGAGATTTTGCAGCCACGTGGAGTGCTCTGCAGACAGTCCGGAGAGTCCTTAATTAAAGGGATGAGAAGCACACTGCCCCGCACGGCCCTCTCCGCCCCCCTAGGTCCTAACACCAGCTCAGGCCCCAGGTCTTCCCTTTGTGTGGCCTAGACTCTCTGCCAGCTGCAACTTAGGTGGGATCCCAAAGGAAGGAGGTGGCGGGGCCTACGGAAGAGGATGCTCCTCTGAGAGACAACCGAGAAAGGACTAGAAAAACGAATTCATGTGATTCCAGGGGCGGAACCGAGACCTCGGTTTTCCATCCCAACTTCAGCTGGACGCTAAATCTGTGGCCATCTTCAGTTTAACCGACGTCTCGGAGAAGGGGGACGAGGGAAGTGGCAGTTTGTGTCCCAGGGGCTCTTCCTCCTTAAGACAAACAAACCCAAAGCCCCTTCCTCCAGGGTCAGGAAACTCGTGGGACCGTGAAACCCTCCTTCTCCAATCCGGCGCCTGCAGACGCCCGGTTTCCGCGCGACCGGCGCCCGTTGGCGTCTGCAGCTCGGCGCGGTCTCCCGGGCGGGTGATTCGAGCACGGGATCGGAGGCGCGGTCAGCCCTGTGCGCCCGCCTCGCAAGGTGGAGGGAGCACCATCCACTCTGCTCCGTGGGATGTCAACCCCAAGGGGGAGTGCCTGTCCCCAACGGCACAGCAGCGTGGATCTGAAGGCTGAGGACAGATAGTGGTGGGGACCAGGGAGTGATCGCAGGGGAACAGAATGAACTAAAAGGAGTGCAGGGGTTCGGCTCTGCCTCGGGAAGCCGAGATTCCGCACCAAAAAGCCTGCGTGGCATTCGGGACAGGGGGATGCCACATTTGGACTTCGGCTCTGGGATACACGTGCCGCGAGGATACGCAAGTTTAGGGGGCCCGAACATCACATTCTTTTCCTCCCTTTCTCAGAACTTTTCTCCTGCGCCTCAATGTGGCGTGGGCACGGATTTGTGGGAAGCACGCCCCACTCGGACCCTCGTCGCCGACCCTCCAGCCCCCTCCGTCCGGCCTGAAGCCGGGACGCGCGCGGAAGAGCCGCCCGCGCACGCGGGTCTCGCCTTTTATCAGCGGAGGGCGGCGCCTGCGCAGGGCCCGGCGCGGCGGCGCGGCCTTTGAAGTCGCGGCGGCTGCGGCTTTCATCCTTTCTTTTTTCCCTCTCAGGCCCCTTTGTGTGACTAAATTTGGCAAGAATATGGATCCCAGCCAGTCTTTCCACGTGTGCTCCCAGCTCCCAGCTGAGAAGGCCAAGGGTTCTCTTCCGGGTAAGGAGACAGGGAGAAAGATCAAAGAGTTTGGGGAGCTGGATCTGAAATGTGAATTGAAAATAAAAATCAAGCCTGGACACATTCCAGTTTCTAAAGCAAAACCAACCCTCTGCAGAGGCCATCTCACTATGGCGCCCTTTCTCTCCGCTCCCTTTTGCTCCTTTTTTTTTTTTTTTTTTCCTTCTAGAAATCACTCTCGAGCACATGGGGTAAAATAATGTCAACATAGGGAAGCACTTAGATTCTCCAGATTTTGTTTTGCAGTAATTTTATTAGGGAAAATATCTTGTTCATAATTACCGTTATGTGAGGCTGAATTTCTTCAGCCATAAATATTGTCTTCTTCCAGCATGCTTCACACTTTCTTCTGCGGCCACATTTTGTGAGAGAGAGCGCTGACACAAACACGTGTGCGCGCATGCTGTTTGAGCATCCTGCCATTTAATCCCTCTACACCCGTTCTTATTAACCCCTGTACACTATTACAGTACACTGCATATTTCTTTCACAGAAATTAGATTCTGGAAAACCGGTGTTAGTACCATTTCAAATCGCTTTTCCAGCTGGTATGGAGAATTGGAAATTATTTTGTTGATGGGTCTGACCCCATGTTTCGTTCACAAGACTCCACAGAAACGTTTGTGTCTATGGTGAAAAGCTTGTAAGTCTTCTCTGAAGGATTCTTCTTGAATGATGTTCCTGCAGACGGGGATGCAGGAACGCCCAGTGGTGTGATGCAGAGTCAGACATCCCCTGTCCAGGACAGGCGCTTCCTCTGCCTCCCTGACAATGGGTGAAGTTTCGTAGGGCATTTAACCTCTCATAAGATTCACTTTCTTTGCAAATGGGTGTGCGGTAGTCTACCTCTCCGTGAGATAATACACATGAAGATATGCAAAATGCAAGATATTAGGATGCAAGATGCTGATTTAAGGGGAGAATCTGTTAATTGCAAAACCACAATTAATTACCCCAGAGTGGATAGGTTTGTATGTAGGGACAATGAACACGTGGGGAATGTACTCACAAATATAATGGTAAGAACTCTGGCACAACGGCAGGAGGATGTCTAAAAGATGTCCAAGAGTTGTTTTTGAGAAAATGTAAATGTCACCAGAATCTGTGTCTCAGACTAACTACTACGTTGCCCCGGGCCCAGGCATCCCAGGTTCCTAGTGTGGTGAAGATGGTGGCGGAGACCACTTGTGAATGGAAAGAGGCCCAGTATAGTCAGGACAGTAAACTCATGTGTGATGCTAACTACCAGCGGAGCCATCTTCTGGCCTCAGTTTCTCAGTAAAACCTACAAGGTAACCTGTGTACAGACTGATGGACGTGTAGTCAGAATTCCAGTGTTTTTTTTCTGTTCCTTTTACCCTGGCTGGGGACCTCCAGGACAAAGGAAACAGAATCCCGAGATGCTTAGGTTTCTGCCGCCACCTACTCCAGCCTCCAGCTCTGAGAAGCCTCCCTCAATGGCACTCCACAGCCATTTGGGATGACTGGCACTTGGGAGGCATCTTCTTTCTATCTGTATCTTTCCCCAAAAGTCACAGATTAAAAAGCGGGTGCCAGTCCAGGTAACTGGCCAACAGCAATCTTTCCTTTCCTATTTTTACAAACACAAACTTTTTAAAATTTAATCTTGACTCGAGGAGTCTCACCAAAGCACCGAAGACTCTTGCTTTGTCTTGTTTGAGTGGCCAGTCAGTAAGGAAGCCCTGAAAATACCAGAAGGGACAACAATAAACCTAGGTCTCTCTTTAAGCAAAGACTCCCTGAAGAAGGCTGGATGCCGAAGGAGATTTACATCAGTTTGTCAGGCTGTCTCCTCAGTGGACATGGCACCTGAGGGGCCTCTTGAATGTTGATAATGTAAGATGGTCAGCCTTGCTTTGTATTCTGCGGCTTCCAGAGCTCTGCCAACATTGGGCAAGCTTCTAATCCCTGGTCTGAAGCTTGAAGCCAAAGCTACAGCCTTGTTGCCTAAGGGCAACAGTGGAACCAAGGGAACCACAGGGAGATGAATGCAGAGCAAGGTCTTTAGGCTCTTTGTCCCCGGGGTCCCTCCTTGAACACACTGATAGGAGTTTCACCCACAGGGACTGCAGCCTGCCTTTGATGTGTGGGATCCATAGAGTTTGGTGTTCTGGGAAGGTACCTGACTGACAGGCTCTACATCCAACGCCTGGAAAACACGTCTCCACGGGCCCTGCCTTACACGGGGTGTGGAACAGTTTATCAGTGTGGGTCTCATCGAAGTCAGTCAATGAACCTGGGATCAAGCTTCCAGTTTTTCATAATGACTTTTGGGAAAATCCTTGTGCTTAATGTGTGCTTGTTTTCATTGGAAACAGGGTAAGGGTTCCAAATCTTCATTTCTTTCTCAAGGGAGGGAGTCGGCCTAGCTACTTTTGACCTGGAGAAATCTTTTATTTTAAAGTGCTTCTGTCCATAAAAGCAGACTCACCGGATAAAATTGTCTTTACTAGTGTGTGTGCGCGCCGGGGGGTGGGGGGGGGGTGGGGGTGGGGATGAGTGTGTGTTCGTGCAAAATACTGTTTCTAGCTCTTAACTGTGTCTTGCCCTTAAAACTTGGAATGATCAATTAGGGCAGAGAATTCAGAAGGCTGAGGTGCCAATACAAATAGTTTAGACTACAGCATTGTCATCTGGCTTGAGTGAGCATTTATTTGGCAGAATAAATCTAAATGGCCTTATCTGAATTTGACTTAAAAGGTCCTGAAGTCCCAGTCTGCCAATTCCAGATCTCAAGCCCACTTCCCGTAGGTAGAATTGGCAGAAAACAAAGCAGAGAGATTAATTACTCTCCTATCCAGTTAGGCAGTAAATTCTGACTGCCAGGTCAGATAACTCTCCAGGCTCCCAAATGTGTTTTAGGGCTTGACTTAAGCAGATAAGGTGTGGTCTTTGTTCTTCAGCTTCTCAGGATAGTCTTTAGACTGCTTGGCTTTGCATGACGGGAGAAAAAAAAAATTGTCCTCAATGAAACTTGTACTCCTAGGGTAAATTCTCCTTTGCACACCTGTAGTAGACACCCCGCTAGTCTTCCGGCTTCCACTCTGCTGGGTTCCAGGCATGCCCATCCCCCCATTCCCAAGCTTCACAATAAAGCCCTTTGTGTCAGGCCTCCTATGCTGGGGTTCCCAAGTGTTATGTTAACCAGTTCGTGGCTGCCTCAGAATACTGTTGTCCGGAACCATTGACTCTCCAGCTGTGCAGAGTACGTGTGCAAGTCCCTAGGCTCCGCCGTCCTGCTCCTGCAACCTCTGGGTTGCAGCTGGGTAGATACTTCAGGCCTTCCTCTCCAGCTTCATCCCCACCTCTTGCTCAGATGACATCTTCTTAGACCTTGTCTGAAAAACAGCCACACCAACCTGCCATCACCCAGATTGCAATTCCGGTTACTTTATATTTTTTTATGGGCTTTATCTAGTAGTACTCAACCTTCCTAATGCTGCAACCCTTAAATACAGCTCCTCCTGCTGTGGTGACCTCACTTATGTTGCTACTTCGGTAACTGCAACTTTGCTACTGCTATGAATTGTGATGTAAACATCTGCTCTCTGATGGTCTTGAATGACCCCTGTGGAAACGCTGGCTTCACCTCTTTGCTCCCCACCACTGCCTAGCATCTTTTTTGTACTCACTTATTAGATTTCTCTCCCCTGGAACACATGTTTTATGAGGTGAGCACTTTGTTTTGCTGTGTCTTCAACATGACAATATAAAGTAGAGAAATACTTTAAATAATAATAATAGAAATTACCCAGCACGCAGTCAGTAGTGACTGTAATTACTCTAATCCTCACCATAAATGGAGATACAATAAAAGATACATGTTATTTTAAACTTAAAAATCTAGAAAGCAACACATTATATTAATTTTAATAATATAGTTTACTTAAATCAAATATCCAAAATTTATCCCTGTTTCCAAGAGAGATTGGTTCTAGGGCTCCCAGGACCTGGAGCTCATAGTCTTGTGTTTACATATAATCTTTAAAAAACAGAAAGGAAGGAAGGAATAAAAAGACATGATGTGACTGCCCCTAGGTATGGTGGAAGAGAATGTTTATTGTACATATGTGAGAGAGTATAGCCAAAGGCAGGGACATCTGGGAGAGTCCAGAATAGACCAAGCCCTTAAGTTTGAAACTTAACACTATGTATTCTCCTGTATTAACTTTATCTTTTAAAAAATTCTGTGAGCAGATATTCAAAGTGATGGGCTGCCGGGCGGTGGTGGCGCACGCCTTTAATCCCAGCACTTGGGAGGCAGAGGCAGGAGGATTTCTGAGTTTGAGGCCAGCCTGGTCTACAGAGTGAGTTCCAGGACAGCCAGGGCTACACAGAGAAACCCTGTCTCGAAAAACCAAAAAAAAAAAAAAAAAAAAAAACCAAAGTGATGGGCTTCCTTGTGGCATAGTCTCTGAAGAATATCATAGACTTTTATCAATATGCACCCTCATTCACCCTGTCCACCCGTACCACCCATTCACCCCACCCCCACCTCCTGCTGCTCCCCTGCCTCTTCCCAAATAGTCTACTTGTCTAGATTCGATATTTGAAAGAAAGCACATGATTTTTCTGTCTTGAGTCTAGCTTGCTTTATTTAGTATGACGACATCCAGTTTCATCCATTTTCTTACAAGTGACATTGACTGTTCTTGATGATAGCAGAATAAACTCACATTGTTTGTGTATGCAATATTTTCCTTATCCAGTCATGGGTGGATACCTGGTCTGATCCATAAAGTGATCATAAAGTGATCCATAAAGGGCTAGCAGTCATGGATGCAAGGTGTCGTTGTAGTATGCTGATGTACATTCCTTTGAGTGTGTGCCCAGGAGGGTCCGCCATAATGATTTGCAAAGATGTTGGAGGAATTTAATTCCCACCAGCAGTATTTAGTAGTTCATCCTCCCCCACCGCTCTTCTTGGCCAGCGTTTGTTGCTGGGCTTTTGTTCTTTTCTTTTTTTTTTCTTTTTTAAATCCATTCTGACTGGGCTGAGATAAAAATCTCTCTGTATTTTGATTTGCATTTTCCCAATGGCCAAAGATGTTGAACATTTCATTTTTCTTTCCATATATTTATTTGCCATCTGTATGTCATTGTTTTTTTTTTTTTTTTTTTTTTTTTGGTTTTTCGAGACAGGGTTTCTCTGTGTAGCCCGGCTGTCCTGGAACTCACTCTGTAGACCAGGCTGGCTTTGAACTCCGAAATCCACCTGCCTCTGCCTCCCAAGTGCTGGGATTAAAGGCATGCGCCACCACCGCCAGGCCTGTATGTCATTGTTTGAGAGCTGCCTCTTCAGTTCACTTGCCCGTTTCCTGACTGAATGATCTAGGATTTGTTTGTTTCCTTTTGTTATTCAAGTTCTGGGGATATTCTCAATATCGATCCCCTATCTATTATCTATCTGTCTGTCTGTTGAAGATTCCCCTCCATTCTGTAGACCATGTCTTCACTCCAGATTGTCCTTTGCTGTGGAGAAGCTACTCGATTCTGTGCAATCCTGTTCCTTAGGTCTTGCTATTAGTCCCCAAGCTGTTGGACTCCTTTACCGAAAGTCCTTGGCCATGCCTAAATCTTGAAGTACCTTTTCTGTTTTACTCCAGCAGTTTCCGAATCTGAATTAAGAGCTTTGATCTGGCTACGCAGGTGGATCACACGTTTAATCCCAGAATTCAAGAAGCAGAAGCAGGTGGATCTCTGTGGGGTTGAGGCTAGCCTGGTCTACAGAGAGTTCCATGATAGCCAGAGCTACACAGTGTCTTTAAACACTCCCCCCTCCCCAAATAAGAGCTTTCATGTATTTTAAGTTAATTTTTGTATGACATGAAATATGTAGTTTGATTTGTCTGCATGTGAATATCCAGTTTTCTAGCACCTTTGTAAAAAAAAAAAAATAGGTAGCAGTAGCTGTATGGGTTTCTTCTCTACTAGTCATTGGTTCATGGGTCTGTTTTGTGCTGCCAGGACTGTGGCCCTGTAGTATAATTCAAGAGTCGGTATCTGGATGCCTCCAGCACTTCTCTTTCTGCCCAGGAATGCTTTGGTACTCAAAGTCCTTTGTGCTTCATATCAATTTACGATTATTTTTCTGTTTCTGTGGAGAACGTCTCTGGAATTTTAATAGGAATGGTATTGAATCAAAAGATCAGTTTTTGTAACATAGCCATTACCCCTCAACACACAATATTAATCTGCTAATCCCAGAATGGGAGGTCTTTCTGTCATCTAGTGTCAACGTTAGTTTCTTTCTCCTGTGTTTGAAGTTTTGTAGAGATTTATTGTAGGACCCTGGTAACCAACCAGCCCAAAATAAAGACACGAGACCTTTCACTGTTTCAGAGGTTAGGCCTTAGCTCATCTGGGTTAACCTGACCATCTAGTGCCGCCTAACCACTTGGCTAGCCATACTTGACAGTCGTGTAGTCGAGGCTCTCTTCTCTCACATCTTCCTGGCGAAAAGACCGTTCTTTTTCTTCTTCCCAGAGTCCCTTTCTCTAACCGGAAGTCCTGCTTTCCACTTCCTAACTATTGGCCATCAGCTCTTTATAACAACCAATCAGCAGGAGATACATATAATAAAACTCTTAAACAGTCTAAGGATAGAGGACACTGTGATCTTTCCTTTCCGATTTACAAAACAGAAGGCTGGTAATGAGCCATAGTAATTACAATACCAGAATCTGTCAGGATTTAGCTCTGCAGATGCAGCAATTAACATTTTAATATACAGAGATACACCTTAATTCAATGTCAGTGGGCATCACCTCTACACACACCGCGCGTGCACACACACAGGCACACACACACATTCTTTGTTAGCTTTATTCCTAGGTAGTTTTTGTTGTTGTTGTTGTTGTTGTCTTGAATGGAACTGCTTTCATGATTTCTATCTCAGTATGTTTGCTAGTATTTAGAAAAAACTACCCATGTTTTATATATTGGCTCTGTATTCTACTCCCTTAAGGAGAGGGCTCAGCAGAGCTCCTGCTGGTGGGGTCTTGACTCGTCTATTCTAGTCTTCCAAGAATAGAGTCATGTAGTCTGCAATCAGAATAATCTGACTTCCTACCATTTCCTTTTTTATTTCCTTTCCTTCCATTATTGATGTGACCGAGACATCAAGCACCATTTTCAACAAGGAGAGAGTGTGTTCCTTGTCCCCTTCCAGATTTCAGAGGGGCCACTTTTCAGTTTTCCTCATCAGGTATAACGCTGGCCAGAGATGTGTTGGTTATAGTTTTTATTATGCTGAGTGTATCCCTTCTTTTCTTGCTTTCTTCAGGCTTTTATCATTGACTGGATATTGAACTTTACCAAAGGCTTTTTCTGTGTCTATTCATAGGAGCATGTGATTTCTGGGAAGACGTGAACTTGGTTGTTCCCGTGTACTTTAAATATCTCTAGATTGTGTAAATAGCTGTTATATTGTATTGATTAGGAAATAATAAAAAACAAAGCTTTGCATATTCAATACAGACACAAAATATTTCTACCTGTAACTGGAACCCCAGTATGTACTTGGCTCTTATTTGCGTGCCTTTGTATTTCATTAGAAGGCCAAGTAAGTTTTTGTGACTAGTAATAATCTTTTATAGATTTTGGTTCTGCTTTTGTTTTGAAACGGGGTCTCACTATGTAAGCTGACCTGACCTGGAGTTCATGGGTTTCCTGTGTCAACCCCCCGCTGGGATTATAGGGAAGTACCATGATACCCAGCCTTTGTAATAATCATTGTAAAGTATTGTAATAGCTCTGTACCCACAATCTATGTGTGATGAGTATTTGTGGTTCAGTGTGTTGCTAGATTAGACGTTTCTTCCACACTCTAAATAATGAATTTACCATTAAATGTGAAGCAGCATAGAACCTGAAGGTGTTCTGTATTTTATATTCTGGGATAACTTTTTTTCTGCCCTGTAAAACTGCCAAACTCAGAGCTGTCTGAGTCCTTTGGGATCAAAGTTTTCTCAGGAAATCTATAACATTATACTTCCTCATCTGTGTCTTGGTATGCATGGGTAAGGTAGTACATTTCCTCTGGTTTGTGCCACTAGTTTTTACCAGAATACCTTCGTAAGCTATTTCCCCCCATTCAAAGATGTAAACTCTGAAATAAAGTGAAGATATGCAAAAGAAAGCAGGGCCGTTTCTGGAGGAAGTCATAAAGCTGGCATGCCAGTCCATGTGGTGTATACCTAAAATTCAAGCACTCAGAGCCTGAGGAAGGAGGATAGTGAGTTGATGGACAACACAGAACATGTCTGGAGAAACTGAAGAAGAAGGGGGAGAGGAAGAGGAGAAGGAGGAGGAAGAAGAATCAGCTCCTAAGGCCTTGCCGTGCCTTTACAGTAGAAAACTATATGTGTGTTGTCCCTTACTATGACCTAAAAATGACTTAAAAGGGGCCAGTGAGATGACCCTTCAGGTAAAAGTGCTTGCTGTAAAGACAAGTGCAATGACCAATACCTGGAACCCACATACACATCGTATTGGTCACTTTTCTGATGCTGCAGTAAAACACCAAGGCAACTTATGGAAGAAAGAGTTTTTATGCTTGGCTTACGGTTCCAGATAACGGGAATGGCATGGCAGCAGGCAGCAAGCATAGCTGCTAGAACAGCAAGCTGAAAGCTCACATCTTGGAACTGCAAGAACAAAACACAGAGAGCAAACTGGGAGTAGGGAGAGGCCTTAAGAGCTCAGAGCCCACCATAAGTGACACACTTTGCTCAGCAAGGCCATTTCTCCTAAGCATCCCCAAACACCGCCATCTACGTTCAAATACCAAATATTCAAATAGCCTAAGTGGGATATTCTCATTCAAACCACCATAGACTACTACTAATAAAACAATATTAAAAGAACCTAGAAATTCTTTTATAAGAAATATAGCTATATGGGCTGAGGAGGTGCCTCAGTGGGTAATGTACTTGTTCTACAAGCATGAGAGCTTGAGTTCAGGTCTTCAGCACCCACATAAAAACTGGGCATTGTGTTTCACGGCTCTAACACCAGCGATGGTAAGGATGGGCAGACCTTTGCGGCTTGCTGTCTAATCAATAAGCTCTAGGTTCCATGAAAGACTCCCTTTTCAAGATTAAAATGGAGAAGTGATTACGAAAGACATCCCTGAAGCCAACCTCTGGTTGCTTTGACTAGATCCCTTTAATTCCGTAATTTCTCATCTCCATTTGAAAAAGCCTGTGGGAGTAAAGTCCGCCTTCCTAGAAAGTATGCTAATCACATATTTTATAGAGAAGACAGAAGTGGAAACCGGGTTTTCGGCTTGGCAGCTGAATGTGTTGAAACAGCAGCCAAGTAAATTCAGTGAGATAATATGTATTGCCAAGTCTTCTCAGCAGAGTAGATGGGAAAAAATGGCCGTGCATCCAAGATGCCAGCAGTTAGAAGAGGTCTCGGCCTCTGCAGACACAGAAATTCGGGGAAGGAGGCTCTGGGAGCAAGTGATAGATGATTTCCAGAGGCAATTGCATCTCGGGGACAGACATGGGGGACTCTGGTGGATGCGGATCGGCACACCTGAGGCTTAGTTGCCGTCGGCTCTAGTCCACACACACCGCCCATTAAACACAGCAACAGCCAATCTCTTTCGGCTGCAGCACAGATCTGTACTCGTCAGAAACAAAGAGCATTTCCTGATTTTCTTTTATGGTAAATGTTTAAAAAAAAAAAAAAATCAGATGCGAGGTAGTCTTGACCCCGCCCCCAATATGAAGCGTGACGTTCCTCCCTCTTCCTCCACTTCCAACGGTCCTCCAGTCCCAGCAAGAGGAAAGACAAGCAGCTTAAAACTGAATAGGAGCTCAGAGGCTCATCCCCCAAATAATATGATCAATATATATTGTCTAGAATTGTCCAGAAGGGGACTTTGGAAGGAACTGAGGCACGGATAAGATCAGAAAAAAATTTTTAACCAAGTGTCAGAATTTCTTGGGTTACTCTTCTGAGTCCTGAAGACCATTGCATGCTGTGAGGGAAATAAAAACCGCTGATAATATCAGCGTTAGGGAGTTCCTCCATGTGTGGCCTTCAGAGCTGTCTGACACCATGTCTTGCTCTCTGCCTTTCAATCCACTCCGGCCCTGCTGGCTCTTCTCTGTGGGCCCCACAGCAGGCAAGGTGTGTGAAATCACTTGATAAACTGTTTGCACTGGTGTGCTCTGAGATTTTTTTCATAGCTTGACTCCCGAAAATGGAAGGAATTAGAAGTGTTAGGAAGGGCCGGGCGGTAGTGGCGCACGCCTTTAATCCCAGCACTTGGGAGGCAGAGGCAGTTGGATTTCTGAGTTCGAGGCCAGCCTGGTCTACAGAGTGAGTTCCAGGACAGCCAGGGATACACAGAGAAACCCTGTCTCGAAAAACCAACAAAAAAAAAGTGTTAGGAAAGATGATTTGGTGCCCCAAGAGGTGAACTGGTTGCCAAAAGCCACCTGAGAGCCACCATTGCACCGCAGCTAGAGAAATCAGCAGTAACATAGCAGAAAATTAGGATACAAACTATCGCTTTCATGCGAAGACCCACTGGACAGAGATGAGCAACATGTCCTATTATACTTAGACATGAAACAGAAGTGAGAAGTTATATAACTAAATATTTTCTGTTGTTTCTCTCCTTGTAAACCTGGTGTGTGTTTGCTTTCCACAGAGGAGTCATGCGCTTTAATTATCTCCCTGTTCTAGCAATAGCAACAGAAATAATCATTAAATGAAAATCACTGCTGTATTTTATTTATAGGTTACTAAAATTTGAAAAAAAATACCAGAAATCGAGTGTATGTGTACATTGGTTACTGTGAACATTCCGCTTACTGTGGATTTAAAAAAAAATAATAATAGCCCTCTATTCTGTTTCACTTAATGCTTCGAGTAAATTACATTTTCTGCCTTTCATATTTGAATACAAGGCTGTTATCTTAGGGTTTCCAGCACTGTGGAAGAAGCATTTCATGAAAGTAACTCCACTTCAGCCATAACTTCTCTTCCTACTCCTTTATTTATTTGTTATTATTAAAGAAGAGGAAAAAAATAACAATCTCACTGTAGCTTGGGACCAGGAGGCTGTGAATAACACTCTGCCTCACTCGCCTTAATCGGGGTGGCTGGTGTGTATTTCCTTAGAGCTTCCTCCTGTTCGAGATGAAAGAGAAACCCATAATCAAATGAAAGTTGCATTGCAAACATTACGACTAATTTATATAGTTAAAAAGCCAGGATTGTATTCAAATCCGACCAGGAACATGACACAAGATTTAATTTAAGAGGAAAAAGGAGCAATTTCTCCTTTCATTTCAGTAACTCAATTTACATTGTGCCCTGACTTAGTAATTACCCTGCCAGCCCCACCTCGAACACGGGCAGAGTGACTTGACCTCACGTCTCTCCATTCTGCTGCTACTGGATTTTAATAGGACTAAGGGCATTGCTTGGGGGCTTAGAATGACTGCAGCCTTCTCTCTCTCTTCCTATGCTTTCCAGAGAAAGAAAGGAGAGACTTACATACTTACTACAAGACCTCTGCTTACCGTGTAGGCCAGATAAACAGGATACCAAGCAGTGCACATGCTGTAGGATGTAGCCAATATTTCATTCGTGTTAAACGTAAAGCAGAAGGCTGGAGTTATGGCTGAGTGGTACAGCATCTGCCTAGCATGCACAAGGAGGGAGGGCCAACCTCTAATGTCCCTCACCCCCCCCCCAGGCTAGCAACATCTGAAAATCAGTAACAGTCACATTAAAAGTCCAGTGTGTAAAAAGGAGAGCCAATAAGTTTAAGTAACTTGTGGTGCTGGTTGGCAATCTCTCTCTGTTTAAGGCTTGCCCTAGCTGGGTCATGAGCCCAAAGATCAGTCCGAGCAACTAAGTTAAGAATATGGTTCAAAAGTTTTAAAAAGAAAAGGAAAAGCTGGATATAGCTCAGTGATAGACACTCGCCCAGCATGCATGAGGTCCTAGGTTCAACCCTCAATACCACAAAATGAAAGAAAATTATATATATATATATGGCATGATTTATGTAGAGGCGGAAGTATGGCCCAATGGCATATTTCAAATGTGCCAGCTCCTGAAGTTAGTCCCCAGCTCCAGCGCCTGACTGACTGACTAAATATCTCAGATACGATGCCGTACTGTGAAAGAGTGAGTTTCAAAGCAATCAATGTAGTGGCGGTCCGTTAAACCAGGCTTTATTTTTTCCCCCTGAATAACTAGACATTACTTTAGGTTTTAAGCAGAACCGTAATCAGTGGCAAAAAAGAAGATAGCACAGGAGTGTGCTTGTCTCTCATTTTTCCTGAGTGTGATCTAAATGTGCTTGAGGCTGATAGTCTCCATTCAGACTGCTGGCCTGCTGGTCACCTGTGCTCCCACTCTCCAACCTGTCACTGGCATTTGACATAGTTGATTATTAAACACTTTCCTCCTTGCTCCCAGGATACTTCAGCTTCCGGCACCTCCCTTTCTCTTTCCCTATCCCTTCTCTTTCCCACTCATTCCCCTGGTGACTTCATCCACTCTCATGCCTTCGACCTGCTAACAGCTCCCCAAGTTCTCTCCAGATGGCTACTACCTCCCCACTGGAGTGTCCAATAACCATCTGAAACTTCACAATTTTAAAATTCGACTTCTAAACCACGTACCTAGTATGATACAAATCTGTAATCCTAGTCCTAGGTTGCAGAGGCTGGCATATGGCAAATTTCTGGCCAGTCTGGAATATATAGCAGTACCCTATATCAAGAAAACCACTCTCTCTGTGTCCAAATGCAGCTTCTAGTCTCCTTCTTAGCTCACACATAGTCTTCTCTCTCTCAAGAAACAGGTCTGTGTTCTGTTTGCTTAGGCCAAAAGCTCCACCTCATCTTCCCATTCTGTCACGCCCCACGTACAATCTGTCAACAAATACTTCATCTACAAGATGTAACAGCTACTTTAAGTTCCCCTCAGCTTCCTTCTGGATTTTATAACCAGCCACCTCACTGATCTCCCAGTTTCCGCCTACCCTGCTTGCTTCTTGTCTGTAGAGCTGCTGGGGACCTTTTCAAACCTAGTCAGTCCAGGGCTCAGCTCCTCCCTGAGCTCTCTAGACGGTTATTACCGTTTTCTGTGGTAACCAAGGCTCTGTGTGATCTGCGCTCTTCTCATTCTTCTGCCAGGTCAAGAGGGCTTGTTTGTCGCATCCCCCATTCAGGAATGTCCCTGCATCAGATCTTCGCTCTTTCCCTACCCATCTGTTCTGAGACCTTCACAAGGCTTTCTCCTTAACTTTGTTCAGACCTTGCCAAATTTGCCTCCCAGGAAGATCCTGTCTGCTCATATGCTTTGGAAGTGACACGGCCGCCCCAGCCTCTGGTGCTTCTTCTTATTCTCTGTCCCTTTACTTCCAGCACTTGTCACTAGCAGGCGTCCCATGTATATATTATTAATGGATTTACTGACCATCTCACCCTTCAGACTGCAGATCCCCAGAAGCAAGAGACTTTTTGTTGTTGTTGACATTCTTTTCATCTTTACTGTAAATTCAGGTACCCACAGAAGTTAATGCGGCATAGTTTGTTGAATAATTGTTTGTTGACGGGAAGGTTATCTATAAAACTATGTGTATATAAATATAGTAACAGGACCAAGACACTCTTGGTCCCTGTTAACACCGTGATCCCTAAAAATCCCAACAATAAATCATTCGAAAGGCACCGGGGATAGTGTTACTAGAAGGAATGCGATGGCGATGGCCCTTTTAGAAGGGTAAAGATTCTTTTTAAAAAGTGCCATTGCTATACAGACAAGGAAGGAATTCTGTGAGCAGGAGAAAAGAAGGCTTCCCCAAGAGAAGAGCACACCAACTGGTTCAGCCCTGAAAACATGCATACAAGTAACATTATACAGGCCGTATTAGGAATGTATGTTTATGTATACATGCACATATATGCATGCAATAACAGTTAATAAAAAGAGGCCATGAATTTGAAAGAGAACAAGGATGGGTATATGGGGTGGATTGTCTTGTCGGGAGAGAAGGGAAGGAGGATGTTGTAATTCTTTTATATCTCAAAAAAAAAAAAAACCCCATAAAAAGTACAGTTGGGGGTGCTGGAGAGGTGGCTCCGTAGTTAAAGGTGGTTGCTGCTTTTCCTGATTTTGTTCCCAGCACCCACATCGTGTGGCTCACAACTGCCTGCAACTCTAGCTCCAGTGAATTGAAAGGCCTCTTCTGGCCTCCGCTGGCACCTGCACACATGAACACAGACAGACACACAGACAAACACACATAAATCATTTTTTAAATCCTAAAACAATTCCTTTCCTCTTCTTCCTTCTTCCTCCTCCTCCTCTTCCTCCTCCCCCTCCCTTCTTCTTCTTTGAGACAAGGTTTCTCTGAGTAGCCCTGGCTGTCCTAGAACTCAATCTGTTAACCAGGCTGATTTCAAACTCAGAGATCCACCTGCTTCTGTTTCCCAGTGCTGGAATTAAAGGCGTGGGCCATCATCTCCTGGCCCCTAGAAGTTTTTTTAAGAGATATGAGCATTTAGTTGGGCAGGACACCTGAGTGGTTAAAGTGCTTGTCAAGCCAGCCATCCTGATACCTGTGTTTGCTTCCTAGAGTCCACAGTGGAAGGAGAGAGCTGTCACTCGGGCACTCACACTCACACGTCACACACACATTAATTATTAATAATAAAGTGCAATTATTGTCTCACTTGTCTGTTTTGTTAATAATAAAGTTATATTTTAATAACTTAGAATCTTTTAGAAAGTCTACTGAAGGCTGGAGAGAGAGCTCAGTGGTACAGTGCTGGCCTTGTCAACATAAACATGCCAGTTAAGTCCCCAGAACTCAGGAAAAGCCAGTCATGGCAGCATGCTCTTATAATCCTAGCACTCAGGGAGACAGAGAGAGATGGATCCAGGGGCTCTCTGCCTCGCCTACTCAAAGATGTCTAAGCCAGGACTTGTAAAGGAAAAGAAAAGGCAGATTGCACACTGTACTTACAGAATGACTACCCCTGATGTACACACGTGAACATGCATGCATACACAATAATAATAAAGAGAAGAAAAAAACACCGTTGAGCAAACCCTTATGATGAGTCTCCCAAGCCCCCAGCCTGGCCCTGAACTTGCTATGTAGCCCATAGCCAACTTCAAACTTTCAGAACAAAATCCCCTTGCTTTAGCCTTCCAGTGCTGGGATCAGAGGCATGCTCCGCCACACTAGCTTGATGGGTCTATTCCTTAACGATATCTTAAAAGGTCGCCTGGTGCTGATGAAGTAAGCCAGACCCATCAGGACAAGCGCTATCCCTGCTGAGCTGTGTCAGGCCTCCCAGTGTCTGCAAGGTTCTAGGGTCAGGGAGTCTTAGCTTGGTAGTACGGAAGATGCTTTTGAGAGGTTTACAGACCCAGCAATAAATTCCTTTGACTTGAATAAGGAGAAAGCCATTTCCTTCTGTCTTTGAGTCTCAGTGTAGCCCCAGAGTTAAGCCTCCGATAGAGCCTGATCCATGTTTCTCCATCATTGTTAAGTCTGTTAGTGGCTGCTAGCTTTTGAATCTGAGGCCTGCCTTTCTAAGGCAAGGGAGCGGAACCCAGGAGTGTCGAAGAAGTTTGTTCCAAAGATGAACCTCCAGGTTATGTCTGACAGCAGTGGGCATGTCTTGCTCTTTGACCCTCTATGTAGGCTGATTCTAGGCTGTGTTTGATATTATTGACTCCATGAGAATCTCTACAGGAATCTCTCTTGTTGCCCAGAGGGATAGCTGGCCTTTCAGTCACCTACATCTCGTCTTTCCCTACCTCTCCTCTCAGATCCTTTATTACTTTTACTAAGTAACTACGAGCACACATGTTCTTATCTCAGAGTTTAGGCCTGGACAGATCCCAACTAAGCAGTGTACCTGTGACTCTGTAACCCTTCCGACTGCTTCTTCATATCTGCCTCCACCAGACCAGCGGTATCCAGCCCCACGCTTAAAGTCCTTGAGCTGTTGAGGGCTATCTTGCTAGAACTACAGCTCCCTTTCCCACTGTATCTACTAGTGGCCTTCCTTTTATTCTAATTTCTATGTAGTATTGTGTTTAAAAGCGGAATTGACTTAAAGAAAACATTTGTTAAATAGCAGAGCTGGTGGCAAAAGGATTTGGTTAAAAAAATATATTATCACTAAATCAGTGGTAGGCATCTGGAGTGCCATTGCATTTAGAGCTGGCCCTGCTGTATCCTGGGAGTTTCGAATGTGTGGTGTGGTGTGCGCGCGCGCAATGCGGAGTAATAGTAGGACTGTATTCTTATTTTATGCCACATCCTCATGAAGCTGATATCTCCCTCATGAGTTTAAGTTCTTGAGCGTGTTGAATGTTTTGTCTGCTTCCCAATGTTCCCTCTTGAAACAGTTGCACTTTCTTTCTCTGTTATCCCACTCTTTTCCAGAAGGACAAAATACCAATCACCCATAACCCTGTCGCTCTGAAACAATTACGCTGGCATTGTGTTGTCTCCTTCCTGTTTCAGGGGGTTCCATCTGTCTTCTTTGGTCTATTGTTTCTGGGCCTATGGTAAACCAGAACATCATGGTGGACGGAACATGTAGAAGAGACTGTCTAGATATGACCCCTAATTATGCCCTTTCCTGTGACCTCTTACTTGGCTGGGCCCCCCACATCCCCAAACCTCCCAAATAGCATGACTGTATGCCTGTAAAGGACCAGGCCATCTCACCATCCTTGAAACCCCCTGAAGTAGACACTTCTTTGTCATACTCAAGACTAAACTGAACTGTAGCTTCCTTAAGAGCAGGTGACCGTTGGTAACAGCACCTTGATCCAAACACAGGTCTGTTGGATACCACGTGTATTCCATACCAGCTCTTCTGCCACCCCAGGGGCTAATGAACTACCTACTGTGAAGTGTGCACTGCACATGTGTGGCGCTCGTCGAGCTATCCCGTCTACACCTAACATTGCCCTGGAGGTAGAGATAACTGGAGACCAAATTTGGTCAGGTTGCTGTGGGGAAGTAGACAGCTTCCTGTTGCCAAATCCTGTTGAGAATTTGGGCCACACAGTGCTTTGATCTAAAAATTTAAGTAGACAAAGAATGAATATTTATTGTTTTTATGATCATTGTTTTATATAAAACAAATTTGGGGGAGTGGGAAGGAATAAATATTTGGGACAGCAAGCATTTAAATGCCAGTGGTTAATTTACTTGGCTACCTTGATTTACAATGGTAACATTTGGGTGGAGAGTTAAAAAGAAGGAGCACTCTTTTGTTCTTGTTTTATTTAGAATTTCTAAAGTCTAAAGGAATGTTTTTATAGCAAGTACACACAGTAATGGGAGAGGAAAAAAAAAAAAAGAAAAGAAAAAGCCACCAAGGACTTAGACCCGTTACGGAAGCTTAGAAATTTGAGTATGAAATGAGCAAAGGCTAATTTAGCAAATTTCTTTTTTATCTTTTTCTTTTTCTAATTTTCTTCTTAAAATAATTTCCACATCCAAATTTATCATTACAAGAGAAAACGGGGAAAGGAGATCTCGGAAAGGCAGGAGGTGGGGGGTGCTCGAAGGGAGTTAGCTTTAGGTGACATCACTAGAAAGGGGTGACTGTGGGTGGTTTGGGGGCAGCGGAGATGGTAGGTGACCCACACTCTGGAGGGCCGCGTTAGGATGACTCAGACCGTTCAGCTAACGCAGCCGGCGGCGCAGCCCTTTGCCTGGAGATCCGGCCGAATGACTAAGCAGTTACCAGCTTCTGAGTCTTAGGAGCCTAAAATCCCAAAATCACATTTAGAGCTGATACGAGGTTGAGCAGGGGTCACGGGGGAGGGAAATCATCTGATAGGCTTAGAGGGTCAGAGCCCGGCTCTCAAGTCTCCTACGTACCTATCGCCGCCATCAGATGTTATTTTCGGGAAAGATTTCACCCACACTAAAAATCGTACTGCAATTTTACCACGCACCAAGTCATCACCGCACACGTGTTCAAAGGAAAAACGAAACAACAAAAACAGCCTGTGTTTCCTAGGGTCCACCGTTTCATTTCCAATTTGATTTTCCTTATAGCTTGTTTGGTTTACATCATTATCTCAGGCGGAATGGCGTAGCCATGGCAATGCTTATAGAATCTGTGTGTCCCGCCCAGGGCAGCCGGGCTGTGGCTGTGGCCGGCACCGACGCTCCAGCAAGGAAGAAGATGACATCAAAGAACCTGAAGACGGAGCACATTTACTTTTCTGATTCAAATTACTTTGTTTGGAAAACAGTAAACACAATTACCTTAACAACAGAGCTGGGAGGCTTTGGGGGTTTAACACAATGTTTTCCTAGCAGGCGGGCGGAGACTGCTTAGGATCACAGCTAAGGGCCTACACACCCAGGTGGCTCTATTTGTTTTCAGTCTTTCTCCTCCCAGAACGGAGTTTGGGTAGTTACAGGGCTTTTGATCCAGTTCCTTAAAATTAACGTTGTTTAGTTTCTTCATTTCAAATGAAATTAGTGTTCATTTCTCTATATAAATACCAAATGGAAAAACTTACACATTCTGTCACTGCGTCTCATTCTGTACCTTTTCCCCAGGAAGTCCCTACACAGGTTTTATATCCAATTATAAACACACAACAGGAACACACACAGAGGCATATACAGACAGACATACACATAGACACACACAAACCCCCAAAGACACACCACACACAGAGCACAAACATACAGACATACACAAAGACACAGACACACAAATCACAGACTGACATACACCAAATGGTGATATTCACTCACTGTTTTGTCATTAAATATTTTTGCGTTTGTGTGTATATTTGTGTATTTTTCTGTGTATATGCACACACTCACGTAAGTCTTTAGAAGCCAGAAAAGGGCACTGGATCCCTCAGAGCTCCAGCAACTTTCTCAATAGCTGAGCCCTCACTCCAGCCTCTGTTTTAAATGTAGTCTAGAGCCTCCTCCCACTCTCGTCAGTACAGAGCCACTGGTTCTGTGTGTCTGTACTGTCCCCTACTTTGTCACCTACCTTAATAATTGGAATAATTTTTACAATTTTGCTCTCACCAAGAATGTGGCAGTTAATATTCTGTTTGTATGGTTTTATGATTATGAGAATGTTCTTGAAGGGTGAATAATGACTTAAGCTACTGGGTCAGTCGTATGGGAGGAGCATGTGCATGGGAGAGCATGTGCATGGGAGGAGCATGTTATGGGAGGAGCATGTGCATGGGAGGAGCATGTAATGGGAGGAGCATGTGCATGGGAGGAGCATGTGTATGGGAGGAGCATGTGCATGGGAGGAGCATGTGCATGGGAGGAGCATGTGTATGGGAGGAGCATGTATATGGGAGGAGCATGTGCATGGGAGGAGCATGTGCATGGAGGAGCATGTGCATGGGAGGAGCATGTGCAGGGGAGGAGCATGTGTTGGGAGGAGCATGTGCATGGGAGGAGCATGTATAGGGAGGAGCATGTGCATGGGAGGAGCATGTGCATGGGAGGAGCATGTGCATGGGAGGAGCATGTGCATAGGAGGAGCATGTGCATGGGAGGAGCATGTGCATGGGAGGAGCATGTATAGGAGGGCATGTGATGGGAGCATGTGATGGGAGGAGCATGTGATGGAGGAGCATGTGTATGAGACATGTGCATGGGAGAGCATTGTATTGGTTGAAATGAAATTGCTTTCCACACAGATCCTAGTTATGCTTCTATGATCCTTAGAGTGCTTGTGTCCTGATAACACAACATACCAAACTTAACAATCTTCTCCAGTGTGAACCGCCACCTTAATGTTTTTATTGCGGTATTTTATGAGCAACAATGTACATCTTTGCATAACCGTGGAAAGCCCTTTGTATTTTCTATTCTGTAACTTGCTCAGAGTCTTTACCAATTTTAGAAATTGGATTACTAGCCAGAGGTGGTGGTGCATACTTTAATCCTAGCACTCGAAAAGGCAGAGGCAGGCAGATTTCTGTGAATTTGAGGACAGCCTGTCTACAGAGTGAGTTCCAGGGCTGTTTCACAAAGAAACTCTGTCTCTAAAAACAAACAAACATACAAACAAATAATAAAAATTGTTTTTCTTATTAATTTGTCCAAGCTCTTTCTATATAAATAAAACAGATAAGGTAGATCTTAGTGATGTATCTATCCGCAGCCACTCGCAGTACAATACTGAATAGCACACCTTTTAATTCATGCCTTGATAACGTAGCATCATATATTAAATTACTTCATGAATTTGATTTATTTCTAGGCACAGTGGTTTTCAGACATCAGACAGGTTTCATTAGTGTTTACGTCCAAGCCCTTTTTCTGTTCCAGGAATTAAGTCAGATTGCCACATCACTGTTGGTAATTACTCTGTCTTAGCTTACACAGGGAGGCAGCTCTTTGCAACCTCTGGGCTAACTGTCCCCATCCACATGGTTGGGAGAAACCCTGACAACTGCAGAATTCCTTCATGTGATTGCAGGGTATCAATACTGATACCTGTGCCTTCTTGTGCTTGTACTGTTTATTAACTTACCCTACGTGATGTGTGTCATCAACGTGCTTTATATGCCTTTGAGATGGCTGTCTTTCAAATGCCATTGATGAAGTTCTTATAATTATGAGGATGAAGCCATTTCCAAGTTAAGAGTTAAGGTGGTATACATCTTTAAGTCCAGTACTCCAGAAACAGGAAGACCTCTGTGAGTTTAAGTCCATGTGGTCTTCATAGTGAGTTCTAGGCCAGATAGGGCTACACAGGAATACCCTATCTCAAAAACTTTAAAAACAAAATTGATGACCTTAAGCTCCTGATACCCCTGCCTTCTAAGTGACAGGGTTCCACAGTTTTTAGTCTGTTTACCTGGGCCTAATTTGCACAGATAAGCAGTTACAGTTTGGTTAAAGGAATGGGACTCTATTATAGTCAGTTCAGATGCTAGCTATGCAAACCGGAACAAGTTATTGAACATAGCTGTCTTTGGTTTCATCCTCTGAAGAATGGAGATGATTTATATGCTGTAGCATACATACTGGTCATTCTCGGTGGTTTGTCTTCTTGGGTCAGCTCTCTGTTTACATCTGCTTGGAGTACAGCCTGGAGGCTGGCAGTACAAGTGCTGTGAAAGGACAGGCTTAGGAGTGCATTTGGGTAGCATTGGTTCTTCTTGTCAAGTATGGAGGCCATCCACTGCTCTGGCTTTCTGTCCACACACATTGCTACTTCTAATTTTTTTCTATTTATTATTTCTTGCAGGTGTCCTCACTGGCCAGCTCTTTGGCTAGCTGTGTCCCAACACCTTCAGGAGGAAGCAGTTCTGCATGTATACACACACACACACACCAACCACAACACACTTTGATGGTTTCTCAAATGTGCCAGAGGAAAGGACAGCAGAAATCACTTGCCTTCTCTCAGGTGGCTCTGTTTGTGACTGCAGCTGCCTGCACATCTATGGAGACGGGCTTTACTAGCGGACCAGGTGCTTTGGTCTGGGTAGAGCTCACAAGCTTGGTCCTGGGTGGATACTCTCATATTTTCCACGTCTATAGGTGTGTGTGTGTGTATCTGTGTTTTGTGTGTGTTATGTATCTTGTTTGTGTGTGTGTGTGTTTTTGTGTGTTATGTATTGGAGGAAGCACTTACAGAGAGTATCCATGGACCATGGAGGCTAGCTCTGAGTTTTTTAGGCCTGCTGCCAAAGGGAAACTTTTTAGTCTACCTGGGGACATTTGGCAAGTGCAGTAGGAGGGGTGGCTTAAGTAACATCTTTGGGCTGTTCTAGCCCAAGGTGTTTTGGGTGATTTACTGTAATTAACATTTTTCAGTCAATACTACTGTCTCTGCAAAACTTGACACATTTTACAGTATGGAAAAAAATGTTCCTGGCTTTACACAGAGAAACCTTCCATCTCAGCTCACAGATTTTTTTTTTTTACCTGGGGGTAATCCCGATGACAACTTTTATAATCTTTTTCTTATCATGGTTATAAAATCCTATACTATACATCTCTATATACAGATGTGCAGTTTTCTTTTTTTAAAAAAATATTGCTTTATTTTTATTTTATTTGTATGGGTGTTTTGCCTGCCTGTATTTACGTGTGACAGTTGTGTGCCTGGTACTTATGGAAACTAAAGAAGGTGTTGGATCTCCTGGAAGTGGAGTTACAGAAGGTTGTGAACCATGATGCCAATGTTGGGAATTGAACTCGAGTCTTCTGCAAGAGAAGCCGGCGTTCTTAACCACTGAGCCCAATGCCCAGCATCCAGTTCTTTCTTTTCTTTTTTTAAATTTTCTTTTCCTGTCCATCTTTTCTGTTTTTTCTTTCTTTGTGCATGCTGTGTTGTGTTGTGTGGTGTGTGTGTGTGTGTGTGCTTGTCTGTATGTACGTATGTGTCACAAACATGTCTGGTGTCCACAAAGGCCAGTAGATGATGCTGGATTCCCTGGCACTCAAGTTACGGATGGTTACAAGCTGCCTTGTGGGTACTGGGATCTGAACTCAGGTCCTCTTTAAGAGCAGCAAGTGTATTTTGGCAGTAGAGCCATCGTTCCAGC
Organism: Mastomys natalensis; assembly: GCA_021653895.1. Taxonomy (NCBI): domain Eukaryota; kingdom Metazoa; phylum Chordata; class Mammalia; order Rodentia; family Muridae; genus Mastomys; species Mastomys natalensis. The sequence continues at coordinate 1,438,142 of JAJTUV010000053.1, read as the reverse complement.
CCCATATGGATATTCTAGCTAAAGCCGTGGTGTTAATTTAGGTCACAAGTAGAAAATTCTCCGAGAGGAAGTGAGCATCTGAAGCTCTAAAGTTGCTTTCCCTAATGATGATTCTCTTCATGATCTGTGGAATTGTCTGGTGGTAACACTCAGCATCACAGGCCGGTTCAGCAGCCAAGTGATCCCTAAATCCAGCCATAAATAATCTCTGTGCACACCCACTTTATAGATACACACATTGTCATGTAACAGGGCCAGGAGCATGGGTGTAAAGGCTCAGTTTTCAGTACATGTTTTGTTACAAAACAGTGGGGTGATTTCTTTGATGTGATACCTTTGATATGATGCTCTTTTACATTTTAAATTAATGTATTCGTTGACAGAGTCATACATGTGTATACATACGGTTTAACATTGTCACCGCCTCTCTGAGAAGCCAGTCTATGGCTCTTTACATCCTCCAGTGTGAATATAAATTACCATTACAATATTATGGAAGAGAAAAGAGTCTAATACACACATTTCATTTCGCGCAATGCTTTCTTTTCTTCTTCTCGCCCCTCCCCACCGCCCCCCAGAAAAACCAGTTCAGCTATTAAGGGAGCCACTCAATGCAGCAGAGCAAGATCAGGCAACGTTTCCAAGAGAAGAGCTGTTTACCATCAAAGAGACTGCTTCCCACACAGACACGGGATATTATACACAAAGATGGAGGTAAATGCACCATGGTTTTCAAGAGTAATTTACCGTGCTTAAGGAAAGGCACTAGGCTGTCTGCAATTCTGGCTGATCCTATTTCTTATTTCTCTTTTGTTAAAACAAAATAGCCAACTAAGAAAATGTTAATTAAAGAGTCAGTTGTCTGAACCCCAGCCCCTTGTCACTGCCCGATGCTCCTGCTGTATCAGGACCTGCCTGTCACATAGGGATGGATCATGCCATGACAAATGCCAGCCTAGAAACGCCACGCCAATGGAAATTCACTAGACTTTCATTTTTCAAAGTGCGTTTCTCCTCTTTGTTTTTAAAAGCAAGAATTTTACTTGGAGTTATTATATTTCCTGGGTTAATTCATATTTTATAAACATGTGGAATGATTAATTCATTCTATCTGTAGCATGTATGGAACCCCGAAGCTTGTGGCAGAGCTGTTATCTGTTGTAGGGATGCAAACATGCTCTTTGATGTGCTATTCTTAGGGACTTGGGGGATAGAGATGAAACACGCATTTGGCCAGGCTCTGAAGATGGGCCGACAAAGACGCTCATGGTTTATGTACCTTTCCACAAGACCCTCTTCTCTGTATCATGGCATTAGTGGCAGAAACATCAGAGTAGCAGCCTTAGCCCTTCCCACTATAGACCCCTCTAGGCCGTGGCATGGGAATCCCAGCCCACAGTATAGCCCTTCCAGCAGTGTCTGGCTCAGCAGGTTCCCTCTGATGGCGTAGCACAGCATTACGCTATTCAGGAAAACCAGCCAGAGTGAGTAACTCCAGTCAGTTCATAGCACAATGTCATTCTCTGCTGTGTGACATTCCAGTGCTTTCTTTACACTGGCCCTGTAAAGCACACACAACAACCCTGACACTTGGCTTTCCCAGTAAGCCCACTTTGCAGATGAGCAACTGTGGTGCATGGTAGTTTCCTGTGGCTCTCTTCCTGCCACTCCTGGCCCCAAAGCCCCATGTTTTAGTAAATGAGGGTGATTCTTGTATTGGAGATTTAGTTTTGAATCTTGTTATTATGTCAGTGAGCTTCCTCTTACAATAACAATACTTGGGACAGTTAACACAGAGACTATTTTAGCTCACGGTTTGGGAGGTTCCACATTGTGTGATCATTCAAACCTTGTTATTGTGGGTTTAAGGGGAGGCCGTATATCAGGGTGGGGTTTGTGACATTTAGCTAATTATCCAGAAAGCAGAGAACGGAGGAGGTATGGGCAAGGGTGGGAAGTCTCATTTAAGGCTGAACTTATAAAACCCCGACACCCTCCATAAGTTCCTTGCCTCTCAGCAGCACCACCCTGGGGACCACAGGAACCACTGGGGGACATTCAGCCTTCCATGATGCATTACTCCCTTTGAGGCTACCCTTTTGGTTTACTAACCTGTTCTTTCAGTTAACAGGAATGAGAAAAGTACTGCAGTAGATGCTAAGGATACAGTCACACCCTAAACAGACATGATGGCGGCCACACAGTGCTTCCGCTCTATATAGGAAGGACAGATGTTCAACGGATCATTACAGTGGACTCAGTGGTGGGTGCTATGGGAACGAAAAGCAAGAAGATCTGATTGAGGGGCATGCAAGGAGAGGTTAAAGTCACTTAGGAGAAGAGTGGGAATTAATCAGTGAAGAGCCAAGAACATTGCCCTGGAAACCTAGGATGGAGGCAGGTATCTTTGTAAGATACAGAGGACCTGCAGGAGCTGAGAAGGAAGCCTTGAGTCTGGAGTGTGGTGTGGGAAGGAGTGGGAACAAGGCTTGGAGAGGCCAGTAGGGATAGAGTATAAAGGGCAGGCTTCGGAGACCCTGCCTTAAAGGGAGGTTGTAGAGAGAATCTCTTGTACTATATGGAAGTGCAACCTGTCAATAAAATGCTAACAGCCTATTAGCTTAGGCAAGAAATAGATGGGGAGGTGAAGTCCCAGGATAGAGCGAGGATTTCTGGGAATAGAGTCAGGTGAAAAACCATTCACCCCAGACACAGAAGAAGACGGTCATATGAAACAGAGGACCAGGTAACCAGCCATGTGACATAGACTTAGAATAAAATAAACGTGTAATTAAGGTATGAGCTAGTCAGGATCAGAGTCAAAGCTACTGGCCTAAGCATTTATCCATATGTAAGAAGTCTCTGAGTTGTTACTTCTGGGAACCACGTGAACGGGGGGGGGGGGGGGGGGGGCGGGGGGGGGAGGACCAGATTACAGATGGCTTCGTATAGATTCAGTCAGAAGCTTTAGCAGAGCACTCAGGGAAGTAACACCACCTAGCACACCCAGACCACCCTCCCCCACCTCCTGAGAATGTCCTGAAGGGAAGACAGGATTGTGAAGGGAAGACCGCTTATGTGAAAAGACCAATTTCTCGGGGACAACCAACCATTGGAAATGCTTATTTTGTCACTCCATGTGTAGGGATGCCAAAGAAAGTATTCTCCCCAGTGGCATAGGTCAAAGGTCAACTGGACACACAGTGCTATGTTGACCCCAAACCAGGCGTAAGAAAGCGTGGAACCTGTAGGACCAGGTCATACCACTAAGGACCCAGCAATCTGTAGCACAACTGGGAAGCGCTGGGGAAACCGGCAGCCAGAGTCAAAGATTTGGATGTTTTGTTCTGTTGGTTCATTGCATTTATCCAACAGACACGCTGGCTCTCCAATTTTTATCCAGTCGTTAATAATGATAGCTATTATTTCTTAAATACCCAACACGCATTGTTCCAGGCCTTGATAGTGATTCTCTTTTATTTCTCACCACTGACTTCTAAAACCGCTAGCATCAATGATGCAGTGACAGACTCAAGGCCTGTGCCGGCTAAATCCAGGGCATCTTTAACAGCCCTGACCCAGCAAACAGAGGAAAGAGGTTACAGACACAGCTAGTTAATAATAACAAGCAGATGAGTCGGTCCTTGAGAAAACTGTATGTCGTACCCAGAGATGTCAAAAGTAATCTGCAAGAACCAACTATCAGAGAAAACCAAAAGTTCTAAGTTCCTGGCAGCCATGAGTTCGGGGTTCACTATTCAACAATTTATATTAAACAAGGGACTTGAGACAGAAGTGCGTGTAAAACATGGCTGCGGTTTGATGGGTTGGGGGACCTTGGTCCCCAGATGCTTGGAGGAACCCAGGCTTCTCTTCAGAGAAGGAACTTAGTATTCACAAACTCCGTGCTTGGGTAGCTGCTGTGGCCAGTAATCAGATGCATTTTCTTTTTAAAAAATGTTTTTTATTCATTGACACTTTCAAACGTATATAATGTATCTTGCTCTTACCTACCTCAGTCCATGGATCTCCATGCTCTTACCTTCCCATGTCCACTGGATCCTCTCTAAAGCATACCTTCTCACCTTCATGATCCTCTATTTTTGTTTGTTTGTTTTTCATAGCCACTGCCTGCTGGAATGCTCCTTGGTGGCCCCATCACCCAAAGATCTTGCAAAGATAACCAGAGCTGTAACGAATTTGTACAATAGCTGCATCACATCAGCATTTGACAGACCACACTCCCCCCATCCTCTGGCTCTAACTTACTTTTCTTCCTTTTTAAATTTTACTTTATGCACATGGGTATTTTGCTTGTATAGGGGTCTGTGTGCCATGTGTGTGCCACTGAAGGCAGAAGAATGCGTTGGATCCCTGGAACTAGAGGCACAGCTGGTTGTGATATGCCTCGTGGGTGTTGGGAATGGAACTTGGGTCCTCTGGAATAGCAGCCAGGACTCTTACCTACTGAATCATCTCTTTTGCCCTAGAGTCTTATAGCCTTTCTGGCCCCTTCATCTGTATTGTTCTTTAAGCCTCGGTGTGTGTGTGTGTGTGTGTGTGTGTGTGTGTGTGTGTGTGTTTGCGTGGGTGCGTGTAGGGAGGTGTTGTTTAGATTTCCTATTAAAGGCTGAGTGCTTAATAGTCAAGGAATCTAGTTCACTTTCTTATTGAGTATTCAAGAGTTATTTGGTTTATTTTTTATTTCTAAAAAATTTTAAAATTACGTTTACTTCTTTGTTGGGGAGGCCTGTCTTCATTAGAGTTTCCATTGCTGTGATAAGCACCATGACAAAAGTCAACTTGGGGAGGAAAGGGTTTTCTTCATCTTCTACTTCCAGGTAACAGTCCTTCCCTGAGGGCAGTCAGGACAGGAACTCAAGCAGTGCAGGAAACTGGAGCCAGGAGCTGATGCTCAGCTCATGGAGGGGGTGGCACTTACTAGTGTGATCCTCCTGGCTTGCTCACCCTGTTCTCTTATAACACCCAGAACCACCAGCTCGGGGCTGACAGACCCGCAATGTCATAGGCCCTTCGACATCAATTATCAATCAAGAGAGTGCACCACAGGCTTGCCCACAGGTGAATCTGGTGAAGGCATCTTCCCAGTTGAGCATTCCTCTTCCTAATGGACTCTACTGTGTCTGTCTGACATGAAACCACGCACACAAGGGCACCCATGTGCCTTGGTGTGGCTGTGGATGCCAGAGGACAGCATGCAGGACTCGGTGTCTCTCCTTTTACCATGTGGATTCTGGGGACCAATCCAGGCCTTCAGGCTTGTGTCAATACCTGCTGAGCCTGGCAACTCTCCACTCTAATTGTGATTTATTTTTTTAGCCAGAAGTGTACCCATGCCATCTGTCACTGCCCACAGAAGGGCCTTCTTGTCATATCTGAACAATCTGAATAATAATAAAATAATAATAACTAGTTATTATTATTAATTATTATTATTACATGTTATAGTCTTGGGCTAGTATTATCTCTGCTTCAAACTCCTGAATAGCTGGGACTACAGACTTGAGATTTTTTTCTTTTAAAAAAAAAAAAAAGACTTATTTTTTTATTTATCCGTATGAGTGTGCTTATGAGAATGTAGGAAGCATGTGTGCAGGGGCCTGGAACGGTCTGTGGAGGGCACAGGATCCTGTAATGCTGGGGTTACAGGTAGTTAGATCCTGGGAACCAAGCTGGGGGCCTCCAGAAGATCAGGAAGTGGTCTTAACCACTGAGTCATCTCTTAAGATTTTTATTCTTTATTATTAGCTTCACATTGTATACAGCATGTTTAGGTTTTTGGTTTTGTTACAAGAAGTACTGATGAAAGATTTTAGGGAAAGAAGGTGACCTGGTTAATGGCGGTCTAGATCGTGGTATACCAGGAAAGCATTTTCTAAATGGTGGAGTCCTTAGCATGAATCTGTGTCAGGATCCCAGTACTGAAGGCCTTTACAGTTTGACGACCTCACTGTATTGTATGGGCACATGCACACCCACCCTCAAGGTCAGGTGTTGTTGCTGCCGCTGTTGTCTTTCCAAATGAGTACCTGCCAAATGGAGGGTCAGGGAGCTAGATTTCAGTTTCACTTCTGTAATCTTCGGTGTCCAGATTTTCCTGCTGTAGTGGGCGCGCTGTTTTAATCTATGAACAATACATTAGGAGAACAAAGATCAGTGAGTACAAAGTATCACATTATCACCGTCTGCAAAGCGTCACATCATCGCTGTCTACACTGTCTTCACTCAAGGTGAAGGATGCCCAGAGCAGACAACACAAACCTGATCTAGAGTTGCCAGCTTGAACCAGGAGAGAAAAGCTCAAAGGAAGAGAGGAAAAAAAGACATGCATAACATCATCTACTTTGTAGCAGTTTAATGAATAGTAAATATGGACAGGATTTGCATAATACCTAGATGGTCTTGCTTGAAAAATTACAAAGTTCCAGAAATGGCACCTTGGCCTCTGCCAGGTAGACTGAACCAGCAGCTGCAGCGTCCAACGCAACGGACAGAAGCTTCCTGCTGAAATTCTTGGGGTAGTGGTAATTAAATACAGTTTTTGGTTACTCCTGTCCTATATCCTGCACTAAGTTGATTAACCTGTTTAATGAGTATACGAGAATGGCCAAAGCTGCCCTCACATCAAAGAGCCCCATTGTTGCTGTGTGCTGACCTGAATTTTAATTGCGGACCAGGTTCGTTAATTGCACCAGAGATGTGCCGGAGAATGGAGTAGCTTTTTCAAGCTGCAGTGAGCTGCTTTCCCAGCTGTGTTCAGTTATGGTATCCTGCTGAATAGATACTCAGAGCAGACACCCTGCCCCATCCGTATTTTTGTGCACGCGCGCGAGCGCCGCACACACACACACACACACCCTTTTTTTTTTTTGCAAAGATTCACAGTTTAGAGCTACATTTGGTAAAGATGGCAGTGGTGGCTGCTTTAATTTACAGAGTAAAACTTATTCTTATATATTATTAAACATCACAAAGAGGCTGGGGGGATATAAAGTCTGTAAATAAGTCAACAGTGAATACATTAGGACCCAAATAGTCTCTGGGACTCCCTTAAGGCCTCCAGCTGCCCTGAGAATCACTACAGGCAGCTGTGGCTTCCTTATTCATCACTGACACCGGGGACCAACTGTTAATTCAAGCTACAGGTACCAGACAGTAGTAAATGGCAGCTAGTTCTTAAGTGATAATATTGATTTTCTTTTCTTCAAAGACAGGGTCCCATTCTGTAGCTTAAACTCATGGTAATTTTCCTACTTCAGCCTTCCGATTTCTAGCACCACAGACACAGCCACTATTCCTATAAAAACAAAGTCAAACAAACCCCCTAAGACCCAATAGCTTTAGCTGCCATCTTTCCAATTTCTCTTTAGTTTTTGCAAACAACGTAAAGAGGTAGTTTTTGATATTCAGTCTCTTCGAAGATGGGTGGGTCCTGGGGAGATCATCACCACTGACCTGTGTCCCCAGACCAGAGAGGATGAGAACATTCTGAACAAAGATTTCATCGTGGAACTCAAAAAAAAAAAAGAAAAACAAACCCCAAGCCGAAACATCAACAGTCATCTATTTCTCTTGTATAAGCTTTAAGAAAAGAAGTCTCTTAACTCTTTCTGCAATGTGTGTATGCATATTTACATAAATGTGACAAACCACCTCTGTCCCTTGTGCTGTATGGTTATGCCCATTCAAAAAGTGAGGCGGGTCCATGAAGAGTGGGAGGAGCTTCAGAGGACTAGTCACCTTGCCCTCTCTGAGAGCTTCATCCTTCTTCTAGGGCAGTGCTTTCAATACAGTTCCTCAGGTTGTGGTGAGCCCCCAGTCATAGAGTTATTCTCGTTGCTACTTCATAACTGTCATTTGTAAGTATCTGACATGCGGCCCCACAGAGGTTGCCACCCACAGGTTGAGAGCCACTAGAGCCACTGCTCTATAACAGCGCTACCTTCCCAAGGATGAGCAGGAGGGTCCTGAAGATCGGAAGCATTCCTTAGCAATCGGAGGGGAAGCAGGGTGTATCTCATTTGCATGATTCCAGCGCTCTTGGGTTCTTCATATTGCTTTTGTTCTCTTTCTCCTGTCGCCTGCCCCATGTCTTGTCTGAATACTAACTTGTAGTATGAATTTTTGGATACTCATATCCAAACTTCTTTGGGCCTTGACGTCTCTATCTACAAAATGAAGGTTAGGACATCATGAAAGCTTGTTCCAGAGAATGAGATTCTGCTTTGCTGTGACGGGCTTGTCAAAGTTTTCCACAGGGAGACAATTGAATGTGTGTCAAAAAGTATCTTTCCCTTTTCAGGGTTTGTATTTCTCTGCTTTACTTCATGATCCTCCACAAGCATTTTTTTTTTTTAATCCAAGCTATTGGCTATAGATGGTTTAAAAGCCAAAGCAGGTGAGCCCACATTGTCCAAATGATATTATTGGTTTTTTTCCCCCTTCCTCTAGAGTTGTGATTAGTTTTCTGAAAGAAAGTGTCTATGTTTGTGCATCTTGGTACATTATCACAGCCAGAAACAGGTAAGCAAAGGGATGTCCGTTTGTGTTTGTGCCAGTGACAAAATCCCATTAGTGAGAATTCCATCTCCACATAGACACTGCTAGATTATCATATTGTTCAAGGGAGATTGCTAGCGCATCTGCTGGACTTCTCCCTCACACAATGAGTCAGCAGGAGGCCAAGGAATTTCTGTTCCTTAGTGTGTCTGGTGAACACTAATCCCACATCTAAGTGGATGGCATTATGTTTCCTCCCGGTGTTGACTGGAGTCCTGCGGCGGGGCCTTCTGTGGATGCTGGCAATGTCAGGGAGGTTCAGAAGCACACTTCTGGGGACAGTTTCTGAATCCCCTTCCTTATGGCTGTTCCATGTGGGGCACAGCTCTGAGGCAGATACTGGTGGCAATGGGAGGAATGGGGATAGCTCCTGAAACAGAGGGGATCAAGGGGCAGAGGTCAGAGTCTGTTGCAGTCAGTATCTTACACATGCGCGTGCATGTGCGTGCGTGTACACACACACACACACACACACTCATGCACACATATGCACACCACGACACCCAAACTGTCTCAGAAATTACCTGTCAGCGAATAAATAATCTTTCTTCCTTATCAGAAATCCCTTTGGCTTGCTTCCTGTGTTTTTCATGTGTCCATTTCTGAAGCCTCCTGATCCACACACGGGTCTTACTGTAATGGGGGGCAGCATTTGGGTTATAGATGGCGGGACATCTATATTATTCTACACATTCCCTCATATCCCGGGCAGCGAGATGCCCGTTCTGCCTAGGGATCACATCCTCCCAGCCATCCCACTAAGAGGTTTCAATATAGCCCAAGCAGCATAGATATGTGAGCTTAACCCCATAATGCGAATGACTGTAACCCCAAAGTCCTAAAAGCTGGTATCAAGGACTGAGCAGTGAGGACAGACAGAATGTAAGATGCATATATAACGGATGTGCCAGCAATCTTCCCTGGAGTGTAGGCGGATGGCTGTGAATTCCCCTAAACACTACTTCCAGAATCAAATTCATATCTCACAAAACTCTACTATCCTTATTATAGATTAAAGGGACAAATGAGTGTTGTCCATAGGTGGTTATGGTATCTGTTTGGGAGAGATAGCTTAGGTATGGCTGAATTGTGAGGCTGATGAGACAACAGGCTCTAGAACCGGCTGCTAGCCCCAGGAGAGTTCAGTCTCAGTTCCAGCCACAATGTCTATCAAGTGGCCAATCAGGCTTCCTGAAAGCCCTGAGATAGGACCTGGACGTGGAAACAGTAGCTGTGGACGCTGTCACTTGTCAGTCCATCTTTGTGGATGTACGTAATAAAGTACTGTATGTATCGCACCTCACTCCTTGCTTCATCCATAACAAACACAGAAGGAACTATAGTATCGTATAGTTTTCATTCTCACCTGGTTCTAAACCCCTTATTGTTTCCTTGTAGGTTTGAAGAATTGAGATGCTTGATATCAACCCTTCTCTCCCTACCGGCATCTCGGGAGAAGCCTTGTTAGCTTAGCTGACCTCAGTTCATACCTGTGGTATGTTAAGTACCTCCCTGACCCTATACTGACCATTGTTTTCTGGGGAGGTAATGCTTGTCTATGTTTACCTGGCTGCCAAGATTAATTAGTTGGCCACTTTACTCAGCTCAGGAGTGGACAGCTCTAGCCTTTTGTCTACATACAGTCCGGGACACCAGCTTTGTGGACTTTTGCTTGGAGGCCACCATTGGCCATTGGCTTGCAGGACACATCTCTTAATTCACATGGGACATGGGCTGGAAACACTAGGAACAATCTATTTATTCCATAAGTGATCAGTGATTACCTTACCATAACTATGCAGGCTCTTGGCATACAGAGTGGATAGTGTGCTTCTCTGATTGAAACATGCAGTGGACCCCTGTAAGACAACTGTGTAAGGGACCAAAGATCACTACATAGAAAGAATGTGCTGTATGCACAGTCCTGGAGCTGGCCTGTTGTCACTCTTCAGCTGAGGGAGTGTCGCGTCCGCCTTGGCCGGCAAGTAGACGCGACACGGTAGGATCCTTCTCAGTCGGCTTTATTCAGGAACGACTCTTGACATAGGATGGGAACTGACGGGGACCTGACGGGAAGGAAGGGCCTGGACCCCAAGCAGCAGAAAGGAGTCTTATATAACTGCCCTAGGCGGCTGGGTGATGTGTCCTCCCAGGATAGGTTAAGCTGCCAATACGAAGGGCACGAGGCGACGCATGCTCAAAGGACTTGTTTACCAGTTCTGAGCTGGCCACTCGGAAGCCAGCTGCTTACATTGTCAGTGCTGGTCATACGACTTACAACTGTAAACACGGCTGCCTACAAGGGAGCTTGGCCACCAACCTTGCCCAACCTCAGTTTGATTGCCCTGTCAGGTGAAAATGACTGTGGTTTTCATTGTACAGCCTGTGGTGAGGATTGTTAGCATTGAAATGTCCAGAATATGTAGAGCAGTGCCTGCACCCTTAATGGGGGTCCTTGGGATGGTCGTGATAGGTGCTCCTGTGTGGGAGACAGAGGAAGGTGTGCCAGTCATGCCAAGAGGTGAGGCTGGCACTACAGAACTGGCCTGGCAGAGGAGAGGGAGCACCCTGGGTGGAGAGATGGATTCTCTGCAATCTCTCCAGCAAGGTGCTGGGTCTCTCTCAGCAACTCCATTCAAAGCCTCATGCCAAAGTGGAAACAACCAAGTGTGTTTCTGCTTCTAGAACATTCATGTTTGTCAGCATGAGAGGACACTTTCTGGGCTTGGAAAAATACAGTTTTCAAGCAAATGCTTTTGTCAAGTAGATGATTACATTAGAATGTAATCTCTCTCATTAGAGAGCCTGGAGTGTGGAGAGACTGGTAACAAAGCAAAGCAAAGCAAAGCAAAGCAAAGCAAAGCAAAGCAAGCAAGCAAAGCAAAGCAAAACAAACCTTACCCAGTTAACTCCGGGTTGAGGAAGAAGACCCTTGCTAAGGCTATGAAAGTTCTAAACTGATTTGCATGAATTATTCAGTGCGGTAATGAGTTCTGAGTTTTAACAAGTCATTGTTTTTGTTTTTTTTTTAACTTCCCACTTCCTTAAACCCAAGGTAAATGAAGCAAAAGACACACGAGGTCCCAGGAAGACTGACAACTTACCAATTGTTAGGCAGACCAAGGTCAACCCTGGCTCGGTCTAAAAAGTGCTTGCTGTGCACAAAGGAGGACTGGGGTGCAGTCCCCATGAACCCCGGTTAAAGCCCGCGGTGCAGCAGAGGCACACACCTGGAATTCTAACACTGGTGAGGTGGAGAATGAGGGGACCCTGGGGCTCAAAGGACAGCCAGTGTAGCCTACATATCGACTCCAGATTCAGTAAGGGACTTTGTCTCAAAAAGAGGGAGGGGAAGACATCCTGTCAACCTCAATCTCTTACACACACACACACACACACACACACACACACACACACACAGAACAGGAACGTCCAGGGATTCAGAATGACAGAACTAAAATTAAAATGAAGCAGCAGATAAAAGAAAAATAAAATCACAGCGTTAGCCTTTACAAAAATAAGTTTATTTATACAATTCAGGACATTCTGTTTGAAAAACATTGTATCCCCAAACAGAATACTCAGTTTAAAATTAATGTGGTTTATTAACAATTAAAGCTGATAACCAGAGCTGAAGGAGATTGGAGGTGAAATGTGGGGTTTCCTTTGATAGGTGGAGTAATTACGAAGAGTGCTTTTGAAGTTCAAGAAGACAGCCTTAGGACACAACATTTTTAAAGTAAAAATTGGCTTGCACTCTGTCCAAGTGATTTATTTTGCACTAAGAAATGAGTGTGGGACATGATGCGACTTAAAATTTCATCCCTTGCTGGAACTGCTGGAGGGCGACATGATGTTTTTTTCCCTCAGCCCGCTCAGCTTATGAAGTTTCCTATCTAAAAGTTAATCTTCTGAAATTCCCAAGGAATCTAAGGAAACCTGATCGTTTGGTGTGTGAATAAAAGAGACGAGGTATATCGCTCTCCCTCTGACACTCATGGGGAGGGGCGGGGGGGGGGGGGGGGGGGAGGAACGGGTTGGGGAGGGGGAATGGCCTCGTGGCCGCTGGAAGAATCAGGAGCCCTCCCTGGCAGAGCTGTGCTTTGTTACTATTAAGTAATTAGCTGTAGAAAAACCTCACCTTTCCCATTAAACATGCTTGAAAGGCGTGGGGCTCTGAAGTGGCTGCAGGCGGAACATACCCAATGAGGAAAGTTAAAAGGAATTAGGATTCAGTTACAATGGAGGACCAGATTATCAAGGAACACGAGGAAAGATGAATGGCGGTTTATTAAGCGGGTTCACGGTAAAGGTGTCCTACCTATTTAAGTGCCTCCTATTTCTCTTTTACTCAGAGATACCAAAGCCAACTATAAAACACGTTCTACCATCTATTTATGATGTTTAAAAAAAATCCAACAGTTTGAAAACAATAGATGCACTTAGGTGCTGGCTGGCTGCGAGGACAGGAGAGGCCTGGTTGGCAGTCTGTTGTTTTTAACTTGCACGGTGTAAATGTTCCCTCCGTGGCAGATTTATCATAAGGCATCACAGAATTCAAAGTCAGGAAGAGATGCAAGTGATACAGCAGCCGCTGTACCAAACCTCAAGAACACAGGCAACAATGAGATATGGCTTAAAGGATAAGTCGTGATTATTTCTGGGTACTCATGGCCTTTGGTTTTTTGTTTTTGTTTTTATCACCATCCCCATTTTCCCCAAGAGTAACACATGCTTTTTAAAAAAACCTTATTTTTGTTGATGATGATGATGTGTGTCTTTGGGAGGAATGTGCACAAGCATGTGTGGAGGTCTGAGGACAATCTTATAGGCCTGGTTCCCTCCTTCTACCTTTACATGGGTTCTGGTCAGTGTTGATCAGCAACCTACCTTACTGGTTCAGGTAATGAGCCAAGGAAGTCCGGGGTGAATGTGTAAGGAGCCGATGAAATCCTCTTCAATGAATGAATATTATTGACATGGTCACCATGGCGAGGACAAATGCCTCTGACCCATGGGAGTTAGCAAAGCCTTCCTCTGGTCCAAATAGGAGTTGATCAGTGTCAACAAAAACTGCAGCTCCCCCCCCCCCCCCCCGGATGACTGCAAGGTGAGTCTACCCACCTCCAGAGACCTCCCAACCAGACCAGCCGCTCGCTCCTTGTGGTGCGCATAATAAATGCACCGAGCTTCCGGCTTTTCTGCAGTTGGTGCAGCTGCAGTGGAGTGAACACTGCCCACCCAACTCCAGCTTTTCTGCACGTGTGTCTGTTCTTTCTTTATTGCCATGAAGCCGAGCCAACCATGTAGGATGTGGCACTTCTGCTTTGCCTATAATTTCTTTATAGACCTCTCTTCTCTCCCCTCCCTCCCTCCTCCCCTCTCCCTCCCCTCCCCTCTCCTCCCTCCCTTCTCTTTTCTCTTCCCTCCCCTCTCTCCTCTCCTCTTTTTTTCTTTGACAGGGTCTATCTATGTAGCCAAAGCTAGCCTTCAACTTATAATCTTCCTTCTTCAGTCTCCCAAGAGCTGGAATTATAGGTGTGCACACTCAGTTGTAATTTAAAGATGGTGTGTGTGTGTCTGTATTAGTGTTAGTGTTTTTGAGACACGCTGTGAGATTAAAACCTTTTGTTTCCAAGGGAAGCTCCTTGAGACACAGGATGTTTGAAGAGAGGTGAAACATCCCAGCCTGCAGGGAAGTTTCCTAAACTCAGGAACTGTCCTTTGTCACTGTTCAATTGGGAGGAGATACCATGACCAAAACAATGCTTACAAAAGAAAGCATTTAATTGGGGGCTTGCTTACAGTTTTAGAGGATTATTCCGTGATCATCACAGTGGGAAATAGACAGGCTCAGCACTGTAGGTGTAGTTGAGCTTCCTTACATCCTAATCTGCAGGTAGCAGGGGTGGGGGCTTTTCAAACTCCAAAGCCATTCCCAGTAACACATCTCCTCCAACAAGACCGTAGCTTTTTTTTTTTTTTTTAACAAAGCCACACCTCCTAATCTTTCCCTTCCCAAACAGTTCCATTATCTGCCAATCAATTATTCAAACATATGAGTCTATAGGGGGCCATTCTCATTCAAACCACCCTTGAAACTAAACCAGCAAAAGGCTTCAGGAAGTCCCTGAAGCTGAAAGCCCCTCCTATAAGGATTTCAGAGAGACAGCTGCCTCTAAGATATTTAGACCCACTAAGCTGCCTAGAAAAAGCAAAGACCCAGCTATGCCTAGAAAAGATAATCTCCAACTTGTTGGACTGTCAGTAGTCTGTGCATTTGCCTCCAGTTTCTAGCTTTCAGTTACCGATGCTGGGGTGGGCTTTGGTGATACTGTTGTGTTTTTGTCATCTCTGTTCCTGTAAGTAACCCCCCCCCCCATATTCCTGTCAGTAACCCAGGAAAACTCACTGGAAATACTGTCACACAGCAGAGCCTGGTGACCTACTGGCTCACTGAGAAGGTGTGTAACTGACAAGCTTAGAACCTGTACACATTGGCAGGTCTCCCTCTGCTACTGGGGTATGTTCTTCTGGGATGTGTGGGCTTGCAGCAGCTCTGAGCGTTCTCTGCATTGAGTAAACACTAGCTAGACTCAAGATGGCAGCAGCACTGTTAATTGTCTTCATTTTTAAATTAGAAAATGTAGATGGTCCTTATGGCAAACAATAAATATTGCCAAGCAAGAAGATAAATGGGACATCGGTGATGCTCAGCTGTGGAACTTTTCATCTCTCTGTCTCCTTTTCTCTCTCTCTGTGACATATATGTATGTATATGTTCATATGATGTGCATGTGGAAGCCAGAGATCTACTTCAGGTATCCTTTTCTATTGATCTCCATTTTATTTTTTGATTCAGAGTCTCTCATTGATCCCAGAGCTCACTGGTTCAGCAGATAGCCACCATGGACCTGGGGTTATTATAGGTAACGTGCCACCATGTCTGGCTTTCTACATGGGAGCTTGTATTCTAAACCCAGGTCTTCATGCGTTCAAGGCAAGCATTTCACCAACAAAGCCATCTCCCCAGGCCTAGGACTTTCAATTTCTGCCCTATGTGTTGTTTTTATGTAATCGGATATGTGGATGTTTTAAAGGGCTGCGTGTTTCGTGAGAGCATGACATAGTGTAGACTCATGTGCTGCTTTGAGGCCCTGGCTCCTCGTGACACTCACTTTGGGCTGTTGGTCAGTCTACCCCACCCTCTGAGACTTTGTGAAAGGAAATGATAGGATCTAACCACAAGGTTGCCATGAGAAGGCAATGATTTAATGTAAGTACAGCCTCTATAGAACAGTGCTAGGCACACAAATCAATGTAGAATAGCATCTATTATAATATTTAATTATATCAATATACCATGGCTTACTAATATGTTATCATTGGACATTTTTGTGTATTTATTTTATATATATGAGGGGACTGGCATATGTTATATATATATATACACATAATAACATATTACGCGCTACCTGTGTACTGGTGTTCTCAGAGATCAGAAAAGAGTGTTGGATTCCCTGAAACTGGATTTACAGATAGCTTGTGAATCGTGTGGGTGCCAGGACTTGAACCCCAGTCCTTTGGAAATGCTACCCATGTCACTAACCACTGAGCCACCTCTTCAGCCTTCTCATTCTTAACAATTTAAATGAAACCTTTATCATTATTTATGTCCTTAAAATAAATTGGATTAGGAAAGTGTAGTACTCACACTTTACGGTATTAAACATATATTATGAAAGTTAAAGTCTTCTTTATACACTACCAACAAACACCCATGTATGTGCATAAGCATGTCCCATTGCTCTTTATCAGAGCTGGTGAACAGCTTGGGCTTCCACATTTCCTTATCAAAATAAGAACTACAGTCTATTTCCATAATATATACAAATCTGTGCTCTGTATCTTAAATGCAAAATAAATGCCCTGAGATACTATTAAACTGTGAAAATTAATTAAATTTGAAGGCAAGCATTCCTTTCTAGAAATTAACTCACCAAGCTGTGCCTAAGCACAGAAATACACCAACACTAAACAACCACTCTGAATCATACGCTGAGCAAGAGTAGACGAGTCTCAGACTCCATGGCAAAATGAGTTTTCCCAGGGAGGGAGGCAAAGGACACATCTGCTACTGGTACCAGCTTGATGGGTTCTGAAGCATCATTTCCCTGTGGAATGGAGGAAAGCCCTTTATCATGCACAGGGAGAGGATGATATTGCTTCCCCCATGGCTCCATAGTGTCTTTGAAATATGTGTAAGTGTGAATCAGGTCCAGCCTGATAAGAATGCTGATGAGAAAATCCGACAACAAGCAATGTTTGGACCAGAGTTCTTCTACACATCTGGGACCAGCAGGAGATGCAGTCTCTGCAGGAGCCAAAACAGCTGTGCACAGGAGAGATGTCTTGCCCTAGGGAAGACTGGGTTTTGTTCCCAAGGCCTTCCATCATTCCTTTACATTGTTGAGTATGACTTACTTTACTTAAAGTCAGTAGATTATAGATGTCAACAGGTCTGTGATACGCTTCCATGGTAAGCCTTGAATTCATGTTTGGTTTGATAACTGAGTATGTCAGCCTAGGCAAGGTTGTACAGACGATTGTAGCCTGTCAAAGCAGACTTCATAAGAAGTGGGCTGACTCCTCCTATAGGTCTGTAAGTTTCCTTAGGGTTTTATCCCAGGCAATTGTTCAATTTCCCAGTGCCATGGAGCCTGCCTTAGCCATTTCACTCCTAAGAGAACATTGAGGAGACTGCACAGGAAGTAAAGGAGAGTGCTTTGGCCAGGTCTCCACACAAAAGGATGTGGAAATGACAACTGATTAGGACTGGGAAATCCATTATTTCATAGGAAGTCTAGAAACCAGTCTCTAAGGTCTTTAAGGGTAGGGTGAGAAAGTTTCAAAGACTAATCATGGATGACTACATCAAATGGAATTCTAGAGGAGTCAAGAGGAACATTTGTTCTTGGGTGTGAAGTGAAAAATCCCTGGGGGAAAAATTGAGTTCTGGTTTGGATAAGGCAGTTGTAGCATTCATGAAGCCCATAGTCTGACCTCCAGCTTCACATAGAAAAGCAAACAAAACCAATAACGACAACAGCAAAAATAAACCAAACAATAAAAAGCTACGGGGGTACATGCCTGTAATTCTACCACTTCAAAGATGGAGGCAGGAGGACCAGGATCATAATTTCAAGGTTATTCTTGGTTATATAGGAAATTTCTAGCCAGTTTGGGCTATGTGAAACCCTGTCTCAGATAACAAGAGAATTTCTGGTGTTAAGGTTTTAAGAAAAAAGTGGTGTGTGTGTGTGTGTGTGTGTGTGTATACATGCAGAACTGCTTCCTCCTGTATTGTATTGGGACACAGCTAGCCAAAGAACCTGACCATGAGGACAGCTGCAAGTTTACAAAACCTGCAGGTCTATCCTGGGGGTGAGGCTACTTATGTGCAAAATGGAGGAAGAGTTTCTCCAACACGGTCTCTGGGGGAAATGAAGAGAGGATCAACGGTAGTCTCACCTGCCATCATGCATTGGTAACATCAACATATGTAGTGAACATTTCTTCCATATAGTGCACAAAAAAGGGGACATTAAGGTAGACCAGATATCCTGAAAGCAGAAGTTTTATTCAAATTAGAAAAGTATAAGTAGTTGTTTCCCGAGATGAGACTTAGACACGGACATGAAGATTGAGCCTTTTATGTTTATTCAAGTATCTAGCTTCTTACTTCTCAACTCCTCTCTCACAATCCATTCCATTTGCAGACTCAGCCATACCAACTTGTTAAAGCAGCCTGGAGAGAGATGGTAAGCATGTTTGGTCCCTTTGGCTGACCTGGTAGAAGATGGGACTTAATGTCACTGCCACTGACTGCATTTGGGGCAAGATTGTCCAATTATAGCTTTCTCTTGATGTTCTCCCACTGATTTTACCTCATCCTCTCTAGACATTTAGATTTCATTCCTGTTGTTTCTTTCAACCCTGCACAGGGTCTGCACAGGTCGCTGGCTAACCTTGACAGGACTAGTCGGATAGTAAGTTAATTCTTTCAATAAAACAGACACTCAGCCCGAGCAGAACTGATCCAAATGACAAAGGGAATTTCCCCCTACAGATCAGCTGGGACATTATAAGCAGCAGCAGCAGCAGCTGGCGTGTACTCAGTTAACCTTTGGTAAATCACTTAGATTTCTGTGCATCTCAGGTGGTGGGTTTCTGTTTCTGTTTTTTTAAATCTCTAATATAACATACGATAGACTTAGAGTTGTTGGAAGATTAAGTGAATTGTAAAACCCTCGTACACATGACACATAGAAAATGTTCTATAATGGTAGTTCTCAACCTGTGGGTCAAGACTCTTTGGGGGGTTGGATAATCCTTTCACAGGGGTCACCTAAGACCATTGTTAAACACAGACATTTACATTATGATTCATAATAGTAGCAAAATTACAGTTAGGAAGTAACAACAAAAATAATTTTGTGGTTGGGTCACCACAACATGAGAAACTCTATTAAAGGGTCACATTTAATACATTAGGAAGGTTAAGGGACACTGGTCTACAGGGTGGGCAAGATGGGACACAAGATAAAGGTGCATAGTGCACATGCCTGGCCAACTGACTTGATTCCTGGTACCCACAGGTAGGAGAGAACTGACTCCTGAGAGCTGTGCTCTGACCTCAACACACATACTGTGGCGCACACCTCTCTCTCACACACATGATAATAGTAATAATAAAAAGCTTATTTATTTACTTAATGTGTATCAGGTTTTGCTTGCATATATGTCTATGCACCACATGCATACCTGATGCCCTTGGAGGGCATCAGAGGGCATCAAATTCCCTAGGACTGGAGTTACAGTGGGTTGTGAGCCTCCAAGGGAGTGCTGGGAATCAAACCCTGGGCCTCTGGAAAAGCAGAGAATGCTCTTAACTGCTGAGCCATTGCCCCATCTCCAAGTATATGTATATGTGTGTACGTGTGTATGTGTGTACATGTATACATGAATATGTGAATATTATTTATATATTTTTATATATTTATATATATATATAGTTTTAATTAAAAATATTACCTATAAAGGCAGCTCCTGTCATGGTTCTTGCCCTGGTTGACCTGTGGCAACTCTCAGTTGCAAAACTCATGGGTTTGGTTTCTGGAGTAAGAATGGAAGAGATGTAGAAATTCTTCTGTAACCTTTCCAGCCTATGCTGGCATTGTAGCCTGCAGAGAATTCAAGTTTGACTCTACAAGGTTTGCTTTCCAAGTCTGCTACAATGGTCTCTGCTGACTAGTTAAAGTACAGTCCACTGTAACTTTAAGTGCAAAGTGAAGCTTGTTACCATATACTGTACACTGAACTCCACCACTAAATCCATCAGTAAGCAGCTTAGGGGAGGGAGATAGGCAAGCTCACCTCACTTGCCACTCAGTACTGCCTGGGTGGGGACCCTTCCCCACCTTTGAACACCAGGCTTTGAACTGTTGCCCAAGACATTAACACCTTTTCTTCAAGAAGACTCCTTAATTTGACTGTTACCCTCAGGGAAGACTTCTTGCCAAAATTCCAACAGTAATTCTGGGCTGAGATCTTGGGGGTAAATTACTATTGGATTTCTGGGCAATTTGCCCTAAATGCTAATGTAGAAAATGCACCTGGATTAGGACATTTTTCTTCTGATTCATGGATTCTTGGCCTAATTAAGTGTTACAAACAAGAAGAAAACTGCTGACTTTTCTTTTTCCAAAAATAAGTCCATAAAATAGGTGCTACCTGGATCACAGCTTCAGAGTGGGGACTTGGTGACATTCACCTATGTCTCTCATGTCCCTCATGGCTCTGGGCCTAGAGCCTTGAAGATGTAGACATGTCACAAACACCACCGGGGAGAGGATGTGTGACGGAACTGACGGTTCATCTTGGGCTCAAACTCTGTCCTACCTTTCACTCATGCATGGTGGGTTCTTGAGTGAATGTTGAATCCCCTGGGAAGAAGTCTTGTTTCTAAAAGTGGTAATGTAACTTTTCAGGGTTTTGGTAAGCTCTGAAGAAAATAGCACAAAAAAGTAGCTGACACATCTTTCTGTGGTAACTGCATGTGTTGTGACTCAGTTAGGGTTTCTATTGCTGTGAAGAGACACCATGACCACAGCAATGCTTATAAAGAAAAATATTCAATTGGAGCTGTTTGACAGTTCAGACGTTTAGTCATTATGGTCATGGCAGGAAGCATGGCGACACTCAGGCAGACCTGGTGCTGGAGAGTTAGCTGACAGTTCTACATCTGAATCAGAAGGCAGCAGGAAGGATAGTGACATTGGGCCTGGTTCAAGCATCTGAAACCTCAAAGCTCACACCCAGTGACACACTTCCTTCAGTAAGGTCACACCTACTCCCACAAAGACATAGCTTCTAATGGTGCCAGTCCCTAGGAACCTATGGGTGTCATTTTCATTCAAACCACCGTAGTATGTGATGGAATCTTGGCTTTTGCTCCAATCTAGGGACTCTCCAGAACTCCTGAGCAGCGTTTTTTGAAGCTGTTAATTTTAAAAACTTGAAAAAGAAACCTGAAAATACTATTGCCATTGGAAAATAATTTCTTCTTCTAACCTATTTTTTTGAATTTCATAGACAAATCACATTTATTGCTTTGTTACTTGTAAAACAAACAAACAAATAACATAAAAACAAACAAAAAAAAATAAGTGAGCAAACAAAACCCACCAGTTGGATTTGTCATGAGCTGAACTTGACATGTTCCCTGTGTTAAAGGCTCTGTAGAAGTGATTGGGTCACGGGGCTCTGGCCTCCCCATGGGAGTCATCAATGGGAGTCATAAATTGATGACATTGGGGCAGGGTGGACAATTAGGAGATGGGACATAGTTGGAAAAAGTGAGTGCTGGTAAGTTACCTTTGGCTCCCCCATAGGTTCCTAGGGACTATTAGAAGCTATGTCTTTGTGGAGTAGGTGTGACCTTATTGAAGGAAGTATGTCACTGGTGTTGTGTGCTGCCACATGCCCCCTCAACGGTGTCTCTATCATAACCATCTAGGTCTCCACATCACAGAAACAGCAAAACCAAGAGGCCGTGGGCTGAACTCTTAGATACTGATCCCAAATCTTTCCGGCTTTAAGTTGTACTTTTTGGGAATTTTGTCACAATAAGGTAAAATGACAAACACATTACACGCTTGATAGAAGTCAGTCACTATTCATCTAGTATAGTACATTGTCTTAAAACATTTTCTGAAGTAATTAAATCATTGTTATAGAAATTAGTGTTTCTTTTAGAGCAGTGGTTCTCAACCTTTGGAGGGGGTCACATATCAGATATACTGCATATTTACAAATATTTATATTACGGTTTATAACAGTAGTAAATTACAGTTATGAAGTAGCAACAAAAATAATTTTATGGTTTTAAGGTCACCAGCATGAGGAATTGTTTAGGGTCACAGCATTGGGAAGGTTGAGAACCACTGGTCGGTCTAGAGCAATATTTTTACTTCAGATTATTGTAAATTTCCTAATCCAAGACTCAAGTTGGAAAAATCAGGTTGCTTTTTACTGCGAATGATTATCAGATTAAAACCTGACTTCCTTTTTCCCCTCCACAGCAAACACCATTAAGACATACAGATTTTAAGAAAAAAAAGAACCATGACTTCTGAATTCCCTTTACAACTGAATTAACATGCCGGTGTGGACACAGAGACCAGGCTGCCTAGAGATTTCATTCTTTTAAAACATTACTGAAGGAAGCACTCGAGCCAAATGAAAAATAAATCAGAATAAAAGATTCAAGAAGGAAACCAATGTATACAGAACTTAATGATGACTATCAAACTTACACGATCAGACGAATAGTTATAAAGTCCAATGCAAGTGTCTAAAGCAGAAGAGACAAACTACGGCACACAACCGTCTGTATGTAATAGCGTCATTTTAGATCAGTGAGTCCACGGGGAAGTTAAAGCTTGGCTGAAGATACCAGTGGGATGGCTGTGTGGAAGTATCTTCCAGATTCGGAATAGTTTTTGACCTGAAATATAAAATCCAGTTACATTCGTTAAAGTAAAAACAGACAAAAACAAATAACGAGGTTAGGGTATGAGTCTTGGGTAAAGGCAGTGCCATGCCTAATGGCTTGAGTTTAACTCCTGGGGCCTAAATGGCAGGAGAGAACTGATACCTGCAAATCATCCTCCAACATGCATAAGCACACACACTTGCACGAGTGCGCATGCAAACACACACACACACACAAAACACACACACACAGACACACAAATGTACAAATAA
Organism: Mastomys natalensis; assembly: GCA_021653895.1. NCBI lineage: Eukaryota > Metazoa > Chordata > Mammalia > Rodentia > Muridae > Mastomys > Mastomys natalensis. The sequence continues at coordinate 1,415,234 of JAJTUV010000053.1, read as the reverse complement.
ACTTGAAATACCGACACATGCTTATAAAACCGAAAGCAATGAGCAAATATAACAAATTGAAAAGACAGGTAGGAGGCCTGAAGGCAACTAAGCCAGCAGGAGTAAAAATGTCACTGGCTAGAAGAAATCCCAGTTATTGACTTCCGTCACACAACCCATCAGTGCATCAGGGACTGTGACACGGATGTGTGAGCCGAAACAAACTTTTTACTTCCCAAGCCATTTTTGGCCAGTGTTGCATCATAAGAACTGTGATACTCCCTGGCTAGAGAGTTTCTGGATCATCCCAGCTGTTTTGGGTTGAAGCACACCTGCAGGTCTGGCTGGCTTCCTCGTTCTTACCTATGCTTGGTGTCTCAAGCTGAGCGTCTAGTCCAGTGGTTCTCTCCCAGTCTTAGATGCCTTCCGTCTGTACTGCAGTGGAAGCTCACCCCTCGGCTCTCCACATCCCTGTACTCTTTCTACACCTCACTTTCTTTCCTTTCATGCTTCATTCTCTTCCCCAACTTGGCCATTCTTGTTTCTTCAGCTTTTGGCCCAAGTGTGGTCCAGGAGTTACCACTTTAGTAAACCGCTTTTTGGACTCAGCTAATCCCAAACTGAGACTTGAGTCCTAGGCTGGATTCTGGTTCATTTGCAGATCTGACTTCTCCTTCAGAGTGCTTCTAATTGGCAGGTGGTTTAACACCATACACAGGCCTGGCCTATACTTAGGCATGCCATGAATACTTCTAGATAATTTTGGCCATGGTCTAGTGATCAGGGAATATATATAAAATATATATATATATATATATTATTTTTTTTTTTTTTTTTACACAGAAGTGAAGTGGGACAGGAGAGGTGCAAAGACAGAGCTGATTGGAGGATTCAGGGCAGGCGTGGATGTCTGTCTGCCTCCCTGGCACCTGTTATTTCAGTGAAAGAGAAGATTAAGCCACCTGCTGGGAACCAGGGAGTCACTGAACTGGCAGGACCCTTGAGGAAAGTGGTTAAGGGTTTGAAACAGCTGGTATGGAGAACGGAAATGGAATAGATGAGAAACACTTGCGGGCCCAGCTGAGGATGGAGCTCATACATTTATAATGGAGCCCGGCAGCGTGAATATGCAATTTTCTCCAGAAAGACTTAGCAGTCCTGAGCCAGAAATAAGAAAAATAATGTTAATGATTGTTTATTCTTGCCGACTGTACGCCAGGTCCATGCTATATGCTTAAGTTGCTTGATCGCTATCCCCAGGAGACGCCGGTACAGGTGTCCGTATTCCTGTCATGTGGATGGATATCGGGGTCAGTCACCATAACCTCATACAGCTGCCAAGTGACAGAAACAGACACAAGCCTCAGACTGTCTCCAGAGGCCAGTCTCTAGAGGTCAGGACTTGGGAGCTCGCCGTTCCTGTGTCTCATCTGCTGGTCCTGTTGGGTTGATTCAAGGCAGCTAGGGATAGGCACCGGGAAGGCGATGAAGGGACAGAGAGGCATGTTGTTAGAGTGATTAGCTGGAGACTGAACACGGGCATGTTTGGAGACATCCAAATGACAAGGGACTAAAGACATCTGTGATATTAGGGAACAGGCTGGTGAGGGGCAAAGGAACAAGAGACAGAGACAGACTATGTGGGTTATGAACTAGTAGTGGCCAGTTCCATTAATGCTAATGTATGCTGGTGGGAATGCATTGGAACAAAGCAGAAAAGAAGGTGTTGAACCCTTGGTCCTTCTGTATTGCTTCTCTGAAGCTTACAACTGCATCTGTTGGTGACCCACTTTTTACTGATAAATAAGAGGTAACCACAAGGAAAAGTAAAATCACGGAGACTGCGTGCACATGCGCTCATGCTTAGGTGTGCGAGCATTGGAAGACCAGAGTTACCACATTCTGGATGTCTTCCAGTGATAGCTCTTTATCTTTTTGAGACAAGATCTCTCACTGAATCTGGTGATCAACAATTGGCTAGACCAGCTGGGCAATGAGCTCTGGCTATCCACCCATCTCTGCCCTCTTCCTCCACCAGCACTTGAGTTACAGCCACGCACAGCCACAACAGGCTTCTGAAAGTAGTTTCTGGTGATCTGATCTTTAGTCCCCATGCATACACAGCAGGCCTTTTACTGATTGAACCACCTCTCCAGTACCCCCACTATTATAACATGAGACATGGTTTCATTATGTTGCCCAACCTATCCCCAAACTCCTGGGCTCAAGTAATCCTCCTATCCTAGTCCCTAGAGTACTGGGTTAGTAGACCCCCTGCAGCTAGCTGGGACATTTTAGTTGTATGACTTATGAGTGTGATGGTTAGTGCTGATTGTTCACCTGAGGAGTACTGGATTACCTAGGAGACAAGCCTTCAGCACATCTGTGAATGTGGAACTGTTTGGATTAGCCTCTGGACACACATGTGAGTGATTATCTAGATGAAGCTAATTGGTGGAGGCTGGAGAACCCACCCTACAAGTAGAAGGCACCATTCCCTAGGCAGGGGTCCTGGACTGCACAGAAAGGAGAAAAGATTCTATGTGCCAGAAACCATCTCTCTTTTTCTTGGCTGCAGATGCAAAGCAACCAGAACCTTTGAGGTCCCACCATCTTGATTTCCCCGCCATGATGGATTACTCAGACTGAGCAGATGGACTACCCTCAGACTGAGCTAGCAGAACCCTTCCTTGAGTTACTTTTATCAGGAAATCTTATCACAGCAGCAGGAAAAGTAAGATGGTGAGCAAATATTTCTATTTTATAATGTCACCCAACCCATAATTTAATTAAGTGCAGGGGACTAGAAGGTTGTCATCTAAGAAAACAAATGTGCCCCTTTGAAGTGAATATGTGCTTCTTCAAGGCAGAGTGATACTCAAATATCTGAGAGGCGTTTTGGTTTCAAGAGAAAGTAAAATTCAGTGCAAGTTGAGTTATTGTTACTATGGTCAATAGAAACAATCAATATATTCAGGAATGATGGTCTCTGGTCTGGTCTGTTATTTATACCTTACAGGAAACTCTATGAACGCTCTGTGTTCTGTGCGTGTTACCTCAGGGACCTAGGCTCAATCAACATTTCCTTCCATGCTTTGAAACCTTGAATCCAGGCATGAAGTCTCACTTATGCTAAGTCATGATTATCCTTCACTGCTGACTATAAAACAGAACCCTGACTCATGGTCTCTCTCATTGCTTTTGCTGCTGATGTTTGTCAGATATAACATGCATGCGTGCCAAGTGATGAGAGATGAAAGGCATGATGTAATCAAGTGTGCTTGAAAGAGTGAAGGCCTCCAGGGTATTGGTAAACACACGGATCATCAGAACCTTGCAATATACCTCTGTGTTGTAGGGTTTTGTAAAAATCAAAGGAAATGTATTTGCTTTGGAACAAATAACTGTGGGAAATTTCTACAGTGCTAAGTAGAATTCCCTTTGGTGTGTGAGTGGCACTGCATAAGTACGTAGTGTTGGACAAAAGATGAGATGTATTACAGCCTTAATTATGGGATGGAGGCATTTTACCCTTGGCCTCGTACTTCGTTTGCCAGGAAACAGCTGTGAGAGGAGCATTAGTACGTCAGTTAACAGAATCAAGGTTCTGGTCGAGAACACTCCTGCTGAAACACACGTGAGCTTCGTTTCTTAACTCTGAATTCTCCACTCAGAACGGTGAGAGAAGTATCAGTGGCTGACCCTCTCTCACACCCTTGCTTTCTCCTGGCAGAGGGGCTACTGCCACCTAGTTCTCTGCTTTGTATTTTCTAGGTTGTTCAAGCAACATTCAGAGCTTTTCTGCTTAATTGTGAAAATGAATGGATATTAGTACGAGGTTCTCCTAATGAAGAATGGACCCACATGTGGGTTGCAGTCTGTGAACCAAAATGGCACGTCTTCACAGTCCAAACAATACTTTCCCTCCAAATAACTAAATATCAAACTAAGTATCAAAGCTTTTTTATTTGTTTAAAGTAATAGAAATACTCCTAAAGTAATAGAAACACTCACAATGTAGGTGACTCCAGAGGTCACTGGCCACAGCATAAGGTCTAATATAAGGGGCAGAATCAGTAATGTCCCCATACACGGGGCTATGAGTAAGGAGGCCACACCCGTGGCTTCTGAAGGTGCAGTTGATTCTTCCACCGTAACTGAGTGCTGTTAAACCAACTATGACGAATTCTTTATTGTGAAGCCACAGAGCTTGAGGTTAGTTGATGACATTCGTACAGATCTATCAAGGCAGAAGTAATGCTGTACTTTGCAAGACAAGACTGTATTCCAAGACAGTACTTGCAGGATAGTTGGAAAAGTGAGTCACAGCAGAAGGTTAGTCAGAAACAACAACTTGCCCAATCTCCCCAAAGTCCCCAAAACATAAAAATCCATATTGAACTTTATTCATCTGCATTTGGATTGCATTTTGGTCCTTGTGGGTGGTAAAGGCCACGGATCACAGAGAACACAATCGTATCTTTCTCTAGATGTAATTCCCTCCTTTATTTATTTTGTACATTTTCTGCATTAAAAAAAATAGATAATTCAAAACTGGTCCTGGAACTACTTCAATAAATACAAGAATAATGACTAAGCACAAGGTCTCATACCATTCATTTTATGCAAACAAAAATAAAAAGTTCCGTTCTAAGTGAAGACAATTACATAAAGCACCATATATGCCATTCAGCTTCAAAACAAAATGAAGCAAAGCTAGAGTATATTAAAGAAGAGGAAAAAGCACTATATGATTTGTAATTTACATCTGAGTTTTTAACTCCTCCAGAAAAACAATTAAGAACATTTTTCCCCCCATTTTGAAACATACAACACATTCCTGTGAGAACTGTGGTGTTTAATTCTTATGAGACTTTTACTGACGAGGCCTAACTGTTCTACTTACACCTCAGTTTCAAGTTGTTCTTGTCATGTCCTGTGATTTTCCTTGATCTCTGCTGAAGCACTGTTATTAGAGACACGGGACCAGGCCACACGGCACACTTGCACTTAAGATGGCCAAGTCATGGAGATCATCACGTGGAGGTCTCTGTCAGTAATCTGCAGGGCAGGCGTGGAGAAGAGTGACGTGCAGCTGGAGAGGCAGTGTGCTCCATGGAGGGCCTTCTAGGCCTCAAGGAGGGAGAGTATGGTCATAGGCTACTAGGGATGAGCCTACTGGAGGGAGGCGGGAGGGAGGGTCACATGGACTGTCTAACTGGAACCAAGATGACAGAGATCAAGGTTACTTGGAAAGTGCTTCATTTGGAGAAGGAGAATCCATTTCTCTTCTTGGAAAGAGGTTTCTCCTGAAACCTTGAATTTTGAAAAGGAATGGAGGAAATTGGAGAAACGACCCAAACCTGCAGCCCAGACAAAATGGTGGTGATATTTGATGAAAGACAACAGTTTAAAATTAAGTCACAGTTTGAGTGAGAAATATACCCCTTAGGTTTCTGTATTTGAGTCTTGGTTCCCAGTTAGTGGCACTGTTTAGGGAGATTTATGGAACCTTTAGGGGCATAGACTTGCTGGAAGAAGTAATTATGGGATTTGCTTATTGGGTTATTATATTATATATATTATTATATTATATTATTGGGTTATTATATTATTGGGTTCATAGCTTCGTTCTCTTTTCTCTCTCTCTCTCTCTTCTCTCTCTCTCTCTCTCTCTTTCTCTCTCCTTTCTGTGTGCGGATGAAAAGCAATCATCCAGTTTCTTCTTGCTGCTGCTGCTGCCACCATGCCATAGCTTCCCTGTCACGATGGACCCCAGCCCTCTGGAACCATAAGCCAAAATAAACTCTTTGTTCCTTATGTTGCTTTTGGTCACAGTATTTTTGCCCCAGAAACAGAAAAGCGCCTGACACAAACAGGCTTTGCAGGAAGTAGTTAAGGGTTGTTAAAGGAAAGCCTGCTGCCTAGACAACTGAGACTGAATTTCTGAGATTTGCAAACAACACTCAGGGCTGCAGAAATGACTCAGTGGCTAAGCACTGGCTGCTCTTCCCAGAGGACCAGGGTTCAACTCTCAGTACCCATATGGCAGCTCACAGCTGTCTGTAGCTTCAATTCCAGGCGATCTGACACTTTTATACAGACGCAATGCTATAAAGTAATAATTTAAATAAAGAAAACAACATTCAGTGTCTACAATAGTAGTTAGTACTTTGGGGGGAGGCACTCATCCAGAGAATACCGATGAAGACCGAGGTTAGGACTTTGAAGGTACATAGGAATGAGTGTACATAGGAATGGCCTAGTAAAATCAGCAGCATGAAACACCACACAGATTATTAAAGCCATTCTTATTTTCAAGAGGGCAAAGCTACTCCCTTGTTGTTGGCCAGACCTAGCATTCAGACTTCCAGGACTCGTTTCCATACTCCTTATTATACATCTGGTCCCCTGACAAGGATCAAAGTAGCATTGCTTTTTCACAGGAGTGTCCACGTTCACCCAGGAGCAAATGTTCTAAGATCTCAGGAAGTTTCTTAGGTAGTGTTCAGGAGAAGGACAGTTGATTTTCTTCAGCCTGGGTGACCTTCAGAGTGCCCCTGTGAATCACAGCCTGGAAAGTACCTCAGAGACAGCAGAAATCAAAGCACACAAAGGTTATGAACTTACATACTTTCCTTTCTTTCTTGTTTCATTAATTAACTTATTTTTTTCATGTGCATTGGTGTTTGGCCTGCATGTATATCTATGTGAGGGTGTCAGATCCCCTGGAACTGAAGTCACAGAAAGCTGTGAGTTGAACCTGGGTCCTCTGGAAGAGCAGTCAGTACTCTTAACCACTGAGCCATCTCTTCAGCCCTGATACTTTTCTTTCTTAAGAAAAGTCTAGATGGTTCTGGAAAAAAAAATAGCTTTGCTGATGGAAAAAACGCCTGTTTTACAACATACTTTCTTTCTTTGTGTATGTGCATGTGTGTCTGTTTGAGTGTGTGTATGTATGTATGTGAGTTCATGTGTATATGTGTGTGTGAATGTATGTATGTAAATATATAGTGTGTGTGAATGTGTATATGTATATTTGTGAGTGTATGTGTGTGCGTATGCATATGTATGAGTGTGTGTGAATGTATATATACATATGTGTATATGTTATGCATATTTGTGAGTGTGTATGTGTATGATTGTGTATGTGAATGTGTATAAATACATGAGTGTGTATATGAATGTATATAGACATGTGTATTTGTGTGTATGCATATATGTGTGTATTTGTGTGTGTATATGATTGTATGTGTGTGAATATGTGTGCATATGCATGAGTGTGTGTATGCATATGTGTGACCATGTGTGTGTATGTATATGAGTATGTATATATGTGTGTGTGTGTGTAAATATCCATGCCTGGGTTTACATACCTCCCCACTAAGAATAGAGTGATCAATGCTTGTGTGTAGAGGCACATTGTTTTGATAGTCAATAAGGCAGACCAAACGCTGTCCTGTGGCCACACACCTTAGGAAATATAGACAATGTACTTCTTAAATTTAAGCCCTGCCCCATGCATGCATTAGAATGGGTTGAACTGAGCCCACTGGGAAGATGGCTGAGCAAAGACAAGTCCTTACAGGGTTAGTATATACAAGAGAGAGAGAGAGACAAACTAATCCCCAGCTCTGTCTGGAGGCAGCTAGTCAGTGTTGTGCCAGGAAGGAGGGGACTCCAGCAGAGCATCAAGAGCTCTGGCCAGGAGCTTGAAAGCCCGTAAACTAGGGCCAAGAAGCTATCAGACTGTTGGGAAGCAGAGTGAATGCAGTGGGCCCATAGACATTACCTAAATCTCCATTATTACAAGTACACAGTGGGTCTCACTCCTAAAGGGATGGAGGTGCCATTCACCAGTTGAGTCCAGAGGCAGCCGGGGAAGTTTGCCCGAAAGAAGGTTAACAGCCACCTGTGGGAGCCTTTGCTTTGTGTTTCCAGCATGTGGGAGGAGTTTGTAGCACCTGACCTTCTGGCTTTCCCTGATAATCACACACAGACACACACACACAACACACACACACACACACACACACACACACACACGGTGTTTTATCACAGCAGCAGAAAAGTAACATACAGCTACCTAGTATCATTTCACAATGAATCAGTAGTTCTGGGCTGTGTTCCTTCAGTTTAAAGTGTTGCTCATTTTAAAGACAGTTACCTCACCTCGCCATTATTTGATACCACACACCAGGTCTCACATGTGTGAATCCAGGCCTCACACCTGACAGGTGCCTATCACGTTAGGAAGCCTCTTGGAGTCTCCCTCTCACCTCTAGGATATAGGAATAACCAGGGCTCCCTTGCTGTACTGTGATTGACTAAGATTCCACAGACAGAGCACACCGCTCAGTGCTAATGTCCAGTAAGTATTCAGAGGCTGCAGCTCTCTCCCTCGTGACACATGAATGCCACAAGACAAAGTCTAAGCTGTCTGGCTGGAGATGCCGAACTCACTAGTAGCCAGAAGAAGCCACCAGTCACTTATATGGCCCCATTAGCTCTTAGAGTACCAAAGTTTCCAGATGGCTGCAGACACACAAGTGACCCTAGTCAGTGCTGACAGGACAACCTAGCTGAACCCCGGACACAGTCTGACCTGGAGAAGTGTGAGCAAACAAAAATGGTGGCTGTTTTAAGCAACTGAGCTTCTGAGTGATCTGTTACATATTAAAAATAACGGCTAAGCTGTATTATTTTATTTACATAAAATTTAAAAGCAGGCTAATCCATATTGATGAAAGTCAGAAGAGTAGTCATCTTGGATGGTAGACGTAAGGAAATGGTTGTTGAGCTGGTTGGTGAGCAGCTCGGCTTATTCACTTGAGAATTCATCCAGATGTGTACTTCAGACTGCTGTGTTCATCACAACACGTACACACATACGGACTACATATGATCCAGATGTGCAGGCAAGTTCATGAGCACATACACAGTGACTGGCAGAGTCAGAATACACACAAGGCGGTCAGCCATACTACTGAAGATGAGGGCCAGTAACTTAAAGTATACTTCTTCCCATCTGCCTTGAACCACCTACTCTGCTAGGGATAAGTAGTTGAAGAAAATATGCTGTGCAAATTACATGTGCCAAGTGAGGCCAAGTGAGTTTTTCAGGGGCAAAACATATTATTGTATTGATAAAAGCACAGCTGAAGACACAAATTATAATTTAAAAACTGGATTATAAAGCCACGGTTTTTAAAGAGGCAAACTGAGTAAGTTCTGTTTTATTATGGTTCAAGTGCATAAACAGACATACAGAATGGCCGATGTTATTCTTTCCAGCATATTATATATTTATGACACTTGAAGGCATGCGATCCATGGGCTTCCAGAGCAGGGGGTGTGATTCTTGTGTTTAGATCACATTTTTCTCCTTGACATGGCAGCATCAAAAGCAAAGAGTAGCAAATCATCTTCATTCATTCATCTTGTATCAATTATCAGGCAAGTGTTAGGATGCTTCAGAAAATATGCTACTATGTTCAGCTTCTGTTAAAGATAAAACTGTTCAGTGAACGGAGTAAATCTTGACAAGGCTGAACAGCATGGGTGGGGTCATTAGAGTTTTCATAAGTGTACCACACACACACACACACACACACACACACACACACACAATTAGCCAACATCATCAACGTTGTCTGAAGCCTCAAATCTGGCCAGGTCAGTATAAACATATTTCTATCTCTTCTGGCATGACGTACTCTGATCAGCTGAGAGGGCATGGCTGTCCCCTGCCCCACCTCCTGTGCCTCCTGAACTGCCAGGGAAACCCTGATCTTTTAGTACAACAGTCTAGGCAGACAATTACCTAGGTAACGTCTGTGGCCCAGGCACCTGGATGTGGAAGTCAAGGTGTGGTAGATGACTTCACTGGGGAAGATTATTGGGGTTTGCAGGGTTTTTCTTGCTTGAATCTGAATTCTGGCAGCTGTCTCATCAATAGCCAGGTGCTTAGTACAACAGAGCGGGTCTGTTCACACATAGAGACAAAACTATTTTCCAAGACAGAGTGAGAAATCTAAGCTACTCATCCTAAATCTCTTACTATTTGCTCAGTCTGCCCAGAGCTGCACAGTGCAGGGAGCATCCAAGGCGGGTCCCTAGCAAGAGCCAACCTGATGCATTTTCATCCTGACAGCAGGATCTCACTGGTCCAAACAATACTCTCCCTCACAATGCTTTTGTAAACAGAATTCTAATTAACGAATTCACAAGTAACTGTTTCCTGTTTATGGCTATGAAACAATGTTTACTCATAAATTTTATTTTAATCCTGACTCCAGATACACAGCTGGATACAAAGTATATACTCATGTGTGTTTACAAGGCCCCTGTACCCCATGCAGACACGCACAAAGCTGAAGAAATATTGCATCATTGGCCCTGGATCTGAAAAGATGAATTAGTACCTACTGACTGATATTCTGAATCTTTTTTTTTTTTCCCAGAGCTGATGACCGAACCCAGGGCCTTGTTCTTGTTAGGCAAGGGCTCTACCCCAACCCCTGAATCTTAATTTATGAAAATAGAAGTAGGTTTCATATTAGGAACACCAAACTCACTTATGTCTGTTGCCACATAGCATTGCTTGTAGTTGCCAGCAACCAACCAAGCCAAATGAAGCCCAAGTTCACCCTGGACCCCAGTCTGCCCCTAGTGATGGCACAGCCATCCCGCAAAGTGCTCTTTCTCTTTCCCTACCCCTTCTTTCTCATTTCTTCTGTGTTTTATACCACTAACCGGATCAATGATTAGGTATATGATAAATTGACCATATTTAAAGCATATACCTTTCATCTATGTATATGGCCTTTGGTCTATGTATATGCTTCTAAAAAGCAACACCACAATCAAGATGACAGATATTTCCATCACCCCAGAAGTGTCCTCATGTCCCTTCACAGTCTGTCCTGTACTTCACCTCCTCTCCAATCACCGCTCTGCTTTCTGTCGCTGTATGTCTGTTTGTATTATCTAGAATTTTACACAGATGGAATCACCAGTGTCTAGTCTTTTCAGAAAACACTCCATACTGTGCTGTGTGTCAGTACCTTATTCCTGTGTCAGTGATCTCCTCTCTGAATATCCCACAGTCTGCTGAACTGCTTACCTCTTGAAGAGTCCAGCTGCACAGTTAAAGCTTCACTGTTGTACACAAGTACTTGTGTGGAAATCCCCTCTCCTGTCTCTTGAGTAAATTCCTGGAGTAGAAATGTGAGGTCGCAGGGTAGACAGATATGAAGCAATCGCCACACTGTTTGTACAGGCTTGGCATCATCTGACTCTTAAATGTTTTGTAGCATTTTTAATTATACTCATCTGAACTTGAGCTTTTTTGTTATTGGAAACATTTTAACTAGAAATCTAGTTATGTTGAAAACTTTGTTTGTGGCTTGGGATGTGGCTTATTGTACAGTGCTTGCCTGGTATGCAGAAGGTCCTGGATTAGATTCCTAGCACCACAACAAAAAATATGTTTTAAATATGTAGGACCACTGATCAGATCTGGTGACACAGACCAATCAGCTTAATTATGCAAAGGCCAAGACAGAATAATCACAAGTTCAAGCCCTAGCTGGACTGCTCAGTAAGTTAGACACCAGGATGGCAACGTAGTGACTGTTGTGCCTTAAAATACAAAAGAAAAAAAAGTTAAATTAAATTAAAAGGATGGTGGATAACGCTTGACAATAGAGTACTTTCCTAACATCCATAAGTACATGTGGCCAACCCACAGGTATGTAGAGACAGATAGATGATGGATACAATCGCTTAACATTTTCCTAAGACTTACTGATGTTGTGTTTGTTTTTTTTCTTCTTTTTTTTCTGATTATTATATTATTAATTAGCTAACAAAATAGCAAGCTTATTTATGTTGTTTTCCTACTTTTCTGATTTTTGTGAGTTTTTATTTCAGTTTTCTCCTTGCTGCAGTTATGGCTATGTGTTCAAATGCACTAACCCTTTCTCCAGTGTTTAACCTATAGTTGACCCCATCTCAAGTGCTTTTCATTGGATGCATTTTATTTTAACCCCTGGACAATTAGCTTTGGTCATTTTATGCCTTCCACATCTACTCTTACCATGTTCTCCTTTATTTCTTTGCATATATGGAGGACTCACTTGATGCTCCTTTTAAATATTTCTTGCTACTAATTTTCTGGACTGTGTTATTTCCGGATCTATTTCTAGTGGTTGATCTTTCTCATTGCATTATGAATTTTCTACTTTCCATGGCTAATTGACATGTGGGGAGTTCCAGCCCATCCTGGCAAGGAAGGCATAGTGGCAAAAATGTTGTATGACTGGTCACATTGTACCTCTGTCAGGAAGCAGAGAGAGGACAGAAGTAGGGTCCATTCCCAGGGATCTACCTCCCTCAGCTGTACCCCACCTCCAGGCCATCTCCAGCAAGGGATCAAATGACAAATACACAATCCTGTAGGTATAACCATGTATAACCATATATTCCATGTTAACCACAACTGCCCTTCTACAGAAGCCTTAAGAGGAGGTAGCAGCTGTAGGTATCTTGGGAAATGAGTGTACATAGGCAGTAACCCTTGGATTTGGGACAACTCATTTTGCTTAAAGCACATTTTTACTCAATTACAAATCAGCCCGAGGGAGGAAGGGAGAAACCCTTGCTCTACAGCTCTGATGGACTTGAATAAGACTCTTGAGGTGTCTAAACTAGTGGAACCTTTAACAGCCTCAAGTCACCCTTCATAGAGCTGCCCTGGGACCTGGGACCACTCACAAAGAGACTGGCAAGAATCCGTTTTCCTCACCTTTTCCACTGAACTTCAACATGAGACAGACTTTATAGTAAAGGAGCCAGAAAAGCAACCTAAATAGCTAACTTTGAGTACATTGAAGGCGGAGATTTCTGGAACGGTCACATCAGTCGGACAAAAAAGAAGCTCATGCTATCCTGGGTGGCTTCTTCTGATAGCATAGCCAGCTGAGATGTCTTGGCCCTTCCTGCAGGCTGAGTCTCAGTGTAGAGACCTTTCCCATCCTCCTCTGAATCCACATCTTGATTCCCAGGCTTCATTCTTCCAATGCCCCCCTCAATTCCAGTTCTGGTGATGCTGGCAGATTCAAGGGAGCTGTTCCTGACTCTGGAATCCTTACTCTTACTCCTCTAGAGAGCTTGTAATGGCCATGAGGACTTTGCTTGCCAGGCTGTAACTTCTCCCCATCAGAATAAGAAGCATACATCCACTGAGCATTCCCGTTTTCTTCTCCATGGTTTGGGTTCCCTTTCACTGCTCAGCTTCCAGAACGCCGCAAGAAACAAAAGGCGCCCTTGGCTCTTCTAATATGGTTTATCATTATCCCTCATCATTTAAACAATTATCTCTTTTCAAGCAAGAGCTGTATAGAATTATAATTCATAGGTTAATGTTCTATGGCTAAAGATGATTAAAATATCATTTTTAAATGAAAAAAAAGTATACGACAAATAACCTGAGTCCTGAATGTTACTTCACTTTGGAAAAAAAAATGAGAAAAAGAAAATTTGATTTGAGAAAATGATATGAGTTATGTAAGCACAAAGACCTATATTTGGCTTCCCAGCAAAAGACTGACCATGACAGCAGACCCCTGTAATCCTAGCTCTTGGGAAGTAGAAACAAGAGGATTTCTAGAACTCACTTACCAAGTAGTCTAGCAAGTCAGTGGTCCAGCCTGTAACTTCCTTACTCAGAGGGTGCTAGCAGGATGCCTGGAGCAAGTTGCCTAGTCTACCTCAGGGAGCTATGGGTTTAATTGACAGATTCAACTTCACTTGATAAAGTAAAGAATGATAACAGAAGAATTGCAATGTCAACCACAGGCCTGTACACCTATGCATACACAGGTGCGTGTGCATATGCACATTCGTGTGCATGCACACACACATATATGTACATGCATCACATAGACTACACAGGCCTACATATACTCAAATGCTTATATATACGTATCACACACACACATGTACATAAAAAAAGTGTGGTGAACAACAGAAAAAAAAACTTCATCACAGACTTGTGATACCCAAACAGACACTCACACATGTTCATACACACATGTACATACATGTACATGAGTATATACACATGAACACTGTAGCAGGATATCCCCCCTACATTTGCAATAAAGCTCGGTAACTGGGAAGGAGCTAAGGTGGGAGGATTGAAGAGAAGGAAAGAGGAAGGGGGAGGAGAGGGAGGAGAGAGGAGAGAAGATGGCGGCAGATGTCCGACTGTCTCTAGCAGTCTAAGGTAGTTATAAATATGAAGGTTAGGTAATTGGGTTAAAACTCTAATTGTGTGGGCATCTTGTTATTTGAGCCTTTCCAAATATATAAATCTATTGTTTAATTATTAAGCTTTAAGAGTCTCATTTCTACCAGGTACCGCGAGGATGGCGGGTGTTGTCTGTGGTTTAGCCGAGCTTTGTGAATGCAGCGTGATGGAACTGGCAGAGCCATCCCCCATGTTGGCGTCTCGTGGGTGTCAGGGCCGGAGTTTCTAGATAGCCAGAGTCCCGCCCGGTGTCAGCTGAGAACCAGCAGGAACCTGGCGGCTGCCTGGGATCAAGCCGGACCGGGTGCCGCATTTTAAATATTACCCGCTACAGAACACTGCTCACAGTTACATACAAAGCAACGTAAATGATAGCTCTTATTCAAACTGGATTTTTATATTTGGTTTTACTACTAGTGTGTTATTGGTCTTGGTTCTAAGGTATTAAAAACTCCTTTAAAAACACACACACACACTCAAATGGAAATTTTTTTACAAGTACATGTTTTTGGTTAAATGCAAGTGAGCAAATGAACCTTGAATGAACAGATGTTCTTTTTTGCTTCTTCTGCATTAAGGACCACCCCTTTCTTCTGAAGGCCTTTATGCCTTCATTAAAGACTTTGGACTCCTAGCTCAGCTTTTTGAATTACTTCTGGCTTCCCTTCCCATGGATAACCATTCGCACGTCTGTTGTGGCTCCTTGAGAAATCTCATGAATTGCTGCCTCTAGCTGTAACCTCTTGTGACTCGGACATTTTCATTACTAATTGTGTTTCAACATCTCTTGCACCATGTCACCAGCACCTCACACTCACCAAGGACACCATTTCCTTTCATTTCCAGCCATGTTCCTCAACTCAAATTTTCTAATTACTGCAACTGCCAACTTCCAGTCATTCTACTAAGAAACACTGGAAGGCTGGAGAGATAGCTCAGCAGTTGATACCATTCGCTGCTCTTCCCAAGGACTAAGTGCAGTTCCCAGCATCCGTGTCAGGGGATCGCAACAGCCTGAGCACAGCTCCAAAGAATTCAACTCCCTCTTCAGGCTCCAAGGCACCAGCACACATGTGACTCTCTCTGTCTCTCTGTCTCTCTCTCTCTGCTCTCTTTCTCTCTGTCTCTCCTCTCTGTTGCTCTCTGTCTCTCTGTCTTTTGCCTATGTCTGTCTCTGTCTCTGTCTTTCCCTGTCTGTCCTCGTCTCTTACACACACACACACACACACACACACACACACACACACACATAAATTAAGAAAACCAAAACATTTTTAGTGAAAAAAGAAATACTGGTGCCTCTCTTTATTTCCCATATCTAAACATTTTTTGAAGTAGTATTTTTAATTTATATTCAGAGGAACCCAGACTACTTTCCTCTGTTTTCATGCCCCCTGGCTTCTCTGTAATTCAGGTTCTAAGGTTCCCATACCTGAATAAGCGACAGTAGCTCCCTGCTCATTCTGTCTTCCCCAGCACCGTCCCTTAGTCATTTTCTGTGAGAATAGCCATTCCATAGCCAGGGAGCTTGTTTGGATTTTACACTTTCAGTCTCAATTAGATTTTCAATGCACTCACCCACCATAAAGAAATGAAAAATCCGCGACAGAACCGACAGTAGACAAGCAATGAGCACCATCCTCTCTCTTATGACTCATGTGCCTGCACCTGCATTCTGTCCTTCCTCGTCACCCAGCATTTCCGCTTTCCTTACTTGTTTTTTCCTTACTGTGTGTCACCCTGTACCCACACCATCTCATTGCATGTATACATTATATGTTAGAAGCTAGGACCCATATACTGTTTATTGTTCTTTCTGAGATTGTATGTCCTCACTTGACATTATACATTGTGCCTGTCCCTTGGTCTATAAATTTTTAAAGTTCACTTTTCTTTAGAGCTGACTAGCCTTCCATTCTAGGTACCAGATTTTCCTCATCCCTTCCTCTGTTGATGGACACCGCGGTTAGTTCTATTCCTTTGCTATAATGAGTAAAGTAGCAATGACATGGAGATGCAAATATCACTGTGCGAGGGTGGGGTTCTCTCAGTATGTGCCTAAGAATGAAATGCCCGGGCCGTATGGTAGTTCTACTTAAAATTGTTTCAGGAACCTTCAAACGGACTCTCATAACAACTGCATTAATTTGTATCCCCACCAGGAGTGGAGAAGGGATACTCTTTCCCACATCCTCTTCAGTATTTGTCAGATTCCTTGACGACAGCCATTCACCTGAGTGAGGTGATGTCTTAATGTAGTTTAAATTAGCATTTTGCTGTTAGCTATAGATAGTAAACACTTTTAAAAACAGTTATTTGTGTTTCATTAGTTTTTTTAAAATCTATTTTATTAATCCACTTATTAGTTGGTAATTTTATTTCTTCAGGGTCTGATTTCTGAAGTTCTTTGTAGATTCCGGGTATTGTCCCTTGTCTGGAGTATATCTGGTGAAGATATTCTCCCATCAGGTGGGCTGTCTGTTGCTTTGCTGATTGTGCCCTTTGCTGTGCAGAAACAGTATAGAAGCTCATCTAGAGGCAGCGACTGTGGGGTCTGGCTAACTGTGTGATATGTTTGTATTTGCAAGTTCTTTATATTAAAATTTTAATTAATAAAGAAGAAATTCTTCACATAGAAACTTGAGTTTTCTTGCTTAGTTTTTTTTTTTTTTTTGCTTAGTGTTTGAAGTGCATGTATTTAAAGGTCTGGACTGCTTCACCATCACCTAGAGAATGAAATCCAACCTCTTGATTTGATGGTTAATCTCATAAAACCTTCCCTCATGAATTATTTTCCAACCCTTGTTTGTTTTATTACTTTTCCATATGAATTTCCTCTGTAGGAACCGTGAAAAACCACATCATTTTCAACGCTAAGGTGCCATTTTTAATGAAGGTTAACTGGGCATAGTCACTTCTTGCTTGCTGCCGAGATAGCCTTTTGCTTGCCCATCTGTTCTAGCACTCATGCTGTGCTTGGTGAGGAAAGCATCTGTCTCCACAGCTGCCTTGTGTAGTTGTAGAGAGCAGCGGCTGTCTGACACACTAGACATTCCCCAGAAAAACAAAGAGAATACAATTCAATGGCAGAGAAAGACCCAGGCTTCTTAACCTTCCTCTTATAACTTAGACTAGGTAACAGCTCATGAATAAAATTCCCAAGGTGCAGTAATTTATCTTATCAGTTCTTCTTTTAAGTATGTGAAATTTCAAAAACACACAACACAAAAAAAACCCCAAATATATTAATTACATAATAACGAAAATGAGAGTTGTAGGTAGTTTGGCAAAGGACTATCTGATTGTGTCCACTGAGTATCATGGGGAAGAGAGTATGAGTCCTCTCCCCCTCGCTGGAGGATGACACAGTAGCTTACTTGGATGGTGAGTACAAGAAGTAGATTAACAGCCTCAGAGCACCTGGGTCCATTCCCTGACACACTGTCTCTGATAGCAGGAGATTAAATTACTTGACAATTAGTTTTCTTTCATAGCTTCACTTTGGAGAGAGGAGTCTCATGGAATGTTGTACTTTTATTTGTGGGCTTGCATATGTTTCAATATGCTGCTTCTTCCCTTTAGGTCCTTGGGGCCCTTCATTCCTTGGTGGTAATGATAGATAGTACTCACCCACTACACAAAGTCCTATATAGTTAACGGACTCTGACTCATCATTTTCTAAGATCTGAGAATTTTCAAAAATACTTGCCTTAGCTTCTTAGCTGTCAAGGGAAACAGAAAATTTTTAAATATTGGTTTTAAAAATTTAATTAAAGCTGGTGATCATAATATTAATGATTAGGCTATGTGGTGGTTGAATATGCTTGGCCCAGGGCGTGGCACTATTAGGAGCTTTGGTCTTGTTGGAGTAGGTGTGGCCTTGTTGGAGGAAGTGTGTCACTGTGGGGGTGGACCTTGAGAGAGCTTCCTCCTAGGTGCCTGAGGATGCCAGTCTTCTCCTGTTTACCTTTTGGTCAAGATGGAGAACTTTGGCACCTCCAGCCCTACATCTGCCTAGATGCTGCCATGCTTCTGCCTTAATGACAATGGATTGAACCTCTGAACCTGTAAGCGAGGCCCAATGAAATGTTGTCTTTTATAAGAGCTGCCTTGGTCTCTTTATAGCAATGGAAACCCTAAAGACAGGATATTTAACAGGATTTAAATGGCTGTGTTCTGTGTACTTTTACTGGGATTTAAAAGGTAACCAATTCTTTGAATATCATCACTAAACAACTTATAGAATAGACTCACTTGGGTGTTCATGACAGAAGCCCTCATAAAAATTACATTTTTATGAATTTCAAAGTCCATATGCAGAGGGATCTTGTCTTTCTTTCCTTTTTAAAGACTTATTTATTTATTTTCTATATGTGAGTATACTGTCACTCTCTTCAGATACACCAGAAGAGGGCATCGGATCTCATTACAGATGGTTGTGAGCTACTGTATATAGTTGCTAGGAATCGAACTCAGGACCTCTGGAATTGCTGCCAGTGCTCTTAACCTCTAAGCCACCTCTCCAGCCCCAGAAAGATCTCTTTCTCACAGTGCAGATACGCAGATGGAGCTGTCCTCGGGAGTTCATCTTTCCTAATTCTCACTCTATGCTTTTCTTACTGGTCTCAGCCTTGGTCCAACTTTTTCCCTCTGACAATTATTGTCATCAACACCAGGCTTCCCCTGTATGGCTCAGCACTGGTAGAGAGATCATCTTTCTCTGTCATAATTTTCCCAAGAAGTCCTGAGAGTATCTGCTTGGTTTAGATTAGGTGATAGCCTATCTCCAAACCAGTCTCTACAGACAGTCCTCTTGGCCAGGCCTGGCTCACATGCCCAACTCTAGCCTGAAGTTGCAGCTACCTCCAACATGATGTCATGGGAGGGATGATTTCCTAGGAGAAAAGAAAGCTAATGTAATGGGAAGAAAGGAAATAGATTTGGGGCAGAAAAGAAGCAATAGAAAAGCAATGTAATTTCTTGAACATAATTTGACAATAATTCTAGAATGTGAACATTTAATCCAAGGGTTACTAAACTTTAGTAGTATCAATAGAAGAAATGCTTATTTAAAAACTGGCCTCAAATATGAAATGACAAACATAGTTTTAATCTAGTAGAAGAAATGTTTATGTGATGCCAACAATTGCCTTCAATTAGTAAGACGTGTAACTGTCCATTCTACTGTGGTCTCCATTGTCTTTAACATGTTAAACACTGGGTTAAATGCTACAAGCATAAGGGCTTATGGACTCTCTAGTCGAAAATATAGAAAACATCAAAATGGTCTGGACGACAGTCCTCCTCGATAATGTGGAGAGCACCTTTGGTTATGCTTATACTGCAAAGTAGTGCTGCCAAATTTCCTCATAAAGCATCTGATAAATTAGCATGTTAAGATTCACCCAGTACTGCTTTTACGTAAATGAAATCAGTCATTGACAAGAGGTCATGTTTCCCTACTTCCTTCTCACTGACAGGTCCAAGAGAACCATTCAAAAGGGCAGAAATCCTCGCGTAACTTCTTTCATTATGATCGAACTATTTTAAACACAAGCTCATCCATGCCAGAGTAGCCAGTGTATTGAGTGATCAATTTCTAATTGTGACAGGCCCTAATTTAATGATCAGTTTTGTTGAAGCAAACATAGTCGTTTAGTTATACTGACTATTCACAATACTTATTAAAGGAGGATCATATAACATTTAAATGAAGGATCCAATCTGTAAAATACACGAAACAAATAAAAAGCATGCACAAAGAGGCATAATGCATTCATTTACAGGGAATGGATCTCCTATCCCTGAAGCAAGGTTCTAAACCCACATGGTATACCTAGGCATTGAGGTTTGCCATCGCATCTGCAGCCAAAGAGGCCAGTGTGGCCCACAAGGTCCCACTGGCTCCACATCTGAACAGTTTCAAGAGTACAAGTTTCCCTCATCAAAGCTTTGGAATAAATTACACAAAAAAATTGGCTCTGGAAAGAGTTATCTTGGGCAGGATAAGGTACAACTCTTATGAGGTGTTTTAAATGGCTCCCTCTGTGCAGGGGTGTCTGTGGCAGAGTTGGTGGGTGTGAGCAAAGGCTGTGAGGGAAACAGAGAGTCTAACCCTCCACACACTTGGCTAGAAATGCTAAATCTACCCTCTGGAAAAGGATTTTAAAAAGTTTTTTTTTTTTTTTAAACAAATGCTCTTGTAATAGTATGGATATATAAATTGAATGAAACCGCCATCTCTTCTCTAATTCTATACTTTCAGAAGAAATTTTTCCCCTCCACTAGCAGGCTGGAGCCAGTTTGGAATAGTTTAGATTGCTAACCATTGAGCAATGTGTGAGTCACTATTAAAAATTAAATTGTATAAACTTACAGTTACATGTAAGTTATATACAAAACAAAGGCAAGAGATGTCCTGAAACCCCTCACAGTTGAGATGTCTTAGCTACTTTGTTGTGCTCTTGGTTTCTTTGAAGGTGTTTCTGTCAGCCACACTTGCTTACTGGCCACTGGTTCTTCACAGATCCATATTTAATGGAATGCATATTTAAGTCAGCACAGTGGGGTACAAATCAGGGATTGGCTTCTTGTTTTGTTGTTTACGTGCAAGAAAGAGATGGAAAAATGTTAATAATGCAGGTCGCGTTTAAATAGAGATTGTTCTGAGCACCCCAGCTAAGGACATGTTCTTCCAGTGTTCAGACTGTTGCTGTTTTATCAGAGATGTTGATTGTGTCATTGGTGAGTAAGCAGCTTTGGGCTGACATGTCTTTGCCGTTTGTTGCTCGCCAGTGTGGATGAAATATCTCCCAGTGTTCACATGGGAGTGACACTTGTTCGTGAATTGCCATCCTAGGTTGGCTAAGGACGCAAGAGTTAGATTGAGGTCCAGGAAATCTGTGAGCAACCAGATTTCTGTATAAAATTTACAAGATAGAACCTCAAATATGTTCTTCTAAGTTATAGCTATGTGCCTGTGAACATTTTTATTTAATGTATGCCGATGTGTAGGTTCACTTTTTTTTCTCAAGGGATGATTGTCAATATTTTGCTAGCACAATCCTGCCAGTAAAGAAAGCCAAGGATTAGCTGGGCACGATGGTATATGCTTTTAATCCCAGCACTCAGGAGGAAGAGGCAGGTAGATCTCTGTGAGTCTGAGACAGTCTGGTCTGCAAATAGAGTTCTAGGACAGCCTGAGCTACACAGAGAAATCCTGCCTTGAAATCCAAAAATAAACAAACAAACCAACAAAAAAAACCCAAAACAAACAACATCAAAGAAGGAAAGAAAGAAAAAAAGAAGAAGGGAGGAAGGAAGGAAAGAAGGAAGAAGGAAAGAGGAAGAAGGAAGGAAGGAAGGAAAAATCCAAGGAGCTTCAGGTATGGCTCAGTGGTTAAGAGTTCTTGATTTTTTTTTTTCAGAGAACTATAGTCCTGCTCTTGACACCAATATTGGGCAGCTCACAACTGTATGTAACCCAACATAGGGATTCAAATGTTTTCTTTCAGGTCTCCAAGGGCACACAGTGTGGGTTGTGCATGTGTGTGAGAGATAGAGAGGGAGAGGAGGGAGGGAGGGAAGGAGAGAGAGAAGAGAGGAGAGAGGAGAGAGAGAGAGAGAGAGAGAGAGAGAGAATATACAATTATTAACCATTTTCTTCCCAGGAAGAAACCTCCTCCTGTGTACAAGACAGGATAACCAATGGCACATGTCATAGAAGAGATGCTAGTCTGCTTGAGATGGGTCTTGGGACCCTCAGAAAAGGAAGTGTAAATCTTTACAGCTTTAAATTGCAGATTACACCTTGGTTACAGATGGGACTTTGTATCCACTTCCCCTTCTCAGGGCTGGGATTGTGTCTGGCTGGAACCTGTGCAGGTCTTACTGTGTGTTACAGTCTCTGCGAGCGCATACGTTTATCAGTGCTGTCACGTCTGGACAATGCTGTTTCTTTGGCCTCATCATCACCTCTGGCTCTTCCACATGATACTTGAGCTTGGGGGGAGGGGCTTAATAAAAACATTCCATTTAGGGCTGAGTGCTCCAAAGTTTGTCATTCTGCACGTTATCCAGGTATGAATCTATTGAAATCTCCTGAGGAAGGCAAAATCAGTTTTCTCTAATGAGGTGCTCTGGATATATCCACTACACTCCAGAGTAGGAAAAGAAGGAAGACTTGGACAAATTTGTTTTTACATACTTTTTTTTAAAAAAAGATTTAGTTATTTTATATGTGAGTATGTTGCCGCTGTCTTCAGACACACCAGAAGAAGGCATTAGATCCCATTACAGGTGGTTGTGAGCCACCATGTGGTGCTGAGAATTGAACTCAGGTCCTCTGGAAGAACAGTCAGTGCTCTTAACCATTGAGCCATCTCTCCAGCCCTACATACGTTTAAAATTTATTATTCAACAATTTCATTCCTGTGTACAGTATACTTTGATCATATCCACCTACCCTTTTCCTACCTCCCCCTCCCCCAAGCCTCTCCTGAACTTACCCCCTCCTGCCTTTATGTCCTTTCTTTTGTTTTTTTAGTTTTGTTTTTAATATCCAGTAATATTAGATTGGGTCCAATTGGGACAGGAACATGGACAACCTGCCAGTGACCACATCTTCAAAGAAAAATGACTCTTTGTCCGCTAAGTAGTCATCACCTCCTGCTAGCTCCTCATTCAAGAGTGGCCTCTAGAACCCTTCCCACCACCATGCTGGAATACTGACTGGCCTGACAGTGTGCAGGCAACCATGGCTGCTTCAAGTCTATGAGTGTGGCCGCCATGACAACCCTTTATATCATCCCACTCATCCTCCAGCTCTTGTGTTCTTTCCCCCTCTTCTCCCATGATGTTGCCTGAATCTTGGGTGTCGGGGAGTGGTAGTTTGACATAGATGACCCATTTAAGGCTAGGCACTCACAGTCCGATATATTCTCATCCCTTTGAACAGTTTATTAGTCTCTGTATTGATCACTGTCCACTGGAGAGAAGAAGAAGAAAAGAAGAAGAAGAAGAAGAAGAAGGAGAGGAGGAGGAGGAGGAGGAGGAGGAGGAGGAGGAAGGAGGAGGAGGAGGAGGAGGAGGAGGAGGAGGAGGAGAAGAAGAAGAGAAAAACTTCTTTCACCAGGGGAGCAACACAGATCCATAGGTATAAGCTTAGGTGAAGGCATGATTAGTTAGCATCAGTAAGTTCCCCCTTAGATCCTCTGACCTCCCATGGGCTTTTGCCTAGGTATATGGTAACTGGCACGAATTCTCTACTGTGGATCAAGCCTCCAGTCCAGTCCAAAAGCAATTGGTCACCCGAATAACAGTCGTGCCACGATCGCATCAGCCGACACATCTCACAGGCAGGTTGATGGCTGTAGGCAAGGTATCCATGCTGGGTAAATCCACTGATGTCTCTTCTCCCCTTGTAACCTACATGATATCTTTAGTCTAGTGCTATGAAAACTAGCTAGCAGAGATAAGTTTCTCCAGTCAGCTTGAGATTGATTTATTCATTCTCTGCAACCAAAGTGTATAGTGTCTTCAGTAACAGGGTCTGCGGAACAGAGAGCGGTGGCAATAGCACGTGTTGGTTTGGTGCCTTTGCTGCGTTCCTGACCATTACCTCACAGGGACATAACCCATGCCTGAGGCTGAGACCTTCCGGGACGGAGGCTTTGTTTATTTTTAAGAATCCCTATCTTCTAGAAGCAAAACCACCCACCTAGACAGCATACCCCATGCCCCTCATTCCAGTTTCTCCCTTTAATGCTTCTTCTACACATCAGCTGTTCTACTCTCTTCTCCGAGGATATTTTTTAATTGGATCATAACATAATAAAGTTTCTATGTGGCTTTTTCATACAGTTTGGCCATCTATCCTTCCTCCCCTCGTTCCTCTTCCCCCCCCCCCCCCGCGCTTATCCCTCCCTGCTCCCCTTCTCACTTTCTGTAGTCTACTATCCCAGCCTTCCTTAACGCGCCCCTCCCCCAAACCCCCTTTCTACTCTTCTGACTTCCACGAGTACACCAAGCTAAACACAAACCAAAAGATTTCGAAGGTCAGACGCACACAAGAGAGACCACGTGGCATTTGTCCTTTGGGCGGCACTCCGTATCGTTTCCCCCCAAGTTTCATCCGTTTACCTGCAAATTCCATACTCCATTTTCCTTATCCACGCATCAGTTGGCTGGCATCTGGACTGATTCCGTTTCTACCGTGGACAGCCTCGAGGAACACATAGGTACAAGTGTGTTTGTAGTCAGCTGTCCTTCAAGTGTATGCCCGGGAGTGGTACAGCTGGGTCACACACACAGCGGTTCTAGTTCTCAGTCCTTGACCGACTTCCCAAGAGGCTATAGTTACATAGACTCACGTCGGTGGCCCCTACTCTGTCCCATTGATCTGCAGGTCTGTTCACTTTTCTTAGATTGTTTTGACTGTCCTTGGTCTTTGGTACCTCTGTATAAAAACTGAAATAGCTATTTTCCTCTAGGTTAAGAATACTCCTGGAATTTTGATTGCTCTTGTGCTGGACCTGCATGTTGCTTTTGGTTAGACAGGCGCACTCACGATTGATTTTCCTAAGCCACGAGCACGGGAGGTCTTTCCATCTCCTGGTGGCTTCCTCGCCTCCATCGGAGTTCAACGTTTTTATCGAAGAGGTCCTTCAATTCCATCGCTAGGTTCATTCCAGCTGTTTTATATTGGAGGTAGGGAGGTGGCACTTGTGAATGAATTACTTCCCAGATTTCCTTTTCGGGTGTTTGTCATGGATATATAGGAAGGCTGCTGGTTTGTTGTGCTAATTTTATTCCATGCCTCTCTTCTGAAGGTGTTTATTAACCCTAAGAAATTTTTGTAGACATATCAGGGTCTATGCCATCTTTCCATTCAGCCCTTTCCAGGTCATTCATATATATTTATATACATGAATATTATATATTATATATAATATTCTTTATATATGATCATATGAATATATATTATATATATCATATATATCTTATATATATATCATATATGATTACAGAACAACACACACACATGCACACATACCTCACACACACATGAATGACAATTGGTATAATGGCTGCTTATTTACCCAGACTGACTTCCTGTGGTGTTTTCTCCAACCCTCTGACCTCATGAAACCACATTTCATCTCCTAGTATAACTTCCTATGACCTACTTGATAACCTTCCCCTCAGTTCATCCGGCCCCAGCTCGGTGGTCTGGGATCTGTTCATGTGAACCAGATCCAATTTCCTGTCACCTTCTATCATGCCTCTTTGAGAAGCATCTGGGTAGTGTCATAGCTGGTGAAGGCATAGGCTCCACCAGACTGCCAGGCCCTGAGGCTCAGAATAGTGGCAAAGAAGGTTGGCAGTTAAGGTAGATGAAATGTTCTCTTGTATATCCTGGGAGGAAAACTAAGATTTGTAATTCCAGGTTCTCTGGAGGAACACAACCAAATGGTAATTTGTTATGTATGTGTGTGTGTGTGTATGTGTATATGTATATGCATATTTTTAATATATATTAAAGAGTGCATTAAGTCAATTTTGTTTACATAGTAACAGCAAATGAATCTGAGTGGAGAAGATGAGAACCTGGAAGTTATTTGGTCCACAAGTAGTCCCAATTTCATGTGGAAAACCTGAAAGGTTCCTGGAGATCCACTGGCCCTTTAGTCTAAGTTGGAAGCCTGTCTGGAAATACTGGTTCTGATATCAGCAAATGAATCCGCAGCATCAACAACAAGGCAAACTGACTCACGCGAAGGAGTGAACACTTTTTTATCTAGTGTGCTACCTGAAGGTGCCGCCCACAACTGGGGCTAGGTCTTTCCCCATCAGTCCTGGCAATCAGGCAGTTCTTCGGGAGAGGCTTCCTTCTCAGGTGATTCTAATTTGTGACAAGCAGCCATTAACACCAACGGTTAACATAAGGCCTGGTTCAAGCGTTCACAAGTCTCACCAAATGACCTAAGCTACAGCGTATCTATGCGTTTACCCAGAGTTCCCTCTGGCTGAGTGAGGAAGCAGAGACTTGGAATAGGGCTGGATTCTATTCTCTTTTCTGCTACTAATAAACCCTTCAGCCTTAGACAGTGTATCAGGTACTTTCCTTACCTCTCTGTGACCAAATAAAAGACTAGCAGCCTAAGAGAGGACAGACTATTTTGGCTCATAGTTTGGATGCACATTCTGCCCTGATGGGAAAGACGTGGCATAATTCATGGTTGCCAGAGTTGACTTCATACATCCCAGCTCTAAGTGGAGAGCGATGAGTGCTTAGTAGTCTTTCTCCTCCTTTCATTGCATCCTCAGGCCATGGGTTTATACCACCCTATCTGTCTTTCCCCTCCATCCATCCTAAGACACCCTCGTGATACATCCAAAGATGTATTCATTCTAGGTGTTTCTAAGTCCAGCAAACCTGCCAATGAAGATGAAGGACCACAGATAGGTTATTTCGGTCTTCTACGAAACGTGTACAATTTCTAGTCCTAAAGGCTCTTTCTAAGTCTGCTGTTCTATGGCTCTTTGTTTCCATTTTACAGTTGGGGTAAATGAAGCACATGTCTCTGGAGAAAAAGTCAAGGGCAGTGTCTAGCATATTGGTCATATCAATTCTTTGACTCCCAGGCTTCAAATCCTTTATGACAGTAGTCATAAATCATAAATAATTCCAGGCTACTACTCCCAGATTTCTTAGAAGGATCAGAGCACTAACATTCTTTGGCAGATGAAAAAAGAAATTCAATTATCTGGAATGCAAAGAAAAAAAAAAGACGATTCTGTCTTGTCAAAATCTTTCTGAAGGGCAGTAGGCAGTTTTTCTTGCTTTAGTAACAGCAAAGGACATGGCAATATTTCTCCCATTATCATGGCTCTGTTCTGCTTCAGGACCGAGATTCCAAATAGGAATGACCACTATTTCTCAAGTGTCATTTACTCTCCTGCTGAAAGCTTAAGAGACTGGCATAGACATTTGATTCTCATTGGTTTTATTTGTGGTCTCCATGAACCCCTTCATGTTTACATCTTTTTCATGAAAGTGAAAGGGAAAAGAAGTTTCAAATATGTTTTGCAGGGTAGTGGCAGTATTCTATTCTGTTGGATCCTGGCTAATGAAGGCTAAGATGTTTGAAGAATTCAGAAAGAGAACATTTGTACTGTGTGCAGAGACTCAGAGACTACAGTTGTTGTTTAACAAGACAGTTGCTCAGAAACAAGCATCTTCAGCCAGCCCCACCCCATGTCTGTCTGATCAGCTTCTTCCCAGCGCTGGACCATAAATGACTGGGTTTTTAGTTTTTGTTGTTTATATTTGTGTGTATGTGTGTGTGGGGGGTGTCTGTGTGTGTTATATGTACATATTTGTGTTGCTGTACATATATGCATATGTGGAAACCAGAAGTCAGCTTTAGGTATGTTTCTTAATTGCTTTAATATTTTATTTAGTGATCCCGGAGATCACTAATTGACTAGCTGGTGAATGGGCTCCACAGATCTATCTGTCTGTACTTCCGCCCTACTCCCAAACCTAGGACTCTAGATGTGTCCCGCTCGGCTTGGGAATCCAAACTCAGGTCCTCACGCTCGTCTAGAAGTCATTTTACAGACTGACTTACATATTACCCCAGCCTTTTATGCTATTTAATTAAAAGTGATGCTTTATTTCATTGTGTGTGGTTCTCTGTCTCTGTCTATCTCTGTCTCTGTGTCTTTCTTTCCTCCCCCCACACCCCGTGTGTATGTGTGTATTGAGTGCTATTTCTGTGTTCTCATTATACAGTTTCAGCTCATGGTTGAACTTGCTTTACAGTATTCTGGAATAAACATGTCCCCACCACAGCCACAATCGGGTAATTTCCAAGGCAATGGAGGTGGAAAAAGATGGGAGGATGAGGAGGGGGTGGGGCCACCAGCAGGGTTAGTTTGGAAGAGCTTGTGCTTAGTATCTAAGAGAACAGCATTCCGACTTTGAGACAGGAAAGCGCACCAACTCCACCCCCTTGCAGAGCATTATTCCCAGGCCATACAGGCTGTCAAACTGTAAAGCGTACTTCATATTCTGGGCTGCTTTGGCTCAAGATTTTCCTATTCACTACGTAAAGGATGTTATAAGCCCTTTTCCTGTCAGAAGACTTACTGAAATTTGTGTCGAAAAGGAAAATTGGTTTTAAATCTGAACCATTTGCCTTTAGTGATTCCAGGCTAAGCAATCTTGTGATGGCCTTGGGTGTTGAGGGGTTTTTGGTTCATGGAACTCAACCCACGGTCTCACACCCACCCTCCCACCTACCCTCCCCCCTTCCCCCCACACTCTGTCACATGCAAATGCAAAATAGAAGGCATTCTGGTGTCAAGCTCCTAATCTACTCAGGTCCTCCTTATTTCTATTTGCCTATTTGGCTCACCAATTATTCAGAGAGTTTCCTGGCTCTCTGGTGCACTGCTTGGCATCTTTACCTCCCATGACAAGACGGGATTCCAATCCTCATACACTCTTTGTAGTGACTGAACAAGTTTAAATGGAGAGAAGATGGAATCTAAAAGGTAAAGGGCGGGTCTTATATTATTCTTGTGTTTCGTTATTTACAGGAACCCCTATCCTGTGTTTCTACAGGTATTTCAAAAGGTATTCTTGCTTTGGTCTGTTTGTTTAGTATTTTAATATCAGTTGTTTTTTGTGGCTGAGATCCAGGCTGTACCGTGTGGCATTGGCAGTGTTGGTAGGCGGTGCCTCTAGTTCCTCACAGGTAAACAAATTATTAACAACTTCTTTGAGCCTTTTGTCTTTCTGTTACATTGTAGATAGAATCTATCTGCCCATCTACATCATACGTGTGTGTGCATGTGTGTGTGTGTGTGTAAAAAGACTAATGGCATACAGAATGGCATACAT
The DNA here is from genome assembly GCA_021653895.1 of Mastomys natalensis. NCBI lineage: Eukaryota > Metazoa > Chordata > Mammalia > Rodentia > Muridae > Mastomys > Mastomys natalensis. The sequence continues at coordinate 1,386,030 of JAJTUV010000053.1, read as the reverse complement.
GGGTTATTCCCGCTATGAATTAGTCTCTTTTATCTGACTCTGACCAAAACAGATGTTGGCAGCCTTTCTACCCCTGCTCTCTAAGTCAGACTAAGACCATCGGTTCCGCTTAGGGAAGCTGTAGGGAAATGATTTAACTCTTTAAATAGACCCTTACTAATTTTTTTTTCCCTTGGCTCCCTTCATTATAAACTACAAACAAAAATTACAATGCATCTCTACGAAACAATAAAGAAAAATAGCAATATTAAAAATACCATCAACTATAGCTCTAGAGGGAAGTGGATTTTTATTCTAGGACTTCTAAGAATTCTGACCCCCCGAAGAGATGTCTGTGAGAGGAGGCAGCTGAATGTGCTCCACCTTACAGTCAAGACCATTTGCATAGAATACCAAAGAGCTTTTGTTAAGAAAAAATCCGGGAAAGAGTCTCTATCGGAGAGTGGTAGGGTGCATTTTGCTAGGCTTCTCTATTCCTTCCTATAGAAAAAAAAAAAAAAGCCATAATGAAGGGCCTTCTACACTGGTACCACACGCACTGGCTTGCATCCGGATTCTGCAACAAAATGTAAATTAAAGGCGTGTGAGAAGCAGAGAGATAGGGAAAGAAAGGATCAAGGGAGGGGGGGGGAGATAACCAGGAAAAAAATAGTTTAATAGACACATGGCATTCAATAATTTGTCATAGAAAGAAACACCCTCCTTTTAGATTTCAGGTTAAAAAATTTGAAGTTAGTAAATAAAGACCTTAAACATTTTCATATCATGTAAAGCAAAGAAGAATTACTTCTTAGACTAGAGGTATTTTTACATGACTATCTCAAAATACCCTCACAATCATACCATACTGTGGCATCTCCATTTTTTTTTTCTCATATAGTGCCTAAGCCAGGGCACGGGGCACTAGACTCCCAGGTTTGGTGGAATTCCACTCCTCCCCCACTCTAGCTTTCCAGCTGATTTGTGTATGCAGGGCAGGAAGATCCTGCTGCCATTCTGACCCAAACCCTTCCACAGTTACTGGCAATAGGTTTAACTAAAGATGTATTTAACTGTCATTTCTAATTTGGAAACGCTGACTCTCCATCTTGCCACAGTAAAGGTTAAGATTTATTGACAAACTGAGACAGCTCCGGAACTGCCTATACCCGTCTTTTGTATTGTCTTATTTAATGCTTTCCACTGCCTGCAAGGTAGGTGATATTTTTGGCTTTCGGACCACTGGGGTTGTTACCACCAACTAGCAATAAAGGCAAAATATGATACTTTGTTCCCAAGTTTGAACACCTCACTTTAACCCCAGCACCAGTGGCTAGCCTTCATCTCTCTCATGGCTGCTAGAGACATATCCTATGCCCTTGACTTCATCATAGAACCTGGAGATACTTTCCCATCACAGTACTTGGTAGGACCAGGGATGCTATGGGACATGAGGAACAGCCTAGGGACATTTCCTATCAACTGCAGCATCTCTGTTTGTCATAGGTGAGAGCTGAATTGTTACTTGCTGACCACATACAGGCTTGGAGTAGGTACATTAGGCATCAGAGGAGAACATGGGCCGCCGAAGCTCACTAAGTTGTACATGTTAGTTTACTAAGATAGGACACGACAGGATTCCAAAGCCCATGTACTTCTCTGATACACAAAGAAGGAAGGCCTGAACCAGAACAGAACAAAGGCTTCCCTCCCACCCCGACTCTCCAAAAATCACCAAGAGTCTGCGGTCTCTAGATGACACTGGTGGTGATGGGAGAGCAGGCAGTGTGGTTATCTAGATTTCAGATTCTCAGCTTGGTCTAAACACACAGAGAAAGCTGGGTGAGTCCTAAAGAACTTTCTGCCACAGGGACCTCCTCACAGGGAGCAAGACTGACAGCTGTGCCAACCCTAAAGCCATTGACCACTTATCACAGATTTCCATCCCGGCCAGTATAAAGGCCCCAAATGGTGGCATTCATCATGGGATAGCCTCTGAGCTATTTTATTTTGGATGTATAAATGCAGTCTCAGAGGTGCTAAGAGGAAGAGAAGAAGGGGGAGATATTGAGAAGAATATTAGGTGGCAATTAGAGAAACTAGAGACAAATATGTCTGGATTGGTATGTAGTTTGTCACAGTGGCTCAGGTTTGGGTCAAGGTAGGATGGAGATTTATAGTTTATAAATTTAGGATTCTCCAGCTTCCTTTCACCGTCCTGAAGGCTCTTTATCATGGGTCCTGAGATCCTTTCAGTGAGGTGAGAGCCCTGCCCTTTCTCTCTTCATCAGACCACATGTCCAACAGAGCTGGGCTGGCCCCAAAGACAATTTGGAAAACATCTGTTCTTCCAGCCCACCGAGACAAGCCTCCACACCAGGGAAGTCGCAGAGCAAACGGATCCGCATTTGTCACCAGATTGTTCTTTGTGTGCAGTCCTGACTTATTCCTGCAGCTGACGACAAAAGAGTCATGTATCCACAGAACAGCCGCTTCCGGGGGGGGGGGTGCCGCTTCCGGGGGGCGGGGCGGGGCGGGGGTGGAGGGTGGGGGCAGTCCGATGCAGTTTCTCAGTGGCAAGTATCTACTACTCTCCTACAGGATGCTGTTCTCCTCTTCCCACCAGTGAGCGCTTCTCCTCCTGTGAAGGGAGCTGAGGCTTGGCAGTGAGCCCAGCAGGGAAGGCCCCTGCTCACCAGACTTGGCAACCCAGCAGAGAGACAGAAGAAAGTACTTTTCAAAGTAAAGAAAATGGACGTGGATGCTCTTGTGCATACTGGGAGCTACCAGAAGGCCTCTGTGTGGACAGGTCTTAGGCCAGGACTGGGTGTGTTCTGGACTGAGAGCAAACCACATGCCAGGAGGAGACCCCTGGTTCCTGGCTCAGAAGGAAGTGTGAGTTCATTCCCTTTGGTGGAGAACGGAACCAAAGAGGTCTCAGGCACAGACCCTACTGAACATCGGAAGACCCCGAGAATGGGCTTGGGTTTTGTTCTACAGGGAAAAAAAAAAACACTGGGGATATTTGAGTTTGGGAATAACAGTGACATTTCAAGAAGAGCACTCAGCTGTCACTTTTCTTACCTGGTGAAGAGGGAAGAGGCTAATCCTTCACCTCACTAGAAGTGTAGCCCTGGAGGCAGGACACTGTGGAATTTTCACACCATGTGATGAGTTTGCGTGGAGAGGGAGACAGCTTAGAAACCAGAGGTCCTTGTCAGAGTTCACACTCAGGATGTATCTTGAGGGGTGGGTGAGAGTCTGTCAGAGAGCCTGGGCAGACTAGGAAAGCCATTTCCACAAAAGGAGGTGTCCAGAGTGATGTGTGCCCAGAAGAAAGTCAGCCTTAACGACTTATTACTTCTGAGAATGCACCCCAGCAGAACACAAAGACCTAGGGTGATCAAGCTAGGTTTTTATTCCCCTCTGTCCACCAGCCCCCCAGCAGCCCCTGCCATTCGCCCTGAAATCTGCCATTGTTACATTTCCAAAGGTTCACACATGCAGATCACTTTATCTAATGGACATGTGGTGACATGAACCGGGTTTTCTGAAGCCTTTGACTGGGTAGGATTCTTGCCTGCTCCCTCCCGTCTTCTGTCATAGGCAGAATTAGCAGAAAGCTGTGCCTAAGTGGATTATTGCTGCATAACTATAACCTAGTTCCTTTTATGTAAAAAAAAAATTCCAAAATGGTAATTATAGGTAATTACTACAGCAGAAACCTCAGTCTGTTCACCTTCTAACCCAAAGCGAGTTCATCTAGAAGTCAACTCCTGCAGATGGCGGGGCGGCTAGTTTTAAACAGATCCGTGTTCTCACCACTTCTTCAGTGTGCATGGGGCAAAATGCTTCTCGGTCTCTCCTTGTCCCCGTTTGTGTTACTCCTTCCTCCCATTACACCCTTGGTGCCAATGTCTTCCTTTTCATTTTTAATGATTATTTCGACACAGATGTTTCATTAAAGATGAGGAAAGAGATTACCCAAAGTTGTGGTGGTGGGGTGTTTCTTACTACTGACAGTAAAATATTTGCAAGCTGCTATCTGTTTGTGCCTCTAATGCTCCAGGATCCCTCCAGGTCTCTTGCACGGAGCAACCAACTCATGAGCAATGATTAGGAGAGGACTCAATGTCCGTCTCTATATGTGAATGTGCGTGAATGGATTGGACTCACTTCTGTGTCGCTCAGAGGAGACACAGAGTTACTGCTGCTTCTTCGTTGCCCAGGTGAACAGGACATAGAAGTTGCCTCTCTGCTGCCAACTCTGAGCATGCTTCCTGCCGTGATTGTGTAAAGACACTTGCTAAAAATATAAACGACTCCCAGACAAGTTATGCAAGCAGTCCGATTTCCTAAGCTGCTAAATGGGGATACTATACCCGGTGTGGAGCTTTTGGATTAAGCTAAGTGAGCATTTGGAGTCCAGCATGATGCCTGGTGTATTCGAGAGTGTGGTACTCGTTAATTGTTTTTTTCTGTCTCCTCTTAGCCAGAGGCCTTAGTCTGGCTATTTTTATGTGATGCTCTAGTTCTAACATTTGCCAAATTAAATAACTATTTTCCTGACCAGTTAGTACCATAAGAAGTCACAATCACGGCCCATCCCTTTGACCATTTGTTTGAGTCATCAAATCAGAGAAACCCTGGTGCTGCTGTTTGGAGCTGACTCCGGTGGTCCTCTGTCACGGGAGTGTCCCTGATCTGGTATGATGGATGTAGCTCAGAACATATAACCTTCGGGTTTTTGTTCTTTGAGCAATTCAGGAAATTTTGCAGATATCACCAAGAAGGATGAAGACTTATGAATCTCCAGGTCAGAAATGGTTTTCTAGTCTCCTGGCTTTCCTACAATTGTCCATTTTGTCTGCAAGACTTCTTACAAGTTAACCAAACAGTTAAAACTTTGAGTCTCTGGCCAGATGTGGTGGCAAAAGCCTTTAGTCTCACTCTGTAGACCAGGCTGTCCTTAAACTCAGAGATCCCCCTGCCTCTGCATCCTGAGTGCTTGGATGAAAGACATGTGCTACCACCACCTGGCACAAAAAGACAATCTTGTCTTGCTTGATTGTTATTTTTTAATAAAAAAAACCTATGTTTTTAAGATGTTATCTCACAGAGCTCAGACTAGCCTTGACACCCCTATGATAATGATCTTGAACTTCTGATCTCTGTGCCTCCATCACCAAGTACTGGGATTATAGATGTGTATCTAGATGAGGGGCCCACTTCAGGTTTCCATCATGCTTGGCAAGAGTTTTACCAACTGAGCCACATCACTAGCCCAAGGAATCACTTTTTTTTTTTTTTTTACAAATAATTAGAAATATGGCTTATGCTAATTTAGGTTCTTAAAGCTGTACTTCATAGGTGACAGTATGTTTTCTTTTTCTCAGGACAAATTCAATTTCAGTTGAAATTATTATTAGCATCCATTTTTAGTCTCTCAAGTTTTCCAATGGGCACAGTAAATAAGTGTACCAGTTTTGACAAAGTGCTGGTCTTCCTACGCAGGCTACTAGATTCCACCACCGGATATGTGGTCTCACATGAGCTCCAGACCTGCAGAATTATGACTGGTGACATGACATAGGCCATCGAGCCTTCTCCACAATGGCCTCACTGTAAACAGCTGAATCTGCAAATGTCAAGGATCTGCCTTTAGACACCCACCAAGCAACATCTGTCTGCATAGAGCGGCTCCCTCAGATGGGCTCCTGCACTCTTTCAGCAGGCTGACTCCCACTTCGTTCAGAAGGCTTCCCCAGTGTTTGAGGTTACATCCTATCACCACTTTTGATGGCATCAGAGCCCGGCCCAAGAAGTTCTTTTTTTCTGCCCACAAACTGTATTGTTGCTCAAGTGTGCTTCTTAAAACAATGAATATGTAACTCATTAGATGCCCAGAAGGGAAGGGAGATGTAAGGATCTAATTTTATTGACTGACACAGATTGCAGAGACACACAAAGCCTGCTCAGATCCTTTGTAAAATTTGGATTCAGAGACACACACACACCGCCTCCATTCCTACCCCCATATGTTTATTGACTGATAGATGGCAGGATCTGTATGCCATATGCAGGCAAGCTAAACAGCATTGACCTTGACAGGAGTATTTTTTTCTGAGCTGCATTTAGGGGGAGAATTCTCTCTATAGAGCTGGTGTAGTTGTATTGTTAATATGAACTGAGCTGTCCTGGTGCTACCCTCCCTGTGGGTGATCTACCCTACTTGTAGGAGGGACAGCCCCACCACTAACTCAGGAAATATGTCTTAACCACAAACAAATAAGACAAGATATATTGCCTTCTACTCAACCTTAATTGCATCACATGCAGGTTAATCGCCATACTCTCCTAATGTAAGCCCTAGTAAGTGCTTACAGCAGACACATAACATTTCCTATTGACCACGTAATTCTACCGTTTTACATATGATGATTTGATTCTAGTCAAAATTTGATGAAGTGAACATCATACTTATTAATCTAGAAGCAAGGAAAACGAGGTTCAGAGAGTCAAGGCCATGCAGCCATCGGTTCTATGGTCTGACTTCGGAGTCTGTCTGAACTGTTAGCTGCCTTCCCTCTCCTGTTCCGCAACAGTCTAGAAAGGAATCAGGATCACAGCTCACAGAACTGTTTCCCATGGAATCATACAGCTTCACTCCTCTGTCCATGGATCCTTGACACCAGCTAGCCTGTAAGATCCGGTCCCTTAGTCACAATATAGCTACATTGTACTTCTTTTGTTACCAGAACTATTCTCTTCTTCACCTGCTCCATCCAGTATCCCACCTCAGCTTCCCTAGCTTCCTGAAGGAAAAAAAAAGGGGAGGGGGGTTGTTTAGGGACAAACAAGGGACAAGAAACAGATCTTGCCCAACCTTCCAAAGCCATAAAACATTTTACCATGAGAGGAAGACAGAAACTTGATCCTGACCAGCGGATAAGAAGTCATTGAATTTTCCAGGGAAAGGAATCTATACAGACATATGACAGTGCTAGTTACAAATCACTTGGTCGCCCAGGGAATTGTGCTGGTGGGAACCCTGAACTCATGTACCTTGAGCAAATAAACAGATAAAGGGAAAAGCCACACCACAGCCCCAGCCGGCTGCCACACTCTTATGAAACCTCTCCCGTCTTTAGTTAAATGTTGTAAGATAATTGATGGTTACATTTTTTTTCTTGTTTCTTGTGGTATTGTGGTCTTCCCCCTCAGAGGAGAGTCATCCTTTTAAGTGGGATCCAACAACCTTCCTCAAAGGCTGGAAGTCAAAAACGGAGCCAGCACTACTTTGAAATGATATTTAATGTCAGGTTGGCAGCGTTTGGGAATGTGAAGGTGTTTGCATTAGCAGCGCCCTAGCTTGGTTACGTTATTTGATTTTGTGTAAATGGCATGTCCATTTGGGAGGTATTTTATCCGTGGTTAGCACAGGGACTGCACACAGTATTTGCTCTAAGAAGGTTACTTTCTCTTTTTCACCTTAGTGAGGTAATTTGTGCCTCGCCGTGGCTTTAAGATGCCATCTGGCACCCCCAGTTTCACACTTCCTGTTTGGTCTAAGTTGTGCGTGGTGTAAACATAACATGGGCAGCTTCCGTGGTGCTGGCTTGGAAGTGACTTAGTGGAGAATCACTTCCACAGTCCGGTGTGCGTCTCCTTGCTTACAGAATCAGGTTAGGTGGCATAGAGAAGGCTGTGGGGGGCATGTTAGGACGCATAGCCACCATTTCATCAGCTCCGCTGAGGACCTATTGAGACACAGCTGACTACTTTAGCAAGACACCCATGCTATCTCATGGATATTATTCCATCAGATGATACCAAAGAAGAAAGTAAACTTAAAGAACACACCTATAGGTTCTCTAGGACTTCCGTGGAGAATTCCTGAGTGTGTAACCTTTGAGACACATTAACAGGTCTCTTAAACGCCGGGCACCGTTTCCCTTCCTGCACTGGTGCCAAACGTCCCAGTGATCCTGCTCTGACACCGTAAATGCCAAGAGTTGTCCAGAAGTCCCCAAATGTCTTGCCGTATTCCGACTCTGCTGTGCTCTGGTCTACCCTTGGAATTTTTTTTCTTTTTTATGAAATCAATTGCTTTTGTCTCTTTAAAAATCCATTGGTCTTGCTCATTCTTTGAGGATTTTATACAGTCTATTTACATCATATTCACCCCCTCACTTCTCCTCATGACAACTCTAAGATTGAGCCCACCCTCCTCTCCACTCTAACATCATGTCCCCTTTGTAGTCGTAATTCATGAGTGAGGTTTGTGCAGTTCTCTTCATAACCACTTTCTTCTGCTGCTCCGGACCAGGTTGGTCTGTGAAGACTTCCCCATCCCCACAATCACATCGTATCCCCTGCCTCCCTCTCTCTGTCTTGGTCCCTGAAGCAGCATGATGTGGGCTGTTATGTGTTGGAGTTGAATAGCCTTGTCTTTTTACCAGGGTGGTAAGGCTGGTGGAGGGAAAAGGCAGAACCAATTTAAGCAACTCAAAGATCAAACTAGGCTCAGAATTTCCTATTAGCTCTGCCCATAAATATTCCCCTAAGTTGATTTGCTATTGATGGATTTGATCAGGTAGCTCACATTTTCCTGTATTATAACTTATGGTATCAATCACCCAGGAACAGTTGTGTCAATTTAGAAAGATTTATTTATTTCAAACTTTAAGTCTATGAGTTGCCTCCATGTGTGTATGTGCACCACATGTGCCTGGCACCTGACTCCTCAGGCTCCTCAGAACAGGCCATTGGATCCCCTGGAATTGGAGTTCCAGGCAAAAGCACTTATACACGTAAAATAAAAATCAATAAATCCTCTTAAAAAGTCAGTAAACAATAGCAAAATATATTGAAAAATAAACACACAAATAAACCCTCCCCAGAGCAGGTTTTTAAGTTCATCTATTTTAAATTTTATATTTCTAATTTTTTTTAAAAAAGTTCTTTATTTGTTCTATCATTGTTGTGAGATCTTCAAACCAAGCTGCTTCAGAGAGTCAAGAGGGAACCTGTGTCTGCCCTTCCTGGCCCCTTCTGCTCTTCTTGCTCTTGTTCTGTGACTTCTGGGCTTTAGTGTCAGCTGTTGATCCCTGATCCAGGATGTGTGTGTTTGATTGACTTCTCGGGATACATCTGTTAGGCCTACAGTGTACAGTACCATACAGTACTGTTTGCCAAATGGACACACGGCTGGGGTGATAATGCTATAGTGCGTGAGACAAAGGCTAAAATGCCAAATGGCGACTTTTCTCTTTTAAGAGCACAACAACAATCAAATATAGGCTGGGGATATAGTTTGGTGGTAAAAGCACTTCTACAGCATGTACGAAACCCAGGGTTTAATGCTCAGCACTGATAAAAAAAAAAAAAAGTTAAATAATTGAGACCGTAATACGATAGTCAAGACAAAATCAATTTCTATAATTCAAGCAAGCTACTATATACAAGAAACATATTTTGCTATATTTTATTTTACAGATTTGAACTTTTAAACTTATTTAATGAAATTTATTATTATTTTTTGTTTCTTTTTCAAGACAGTTTTTTTTTTTTCCTGTGTAACCTTGACTGTTCTGGAACCCTCTCTGTAGACCAGCTGGCCTCTAACTCATAAAGATCTTCCTGCCTCTGCTCCCTGAGTGCTTGGATTAAAGGTGTACACTACCACTGCCCAGCCAGGGACTTTACAGTACTGAAAATGTTAAATAGTGAATAATCCTTCCAAATGAGTAACAGCTCGTATTTGGGCTAGGGTATGCTTGAGGTTTTGAACTGATGGAGATGTCTGGTCCGTTACTAGGTATTGCAATGCTAGATTCTGTCTCCAAAGGTCTAGACCTACGAAGGGCATCTCATGTTTACAAGCTTTTGTTGTGTAAACCTTGCTTCTTTGAAAACCACCCAAATCCATCGCTAGGAATGAGGACTGCTACATGAAGAGCACTTTGCTGTCTAATACCTTAGTGGCTGGGCCATGGAGTGCTCTCTTTTACTGGGTTTAGGTCCTGTACACATCTCTGGTATAAATCGGCCCTCTCGAAGGCTGGGTTTAAAGCATGGAACCAATGATTCTGCCTTCTACATCACATTGAATTCATATACGTTCAAAAGTCCACTGATATGTTTAACACCCTCTCTACTGCCTCCTCCTGCCGCTGGCACAGACACAATGGCGTCGGCACACATTTGCATGCAAAATCCTTCGGAGATCATGTATTTTGGCTTCTAAGTTTGATTCATAGATTTGAAATGTCCAATCAATCTATCGGATACACTCAACAAAACACAAATTAACATTTTTGTGTTCTTGTAGACACATAGATCTTCTCTGGTATCAGCTTTTCTTTGACATTGGTGATGAGGTGTCTTTTTTTTTTTTCACCCCTATCATGATTGATTATCCCCAAAACCTGTCTAATTCCCAGCTCTATGGAAACTTCTTTTTGCAGTTGTTATTAACACCAGCATAAGTATAAATATTTTAAAGTAATATTGCAAGGCTGCTCCTCAAAAGACCAGTTTTTAAAAGCAAGTTTAATGGAGTTTTTCTACAAATCCTGCTGGTGGCGCAGATTTATGATGATGTGGGTCCTTCGTGTAGTAAATCCTGAGATGTTCCTTTCTCAGAAGTAGCAAAAAGACCTCTTTATGGTATGAGTTTTGCCTACGTCAGTGGGTTCTGTTGTGGACCACCGGGTTGGTGTCACAGCGACATCCCTGTGTTACCCACACACTGGTGTTCTTAAGCAGTGGGCAATTCTTCCATGCAAGCTTCTCAAAAAAAAAAAAAAAAAGAAACTCAGTTTTCCTCTTATTTAGTTTTCATGTTGAGCCTTTTCCAAATCACTTTCCAGTCTCTCTCCATGAAACCACAACTGGTTAATGGAAACCTACAGCACTTGGTGAAGCAGGCTACAGCGACAAGCCCCTCCGTCTGTTTGCTTCTTTGAATAAACAAGTCTTTTCGGAGGGCACGGCTGGTGGTTTGATCCTTGGCAATTACTCTCCTCAAAAACGTGTCTTATGAGAGCAAGTGGTTCTTCCTGGGAGAATGAACACCTTTCAGAACACTGTGTGTTTGTTTAGTTTCTTGATTATATGAAGTATATTCAAACCAGTCCAAAGCCCATTAACATAATTTTCATGCATGTTAGTTCTGGCAACACATGCTAGACAGGAACCGTGTGATACATGAGATAAATTATTTTGATGGAGCAGCGCAATAAAATAAACTTCTCCCATTTAAGAAAACAAATCGTGACTAGTGGTGTGCATGGGAGTCCATTTGTGTTAGGGTGGCATTTTGAGGGTGGCCTCTATCCTTAGGATGTTCTGGGGGAGAAAGAGGCACTGTTGGATTCTTACAGGGTCTAACTATAGTTTTAGAACAAACTATGAAGCATTGAGCCCTTTTTTAGGATTGACTGTCTAGCTTTGGATGATGTGAGGTTTTATTACCATTCTTCTGTCTGACTTTTAGCTCGTTACCCAAAGTATAACCATGAGAGAAGAGACGAAATCTACATACACTTACATTGAGACCTACATTTTGAGGAAGAAAAAACCTGGAGACTGGGTCGATCCTTTCTAGCAAGTTAGCTATTTACAGGCTTACACCAGCAGGCCCACTGAAAGGTTATTCTCAGAATACTTGATCCTAACCACTGAGCCATCTCTCGAGCTCCGTCTTCTGATAAAGTTTTAAGTGTTCATTATAATACTGAAATATAGGCAGTGTAACCTGATCTCTTGAGCTTGTTCCTTCTTGCAGAACTGAAACCCCTTACCCACCAAACAGCAGTTCTCCATTTCTTTTTACTCCTCAAAGAATGCTCATTTAGAAGAAAATTTAGCAATAAGTTCACAATGTGAAATTAATAAGATTTTACTTTTGATGAATTTCAAATGCCTTTCTAGTGATGCTATCATAATGATGTCAGTAACTATGAAGTCTTTGTATATGGAAGCCCTTGAGTATTATATATAGGCCACACACTATACATTCCAATTTGTCTTGGGCTAACTTTGCTAAATCTGCTACCATCTGATATTGATGATTGCCTGACAGAGTGGGTTTTGAATGTTGAGCATGATTTTTGGGTCTCCCTGAATTACCCAGAAAACTGTAGAAGATCAGCTGTAGAACCTATTAATTATGTCTAAATAAAGCTGTTAAGGTGCATGTTTGGATCCTAAATTATAAGGAAAATCCAAACAAACCAAAAAGAGAATCTAGATTAAAAATAACAAATCTTCATGGACAATGAATAGGAGGAAACCAGAGAACACAATGATCCTGTGAGCACTGAGATGAGGAAACCTGGACCCTTTTTGCATCTGTGAAGAACATGATGGGACAGCTGGGCACATTTGAGAATGGAAGAAGAAACCATAGCAGCTCAGTCTAATGACTGCAGCTGACCAACATCAGGAATCTGTGACACCCAGGTGGCAGCTGATGCCAAAAGCCAGTGGAAAAGTTCAAATGACTGCAGCACTACGGCCTCTTACAGCTCTTCCAATGACAGGGCAGGTTGTGTTCTGAATAGGGAACAATACCAACAGGAAGAAAAGAGAGAGGAAAATGGATGAGTGAGAACATAGAGTCAGGAGATATTTTAGAAATATTTTACTAGTTCCTTGCCTTCTTTGGGTACTCTAATTTAAACAGACATATTAAAGATTCAAAGTTACTATCTACATATGAGCAAGGGCATACAGTGTCTGTCTTTCTGCATCGGGTTACCTCACTCAGAATTATTGTTTCCAGCTCTATCCATTTACCTGTGAATTTCATAATTTTTTTCTTTGGAGCTGAATAATATTCCATTGTGTATATGAACCACATGTTTCCATGTCTTGGCTTTTATAAATAGAGCAGTAATGGACATGAGTGAGCAAATACCTCTGTAGCAAGGTATAAATAGGTTCATTTAGGAGTAGGACCATGGTGATTATCTTAGTTACTATGCTTTTGTTGTGAAGAGACCCCCATGACCAAGGCAACTTTTGAAAGAAAGCATTTAATTGGTGTACTTGCTCACCGTTTCGGAGGCTGAGTCTATACCATCGTGGTGGAAGCATGGCAGCAGGCAGACAGTGGGGCAGTAGCTGAGAACTTACACCTGATCCAAAAGACAGGAGGCAGAGAGAGGAAGTAAGATTTGCCTTAGCATGGGCTTTTGAAACCTCAAAGCTCACCTCCAATAACATACTTCATCCAACAAGGAATATTGTAAATATATGTAAATATCACTTTTATTTTCTCAGATGATGGGATGAGATATGTGACTGTACCCAAGCTGTGCAAATTGCTTGGGCTGAACCCAGAGTGTTTCTATCTAACTATCCCTAGGCCTACTCCTGGAATCTTCTAGCCTCCATACAATCTAATCCCCTGTAAGTCTGAACTTTGAAGGCTTCAGTTTCCAGCTTCTGACTGCTAACCTAGGCCTAGAATGTTTCAGCCTTTGAAACTTACTGCTGAATAAACTCAATCTTTTTTTAGCTCTCTCTGAACTTTGGCTGGCTGGTTCAACTCAGTTGTTCTGACTCTAAGTCCTCTTGAAGATGACTGCTTCATAACTGGCTTCTCTAGGCTTCTGACTGAATTGCTCTGCTTGGAAAGACTGCCTCTGAACTCCATGAACTGAACTACTCTGAACTGAACTGAATTGAACTCCCTGCATCACTGAACTCAACTCAACAGCACTCACTGAACTGCCCTCCATTCCTGACTCATTCAGCATGGCCCTTAAATGTCGCCTCCCTCTTCTATCTGTCCTCATGAGAGTTGGGTGTATCCCATTTTGACTCATTTTGTCCTTGTCTGATTCATCACTTTGCCCCTCAATTAGATGTCACTTTCAAATGTAGCTGATTCCTTCTACAAACTTTACCTTCATTGTTTGGGATTAAAGGTATATACTGAGGGCACATCTCTATTCCAGCCAGAGAGATCTCATTCCAGCCAGATAACGCAGACCTAGAAGGTGTTTGGATGTGATCCTTTGCCAGAGCAGCCATATTGTTGGATTAAAATTCCTCTACACCACACTTCCTAATCTTTCTTAAGCAGTCCACTACCTGGAAAATAAACTTAAATATGTGAGACTATAGGGGACAGTCTCATTTATACCACCAAGGTGGTATTGCTAGGCCATATAGTAGATCTATTTTTAGCCTTCTGAGGACCCTTCATATGGATTTCCATATTGGCTGTACTAATTTGCTCTCCTACCAACAGTGAACAAGAGTTCTTGTTGCCCAATGTCCATGCCTGCATTTGTTGTCATCAGCCAGGAAATCTTACTGAAGAATTACAGATGTAATTTTATTTTAAGGAATGGTTATATTTATAGGAAAAAAATTATAAAGTTGCTATGAAGTTTCCATGTATCCCAAACTCAGTCTCCTTCTTCTTGGCATCTTTGTTACATTATATTAGTATAGTTGTTACAATCAATGAGTAGACAGAAGTTATTATTTTGGGATTGCTGGAAACATGGCTTAGCTGTTAAGCATGGTTACTGCTCTTGCAGAGGACCTGAGTTTGAGTCCCAGTAGCCTCTGACAATTGCTTATAACTCAGTTCCAGAGGGTCCAATGCCCTTTTCTTATTTATTACCAGCTATTGTTATTATATTTTATTTATTTTCATCATTAGCAATTTATTTCTGGGGTGGGAGGACAGGAAACAACAATACCACATAGGTGGAGGTCAAAGGACAACTTGTGATAATTGGTTCTCTCCTTCTACCATGTTTGGTCTTGGGGATCAAATTCATGCAAACAGGACACTTGGTGGCAAGTGTCCCTACCCACTCAGTCATCTAACTGGCTCTAAGTATATTAAATCAGGTCTACCCTTTATTCAGATGTTCGCATAGAGGACATCACGTTGCATTCAGTTGTCGTGTGTCCTTGGACTCTTTGGTTCTGACAATGACTCATAGTTTCTCTAAATTGAAAGTTCTGAGAATAACTGGCCAGAATTAAAAAAAAAAAAAAAAAAAAAAAAAGAAAAAGAAGAAAAGAAAAAAAAGATTATAAATCTCTATCTGTAAAGTTAGAAAAGTTCCATGAACCTAAACTTGGTCCAAGTAGGAGAATTTCTACAGTAATGTTTTATGGAACAAGAAAATGATATAATCTTTTTCGGCGCAGTACAACATTATTTTTGGCCCTGATGCGGCCCGTTAAAATCTTACAATTCTAGTTTTATGTTGAGTAAATCGCATCATTGACTTAGGGAAATAATTATAATTATTGTGGACCAATTTGTGAGAGACACAATACTCATGACATGGTGCACGTGATGTGAAAATAGGGACAACTTGAGGAAGTCGATTTTCTCCTTATACTATCTGAGGGTCAAACTCTGGTTATCAGTCTTGACAGCAAGTCCGTATACCCACTGGATCACCTTGCCAGAAAACAGGAAGTAGAATATTTAAAGTATTTGTGCATTTAGTGTGTATTCCTTAGATCTGTTCATTGAGCGAAAAAGACAAGTAACAGAGAATATGCCTTGGATCTAGATATGGTTTCAAAATATAACTTTAAAAGAAACAAAGACTTATGGGGAAAAATTACTCAAATTTGGGTCAGGAATTATATAAGGTGAGCCCTAAACATCTTAAGATCTAAGATAGCAAGGTCCTATAGGATCATTTTTTAGGAGCCAACTTGAAAGGGCTCCCAAGAGATCAGTTTACCCTTGAAATATTGATTAAACTCATGAGTTCTTAGCCACATAACTATACTTTATATTACTAAAATGTATATAATTACTTGCTTATGTCATGAAGACAAGGGCCAATTTGTTGCTTTGAAAATTGGTCAATAGAATCAAGCATTTATCAGCCATTCGTTTGTGAAGTGTATTGTGAAGAGAAATATCTCATGGGTAAACTTAGATTTATCAAGTTAAAACTGAGATGGTAAAATAAGAATTTCACAGTTTTCTAACTCCTAATGTACTAAGAAATTCAGACACTGTCCAATGGTGTTTGTCCTACTTAGGTTTTTTTTTTTTTTTTTTTTTTTCGTTGGTTTTGGGTTTTGTTTGGTTTTGTTTGGTCAGCTTGACACAAGCTAGAGCTCTCTGGAAAGAAGGATGCTCAATTGAGAATAAGCCTCCATAATATTGACCTGTAGATTAATCACCGGCGTGGGAGGAATCGCCCACTGTGGGTAGTGCCACCCTTGGGCAAGTGGTTTTGTGGCATATAATAAGGCAAGCTGAGCAAGAGTCAAATCAGCAAGCAGCATTCCTCTACGGCCTCTGTTTCAATCCTGCCTCCAGATTCCTGCCTTTAATTTTGGCCCTGACTTCATTCAATAACAGGCTGTGATATGAAGTGTCAGATAAAATAAACACCTTTCCTCTCAAGTTGCTTTTGGTCATATTTTTTGTTATTTTTTTTTTTTTTAAATCACAGGAATGACTAAGTTAAGTTTCTTACACCAAAAAGGAATGAAACTGAATATTGTATGTCCCTGGAAGGAAGGTCGTATACCATCTATCGTTCTACTAAAGAAATGTTGCTCCAGTCACCTGTCCTCTCCCACTTAACCTTCCAGGAGATTAAGGGGAATGTGTTCTTGGTGACTCCCTAAGTAAACGCTCAGGGGTAGCAGCACATCTGTGCCCTGAGCAGATGTGGTGTGGCATGAGTCCATCTTGTTCCTGTGTGGCTTATTGACTGCTAAGGCAGCAGCTTCCTCACTTCCCTTGACGATGAAAGCATCCTTTGCAAAGCTCCCATCCAATAGAGCCATTTGCCGCTTTGTCCTTTTGTCCCATGAACATAACAATTCTTTAGATTACTCAAAATGAGTTAACTCCGATCAAGAAACACAGGACACTAAATGTTCATCAGGGTGACATTTTCTGGAGAAAACCAGAATAATTTCCTATTTTATAGACTAGTGATATTTGGAGCTCAAAGAACAGAGGATTAAAGTGCAAGAGGGGGTAGCTACACCGCACTCCTAACTCGGACTTGTTCACTTCTGGCCATGCGCATAGGGACAGTACTGTCTTATCCTGACTTGAGCGAGTTGTGAGTTGCTGATAGGGATGAAAGTCAGTCGTTTTAGGGTAAAACAGAACACAAAACAAACCCCCATGGGTACTTATGGAGGACACAAAGCAAACAACCTGGTTCTATTCCTATGGCTGCCTGCTTTGAGGATGGAAATCATTTCGTTCTTGGGCCAAACATAACATTCTTTTATTACTCCTTTGAAGTGAAACTTAATTCTTTGTGTATTTTTATAAAAATACTGGACCTAAAAGAAGATGTCTCACATTCAGTGAAACCTAAGACCACTGGTTGGTGATCATAATACGTAGGTGTCCAGATGAGGGCTTTGTGGGAAAGTCTGCCGGAAGTCTGCCGGAAGTCTGCCGTTTCAACGGAGAACTGATGAGAAAGGAAGGATCTAGAAAAGGAGCTCTCTCCTTGCTGCTTAAAGCTTACATTGGTTGATCTACTCATCCTTAGAGCTTAACTTAAAGCCCACATTTTAATCTTGATACCCTCTTCTAAAACTGAAGGTCGCAATGATGGGCGGTTACTTTCTATTACTCTATTATTCATATAAATGTTCTCTTTCTACCAGAAAAGACATACATTTATGTTAAGAATACAGTGAACTAGGGGAGGGGAGATGGGGGAGGATTGTGGGAAGGGGTGACTGGGAGTGGGGCAGTAAACAGGATGTAAAGTTAATAAATAAAACAAATTAAATTAAAAAAAAAAAGAATATAGTGAATTTAGAGATTGTGAATTTCTCACCACTTTAGCTTGTAACTTACATGACTGAGGAAATATTTTACATTCTTATACCAAATCTTTGAATGGTGTGTGGTTTTTGTTTGTATGGCAGTTAAATTTAGGAAGGTACATCTGAAGGATACAGTATCTACATGCTGCATTTGGCTGCTCCATGACACAATCCAGCCTGGACTTTCTCATTTCGTTTTGCTTGATATGTTATTTGTCATACTAAACAAGTTATTTACTAGTTAAAAAAAAAACAAAAACAAAAACAACTGGTGTGTTTAACCAGAGGGGTTTAATTTAATCCACCTATTTCTTTCTGTAAAATTTAAGAAACCAGAACACAATTCTCATGGGTACAGCTTCTAAAGCTACCCAAGGCACCATCAGCCAGCAACAAGATGAACACGAACATACTGAAGTGGGTATTTAGTGGGAAGGCTCTGTGCTTTAAGTCACTCAGGCAAAGCCCAGGGGTCTCTATCTTCCTGCCCTGTTTGATCTGCTCCTTCAGGTGGGAGCTAGTTGGTTCTGGGAATCCATTTAAATTGGTGGAGAACATGTAGATTGGCGTAGGAGGAGCTAAGGTGGGAGGAGTTAGGAGAGGAAAAGGAAGAGGAGGAGTTAGGAGAGGAAGAGATAAAAGGAAGACACGGATGTTCACGTGTCTGTAGCAGTCAAAGGTAGTTGGTATACCTAGGTTGGGTATTGGGTTACACTTCTGATTGTATGGGTATCTTGTTACTGATCATTGCCAAATATATAAGCTTTGATTAATCTATAAGAATTAGAGTCTCATTCTCTTACTGGGCCTGCATGGATGGCTGAATGGTCTGGGCAATGCCCTGCCTTGCGGAGACAGCGTGGAAGATTGGCAGAGCCATCTCTCACGCTGACATCTAGTGAGTGGCAGGGCTGGTGTTTCTGGTGGCCGGTTCTAGCTGCATCGCGTGCGTGGCCTCCGGCCAAGAAACATGGCGGTTGGGCTAGGCAGAGTGACTGCAGCCTAGATAGTCAGCCTGAGCTAGAGGTCCTTTTAAATAATTACTACAACAGATTGGAGGTCCACAGTGCTGAGATTTAAATCACTAGGGATTCTCTCAGCAGCCCAAGGTATCCTCTGACAGACATTAATGCCTTCTCCCAAGGGCTCTGTGTGGAGAAATGTCCTGAGCTGGGTTTCAAGCCTCTTAGATGGCAAGACTGTCCAGCTTTGCTCATAGTGTCAATCTAGATGCTGAGCACTTTGTTGGGCTATGTTTTGCACGCTGAAGTATGCTCAGAGTCTAGACGTCAGCCAGTTTTAAAGTCAGAGCAGTAGTTTACATGTATTGGAAAAGAACTTGCTGGAAATGTGAGTTCTAAGATGCATCTTCCACATGTAGTGTGCTGTGTCCGGACGTAGTGAATCTGGAATAAAATACATGTTTGTGAATACTTCAGGGGATCCTGAGTTTGGTGACTTTTTGTCCGGTGTTTAAAAAGAAGAATTCTAAGGAATCATATAGTGTTTATCATGCAGACTGAGCCCTGAAGATACTGGTACACATTATATGTCTGCAGAAAAAAGAAAGAAAGTCTATAGCTGGTCTGATCTGGATGCACTCATTCTTATGTGATCTCAGAAACTAAGCAGGGCTGAGCCTGGTTAGTCCTTATATAAGAGAACAAATAAAATAAAGCAAATGCAAGAAAGTGACATTTCCAAGTGATTCTTTAAAATGCCTGAAAATATCTAAGTACTTGCTACAAAGGGGTAGTTTGAGAAGCTAACAAGAGGAGGTGCCAATCCTTGTCCTTGGAGAAAATAACAAAACTGCCCAGGTGTTTTTCCATATTCTTTAAAACAAACTATATAAACACCTACCATTCCTTCCCCAGAATCTGTTTCTACCTCTAAACTCTTCTGTGCATGGAAGTTCAATCCAGTGTCCAATGTCATTAAAAAAAAAAAAACCTCAAACATAAAATTGTTCATGGTCCTTGCAAAAGAAGACAATTCTGCTTAAGACAGAATTCACCATTCCTTGTTTTAATTTGAACAGGTAGGAGAAGGCTCCAAGAAGTTTTGGTAACAGGGTATTTGCCCCTCCTCCCGCCCCCACCATCTTTTAATTTGTTAGCAGTTGTAGTGGGGATCGATCAGGAGCATTTGCACTTCCTAGTACTTCTGGGGGACTGAAGCATCTCAGAGAATTAAATATAATAATCTTAGATCACTTTGCTCTTTGAAAAAAACTAAGATGAAAAGATAGAAAATGTATAAAATAGGGCAGTGGACTCTAGGGAAATCCTTCACTGGGCAAGGCGAGATGCAGGGGGTACCTGTGTGTCAGGGCTGACCTCTCTCCCTTGTGCTTTGGCCTGTGGGTGACCTGTGCCATCTTCTGCATCTAAGGCAGAAAGAAGGCTCCACTAATAACTCTGCCAGGGAGCTGTAAATGCTCTCCTTTTGTTAAATTCGTGTTTTTAATTTCCTGGTGAGGACGTTTTAAGAGGATAAAATAATTTTACAGCTAACGTATAAAAACAGGAAGGAACCCATTAAGCAATATTCCCCAGACTTTAATGTACACACAGATCTCTGGGGAATCTTGTTAAAATGCAAATTTAATGGGGCCAGAGTGAGGTGGCGTTTCTGCTTTTCTATCAAGCCCCGGGTGATGCTCACCCTGCTGGTGTGGGTACCACACTGAGTTAGATAAGGTACTGAAGGATGTGGGATAAACAAAGAAATGAGACTTCCAGTTTTGATTGACAGCACTCCTGTCAGCTCCAAGTATTGTCTCTCTGGTTAAAGAACATATATTTTTTTGCTTTGGTTTGATATCCAAGCTTTGCCCTGTTTGTATATTTATCCCAAAACTTCGAGAAAGTTGATGTCACTATTGGGGCATCAGTGAAAGGACACCAATTCACAACTTCAGTTTATACCACGATGGGGCCTGCCATCTCCCATAATAGATAATATTAGATATATGTTTCAAGTCGCGATATCTACTTTTTTCCTACATATTCTCTTTGCATTGGAGATGTGCATAAAATTTACAGAAATAAACGTGTCAAGACCCACACTTCACAAAACTTCTGGTAAAGAGAAGCACAGTTGCTACATTTGGTATTCTTTAACCAACTCCCTTAATCCAGTTCTTTTCATCTCTGAAGTCTTACAGAGAGCTTGATTACCCAACTTTCTTACAGCTAAAGAATGCACTGAAAACAACCGGCACAAAGTGTCTCATCCACAGTGTTTTGCCGTCCCTTTCGTCTCCATTGTGTGTAACTGTCTAAGCATTCCGGGTAGGAGCTATGTGGGGCAGAGAGCTTGTCGCTGGTCGTGAGCATGCAGGACGCCTTTTCCTTGGCAAGCTCATGTGGTCTGCACACTTTCAGTGCTCTTCATGGAGAGATGGATGTTGAGGGGCCAGCTGTCAACTTTGATTTATATTCAGATCATTAAGCAATTCAAAAGTACCTAAGATGTTTTGATTAAAATTTCCAAACTGGAGAGAAGGAAACGAGGATGAGAGGAAGTGGGAACTGCGCTGGTCGTCAGTCAGACCCAGCTACTGTTCTTACTTGGAGAGATGGGTGGGAATGGAGAAGAGATGCAGAGGAGAGTCAACCGCACAGCCAACAAGTCGGTATGAGTTGAACGCAACGCTGAAGAAACGGAATTATTTTCCCTGTAAATGCAGTGATTAAGAAGGCACTTGGTTCTTACTCAGAGAGGGTCACTGCACATAAAAAGATCTGTTGACTCTCTGCCTTCACAAGAAAAATATTTACAAATATAGACCTGGCAGATTAACCTTTCCTCACAGACTTCAACAGCTGTCGCTTCATTTCTTTTAAAGTCAAATAGTGTAGATTGTATTTATTTATTTATTTATTTATTCATTTATCTATTTATTTCATAGTAAAAGTGACTATGTGAAACTCATTTGTGTGTGGAGTGCTGAGCCAGAGCTAATAGTGATATTTCCTCATCTTTCCAAGTAAAATCTTGTTTCCCCATAGCTGAAAATATAAGCCGTACACACTAATCTACACTGTCGCGTCCGCCTTGGCCAGCAAGTAAGACGCGACACGGTAGGATCCTTCTCAGTATGTCGCGTCCGCCTTGGCCAGCAAGTAAGACGCGACACGGTAGGATCCTTCTCAGTCGGCTTTATTCCAGGAACGACTCTTGACATAGGGATGGGGAACTGGACGGGGGACCTGGACCGGGAAGGGAAGGGGCCTGGACCGGGAAGGGAAGGGCCTGGACCAGGAAGGAGATGGAAGGGCCTGGACCAGGAAGGGAAGGGCCTGGACCCCAAGCAGCAGAAAGGAGCTGCTTATATAACTGCCCTAGGCGGGCTGGGTGATGTGTCCTCCCAGGATAGGTTAAGCTGCCAATACCTTATTAGCATAAGCCCGCTCAGAAGGGGCACGAGGCCGACGCATGCTCAAAGGACTTGTTTACCAGTTTCTGAGCTGACCACTCTGGAAGCCAGCTGCTTACATTGTCAGGTGCTGGTCATACGACTTGTAACTGTAAACACGGCTGCCTACATCTCCCCCTTAATTATTTATTAAATTTGAATTAGGTTACCTCTGGACCCTTCAGACCTTAGGCATCCCACACCCAAGCATGCTTGAACTCATTCATTAGGTGTTTGGTGTGAGGCGATTGAAAGCACACCTAGAAGGTCGCCGCTAGCGCAGCAAGTCAGCGGTGGAAAACAGAGGTCCGAGCCCTTGTGCAAAGTGAAGGCATTGTAATGGGAAAGTTATATTTCTGCCATACCCGCCTTCGTGCCTTTTTTCAGGGAGAGGTACATTTGGCACAAACCTCTATGCACTCGGACATGCTTTCAGAGAATCTATCTCAGGATTGAGAACATCTCCAGTCGAGGCACTCCTCGTACTCCCCGCTTCAGAAACATTGAGGTGATGCTGTAGCCTCATGAGTGTACACCTTTGGCAATGGTCAAGATGGTCAGGATCTAGGGATTATGCCTGGATGGCCATTACCGGGTC
The DNA here is from genome assembly GCA_021653895.1 of Mastomys natalensis. Taxonomy (NCBI): domain Eukaryota; kingdom Metazoa; phylum Chordata; class Mammalia; order Rodentia; family Muridae; genus Mastomys; species Mastomys natalensis. Next base: position 1,363,216 of record JAJTUV010000053.1, on the reverse strand, counting down.
CAGAAAGCTCCCCACTATGCTCTCCTAAGGGAGGCCAGCCAAATACCTGGGGGAGTGCCTTCCTCCATGGCAGTCAGCGCCTGGTAAACAACAACCTTATGTCCTGCATGGTCATGGCACAAATGACACAGAAACCAAAGGCAGAAATCACATCCTAGGAGAACAACAGCTCCCCAGATAAATACTCCCGCTCATTCTTTAAAGAAAATTGAGGGCACCCTTGACCCAAGTGGTGAGCCCCTCCAAAGTAAAGGGATCCAGGCGGGTGCCATTCAGGGTAGCGATCTGCAATAGGAGCCTCCTGGATAGGTACTCGTCTTCTTTCGACCGGTTTCCTTTCAGGTACTCAGACAGGAGACGACTCTGATTGAGAGACTGAGAAGAGTTATATACCAAAGAAATAATATACAGTCCTGAGAGAGGAGACGCAAGAAAGCTGAATAGGTTTATATCTAAACAGGTATTAAGGTCAACCTCCACCGTTACCGGTACAGAGGTAGGTAGTCTGACAATAAAGGTAGTGTTATTCCTGCCTTTCCAGCACTCTGCATTTAGTAGAGTTCTTTGGCAAAGATATGGTGGCATTGTAAATCATAAATAGCATGGTGATGTTTAGGGAGTCATCAGTCCGGTTCGAGGCGTCCCCCGAACCTTGTGACGACCCCAAACTTACCTGAACAAGCACGTTTCTCAAAACCTCTGCGTCAACTTTACTATCTGCAAGGGGATCCAACCAAGCAGATACATTGGCTAATACAAAGCGCAGAGTTTTGATTTTTGCAAAGCATACAAACACAAAAGGTAGAGAAAAGGTAGGAAGGACCGGGGAGTTAGAATGGACCGGCATAGGCACTGGCCAGGTGCGTGTGACGGCCCACAAAGGTATAAAGTCACCCGGTATCCATAGCAGTAGTAGGGTCAAAAACAGAATCTATGCCCTCATCATCCTTTTCTCCGTCTGGGACTGCCGGGCTGGAGATCTTCCGAGTCAATCTCGGCTGCAGTTGAAGCAAGCCCCTGCAGCAGGGGTCCTGCCTTTACCCTTAGACAACTGCATAACTGCAGCTGCCAAGCCAGAGTTGGACAATGGTCCACCAATCTCCCTACAAGCCTTCATCCAAGCCTGCAAGCCCTTTGCTTTCCAGGGGGTGATGGCCATCCTGCACTCTTTGGTGCACTGTTCAAACACCAATTGCTCTATCAATGGCATGGCTGTATCAGGATCGCCAAATATTCTCCCTGCGGCTTCCATCATGCGAGCCACGTAGTCGGAGAAAGGCTCATTAGGACCCTGGAGGATTTTTGTTAAATTGCCAGAAACTTCTCCCCTATTGGGTAGAGCTTTCCAGGCTCTAACAGCCATGGCATTAATTTGGTCGTACACCGCTGGCGGATATGCTGTCTGGTTACCTGCCCATTGTCCCTGACCTAGAAACATATCCAGGTTCCATAAGGGCTGTCCTGCGGCGGCATTGGCTTGAGCCTGTCTTTGAGCATAATCACTGTAAATAGATTTCCAGTCAAGATATTGCCCCATAGTTAAGCAGGCTTTCACAGTACTTATCCAATCAGATGGTGTCATGGCCTGTGTCGCTATCCTTTCTATCAAGGATTGCGTGTAGGAAGCATTAACGCCGTAAGCCCTGACTGATTCTGCAAGATTTTTTAACATTTTGATATCCAAGTGCTCATGATATCTTTGTTGATTTGGATCTTCAAAAATTGGGAAGGCCATACGCGCTTCCTTCCAAGTCTCAGGGCAGAACGATTGAGTCCCTGGAGTCCCTGGGGGTGGACCGGCCCGAGGAACCTCCGCATATGGAGGCGGGCCTAGGGGCGGAGCTGTGGGCGTCTCCCAAGCAGGTGGTTTAAGCTTCTCCGCCCCATGTTTGCCTTTCCTCCGCCTAGAGAGGGTCACAGACTCCCTTTCAACTGATAGGTTCTCTTGATCCTTCTCCATCTTTTCTAACTTTTCTTCCTCCTCCATCTTGCCTAAGTTCCCTCCTTCCTCCTCAACTGAGCTATCGGAGCTGGAGGAACTCTCTGTCTCTAAATCTTTTGTGCTAGGATAGATGTTGGAGGCCCTTTTTCGTCCTTTATTATTTTTTTTACACTTATGTCTTGGACAATGACAATTTAAACAGAAACAAAGACTACATACTAGGAAAAACATAATTACGACACCCAGACCGACCCACACCTGGTCTACAACAAACACAAACATGATACTTCTAATGTCTCTCGTGATTAAGGCACTTCTCAGGGGGCACAATGGTGAGTTCCCCATGGTTTCACTTTCCTGATTTGATGCTTGCCAATACCCCAGAGAAAACACAATTACGGCACCAAGACAGACCCACACCAAACAAACACAAACACAAAAAGCAAACATTAACATGATACTTCTAAGGTCTCTCATGATTCAATTGCCACTTTACCATGGACCTATGACCACGGACCTTATGACGCCGCTTTTCCGCGGACCTTGTGATGGCCCTACTCACTGGGCACTTTCTGTGACGCCGCTTTACCGCGGACCTTGTGACGGCCCTACTCACTGGGCACTTTCTGTGACGCCGCTTTACCGCGGACCTTGTGACGGCCCTACTCACTGGGCACTTTCTATGACGCCGCTTTAACCGCGGACCTTGTGACGGCCCTACTCACTGGGCACTTTCTGTGACGCCGCTTTTACCGCGGACCTTGTGACGGCCCTACTCACTGGGCACTTTCTGTGACGCCGCTTTTACCGCGGACCTTGTGACGGCCCTACTCACTGGGCACTTTCTGTGACGCCGCTTTACCGCGGACCTTGTGACGGCCCTACTCACTGGGCACTTTCTGTGACGCCGCTTTAACCGCGGACCTTGTGACGGCCCTACTCACTGGGCACTTTCTGTGGCAATAACTATACCTGTACCGCCGCCGTTCCTAGCTGCTGAGTTCTGAATCCAACGAAGGTGAAGTCCTCAGTTTCCCCGTACAGGCCACCATATGTCGCGTCCGCCTTGGCCAGCAAGTAAGACGCGACACGGTAGGATCCTTCTCAGTATGTCGCGTCCGCCTTGGCCAGCAAGTAAGACGCGACACGGTAGGATCCTTCTCAGTCGGCTTTATTCCAGGAACGACTCTTGACATAGGGATGGGGAACTGGACGGGGGACCTGGACCGGGAAGGGAAGGGCCTGGACCGGGAAGGGAAGGGCCTGGACCAGGAAGGAGATGGAAGGGCCTGGACCAGGAAGGGAAGGGCCTGGACCCCAAGCAGCAGAAAGGAGACACTTTGTAATTTGTTCTTTCTTCTTTTGAAGTTCTTTATTAGCTGTGCCCTCTACCACCGGATCACTATTGAGACCCATGCTAATGGGTGTGAATTTACCCTGGTGCCAGCTTGTCTTAACCTTTGTTAAATGTGTGCCAACTGTTTCACAATGAACCTTTACTTTCTCTTTTATGGCCGGCTGTAAAAACCTGTGCTGAGAGCCAGTGAATGGAGCTGGCTGGTGTACTATGTCCACAGTCTCAGAAGCCCTTACCCGAGCCAGGAGAGATGCTGCCAGGTAATCCTCATTTCTCTATGTTCATCACCCACCTCGAATAAACACTATTAGAGCATTCTCTCACACTTATGCAAGGCCAGACATCCAAAGTGAAGGAGTCGGCAGAGTCATTTCCCTCTGGCAGACTCCCCTTCGCTCTCTACAGCTTTATCTTTGTCCCCACCTCAAAAGAAAATGAACAGCAAAGAGAGAGCACCCAACCACTAGTTTTCCTCTCCACTGTCTCCTCTGTCTCATATATAGCGAGAGAAAGTTGATGTTTTTATAAAAACTCCAAATTGTGATTTAATTTAATATAGAGTATTTTATTATCGCAGGGTGATTGGGAGTGGGTCTCCTTTTTATCAGATGTCACAGGGGTCTAAAATGAGAGTCAGCCGGGTGAAACCCAGTAGTTGTACAATTAATTTTCTCATGGGAAAACTGATTTGATTCCCAGTTTGTAACTAATTAAAGTGTGTGTGTGTGTGTACATGAATGTGTGAGCTCACATGTGCATGTGTGAGTGTGTGCACATGTGTAATTTGTATGCACACATGTGCATGTGTATATGTGTATTTGTGTGGGTATGTGTGTGCAGTGTGTGTATGTGTATACGTGTGCATGGGTGTATGTGTGTGTGTGTATTAGAATAGACACATAATATGCACTTTTTTGTCAGTAGAAAGAATGTGATAAGGGCCCAACAACAACATTATAAAACCTAAAGTAATCTTCACAGACAGTAGAAGTATTTAGAAAGGAAAACCAGGAAATAGACCCAGGTGACACCTGAAAATATCAAAGGCAAGAGCGTGCTGAATTTGTCTGCTTGACTAAACGAAATATGAGGAAAAGAAATAAGCATTTTAGGAAAAAGGATGATTTCTGACATGGGCAGCAAATCATGATATTAGCCAATATTCTCAAAGTTGTCAGTCATCACCTTCTGGAAAGTGTCCACATTGGATCTCTTTGAAGGAAACTAGCTGTAAATAAAGTCTACAATGCCAGGGCATTGTACTACTTGGAGTGCAGGGCCTTTTCTTTGAGTATGGGAAAGGTTTTCTGCATGACACATTCCAGACCATGCCTCTAGCTCATTATGTGAGCCCACTCATCTCATTCCATTCCTCTGGATCAGGAAACACGCTGTATCATCAAAAGGGGGCCATGACCCATTTATTGGAGAGACATGTAAACACATAAGGAGTAATCTGGAAACAACTCACACACCTTTTTTCATGATAGCACAATGAAGAAGTTACCGAAGCAGGGCATCCTGACTACGATGCCCGCTTGGTTTCCTTCTGTGTTTTTTGTACGAAGTCTGCAGCGGGACTCTTCTGTTTATTCTAAGGGTCTGGCTGTCATGAATGTGGAAGGTGAAAGGCCATTTGTTCACCTCTGTGTAACAGCATCAGGCAGCAAAGGGCAAAGTGTGTGCTCTCTCACTAAGATAATCCTGCTGTTTCACACTTGGGAGCAAGCCGGGCGTTTTGAAGCCAGTGGGAGAAAGCATCAGGGTGGGACACTGGGCCTCAGATGCTGCTGAGTTACTCGTCCCATGCTGACATGTTTGTTATCTAGAAGCTACTATCCACTGACTCCGAACTTAGCCAGGCCATTCCCAGTAGCTTTGAGGGGAAGGAAAGTAGAAAAACAAACAAACAAACAAACAAAACAACAAAACAACATTGGTGGCCCCTGGGGAAAGGCAAGACAAAGCCTCTGATTTTGTAATCTGTGAAATGCTGAGGGTAGCTTCTAGAATCTCAGAGAAGATCAGATTCCCTAAGGGTGTGCAGGTAAAAATCTTTAAGTTCGTGTTACCTTCTTTCTTAAGCATTATCCTTCATCATAGCCAGATAGCATCTCAGGGTCCCCCAAGAACACCTTACCCAGGGGATGCAGTTACCTTTGGGTTGATTTCACATCCCTGATGTGCATCAGAGCATTGTGACTCTTCTTGATTGGGAAATGGATGGGCAAGCCTCAGGGAAGCCTTGGACAAAAGGAGCAGAAACAATGATTTAGAAGCACAGGTACAGGCTACACGGGCTGTTTCCGTCTCTGGCTAGATCATGTGATGGATTTACAGGTAGGGTATATCTGTGCCTCACTGTCTTACTCTTCAGAATTCCAAGTGCCTGGAATGCTTTTTAAATGAGGTTGGCATTCAGTACTTTTTTTTTTTTCTTTTCTGAATGACTAAAAGAACTAAAAAAAAAAAATGACTAAAGCTAAATCATAGAGGTCAATTTCTGTTTCATATCTAGGGTAAATTTATTTTGCAATTTTGAATTTTTCTTTGTGTTTTTTTTTTTTTAAAGATTTATTTATTTAATGTATGTGAGTACACAGCCATTCTCTTCAGACACACCAGAAGGGGGCATCAGATCTCATTACAGATGGTTGTGAGCCACCATGTGGTTGCTGGGAATTGAACTCAGGACCTTCGGAAGAGCAGTCCCTGCTCTTAACCACTGAGCCATCTCTCCAGACCCTTTCTATGTGATTTTAAGTAGAATGTTGAAGCCTGCTGTTATCAAGTCTGTCAAAGCCACCAAATTTGTAGCATTTAAGTTAAGAAGAAAATCTTGGAAATGTGGTTTGAGAGAAAACATTTTATTTTTGAGACACAGAAAACAGTATTATAGACATATTTTTCCCATTAGTAAAATCTCAACAGTTCATGGTTATTCCCTCACCTCAGGTATTGATAACACAATGTGCTTGAAAACCACCTACTACCATAGTGTATATTTCAGAACAATGGTTCTTAAGCTAAGATGTGTGCCAGAATTTCGTAGAAGACTTTTTGAAACCCAGTCTGCTCGGTCCCACCTTCTGTATGTCTGAGTCACGAGGTTCACAGGTCTCACGAGTTCCCAGGCAATGCCATTGGTCTGCAGTCTCCACTCTGAGTCTAGAACCACTGTTCTAGGACATAATTTCTTGAGATAAACATGGCTTTTATTGTTTAGGCTACTACTTCCCAAATGCCCTCTGAATGAAAGACGCTGTGCCTAAGAGTCAGATATAACCACTAAGCCTTGTAAAGCCCTGGGTACTATTATCATGCCCATTTTGAGGAGGAGAGAATTTGAAGAGTAAGTGGGAAGAGCCAGCTCTTAGATCCAGGCAGTGTGGCCTCAGACTCGTAACCACAAAATTATGCTGACTTTTAAGCAAATGGCTGACCGAGCTAGGTCCTCTGAGCCATGTGATTTTGAACCGAAGTATGGAAACTAACTGAAAGGATTTCAAAGGCATGTCTCATTGATCAGAAAAGCAAGTGGTGGGATCTGGAAGCTGGCTTGCTCTTGAAGTGCTCCCCTGTCTGCCTCGTGGTTGTGGTTCAAGGCAGAGGGAACTTTCCCTCTCTGAGGGCACAGAAAATGGCAAACAACTTGTGGGCTCCTTCATTTAGGAGAAAATTGATAAATATGTTTCACAGATAAAGGTATATCCAATCAATGGATGAAATACAGCTGCAAACGAAGGAGGGGTTCCCAGGTATACTGAGGAATGTTTGAAAAGGTTAAAAAAAACTTTGTTTACCTATGCACAAATCCTCCTAGAGGGACACACATTGAATCACGACTAGTTGTGTGCAGGGAGGGGACTGTGAAGTTAGGGGAATGAAAGGACAGATGTCCCTTCTTCTTCTTTCCATAGTTTTTCATTTTAGAAAATTAAATAATTAACACTTAACGTGCAAGTGACAGGTTTACTAGGGCTGTCCTTATTTGATTACACGGGGGACTTTTTTATTTTGGGTTTCTTTTCCAATCATTCCGAGCATCTCAGAGGCCCCTTCTGCTGTCTTACATCGAATCCATCTGTTTCCGACAACTATCTGTCAGGCTTGTGTAGTATTATGGGATGCACAGTTAGCATGGTGTCCCAAGGATTTCGCATGTCATTTTGCATTGCGCTGAGGTGAAAAAGCACAACAATTTGGAGGAAATGAAAAGGGCCATTTCTCTCAGGAAACCAAAGCTGCTTTAGTCATAATGCTATCCTACATTAATAGAGAACTTTATAGTTTATAAAATCTTTTCACATGCATGAGGTCATAGGCCCCTCACAACAGCTTTGCGAGGTAGCTATTATCTTTGCCATTTAATAGATGAGGAGACTGAGGCTGACAAGGCCCTAGCAACTGGGTAAGAGGTCACAAGCTATTCAGCAGTAGAGCCGGGACTGGTACCCAAATAGTCTACCTCTAAAACCAATAAAGTTTCCCCCTGGTCTTTTTAGAGCTTATAAAAAGAAGATTAACAAATATATTTTTTTAAAAGATCAAAATGTCCACAATGTCATGACTGCAAGAGCAGCAATGACAAGACCATTCCACACACATGTGTTCCTGGGTTTGCCCATGCGCCCGCAGCTCTCTATGTCTACTTGCGATCATAAGACATGTGCTGCTATGATCCCTGTTTCTCCCACTTTGTTCAGCTGTCCTGAAGCATTTTCCAAGTTGCAACATAGCTTTCATAATTAGTGAATTAATGGGTTTATATTTCTTTAAGAACCCCTTCCCATCTGCTACTGTTTAACATGGACTTATTTGATTCACTCATCCATTTAAGAAATAATAGCTACGACTCTTCTTGCTATGTGCGAGGCCTTATGTCAGAGGCCAAGGATCAGCCAGAGATGGACTGAGATGCTGTGTGACCTGCGGTGAGTAAGCAATCCTGGCAGAGCCCAGCAGACCTTCCAAGAGCAGGCATGTGCAGTGACATTTGTACAGTTGCCCGAGTCATTACTAAACACAGTAGCATGACTACAAAACCTGTGTACCCACTGTCCTCAGAGTCTTTCTTTAACAAGTTTTAAAATACAAGGCAAAAACTAGGTGTGGTGGCTCAGGCCTCAGATACCATTTATTCAGAGACAGACTGCAAGCTCAGGCCAAACCTAGGCTCCAGAATGAGTTCAACACTAGCCTGTGTAACTCAGTGAGACCCTAGCTCAAGACGGAGGTAGAAAGAGGACCCGGGAGATGGCTCAGTAGTAGAACACTTGCCCCGCAAGAATGAGGCCTTGGGCCCAATCCCTAATTCTATTCCATTTTGTATGGCTTAAAGTGTTTGCATCCCTCTATACAGCCACCAGAAACAGCACGTACGTGGCTTCACACCAACACTTGGCACTTTGGTTGAGAAAGAATGTGAATTTTATAGTTAGGAAATGTTAGCCTTTTGTGGTTGTGATTTGCATGTCTTTGCTTAATATATAATGGCACTGATATTTTTCATAGGCTTCCTCTTTAAATTGTATTTATTTTAAAAGTTATTCTAGAAAATTTTATATGATACAGTTTTATAATATTCCTTCCTGTCCCTCACCCCCTGTCAGATCCTTCTGACTTCCTACCAGTCAACTTCATGTTCTTTCTTTCTCTGAAAACAAAAACAAAAGAGAAAATAGCCACCAAAAGACAGATTTGTATTGACCAACTAGTCGTGAGCACGAGGCTACTCTGCAGTGTGCTTGATCTAACCCAACTGAGTTTTCCCTCCCATCTGGGAGTAGCTTCATGGCTAGGGGTGGAATGTTCTGCACACTTCTCGTCCTTCGTGCTGGGATTGTGTCTGGTTTGAGTTTGCAGGTGTCTGAGGGTAGTGGACATGGCTCTAACTTTCATTCTTCTCTATGTAGCTATCCAGTCTGACCATCGTTGAAGATGCTGTGCTTTCCCCAGTGTGTGTTTTTGACCCCTTCATCAAAACTCAGGTAGCTGTAAATGTGCCTTTATTTTCATTTGGATTATGTGTGATTTTTTTTTTCCTTGCCTAATCATACCTTAAGGTCTTGATATTTTCTAATTTCTTCCTATATTTTAGTATCAGATCTCTATTATTTAGAAACTGATTAGAACTAGGTTCTTATATCCTAGAGATGGCTTGGATAATAGTTTGTTGGTTCCACTGAGCCTTCCTTCTGCTTCCTTCTTTACGTTCCTGTTTAGGGTATAAGATTTCTTCCAAAGAAAGCTGTCATTCTACTGTGTAATTTTCTTTTCCTTCCCCAGTCTATGAAGTTATCATTACTCTTAAGATTTGATTATCAGATCCCCCGTTATGCTAGGGATCTTTTCCCCCTGCTTTTATTTTTTCCTTCAATTCTAAGCAGATTTGGAACTTGTTTAAATTTTTGGTAAAATATAGACTGAAGTTTGTTTCTCTCTCCCAATTTCTACCCAGATCACAGAACACTATGAGTAAAAACATTTTTATTTCTGTAATAAATACCACACTCATACACAACAAAGTTTCTGTGTTGTTTCAAACAGTGTGTATGTCTGACTTAAAAATCAAACTCTTACTTGATCACCCAAGCTGGCTCTGGACCTGTGATCCTCCTGCCTCAGCCTCCCTGGTTCTGGATTACAGGTGTGTGCAACAGTCTGAATGTCTTACTTGGCATTTTAGTTTTCTACATTTTTCTTTCCAACAAAAGGAGCCTCCTTTCAAAAGTCTCTTTCAGAATCTGCATAGAGTTTAACCCACACGCTCCTTCAGTTGGATTGGTCTTTAATTTTGTTGGACACTAAAACGGCTCTTGCTGGGTTTTGGCTGACTTTACATTGAGGGTATACTTTATTTTGGTGAAGAATCAGACATCATTTGCATATCTAAAATTTTCATTTAGGGGAAGAAATATTTCTGCCAAACTAAGGCAGTGGCTTCCAACGTTCCTAATGCTTCCTAACCTTTGATACAGTCCCTCAAGCTGTGGTGATCCCCACCATAAAATTTTTTCATTGGCACTTCATAGCTGTAATTTTGCTATTGTTATGAATCGTAACAGAGACATCTGATATTCAGGACGTCTGTTATGGGACCCCTGTGGGAGTTGCGACCCACAGGTTGAGAACTGCTGATCTAAGTAATGTCCTTTTCTTCCTAACTCTGCATTTCCACTTTTGTAGTTATCGAGGAAAAACTTAATTAAATGTTATAATTCACTATTTCTGGCCCATGGGAATTCTATGCAGAGATACAAGATTGTGAAAGTAAGTAGCTTTTAAATGAATTTCTTTGGCTTCGTTATGTATGTATGTAATCCTATGTCCTGTGAAAGGCCGTTGGTCGTGTCTGTTAATCATTTGTCTGTGGATATATCTAAACTGCAGACTAGAAATATTTTGGGGAAAACCTACATGTACACAAACATGTATAGATGTTTTGTCATTATCTGCTAGATAATAAAGTATAATAACAACTTATACAACATTTTCATTGTATAACAGGTTATGTGTAATCTGGACATGATTTTAAACACATAAGGAGGTATGCATACGTTACAGGGAAACACTGACATTTTTTATAAAACATGTGAACATTTGAGGATTTGGTACCTAGCTACCAAGGAGCGGTATAGTTATATAAGTCTCTGAGAGCGAGATCTGATTAATCATTTCTTAGTATGGTGTGCCTTAAAATGCTAAAACCAGGATTGGCCATGGGGCCTGCTGCATGTTGAGCCCACCTCCCCCACAAGCTCCTCACACAAGGTAGTTTAGCCTGCTGGGGCAGGCCCGAATGCACAGGTTGGCTCTGAGCTCAGGGCACTGCCTTTCCTAAGCTCCTTTCTCAGAGTCAACTCCAAAATACTTTAAAATGGAATTATAAAGTTATCTAGAAGACATCAATATGGGCCAATTTTTAAGTAAGGGAAACGGAGTAAGAACTGACAGAGGAGAGAAAAGAGTGAGATTTCACAGAGCTCACCTTGTTGTAAACAAAGAACTTTGTTTACTGTGTACCTAGGCAAAATAGTTCCTACTCGGATTAGCTTGACATAAACCTGCTTAACATTCTTGTCGGGATGGGCCCGTTTGACCAGAATAAAGAGGCTGTGTGAGTGTGACCGTTTTTGATGTGATTTATTGTGACATTCCTTCATGAACCTACAGCTGGGGATTGAGACTTTAAAAAAATAAGTTCCAAACAGAAACTGGAAGGATGAAGGGGCAAAGCAACGGAAGAAGACAAGAGGTGTTTCAGTTCTTGATACACACGTAGCGATACTTCCCAGAAGTACCTAGATTCTTGTTTTGTTTTGTGATATTTTGGTTTTGGTCTCTTGACAAAAAGGCTTCCACGTAGTCCAGGCTGGCACTTTGAACTCACAAAGTAGCTCAGGCTGGCCTTGAACTTATTATCATCTTTCCTTAACCATGAAGCATTAGGATTACAGGTAGGTGCCACCATGCCCAGTTGAGACTGCCTGGGGTTTTATTCTAGTGTTGCCCTTTATGGTTTTGTGCCTCAGTAACTGTTCTTTAATTATCATTAAGGGAGCTTGTTTCTTAAATTGTTAGAAAGAGTACATCAACAGGCACTCTTGCATGGACGTCTGCTCTTACATGGGGTACGAATGGTCAACTCTTGCTACTATAATTTGCCCTAATAGTTATTACAGATGTCTTTCAGAGTAGCCGCCTGCTCACAATGTCCCCAGTGTACCCCAGCCTCTCGCACTGTGCCTTCCTAAGGATGCTACTAGGATATCTGGTTAACTTAAAATTTAGATGAAATAGTTCACTGTTAAAATGGAAGGCACTGCATGCCTTCTGTTCTTTTATATTTATGAGGCTTAATTCCAATTTATGTTTGAACTTGCATACGACATTCTCCATCAGAATTATTGCTACTTGTAATCATGCTATTTATAACACTTTTCATCCTTACTTCTCACGTGTTACATCCCTCCCTTTCACTCTAGGTAACTGGGTGGGTAACTGGCAGAATCTCTCAGTTTTCAAGTTAAAAAAAAAAAATACCTAAAGGCATATTGCTGAGGTGACGCCCAACAAATTAGTGGTAAGGTTGGCGTATGATAATGGTGACTCAGGAGTTGGGCCTCCTTTCTTGGAGGCAGCTCAGAAAATAGCTCATCTCTTTCATGGCTATGGATGGTGAAAAGCCCAGGCTCTGGGGCAGTCATATTTATATTTAAATTACCCTACCATTTATAAGACAGTGGGGTCTTGGGAAGTTACTTTGCATTCCCAGATTCAATGTTTTTCTTCTGTAATTGGAGAGGATAATTGACTTTTACAGTATTTTCTTTTTTCAGAGCAGGTAGATGAAGGGCGGGGGGACCAACTAACCCATAGGAAACGATCAATAATTGTGATCGATTTTGTTCTTTGAATTTTCCTCTTTCAGCTCATCTTTATTCCTGGCATCATTTTATACAAGGCTCCTTGCTTAAACAATTTATATACAACTTCTGTGAAAGCTGCTGTGGTTTAAAACTTCTGAATACTGTTCTTCAGCTACCCTTGGAGTTTGCAAAATAGACAGTTGTACGATTTGGTTCTGTGTCATATGAGGAGAGAGGGAGGGAGTGTGGAGCACCCATGTGAAGACTATTGTCATTTCTTGGACTTGAGTAACCCAGAATCACTCTGGTATGGTCACCGCACAGCAAGAAGGCTGGGTAAGTGTATGGTGCAGAACAAATTTACAATCCCAACGGTTTGAAATAATAGACGTTTGTTTTCTCACACTGTAAACCCACGAGTCGGTTGGCTAAAGGTAAAGCTGTGTATTTTTGTCAGTCAACTTGCCAGCAGATGCTCCTGAAGACCGGCAGAGAGCAGAGGCAGGAGGGCAGGCATAGGGCTGGAGGAGTAGCTGAGAGCTCACATCTTGAGTTAGGGAGAACTAACTGGGAAAGGCTGGAGTCTTTTGTAACCTCAAAGCCCACCCTCCCAGTGACACACCCCCTTCACCAAGGCCACATGTTCTAATCCTTCCCAAACAGTTCCACTCACTGGGAACCAAGTATTCAAATCCATGAACCTATGGGGACCATTATCACTCAGACCACCACTCCAACCCACACGACTTTGTGTCCCCCTTGTCTTTTTAAATGGTCACCAAGTCCAATTGGTTCTACCCATGTATTCTTGTGTGCTTGACTCTCCATTAGTCATGTATAACATGTCAAGGGCAACACTTTTAAAGAGAAATGACTCTCTCAGCACTAATAATTACTCATCGCTCCTCAGCTTGAGGTGGGACTTTCTACTCGCCTCTGTTCTTCATGCTGGAATTTGATCTGACTTGAGCATGCAGAGGTTTGTGAATGCTGTTAACAACCACTGTGTGTAGCCTGCTGTGTACTGACTGAAGCTGGGGGCAGGAAAAAAGAAGTTGAGAGAACCAGACTACGTTGATGTTGACGATGTCGGCTAGTAAACACTTTGTGGTTTGCCAGCTGTGACACTGAAGATATTTTGGACGCAGAGGAATGCTAAGCTCCCCTCCAGTTCCACTGGGACCAGGACAGTTCCCTATTCCCCCCCCGCCCCCATCACCAACATCTCACGGGTAGAAATAGCTTCACATAGAAAGTAGAGGGGTGTAAGTATCTATTAACCGAATTCTTTTTCCCTGCCCCACCCCCTCTCTTTGAGTCAAGGAATTTACTGTAGAGTTCAGAGTTCAGGCTGGTCTTGAACTCAAATCCTCCTCCCTCAGCCTACCAAGTACTGAGGTTCCAAATAGTAAAACTCTTTATGGCTTCTAATCCCACATTGATTTTGAGTCATTTAGTGATCAACTAGTCACGAGATTTGGATTCTAGTCCTGGCCCTGCTACTAACTAACTGGGGTTTACAGTTAGTTTTCTTTTCATTTTCTTCCCTAATGTAAGTGATGTGAATTGAACTCTATGGTCCGTTCAAACCTACAATGTTAATGAGGTTTGATTTAGCTTGTGTAAGTATCCGGAAAAAAAAAAGTCTTTCATTGGATGGGTGTTCACAGGACGCTATAGTAGACATGCCATTCTGGACCCTAGAATACAGTCCCAGCCTCCTCCTTTTTCTTTAAAACTCAGCCTGACAAGGTACATGCATGGCCACACTGGAAAGGCTGTAAATAATGGGTGTGCACGCAGGCCCTGAGTCCTGTCTTGTCACATTTGAATCCCAGTTCAAACATTTATGTTGATAACATGGGGTTTCTTCTCTGGGTCCCAGTTTCCTCATCAAGTAGGGTCCATTCTATTTTTTATGAGAATTATGAGTTAATAGATAAATACTAGTCATGAAAATGCTTACAGGGGAGTAGATTGGGTGAGCTTTTTCTAAGGTCCTTTTTTGGGGGAGAGTCTCAACTCTCACTTAAAACAGAATGTTGGGAGTGACTGCCCTCCAAGCTAAGAAACTGTCATCTTGGGGAGCTCAGTGGTGTCCTCTCCCAAACAGTCATCTGGTCATGGGACTCTCACCTGAGGATCCCTTGGCTCCTACTGTTGGCATTTTGTCTAGGCTCCACTTCAGTTACCAGGCAACAGCCAGGTGTGCCTGACTCACTATAAAAGGAGCTGCTTGCCCCTCCTCTCTTTCTTGCCCTCTTGCTCCCCATACTCTGAATAAACTCTATTCTCTACTATACTACACTATACTACACTACACTATCTTGTGGCTGATCCCTCAGGGGGAAGGGATGCCTCAGCATGGGCCCGCAGAGGTACACCTTCCCCCCCCCTCACCAGACCACACCCCCAACAAACATATCCCTGGTCTCTTATCATTTTATAAAACACAATACCTACCAACTGTTGTATAAAACTCTGCCTTGATTCTCAAATGCATGTGGTATTGGGGAGGGTCTAGAGTCTATAGGCCAGAGGGAAATGGGGGGTTGGGGAGGCCATTTATACAGCTAGTGGGAAGCCCTCATCCCTGCTTGGAAGGCTTTCCAGGTGCAGCCTGTTGGAGAGGGGGATACCTACATAAGTAGCCCCTCACCTATGTTCTGTAAGGAAACCTAATAAACTCGTTGGTTCCCCAGAGAGAACTTCTTTTGGGACCTTGGAAGAATGTGTGGAAGTTGTTTGTGTTTCCTCCTGGGAAAGAATGATAGCAACATAGGACACTTTTCGAAGGTTTCTTGAACTAAACATTTGTGTATCATCTTCTTTTGAAGACTAGGCTATACTGCACACACTATCAGCTGCAAATAAAGGAAGAGCTTTCTGGGAAATTATTTTTTATGATTATATCCAAGTTATCAAGCAGTTTGGATTGTATCTGGCTATAATCTACACTCTTCTGTGGAAATACCATGAAGAATGGGTTAGTAAGCACATGATGAATTAGTAAATAACTTAATGGATGTTAACAGAGGCACTAGACACATTGAGAGGACAGAGGGTCTGGGGTCGGGGCATAATATCTCCTAGATGAGATTTTACCTAGCAGAAGTGCAGGGCCAGTTGGACGGGGGAGGACACAACAATGGAGGCCAGGCTGAATTAAGGTGGTCAACTACCTGGGCTCACGGTACCTTTCTGGAAAGGGTGTGGCAATCTCTCTGGTAAATTCGAAACCCGAGGCCACCTTATTTCTTTTGCATCTGGTGAGATGTAAGATGCTCTGACTCCCGTTCTGAGTCTATAACATACCTCTAGTTCTTAATGTGAATATGGAAAAACCATGAGATCTAATTTCTGGCGCCCTTAAAAGGGGCAGTTCTTGGTAACTAAAGGATTCTTTGTTTAGCATCACCGCTTGGCTTTTCCAAGTATTTTATATTCGGTCTCTAAGGAGTGCCTGGGGAGAGGCCGGGTCAGTTCACAGGAAGAGATGGGTAGGATCTACTACAGAGACACTGGAAGAGGCAAGCTGTGTGGAGAGGAAGGGTGAGGACCATAGAGGACACGGAGGCAGTGAGGAGCAGGGTGTCTCACCTTGATCTCTGTTCTTTCTGGAGTCTCAAAAGCCCCCCCCCCAAGATCTTTTTTTTTAAGGTATAAAATATAGAGGATTATACAATGATAGGAAAATAGTTACAATTTTTTAGAAACTGCATTTATTTTGGGAGAACAGACAGTGACAGCTGATAGATGACATCATACAGTCCTGCAGCCGATAAGACACAGCACCAAAAGAGGGCCAAAGTACAGGCTGTGGGCCCAGGACAATGGTAGTTGTCAGTGTTGGTTCATTGAGGGTAACAGCTGTACACTTCTGGCCCAGAATGTCACAAACCCTTGGCCTAAGTGTGCTCAGAAACTGTGATTTTTACTTAACTTTGCTAGGAATCCAAAACAGCTCTAGAAAAGGCTGTTTATTAAACCCCCACACCCCTACATTTGTGGCATGGTACTAGGTACATGTCTTTGTTGACACCCAACATCTGGCTGAGCCCAAGCTGCCATCATTCCGATGCTGACGACCATCAGTGACTTTTCAAGATGGCTGAAATTCCTGTCATGTGACTTGAGAAAAACTGATTTTGGTTCATTTAGAAGCAAAAACCCTCACCAGTGCTTTCTTGTGGCTTGCTGATTTAATTCACCATGAAGGAGAAATGGCAATATAAAGAAAAATGAATTACTTCTCACCTGAGCTAAAGCTTCTCCTTGTGCTTTTTCTGAGGTATCTCTTTGGAGGAGGCCATGCGGTGGTACCCTCATTAAGGATGCTATGATCCCTTGATTAAGAACGCCTTGCCTCAATCTCAGAATATAACCAGTCCAATTCTTCAGCTCAGACTCTGCTGTTTCCTGGCTAATTCAGTTGCTTTCTCTTGCCAAGTATCACCAGCACTTTGTAGATTAGCCTGACAATGTCTCTTCCCAGTTCCTCCAAGACTCAAGAAAGCTGAGCTGTTTGCAGCATCAGCTGACATGTCCTGAAGGTTCATAGTAAATGACAAGGTGTGGCAGAGCCACCATGGAGTCCTCAGACCTTTTGTGTTGGGTGCCAGAAAGATGTCTCTCCTTCATTGACTACTAATAATTTGTAATGTGTTTATTGTACTTTTGAACTTCAAAGGACTTGGCCAGCATCATTAACTAATGATGCCTCCGTTCTGGGATTGAGTTGATTAGGGTAGGATTACTTTCTTATAAAAGTCTCTGATGAATGCTTCTCCACCCCTCCTGAGATCTTGATGAGGTGAGTGAAAGGAGACATACCCACAGACAGCTCATCCATTGTTTTCCCAGGGCTTCTCTGCCACTCAAAAAGATGGAAAATCAACAAATGAATAATTGAGCCCCTATTTCCCCCTACTGTACCCATAATGCATCTGTCTTTGTTTCTTCTGGTGATAGAACAATATCTGAGGCAGAAGCTGGGTACATTGTGTATTTATTTATGAATAGGTTTATTTAGTTCAATTTGGGAAGCTGAAAGTCCAAGACTGGGCAGCTCTATCTGTGAACATGCTATGATAGGGATGCCGTCAAGGGATCAGCTGGTTGCACAAAGGCCTGAGATGGGGTCCCGCTTCTCAACAACCCTTGCAATGTGTGCTGGGAGAACAGCATTCAGGGTGCTATCCTCATGACTTCATTTCCTTCCCACTTGGCTTCAGCCTTTGAAAGTTCTACCTCCGCAATGCCACCATACAAGGGACCAAGCTTCAAGTTCCTGAAGTACAGGTCAGACTGTATCCAGGCCTGGGATCTTCACAAGACAGTAAGTATTTTGGGCAGCTGTCACTCACTCAATCAAAGCGGCTCATTTGTTTTTGTTTTTTTTTTGAGATGGGGTTTCTCTGTGTAGCCCTGCCTGTCCTGGAACTAACTCTGTAGTAGGCCAGGCTGACTTTACATTCAGAGATCTGCCACCTCTGTCTCCTGAGTATCAGGATTAAAGGCGTGTGCCACTGCTACTCAGCAATCAAGATAGTTTTTAAAGATGCGATCTGGTTCTCCAGACTGTACTTTGATGAGGTATCTCTATGTAGCATTTTTCTGTTGTTTCGTTTTGTTTGCTTATTTTCCATAGGATCTTACTGTGGAGCCCAGATTGGTCCGGAGATATCTATATACTAGAGGCTGGCTTCGAATTACAAACAGCCCTCCCGCCTCAGCCTCTCTATGGCTGAGATACTCAGCTTGAAGTAATAGTTTAATTTATCTCCATTGTTCTCCTGGACAAAGCCTAGCGTTTTCAGTATGGCATCCCAGGCCTCTTGTAAACTCATCTCATGTTTTCTTCCACCGTGTTCTAGTTCAGAGACAAATGCCACCTTTTCCTCAACACAAACTCTCTCTGGTATCCTGATTACCTCGCTCGGGTTGTTCCTTTCGCCACGCACACACTCATCATCATTTCATAATGCTGCTTAGCTTTCTCATCACTCGGAAGCGCGGGAAAGGAACAGGTTCCACGGAAGGTCATTTAGCTTGGCTCATAGTCTCAGTGGGTTTAGTCCATCATAGTGGGAGAATGAGGGAGAGAGGGCAGTTTCCATCATGGCAGTCAGGAAGAAAACACTGAGAATGTTTGTGTTCATGAGTTCTCACCCCCCCCACCTCTCTCTCCTAAAGCTTCGTTTTTTTATCTTTAATTATATATGAGTGCAGGCACCCATGGAGGAGAGAAGCGTCTGATGATCCCCTGGAGATGGAGTTACAGGTGGTTGTGAGCCACTGAATGAGGATTCTGGGAACTGACTGTGAGTCCTCTGCACGAGCAGTATGTGGTGCTAACCACTGAGCTACCTACCTCTCCAGCTCCTGCGCATAGACTTTCTACCAGTCCTCCTGTCTCGGAATGGAATGCTGATCGAATTCACTGCTGTGTCCTGCCTGCCTCATTTATGCTCTTTGCTTTCCTCTCCCATGTCATACTGCCTTCTATTGCAGTACACCATGTAACTCTGTATCTAAACAGAACATAAAGTCTTCAGAGGCCGGTGACCCATTTTTTGCATTTTGTTCTGACACCTTAGTGTCGTGCTCATGGGAAGTGTTAAGTACATCTCTTTGGAAAGTGAAGTTCCTTATGGACTGTACTTAGGACTCACAAAATTGAGGGAGGTACCCACAGAACCCATCGCTTTATTAACTGTCCGTACATAGGACCCTCCACTAACTCGCCATTGCTCCTGTTTATTCTCCAGCACAGTCAGATCTTCCTCAAACTAATCCCCCAGGGGTAGCAGCTCTGTTGCTTTATCTTTGCTTTCATGGACCATCTGTCTGTCCTGTCCTTCCTCCTTACCTGCCCAGCTGACTCCTAGTCATGCTTCAGACACAGGGGACAGATTCCAACACTCATTTCCTTGTCAACTCTTAATGCCAGTGCTCTCACAGATTGCCGAAATGGAATCATCAACTCTCAGCTGTTTGGTCACGGTATGATCTGAGTTAGGGACTCACTGGGCAACACCTCAGGCTCTTGGGGAGAGCAACTTGGATGTGAGTGGCTTTGAGAGGCTTGATGTCCCTGGAGTCTCCTTTATCTATGTAATGCTTTACCTGCATGCTGGTTGACAAAAGAAGGAGTGAGGGAGTGAGGGAAGGAGAGGGTAGGAAAAACCAAATAGTTTAACCCCACATTCTAAATCCAGTTTGAAGTGTTATGCCCCTTCTGTTGGAGCTTAATGGCAGACTGTTTGTGGACCAAGCTCATAATTTGGTTATGGCTGATCTTTATGGTAATAATAATAAAAAAATCTAGAAAGAAGCTGCCTGGCACCACTCGCCAAAGACGTTTTTAAACATGGCCAAATGATTCATAATTATAAAGGTGAGTGCACGATGCTCACTCTGTAGTGGTTATGCTAAGACTCATTAAATACGTTCGGCATCCAAGAGTCCTGTTTTATGTAAACAAGACCTCTGAGGAAGATATAGATGGGTAATAAAGATGAAAGGAAACGAAGTATCTGAACTCGAGGACAAATTAATAACGGCCTTTCTGTCTTCCAACAGGAAATGATCAGCTGCTGTGCAGGAATGGAACTTGGGACGTGAAGGGAGACCCACAACCCATACAAAGCGGAAGCCGGAAGAGAGGAAATGGGATGAGCAGATGCATTCTGGGCCCGCCTCTGCCTACTGACGGGCCCCCCAGAGCTTTTACCTGGCACCAGTGAAATAACTTTCAATGCTTTCAGGTCACCTACGTAGGCATAAAGAAGCCACGCAGGAGAGAGATGAAGTAAGAGGGGGGTGAGAAGAAAAGGGGCTAAATGCTCAGAACCTTAAAAGACAGTGAAATAATGTCAGGCAAATTCCCATTTTTTTTTTTTTTACACTTCATCTCCCATAAAATAGAGCCTGCATGTTGGGGAGACTTGATTGACGTGATGGAGTTGAGAGGACACTGAGATAACACTGGTGTGTGTCTGTGTGTGTCTGTGTGTGTGTGAGTGTGTGTCTGTGAATGTGTGTGTGTGTGAATGTGTGTATGTGTGTGTGTGATGTCTGTGTGTGTGTATGTGTGTATACAGTGAGTATGTAAGTGTTGTCTGTGTGTGTCTGTATGTTTCTGTGAGTGTGTCTGTGTGTCTGTGTGTCTGTACATGTGTGTGTGTGTGATTGTGTGTATGGGGTGTGTGTATGTGAATGTGTTATTTGTATGTGTATCTCTGTGTGTGAGTGTGTCTGTGTGTGAGTATGTGTGTGTGTGAGTGTGTGTGGGTGTGTGTCTGCATGAATATGTGAGGGTGTGTGTGTATGTCTGTTGCATGCTTGTCTGTGTGTGTGCGTGAATGTGTGAGTGGGAGCCTGCCTGCCTGCCATTTTGCCAGCAGTTTTCCACCTGAGTTCTTAAGACAGGTAAGTCATCTGGACAGAGTTTGTAACTGAGCGCAATCATTACACAGGTAACGTCTGTGTACATTCCAGACACTCAACCTTGTACTGCTTTATGTGCTTGTACAGTAACTCCAACTCCCTGTGTGTAAGCTCCGTGGGAAGCTTTGGGGTCTTTGGGGCCGTATCACCAGCATGCCTCAGGTAACAGTTGGGATGTACAAGTCCCAGAAATTACTGACTGAAAAATGATGGAAGGTCAGGTGTGGTGGCTCACAGTTGCATTCCCAGCAGAGAAAGGCAGAGAGAGAACCATCAGGAGTCGAAGGCTGTTCCCTACTACAGAGTGAGGTAGAGGCCAGTCTGGGTCACATGGGACCCTGTGGAAGGGAGAAAAAGAGGGAGGGAGGGAAAGAGAAAGAAAATAAAGAGAGGAAAGAAAGGAGGAGGGAAGGGAGGAGGGAGGAATGAGGGGTTGATGGATCAATAGACAATCTCTGGGGAGTAGATATTATGGGTTTCTCAGTTGAGGAAACTAGGAGCAACCCCTAAAAGAAAGACAAATAGAAAAAGACCAGAAGGGCGGTGTGGAGGAGGACAATGGGACAAACATGGTAGAAAGAAGTAGAGCATCCAGTGGGGGTGGGGAGGGGAAGGGGGTGGGGGGAGGGGGTGGGGAGGGGGTGGGGTGATTATCCTCCAGTCCACTGCTTTATCCAGACTTAAATCTATCCGAAATTATTATAAAAGTATTTTTTAAATAATAAATGGTATTTATGTAACATTTATATCTGGATCAGTAATTCTCAACCTTCCTAATGCTGGGACCCTTTAGTAGATCCTTGTGTTCTGGTGAGTCCCAATCATAAAATTATTTTTGTTGCTATTTTGTAACTGTTATTTTGCTACCGTCATGAACTGTAATGTAAACTTGTTATTCAGGATCTGATGTGCCGCCCCTATGTATGGGTCGTTGTGACCCACAGGTTGAGAATCACTGATCTAGATAACTAGTAGATTTTGTAACCTCCTCCCCCACTCCTGGCTAAGCTACCAGGGTGTAGCAAGAATGAGAAGAGAGTATTCCCTGTCATACTCACAGAACGCATGGAGACACCAGCAGGCAATTGATGCCGCAAGGATTAGTGATTCTTGAAGAAGGCCCCAAATGTAGTTTGTAAAAACCGTCATTAGATAGTTGCTGAGAAAAGTTTCCATGTCTTTGTCTTTTGGAGAAGAAAAGAGTTTCTCCAGTGGCCCCAGATTCCCTTACAAGAAGTGAGTTTGCGGGAAAGCGACTCTTTTTGAAACTTTTTCGGAACAAAGGGTGCCTAGGACCTGAGTGGCCATCTACAGTGAGGGAGGGACAGCAACAGAGGGAGAGTCGGGGTTCCTGCAGCCAAGGGGAGGCTGTGACTCTCTCTCCCCCTCACTAATAGCAAGCAGCAGTCACTTTGACCCTGTGGATGTTTCAAAGATCTCCAACACAGAATGTACAATAAAAGGACCGTCGCCATCGAAGAAATCAAAGAGGAGCGCGTGGCTTTCAACGGCTTGCCAAAGAAAAGGCAAGGAAGCAAAGAGACCAGAGTTAGAATAATATAATAAAGCGTTTTAAATGTCTAGCAAGGGGGAGGGACGACCAAATGGAAGAATACCACTAAGTAAAGGAGACAGACCAGTCAAATGATTGAAATGATTGACAGGGCGTCCCATACACCGGAAGCTCTCTGATCATTAGCAATGCTGCACTTTGCCCGAGTTACTGGGTTACCGAAATTGACCATCAGGAAATAGAATTCATTGTGACTCCAGTCTGTGTATTCACCATCTCCCTGTACCAAAGTCTAGTTTGGAAAATGACTTTAGATTGGAGATGTCAAAGGTCTGAACCAGAAAGACACAGCTACGGGGCACCCAGCCATGTTGTAGTTTCTGTCAGGGGTTACCCCATTCTAGTTCACCTCCTACTTCCGGCCTTCTCACTTATGCCCCTCCTCCATGCTCATAGAGTCTGCACTGTCCTTACCTTTCTATTTCACTATTTATTGAGTGGTTGCTAAGTGCTTTGCACTAATGTGGAGTTAATTGGAAATGGATACATTTGTAGAATCAGATCATTCTAGGAAGATTTAGTCACAGGTTGGGTGCATGTGGAGCATGAGGTAGGGGGTTGCGAGGCGGTAACCCAGAGTGAGGCAGCCAGGCTGGTCAGGGAGTGAAAGTCTAAACGCTGGGCATGAGAGAACTGTAATCCTAGAATTCTGGAAGCAGAGGGTGGTCTACATAGCGCGTTTCAGGCATAGGAGACCCTGTCTCCCAAGTCCAAAACTAATGAAATGAAAAAGTAAAGCAGAAATAAGTCTCAGCTCAGAATCAAAGGACAGACAGGAATAGCCAGACCCGGGAAAGTGGGCCTCAGAAGAGAATTGTCATCAAAGGAAACCTTTGCAAAGGTCCTTTCCAGAGGAAAGGGGCTCACTAAGGACTCAAGGAGACCAGAATGTGGGTGTCAAGGAAAAGTGGTCCAGGTATAGCTGAGAGGTGAGCTGAGGCTTAGCATGGGAGCTCTGTAAACTACTTAAATGACTTATGTCCGTTCTAAATCGGTCAGGAAAGGCTTTTAAAGAGACAAAAGGGAGAGGGGGATCCCTGAACAAAAGACACCAGACAGGCTAAATTTAGTTTTTAAAGTGGAATTAGGAATAAAGACATAGTTTTCTGAGACTCAATGCAAAAGAATGTTGTTTTAAAATTTATCACGAATTTCAAGGTGGTCATTGGTGCTGGAGTTTGGGGGAGGGGGCTTGCAGACCATTCACAAAGTTCTGGCTTCGTCTTCAGCGGTGGGTGGGGCGGTTGGGAGGGAGAAATGCAAGACTGCAACTGCAGAGCCTTCAGCCCAGCATGAGCTGCTTCTAAGCCAGTCCTGGGTACACCAGTCCGTGGTGAGAGCTGCTATGCAGAGTTTTGAAAAACTGATTTCCATGGCTATCCTCATCAGTGTCATCATCGATATCACGTCTCCCTCCCTGTGGCTGTGCCTTATGCAGACAGTAGGTCATTTCCCTCTGTGGCTGTGACTTATGCAGACTGTAGCTATTCCATATAGCTTGTCGAACTAAACATATCAATTCTTAGTGTTTCCTTCTAGCGTGCAGAAAACCCTGGACCCACACCCTACACTCTTACTGCCATTTAAGTGATTAATAAACTAGAGGAAAGTGAAAAGCCATGGCCACTTAGCCTGTGCCCCAGGCCTGTGATAAAGCTCTGCTCCAAACTTGTTTTTAGAAACGCCTACAGGAAACCACTGTCACTCCTGTGGGATGTGCTCATGGTTTGCCTCCTGGAGTCTGAGATAGGGTTTCTCACGTATGATTCTTTTTAAATGCATCTCAATATTTGCCAGCTCACGTCCAGCAGCCATTGCCCTGGGTCCCTTCTTAGGTGTCCAGTTTTTGCAAAGACAAGGGCAACACCAAGCTCCTGGAGGATTAATGGTTAATGACCACACCCTGTTCACATTTGCATAAAAGAAGTTTTCAAACATGAGTTCGTTCTCTTTTGACTATTGAGAATACATACACGCCCAAGTCATTTTTTGCCAGTGTGAATGATACTAAGAGAGAAACATGTAAATAGTTGTCCATTTGCCCTGATGTACTATGTTCTGTTTATAATATATTAACTTAGAAATATGTTTCATTTCCACTCATATTTTATGAAACAACTTTGACGTATTTTTAAAAATCCACTTTAAGATCTGACTGCTGCTTTCAGAGCCTTTTAGGGGTCAAGTTTTAAATTCGGGGTTGAGGAGTTATACAAATGTCTCCTCTGTGAAACACTACTGCTTATGCTTTCACAGGACCCAAGTTTGGTTTCCAGCATCCACATCAGGCCGGTCACAATGCTCTGGCTCCAGGGGCCGTACACCCTCTTTGTGATCTCTGAGGGCACCTGCACCCATGTGGTACACACACACACACACACACACACACACAATCTGTGGAGTGAGATGCCACTTCAAAACAACAATAAAAACAAATAAAAAATATTTTTCAAGCCAGACACTGGAGTGCATGCACCAATCCCATCATTTGGGAGACAAGGCAGAAGTACAAGGTCGGGTATCTCACCACAGTTGATTAAATAAAAATGAAATTTAAGCATTGAGTGTTCTGTAATAATTATTAAATCTACATTAAATTATTTTTCTTTTTAATTTTTACTGATTCATTCAAGTAACCATAGAAACCCCTAAAAGCTGACATTAATTGAGGTCAGTTAAAAGGAGTGTGAACATATTATGTTGGCTGAATAAAGTAACGAAAGGGCTCCTTACACTTATGTGTAAGGATTTGTAACAACCTGAGTAAGCTCTTCTCAGAAGAAGAATGTTTAATGAATATGAGCAATTATTTAGAATATTTTGATCATGTTAATTCATAACATTTTGTATTATAATTTGCAACTGTAAAAAAGAGAATTTATCTTTATAATATGTAGAAAGCTGCATAATGGAGCCAAAGGAAGCCACCTTCACTCAGCTATTTTAATCTATAAAAATGTCAAATGCATATATTCAACCTATTCAGTTATTTTTGTGTGTTTGTGACATAAGTTAGGCAGATATACTTTCATAGAAATGTCTTGAACATCTATTTCAGAGTTCAATATTTAACTTTCCATGGCCAGGTCATAGTTACTTCCGATTGAATGCCCCAGGTGTTTCCAAAGCTTTCTTTGCAGGTGTCCATGCAAAAACATAACTCTCACCTCAAAGGGAGAAAAAGGTGGTTCATTCTGAAGCCAACCCAACCGAGTGACCATGACCCAGGCACACAGATGTAGGATACCTCAAACTCCCTTTGCCACTGTGGTAACAGTGTTATGAAATGTTTTGTGAACAAGAAAGAACAAAAGGAAGTCATAGGCCAAGACTCTTTCAGATACCTTGGTGGGAACATCATGCAGACCAGGGTTGCAGCAAAGGTGTGTGTGGGCAGACCCCCTTGTGCCTCAGATGTTATCTGATGACATTCTTACCCTTTCAGTTGGTGGAAGCCAACGGTCTGTTAAATTCCAGTAGAATTTCTGTTAAAATCCTAATAGAAAGATGTTAGGTTAGACACCGAGATGGGAAAAGAATAGCTTATAAGGGATTAAAGACAGCCCAAGATACTTTGGATCTGGACCTATAACATTCTAGCTTTCTACAACCACCAGAACTTGTAATCAGTCACCCCTGTAGACTCTCTAAGGTAACTGTGGCTTAGTTTTCCCTGGAACTTCAGTTCACACGCAGCACCTCATGGAAGCAACCAAAATTCAAATAATGGTAGTTCTTCAAAATGAGAAATGATATACAGCAATGAATCTAATAACATTTCACACAGGCCAAAATATGATTCCTGCCAATTAATGCTATCAAGTGGTAAAGATGAAAACATTAGATTTACCACTTGTAAAAGTCTGGGCTGAGGATTCAGAGCCCTCTCCATCCTTATAACCTGCCACTCAAATGATGTGAGGTTGACAGAGTCCATTGGAAACGCCAGCCTGTAGAAGCTACTCTGGGGTCCCAGTCCCCATCCCCTCCCCCTCCCCCTCTCCCTTTCCCTCCCTCTCTCTGATTCCTTCCAGGAAGACTATTTCGTTTTAATTCTCTACAAGTAGCTCTAATGTTGACTTACTCTGTATAGAGCTAACATATAGAAGAGACTTGTGGAAAAACCCCACTCTCTTTTGGAACATAGCTCTTAGCCCTAAGTATTTTGTGTTATTAACTGTGGAGCCTCTCTACTCCCTAAGAACTCTGTCAAAATAACTTTCTTTGCCAAGACAAGCCCCTGGAGCAAACCACCATCCATCCAGTGCTCCATGCTCTGGGGAAGAGCTGGGCTTCTTTCTAAAGTAATTTATTATTTCCTGTTTCCTTCCTTTGTCCCACTCCTACCCCCCCCACACCTCCTTGCTCTAATAATGACACATAAAGTTAATGAGCACAAGTAATTAAGAGGCCCATCTTAGCACTAGTGAGTTGGGTATTGAATGCCCTTGACCTAAACTTTATTTGGAAAAAAAAAAAAAAAAGATAGCTGAATAGCAGAATTAGAAAATGAAATTCCAAATCAGAATCTGAGAGTGCCCTTTCAGCCAGTAATTTAGAAATTTGGCTGGATCTCTGTTATTTATCCACCAATTAAATAGGACTTATAGCAATTACTTATTAAGGGGTTTTGGGTGCTTGAAAGTTACAATAAGATGGGAATATAATCTTTAATTTTAGAAGAACAAAAGAGTGTGAATATTTTTGTTAATTAGAAAATCTACCCTACTTTCCTTATTCACTTTGACAATTATACACACTTAAATCAATGAAGACTACAACTTAAATCTTTAAAAATTAAATAGCTTAAAAGGATGAGAACCATTATTTCTAACTTTTTGTATGTGTGTTAAATTTTATCCTTAGAAAACTGAAAAAAAAAAATCAAAATATCAATTTATCACAGAAGAGTTGTTAGGAAATACAGATACACAAAATGGAAAACATCAGATAATGTTGTGAATGTGGGACCATCAAGTGCAACAGCTGTGCCTTCCTGACAGGGACGCTGATGCTGGAGGCTGCTCTGGTTGATGCAGAGAGTATACAGAAACTCTATTCCTTCCACTCTATCAGAGAAATCACGTACGTGTATGCATTTATAGCTCAACTTTTCCAAACTAGTCTATTTTGATGGCTCTTTGTGTTTAACTAAGTAACTAGATGCTAAGATGTATCTCCCAGATCCTTTCTTCTTCCGAGTGAGGAGACTTATTTATCCAGCTGGTTGATGCTGGCCACAGACCTGTTCCCTGTGGAAATCTTGGATGAAGGTACGCATTTGCCTTGCCAATGGGCGCCATCAACTCCCAACTTCCAATGGATGGAAGGCCTATGAAAGCCAGGTCCTTTTTCCTGACTTGGGAAAATTCCATAGGTTTGCATGAATTATTTTCCCCCTTGCAACCACAAAATAACTGACAAAAATAGTTGAAAGAGGGGTTTATTTTGGCTCACAGGTCAAGGTACAGGCCATCATAGCAAGACCAACATGGAGTTAGTATTATGTGGCAGCTGTAACACTCTGCCCACAGTCAGGAAACAGAAGTGGATGCTGGTGCTTTACTTGATTTTTCCTTTATATTCAGTCCTGGACGTCAGCCAAGGGAATGGTGCCGCCCACATCCACAGCGTGTCTTCTCACCTTAATGAACTCATTCCAGAAATTATATATAGACATGCCTAGAAGTCTCCCTTGTCAGCTTCTCTACTAATCTCAGACTATGGTCTCTGGGCAACCAAATCTATAATAGCATTGAGAGTGGTCTGAGAAAGTAAGTGCTAACTCAGAAGTTTGGGGCTGGCTCACTGGTACTGCAGTTGGCAGCATTGACCTATCGGTGGTGGTGGATGGAGGGCAGATAACTCCTGGAGGAAAGATAAAGAATATTGTTGAAGTTCTCACTAATTGCTGAACTGAAATGGGAACCAGGTAGAAGAAAGAGTACCAGCTAATGAGATGGATCAGGCATTAACAGGTATTTTTTTTTAAAAATAGCATAAGGCCAGTGAAGCTGCCTCACCATTTCTAAGCTGAGCTGATATTTCAAAAGAAGATGATGATCAAGTCGAAAGCACTTACTCGGCAGCTAAATGCTAATGCCCAATAGAGCCTTTGAGTTGTGGGAATTTGGTTTGATGAAACTCCAAACCTTAGATGTATCCATGTTCTTTCAACCAAGTAACTTTCTATGAGATGAGCCCTGACCAGCACTCTGCATTCACTCAATACAACAGTGGTACCTACTTGGCCTCTGATGGCCCAGCAATGTCACTTAGCCTGTAATGTTCATAATTGCTATGTTGGCTGTATCTGACCATGAGAATCTCTGGATTCCTTGAAGCAGAAGAGAGACACTCTTCAAGGTATCACCCTCCGGCTTGTGGGTACAACAGAGGTGTGTCTATCCCCTGCTTCCTTTGAATGTACCTCACTTCACTTCAAAGTACTGTCAAAAGGGCCGTGTTTGGTTCAATAAGGGAGCAAAGGGACCGTATTCCAAAGGAGAGCACAGGAGAGCACAGGACACACAATTTAACCATTGACGTTGAAATATGGGGCAAAGATACAGTTAGTAGGACTCCAACAAACAAGGGGAGACAGAAATGTCAGGATCCCAGAGCAGATGGTGGGAGGAGAAAGAGACTGGAGACAGATGACATGTTCTAGTGCATCTAACTCAAAAGACTGGTTGAGCTCTGTCTTAGTAAGGGTTTTACTGCTGTGAGCAGACACCATGACCAAGGCAAGTCTTATAAAGACAACATTTAATTGGGGCTGGCTTACAAGTTTAGAGGTTCAGTCCAGTATCACCAAGACAGGAACATGGCAGCATCCAGGCAGGCATGGTGCAGGAGGAGCTGAGAGTTCTACATTTTCATCTGAAGGCTGCTAGTGAAAGACTGACTTCCAGACAGCTAGGATGAGGGTCTTAAAGCCCATACCCACAGTGACACACTTACTCCAACAAGGCTACACCTACTTCAACAGGGCCACACCTTCTAATAGTGCCACTCCCTGGGCCAAGCATATACAAACTATCACAAGCTCTCTAGATGAGAATGCTATGGGGAGACCCAGAGATTGGATTATGAAAGTAGAATATTGGTAAGAAGGTACCACTGCAACTAGGAAGTTTGGTGTATACTTTCCTCTTGAGATGCAGGCTCATGGTCAGATACAGCCAACATAACCTACAGCTAGCAATTACGAACATTACAGGCTAAGTAACATTGCTGGGCCATCAGAGGCCAAGTAGGTACCACTGTTGTATTGAGTGAATGCAGAGTGCTGGTCAGGGCTCATCTCATGGAAAGTTACTTGGTTGAAAGAACATGGATATCGGGGCAAAATAGATAGGCATTGTCTTAGTAAATTTTCTATTGCTATGCTAAGATACAAATACCAACACAATGTATAGGGAAAAAAAAAAGTTTATCGGGACTCAGAGGGTGAGTCCATGACCATCATGGTAGGAAATTGAGAGCTTACTGCTGTATTTATAAAAAGATGAAGAGAGGGAGGATATGTTCTATGGAGGTGTGGTGAGGTATGGGAAAGGGGTACGTCGGTGGGTGTCTCGTCCGCCTCGACCAGCAAGTAAGACACGACACGGTTGGATCCTTCTCAATCAGCTTTATTTCAGGAACGAATCTTGACTACGGGGACCCCAAGCAGCAGAAATGAGCTGCTTATATATCCACCCTAGGCAGGCTAGGTGGCGTGTTCTCTCAGGATAGGTTAGGCTGCCAATACCTCATTAGCATAAGCCTGCTCGGGAAAGGCTCAAGGCCAACGCATGCGCAATGGGCTTGTTTACTCAGGAAGCTGAGCTGACCTTGGAAAACCGGCGCCATCTTAGAATGGCGCCTAGAAGTAAAAGGTACACCATCCTGGCCAATCACGGGTCGTGGCATGGTCCGAGCCCATAGATCCAGAGCGGTCAGATGTAACCTCACACTACTGTCAGCACAGCCCCACGCCATACAAAGAGTTGTAACTGGCAAGGACAAGCCAAGGCTCACGTCCGCCTTAGGGGCGTGGCTAAACGGCTCTCCACAGGTGGGCCCATGCTGAGGCATCCCTTGCCCCTGAGGGACCAGCCACAGGATGGTATAGTATAGAATAGAGTTTATTCAGGACATGGGGAGGGGAGTTAAGAGGGTAGTAGAGGCAGAGAAAGGCAGAGAGAAAGAGAGAGAGAGAGAGAGAGAGAGAGAGAGAGAGAGAGAGAGAGAGAGAGAGAGGAGAGAAGTAGAGGCAGACCATGAGCACGTGGAAAGGAGGGGAAGCGAATGGGGAAAGAGTGGGAGCAAGAAGGGAAGAGCAAGAGAAAGAGATCGAAGAGGGGGAAAGAAACCCCTTTTACAGTGAATCAGGCACACCTGGCTGTTACCAGGTAACTGTGTGGCGGAGCTTAGACAGAAGGCTAAAAGCAGAATGCTTGGGCTTTTGAAACCAACAAGGCCATGTCTCCTAAGGCTTCCCAGACAGTTTCTCGAAGTGAGAGCCAAACATGCAAACCTATGAGTCTATGGAAGCCAGTCCCACTCAGACCACCACAGCTGGCCCCCATAGGTTTATAGCCATACCGTAATGCAAAGTGTATTTAATCCAACTTCCAAAGTCCCCATAGTCTTTCAGTCTCAGGACTGTTCAAAGTTCAAAGTCTCTGGATAAGGGTGTGAGCTCTCAGCTGCTGCTCCAGGGCTATGGCTGCCTGCCAGCTGCCATGCTTACCACAAGGATGGTCCCAGACTCTAAGTACGACACATCCCTGGCAGTTCCATCCACTAAGGAAGCATTCAAATGCATGAGCATATAAAAGCCAGTCTCATCCAAGCCGCAGGCAGCCTCTGGTCCATCAAAGAGAACCAAGGGATCTGGTGGTTGTAAGAAGCCCTCAGAAAAAAGTCACAATCTCTTGATTACTTTTTTGCTTTGCTTGTGACCTCAATGCACAGAGTGTGGAGGCATGAGGATCAGGAGTTCAAGGCCAGCCTGGGACACATGGGAAGCAAAAAAAAAAAAAGAAGCCTCCTCTTTTTTTTGGCAGAATCTCATATATCCTTAGATGAACTCAAACAAACCCATCATATAGCTGAGGACATCTTTGAATTTTTGATTCTTCTTCCCCCACATTCTAGGTGCTGGGATTATATAGGCATGTGCCACACCTTGCTCGATTTATGTGCTGCTAGGGATCAAAACTGGGCTGCTTGCATTTGGGTAACCATACTGCCAGCTTAGCGACATCAAAAGTTCCTCAGTAAAGGAACTGCTGTTCCCAGGGTGAGAAATTTTATACTATTATAATAAGAATGCTTGATAATGGTCACCAGCTCGTTCTCAAGGAGACTTAGGGCCATATTCTTGGGTGACTCTAGGTGCAGATGAATATCCATCCAGAGGGTTGACATCATCCTTGATACTGGAGGTCTGAAGCATCACCATACAAGTCCGTGGATGACAAGTAGTAAGTTGAAAGGAATGTAGCTCAGGTCTGGCTCATAGCACTGGGTCTGGCTCCACAACATGCTCAGTCTCTTGTCCTCAAATATGTAATTAAAAATGATATACTTGGTGTTTGGTACAGTTCCCATACTGGTGTCCTCACCTGTAGTAGAAAGGTATATAGCTCAAACCCGCAAGACACTCCCACTCCCAGGCCAAATAACAAACCAGAAATCACATCACATGCTAGTCTTCTTCAAGATTAAGAGGACACCAATATGGTACCATTGCCCCTCTTTGATTCACTAATCTGGCCCCTGTAATGCTAGCCATTCATCAGAGGATGACAGTGGATTATAGAGACTTGGCCTTTACTAATCACGACTGCAGCTGCTTCCTGAGGTAAGGCATTTTATTGTCACAGTAGATGATCAAGGCCTCAAGTACTAACTGTTGATCCAGAAGGTATATGCTTTTCCACCTCTCTCAGGAAGTAGAGCAGAACAAGTTGACAGTGGTCTGGAACAATTTACAAATTATCTTTCTAACCTGGCCCTGGGAATCGACTAGCTCAATTATCATGGGGAGGCCTGTTATTCTGCCAAACATCACAGTGCTATACAGGCATGATCTAACTGATGTTAGCAGCCAGGCATGTCCACGGTCTATCCCAGGGACCCAGTGACAACAGGATACATCACCTCTAACTGACAAGATGCGGCCCATTCCCACTGTCTCCAGGAATCTCACATCCTCCCCCTGTGCATGAGCTACAGCCCCTTATAAAAGGCCAGTCCCTCCTTTCTTTCTTCTCCTTTTCTCTCAACCTAGAAGCAGCCTCTGTGTTTCCCTCCCCAATAAACCTCCACGTGAGATCTGTCCCTTAGATCACAACACTCCATGAGAAAGTTTGTTGTCTGCCGTTGAGACATATGCTCTCTAAAAGGTGAAAGTAAAGATTCAGGGGCATCCACATTAGTGAAAGTTCTGAAGCTCTATGCTTATGAAAATGGAAACTGTCTTATTACCTTTGAAACAAGAGCTTGACATTTTGTCTTTGCTGATGACCATGAAGAAGAAAGCACAGCACCTCCCCGGGCTCTGGAAGTTTATTTTAAGTCACAAATACTTCTCGGACCCTGCAAGATGACCTGAAAGTCTTTAAAGAAAAACCAGGAAACAGCTCTACAGTTGTCCTGGCAAGCAGCTTTAAAAAGCCTATGTATTAGAACAGTCACAATGGGAAAGGACACCATGTGACATTGGTAGGGGGCTCAGCAGAAGAATCACATGCTAGGGCCCTGGGTTGTTAGGACAGGAGTTTGCCTCAAACTCACAGCAATTCCCCCTTAGCCTTCTGAGAGCTAACTAAGACCATCAAACTGGTTCCCTCAAGAATCATTATAAAATGATCATTACTTTTGTACGTGAGTCAGTCTCATTTCTCTTCCTTTCTTACTCCACATGGCAGTCATCGCTATTCAAATGACATTGTCTGTCATTTGACCTTCTTATCTTTCTCCTTTACTAGAATGTTAATTTCATAAAGGCAGCAATATACAGTTGTGGGGATTTTTGTGCCTAAAACAAAATAGGCCATATGGAAGGCACTCAATAGATACATCTTGGTGAGCAAATTATTACACCATGCATCTTCTTGTTGGTGGATCATCTTCAATTTTAAGTATTTACCATCAGTTAATTAGTGACTTTGGGCTTTCATTTTTTTCTATTCTTTCTCTGTTGAAGTACTAGCAAGCAAAATCTTCACGAATAGAATCTATTACTTCTATAAGACAGATTCTAGGTAGCAACAGATTCTAGGTAGCACAGTCTTTTTCACACACAAGGTATGTCTTAGTTTTCCACACTTTTGATTTAGCATGTCTTTGATGTGTGACAGCTTTAGATATACTGATGTTTAAATATATATATATTTCAGATTTAGCTGTCCTCTTGTCAAACGGGCTGCTCTGGCCCCATATAAAAACCAGTACCCTGACCTGGCCCCTTCAACACGTTATGTAAGAAACACAGCAGGATTCAGAATGATACAACTGATTTCTCTTTTCCTTTCTTGAAGAGCGTGTAAGAGTTTCTAAGTCAACCTTGTAACAAGACACTTCGTGAATTCCAACTCTGCATCTCAGTTGACCTCGTGGTCTCTTTAAGCAGCTTTCTGCTGTAGGAACTTTGTTTTATGGTCACCCACAGCTTCTTCCTGGATGCGTCTCTCCCCTTACATATAAATCCCTTCACACTTAATCATACAGGAAACATACTCATGTGCTTGTGAAATGCATGTCCTACATGCAGATGCAAGAGTACACCGCTAGCCTATACAACCTTCTTTAGGCTTTAATGTTTGGGACTCTTCCTGTAAAGGGATCCTTAGACTCTCACTGTAAAGCAGGAGGCACTTCCTCTTCCTCCTCCCTTCAGGCTACTTTCTTATACCAGGAAGGCCAAATCTTAGAGTCTCTCTCTAGCCGCATGCAACATGGGGATGATACCTGGGCTATGCATTACCTGCGTTTGGTAAACTGTACTAGCTATATTTAATGTGAGCTTCTTCCAAAATTCCATCCTGCCTTTTACCTCAGACCCTGTGCTTCAGATGTTGAAAGACGTAGGCACACATGCGTCTGAGCTACTTATAAACTTTGCACAATCTGTGTCATCTATGGTTCATTGCATCCTCTTCTGATAAGCCTCCCCTACCCCATGTAAAGGAAAAATAAAATACTTGAATTAGCATAGTAGGCCCAGGTGGCAAATAGTAACAGCCTTGCTGTACTGCATTCACAAAAGAGGATGCACGCCTCTGATGTGCCTGGAACAGGCTTCCCTAATGCCCTCCTCATTCAGTTTTCCTCCACGGAGACCTCAGATGTGGTTAACTCCTGTGGAATCTGCCTTGCCTTCCTTCACTTCCCAATGGAAGCTTCCTTTCCCTCTGTCTTTTCAGTGTGCATCTTGTCTTCTTTGGCTTCTGAAATCATCTTTCTTTGCCTTTCCCCCATCCTTTGCCTATAGTATCTTTGAATATTTTTGGTATTGTGTGTTATTTAAAATTGTTGACTGACTGACTCATTTTTTTTTTCAAGACAAGGTCTCATTGACATCAGACTTATAAAAATGTAAGGCATCAGCAAGATATGAATATATGGAAGAGGACAGGCTGAGCTAAGAGGCTGGTTTTTGCCCTGTATTGATAAAGACCTGGTTCATATTTATGTTTCTCTGCTATCCCAAATCTAAACAGTTTATAATTTTTTAACCTCCTATTTAATTCATGAAGACAATAAACTGTTGTTTGCACTAATCTGGCAAGAATTATAATCACAGTCTGGCATCCTTTTCAAAAATATGTTTTCTAAATTTTGCATGAAAATCTTCACTTCTAATAGTTTTAATTAATGCAAATAAATATGCCCCATGGGTTTATTCAAATAAGTGGATAATCAGATTCCCATCTTCCAGTCTCTTGGCTTCAGAATGAAACTGTCTTCAAAGGGGTCCTATCTCCACAGGATCTAAATTTGTGACTACTGTTTTTATAGTGCCCCTTCCTTCCACCCCCTTCTTATGCCCTTTCTTATCATTGCTCAACTCACAGAACCTTGATGCTCAGCAAATAACAAAGCAAGCCAGAGCGCATGTGCCTGAGACTTGGAAAGGAAGCATGGACACCTGAGTGAGCTATACTCTTATGCTAACCTGGGGACCTCCAGCCTAAGTGGGTGGACCATGCTGTATCTTCTAGTTGGTCTTTGTTGAGATAGAAAAACATCATTTCTTTTTGCAATACATCCTGCTTTAGGACCAATTTCTCAAATTTACAGGCTCTCTCAATCAGCTTATTGATTTTGTTGGATTTTCCTGGTAAGCCATTTTATGTCAGTTCCTTATATTGTCAATTACTGTTAACCAGTTATTACTAAAGGTAGCCGACGAAAACAACAGACATTTATTTTCATAAGTCTTTGAGGTCCGGAATCCCATAATTTGACCCAATGTCCCAAGCCACTCAGTATTGCTTTATGGTATTCTGTTTATTAGAATCCTCTCTCTCTCTCTCTCTCTCTCTCTCTCTCTCTCTCTCTCTCTCTCTCTCGGTGTGTGTGTGTGTGTGTGTGTGTGTGTGTGTGTGTGTGAAAGAGTGTCAAAGAAAGAGAGTCAGAGACACACACACAGTGACATAGAAACAGACACAGACAGGGAGAGACAGAGACAAGAGTCACATGGAGAGAAAGGGGAGGGGCCTGGGGTGGACAGCATCAGTCACTCTCCAGCTTACTTCCTGAGACAGTGTCTTCTCTTCCTGAAGCTAAAGTTCACTCACTGGGCGAGACCAAATGTCCAGCAAGCTTCAGGGTCCTCCTGCCTCTGCCTCTCCATTGCTGAGAGCAGACATACACCACCACACCCGGCCTTTCCACAGGTACCACTGAGCCATCTCCCCGACCCAATGTCTGCCCTTTAGGGGACTTTCAAAGCCTGTGTGGACATTTAAAATAATAACATCTTCCCATTTTTACTTCCTGTCTTCTATTTTTAAGTTGGTATTGGCAAGGATATCCAAGTATAGGTTAAACACTTGCAGGGTTGAAGGGAAACTTGGTTTGTCAGAGGTCTTAAAAGACTATGTAAAGTTTCTCCTTCTGTTATCACATTGACCTTAGTGTTTTGCTATAAAGTTCATGTCCAATTAAAGAATTTGCTTTCATTCCTGGCTGCAGAAATGATTATCGCTGTATCATAAATCAATGTAAGCTTCATGAGACGGTTTTGCATTGAATGAGTTTTGTCTTCTTTTACTTCTTTTTTTTTTTCATCCTAGGAGTGTTGTTTTGATGATCAAACTATCATAACATCGCTTAGATGAACCACACTTGGGTTCCTTTTTAAGTTCATCAATAATTTACTAAGACCACGTACTACTACTAAGATTTTCATATCCATATTAATAAATTAAATAGGCTGTAACTTTTTTCTTCTGTCATCTGCCCTTGGTTTAGACTCAGTCACTGACAATGATACACAGGGACACCGTAGGGGGCAGAGGAAGCTCTGATAAAATGTGGCAATTCCTGGGTGAATGTGTATTTTGACATGGGAATGACTATGACAATGATGCCCAAGCCTCAGGGCCCATGGGACAATTGGCAAAGCCATTACTTATATAGCCCTGGCTCGAGAGAAATGGAAAGACTTTTCACCAGAGTCTGAGCCTGAGTGTTAGAAATGATTGATTAGTATGTGCAAACACTAGTAACTGCAGCTTCTTCCTCCTGGATGCTCACATCTTGAGAGGACCTCCTACTGTGCCTGGCTAGCCCCTTCCTGTGCTATACCTAATAAACACGCTGAGGTCCCAGTTCCGGGTTGTGGTAGTTCAAGAACCTGCTGATCTCAGCTTTTTGTACTATCTGTGTCTCTCTTCATCTTCTTGCTGCCCCTAGCCAGGATTTTTCCACTCAGGCTGAACTCATCATGGCAAGAGGCAGAGTATAAAGGCATGTGGTAATATATATATATAAAAGGCAAACTAAAGTAAAAAATGTCTTAGGCCCAACGGGATAGGTCACCTGAGGGAAAGAAAGAACAGCACTGTCTTCCATAAATTGTCCTTTGACCTCCATGTGCATTTCATGACATATGTACCCACATACTTACATACAAACATATTGTAATAATTGTTTTGTTCATTTGTTTTTGAGGTAGGGTCTCTCTAATTAGCTCTAGCTGTCCTGGAAGTCACTCTGGAGACCAGGTGGTGGTCTTCAACTCACAGAGATCTACCTGTCTCTTCCTCCCAAGTGCTGGGATTAAGGCCAGGCACCACTATGTCTTGCCTTAAAAGAAGAAAAATTAACTATCTTTAGTCAGGAGGCTGAGGCAGGAGGATTACCATGAGTTCAAGGCCAGTCCAGCCTACATAGTAAGCTTCAGACCAGCTTTAGATACAATGTGAAACTCTGTCTCAAGAAAGGAACTAGGAAAGGGAAAGTGTACCTCAGATTTAACACTATCTTCCTTTGAGTAAACAGCACCGTAAGTTCCAGGTGTCTTCTTGGGTTCAAGGTACATGAACTTGTAGCCATGTGATGAGAGAATGGGAAGGTGTCTGTCCCCAGGGACATCTGCTGGACAGCTGAGGTGCATCAGAGATCAAGAAAGAAACCCCACATTGACCTGAAGCAACCTGTCAAGTCATGTCAAAGACTCAACACTGTCAAAGGTCTTCTCAGGCAAGTAAACATGGGCCCCTGGGGACTTTTGAGAGAAGATAAACTGTCATTGAACCTGACTAAATATTTATTCAAAAGAAAACAGAAGAAACCAGTCTTAATGACACTCCTATTTACTGCTGAGGGTTCTGAACAGATTCTCATGAGAGGCTACCGGTCTGTTTCCCTTACTATCCTGTGATGTGTGATCTGAGTACAAATTCAGATGTAGAAAACACAAAGGCTCCAGTTTTATAGACCTCAGTGTAGTGGCAGAGAATCCAGCCCTACTGCCTCTGTGCTAGTAGCCGGTGACCTTCTCACCTGGAAATCTCATTCATTAGAGACCCTGAGTCAGCTGTTGTTTTAGCCTACTTCTCTCTGTGTAATAAGATGCTTCAGAGTCCTAACTTACGGAGAGGAAGGCTTTCCCTTGGCCTCTGAGCAATTGGTTGGACCCATTGCTTTGGGCCTTCGGTGAGTGCAAGCTTCAGATGGAAGTGCTCACCTCAGCTCAGGGTTAGGAAGAGGGAGGGGCTTGCAGCACAATGCTCCTTGTGTCCTAAGGACCTCCACTCAGCCTCTTGTCACCACCACCCTGGAGGCCAAGCCTTCAACCCATGTCCTTTTGGAGAACATTCTAAGATCCAACTATACTGCCTGCTCTCTCCAGACCCCATGCTTCCTCCCCGAGGAAGCATCAGTCAGGAAGTACAGTCTAGTTGGAGCTACACTGACAGCAGCTGTGTCTCCATTTTCTAATCTGTCAACAGGAACCTGATAAACAATGCATATTAGTGTTCTGAGCACCAAGAAGTGTGTTTTTTGTCTCATTTCGATCCCAGGCCATCCATCATTCCACTTACTGGCTCCTTTCCTTGATTATTCTCTCATGATTTGACTAAGGAACTGGGCATGCTGTGTCCTCAGGGTGACAGCATGGGACTAGAGCCGGGTGCAATTTCACCGTGGAAAATCCTAGTGGGTTTTTTTTTTTTTTTTAGTACCCTTTCTGTTTTACACCATACCTGGTGGCTCTAAATGTAGGTTTTAGAAGCCAGTAGCACCTAAGTACAGAGCCTGGATGAATCAAGAAGGCAAAAGCACCCTTTCCTGCCAACACCAATTCCCCAACAAGACATACTTCTGAACAAACGAACCTACTACAGTACCATTGGTGCTAGAGTGAATCTTTACCGCACCCCCCCTTTTTTTCTTATTTCCTTTTTCTTTTCTTTTTCTTTTTTTTTCTTTCATGGTGCCTGCTAGGGTTATTTCCCATCTTTGAAAGCCAGAGCCCTAATGAGCTCCAGGGGGACAGAAGTCTGTCAATCATAGAACACTTTTCAAGTAGATCGTCTCTGCCCCACCAGAGAACCACAAGGCATGAAATAATTAGAAAGCCCAAAGTAACTGCTCTGTTTTACAAGAGCAAAATCCGCTTGTGGATCATTTACATAAACGTGTCACTTCCCATTACAGTTCTAATGTCGGCTGGGTGATAATCGCAGGCTCGCTGGGGAGGGGAGGGCAAGGTAAACTGTAGCTCCCCGCATTGGAAATCCGAGGTGCGCATGTGCTGCGCCTATCCCCGCCCCCACTTTCCTGGACTCCTGAATTAATGCAAAGTATCTTTTCTTCTCCATTAAAAAAAGAAAGAAAGAAAGAAAAAAACCATTCGTGCTGCTATGGCAGCAGACCCTGTGCTTAAGAGAAGAAAGGGGGGAAAGCTGCATCAAGCTATTGTTAATGGAGAATTCACTTTGAGAAGCATTTCAAAGCGGATCCGACTGGGGAAAGAATCATGTTAAATATTTGCTATGAAATATTTATAAGAGCACAAAAGCAATTGACAAAGTTGCCGGAGGGGGGGGGAAATCAGCGTTTCTTCTCATTTCGACTTCTTACAGTGAGGTTTTAAATGCTCTAGGGAGCACTTAAATAAGTGCAAATACATGGGTGGTGTGTGTTCACGAATGAGTGTGCACACCCACACTCGCACACATATGGCTGAATGGGTTGATGGGATTTAGGCCGATCTGCATCTGAATGCTGTTTCCCAAATACAGCAGCAACAAGAGGTCGCCGAAGACTTGTCTTGATAATTGCATTTGAAGGAGCTTGGCACTGATGCCAACGGAGCAAGACACCCCTGAACTGACCTAGGTGCCCGGGGGGTGAGGCTGGCAGCCATTTTGTGGAGAATGCTAGCCTCATACCCACCTTTAGGACAGGGACGTTCCTGAATCGTGCCCCTTTATTGTACCTGCACAATAGTGGTCACACTCAGTGTGCGCAGTGAGAAAGCAAAAAGATGACTGTTGCTTTGATAAATGTTATTAGAGCATTTTCATCCATGTGGCTATTGAAATACATACATACATACATACATATATATACATATATATATATATATATATATATATCCCAGTAACTGTGTAATTTCAATATCTGGAACTTTTCTTTCTACTCAGAGGGGAGATGTAAAAATACAGTTTTAATGAAATGTCTACCACAAACTCATCACAAATTTAACTCAGTTTTTGCTTCATAAGCCTTGTGATCCTTTTCTGAAGCATCTCTTACTATTTTGACGCTAACCAGAGAACCTAACAGGTAGCCTCTAACCAACGACTGATTGATGCTTATTTTAGCCTAGAAAGTCTATTGAAACATCTGTTGTTGGCCGGCTTTATTCATCCATAAACACATCATAAGATTCAGACTAAAAGAGCAAGTGTGCTCAACAACCGCTTACGGTCACTTCCATAGTGTTTGACTTTGCCTGAGGGCCAAGACTGCCCATTGGTGAGGCAGGAGACAGAAGATGTGTTGGCGTGGCGGGAGTCTGAACCCCCAGCCAGCCTGTTTCTTATCTAAGAGATCACCAAGTGGGAATGCATTGTGGGCGGATTTAAATCAGCGTTTTTTTCTCCATCCCTCCTCCCTCTCACACAACAAAAGTCTAAATCCCTTTTCAGGCCAGATTGCCCCATTTCCCTGCATGGGCCAGGCAGATGTGGAGAGATGTTTGTCATTCAGCTTTTCTCTCGGCTAATCAGAAGACACTGGGGCGGTGGGATTTCTGCCTTTCATCCACGGAGCCTGCCTCTACAAACAGCGGAGGCACAGAGGCCTCTGGGCCTGCTGGATAGCTGGGCTGCCTGTCATCTCTGAAGACAGATATAAAAATATTGTTAACCACGAGCCTAAGCAGAGGAGTTTAACAGGGATTTGAATCTAAAATGTGATACTCCATATAGACCAACTAGATGTGGTCCAGCAGAGCCGAACCCTGTATTCTGTACTAACAAAGTGTGTCACATAATGGAGGAGATTTTGATAGGATTTTCAACATCTCTTTTTTGGGGCCTGCTGCTCACTAGATCTAAAGTGTGAATGAATGTCAGCACTTCCTGGGCTATCTTGATGAGAGGCCTCAGCTGATCTGACTCCAAGAGTCAAGGTCTCATTGGCAGGAAAGCTTTCAAGTTCACCAGGGTTGTTGTCCTGAGTGCTCAGGGCTGGGACAGGGTGGGGCAGTGATGCTTCTCTGGGGAGACACAGCCAGAGTTAGAACCAGGGTTGTTGGGTC
Organism: Mastomys natalensis; assembly: GCA_021653895.1. Taxonomy (NCBI): domain Eukaryota; kingdom Metazoa; phylum Chordata; class Mammalia; order Rodentia; family Muridae; genus Mastomys; species Mastomys natalensis. The sequence continues at coordinate 1,321,240 of JAJTUV010000053.1, read as the reverse complement.
GTGATTCCACACATCTTGTCAGTGACCTTTTGAGCTTAAAAATTCTGAAAGTAACTCTTTATAAAGGCTGTGGGTACCAGTCATAAGAAAGCCATATGGAAAGAGAGTACAAGAGGAATTGGGAGAATTCTTGGCATTTCCAGCTTACCAAGGGACTCTTGCTTGACTACTCTCAACACACTCAATCTCCTCATCTATAAAATGGGGCTTAAAATAAGATTGTCCCCTTGGAAATGATTAGACAAGAACAGTAAGTTTTCAATATAGTCTGTAGTCAGTGCTTGTATGCGCATTGTTGCCTGCTGTATGCGGTTGTGTTATAAGGGTAGCTGGAAGCTAGTCTTCAGCCTTCTGCTGGCTTATGTAGGGCTATAGTATCTGGAAAAATGATGGGCAGCATCCCCTGGAGTATTTATAAATGAAACAACAACATCTAGGCTTCCTTATTGATAAAGGGTCCATTTGGGAGCCAGGCATGGTAACATAGATACACAGTTACTCAAGAAGCCGAGGCAGGAGCATTGTGAGTGCAAGTCATGCTTGGGCAACAGAATAAGATCAACACCATACTGAGGAGCTCTGTGAAATCCTGTTTGATAATAAAATTTCTAAAAAGGGTTGGGGTATAGCTCAAAGGTACAAAACTTGCTTGAAGCTCTTGGTATGGCATATAGCACCACACTCAAAAACAAACAACAAACAAACAAACAAATACCATTTAAGAAAGTTTATACTTCAGACATAAGCAAAGTCCAGAAAACAATACGAGTCTCACAAGTGCTCTGAAAAGCTGTGAGCAATTATCTTTTGCAGGTTTATTACAATTCCTTGTCACACACAGGCCATTAGAGATGTTTTTGAGCTACTGGATACATTACCTAGAACCTGTCTTTCTCCTTACATTCCAGCTATGCTTAGAGAGATGACCACTTTCCTAAACTTGGTCTTTGGTTAGACCCATACATACTTTTTAAAATCATATACTGCTGGAAAGTCTGTCTGTGTCTATACACTAAAGAGCTGGGCTCTATAATTCTTGGCTTTTATATAAATGGTATTATACTGAACATACATGTCTACCATTAACATTGTCTTCATATTCATACATCTTTGTAGCAAACTACATAAATTATAACTGTAACATATGTATCCATTGCATGAATGTATTCTTCAATTCTCTTGTCGGGAGGCTTTTAGACTATTTCCAACTTTTTATACTTTAAAAAAAAATGCTACATGAAATACACATTTTTATGTGTGCTCTGACTATATGTAGTGTTTGTCTATGACATCTATGTATATATACATATAATATACATCCGTTCACATAATACTAGATCTTTAGGGATGTCCATCCTATATTAGAAATGTCAGATTGATTTGATATGAGGGAATTCTGGCTGGCCAAGGGAACGTTTGTAGAAAAGAGAATCTATTAAAAGACTGTGCCCTGATCCAACTTGTTTGTGTCTCTGGGAGTGGACTTAGGGGTCATTGCTGCTGTTTAAGTTTAACTGCTATTGATTGTGGGGTACTTTTTCTCCTCATATTAATTACTCTTTGTAGACCCTTCTGGGGTCTTGGTATACCTGATTATAGGTGACAGAATATTCCTGGAGAAAATGAGGTACTCAATTCAAGCCAAAAGGTTAAGAAACCAACAGGCTCTCATAGTCCTTAAACACCGCTCTTCAGAGCCTCACTAAAAGGGATGTTCAGAAAGACCAAGCAGCCAAGCTGAAATGGTTTATTAAAGTATGTCAGATATTTAGTTGACCCTCTTTGTACAATAGGGCTCATGTACAGAAGGCTCGGGGAAGAGAGGAGAGGACGGGAACCCCAGAATCTTCATGGCTACTTCTTAGGTACAGCCAGAGCAGAGCTGATCATTGCACTGTAGAAAGGTGATTTAACACTTTTAAACGTGAAGCTAGATTAATAAAGTATCAGCCCAGAAGTGACTTTCATAGATACGCTGGCTGGAAAGCAAATAATTTTATTCGGGTCCTATGTAGAGTTGATTGCAGCCAGAAAGAAACTAATAGCTAAGGAGAGCTGTAGATCAGTTGTTTTGTGATATTTTTAAAAAGGAGATATATCCCCCTTTGTATGTATGAGATGTGTACCATCTTTTAAAGCTATACCAAATTATTTGTGTGGTACTTGCTATTTTAAAGCAAGAATGTTCTTACTTTGTGTCCTTTCTTTATTTTGCCTAACTGCAAATGGACCACAGTAGAAAATGAGTGTAGAGTTAATTCAACTGCTACCTGATGGCCAAACTGAAGCTTGAAAGGGCAATTGTTGGAATTAAATACAGACTTTCGCTGGATGCTTAGATTCTTAACTACTTGATCGTGCATCTTCCGGAATCTGCCTGAATGTTTTCTGGGTCAAATGACTCTGAGCCCCCAGCCTCACAACTCTGAGATAGCTTGGTTCTACTGCAGAAATGAGCCAGCATTAGGGTGGTAATGCGAAACTGTCCCCATTTTTTTTACCCTCAGGTTTTCTCAGCCAGACCTTGACTAGGAAGGAAGCGTCTCATTTCTTTCCTTTCCCATCACAAAAACATTGCCCGGATTAGACAGGTTTCTAAGGAAAACAAAACAAAACAGAGTTTGGACACATGCTGTGAGCAAAAAGTTGTGTTTAACCTCTGTCCCCCCACCGCAACCCCCATGAAGCTGAGGCACTAGCCACTTGCTAAGATCTCAGGTTTTACAACCATTTCTCAACCCTCATAACTAGTTGATAACTCAGATACTGTTATTGTAGATATATAACCAAAGCATCCAATGACTCTCCAGTATAAACATCGAGGTAATATGTTCTCTGGAGTGTATCGTTATCTGCAGAATCAGGACGTTGTAATGGTTCCTCAGCACACCTCGTGCATGACTGTTGGAGTTGTCCCCATTTTTAGGCAGGAGACAGAGCAACAGAAATGAGAAGTTCTCTTCCGGTATGTCCCTACCTCCTCATTTTGAAGTCTCGACTCTTGTTTTCTCTCACATTTTCATAGAGATAATTTCATTATAGCTGCACCTAGGTACAGGGGAGACAAGATAACCTAGTTTAGCAAGTCTACTACTGTGAAAACAGGGGTAAGAAGATTTTGGTATGGTTATTGGTGATTTATCTATAGATGTTCAGATGTCTGTGGAGTCATAAATCTCGGGACATCCTGCTGTAATTGTCTGTATCTTAACAAGACAAGTTACATTTAAATATCTCCACCCCTAAATGAATAGAGGAAGAGATTGGAACTCAAGCAACTGAAGCTAGAATTTAAGGTTTAGATACTATCTGTTGCTGAATGTAGTGTCCCAAAAGAATGAAAACAAACCAAAAATGGTCCTTATCCTAAGTCTCTGAAGAATTAAGTCTTTGGCTTAAATTCGTGGTTCTCAACCTTCCTCATGCTGTGACCCTTTAATGCAGTGCCTCATGTTGTAGTGACCCCCAACTGTAAAATCATTTTCTTTGTCACTTCATAACTGTAATTTTGCCACTGTTATATAAATTGTAATGTAGATATCTGACTTTCAAGATGTCTGATATGGGACCCCCATAAAAATGTTGTTCATCTCCAAAGAGGTTGCAACCCACAGATTGAAAACCACTGCTCTAGATGGATGGATATCTGCTATGAGATTTGACTTAACTTCTTTAGGAAGAATGAAGAAGAGGAATTTTCCATTAATAGAACATTGAAGGCGAGTCTCCAAATTGCACTTTGTCTGAGTTCAGAAGGCTAGAAGCCACCGGGATTAACATGTCCTTGGAAGTGTGGTTTTTGTGGTACAGGTAAAAGCCTCAGGATTTCCATGGTTAGAGATGTAAGTGACAAAGGAAAGGCATTAGCCTAAGTCACCTCTAATTAGGTGCTTTGGCTTAGCACACCAGTCGAGAATATTCTGAGATGAAGCTTTAGAAGAAAAGCTACCTAATCCTCTGGGATAACTCACCATTAACGTTTAGATGAAAGGTTCTGGACTGGTGGCACCATTGCCAATCAGCTTGTCTATGTGGCCCACAAGATTACGTGCAAGGAGTTGCCTTTCTTCTGCTTTTGGTTCAGGGATTTGGTGTGATGGGGCTGTTTAAGTGCTGGAGATACGAGAAAAAATTATACACAATTTAAACACACTTAAATTTATTTATTTAAAACATTATTTATGTAAATGAAAGCCATTGACTAAATCTGTAAGCTTCAGAGGGCATGACTAACAACTTACCTACAAATCAGTAAACCCACCGACCCCATTAGTTTTAAGGGACCACTCCTGGACTACAACACTGGTCATCACCTGATCTCACTGTGAACATTTATGCAAGATCACGTCTCACTAACCTTCTTCGCCTGTAAAATGGGAATATAAATGTTCTTAAGGGTGTGTTTTGTTGTAGGGGAATAAATGAAATACTCTGTAGAACGGAGTTATTCTGGTGCACGGTAAGGAGTGAGCAGGAGTTTAGGGCTGCAACTACATAGCCCAGCGTATTTGCTGGTGGGGTTTGGACATGAATAGTGAGGTCTGGAAGATTATGAACGAATAGTGCTGAGAAACAAGGGCTGGTCCTCAACTAGCAGATAATTCAAAGCACTAATCGACGGCTAGAGCTGGATCTCAAGAATCTCGTGATGAAGATGGAGTGGATGACCTCTTTAATCTTCCTAGGTGCAAGGGACAGCTCCTCTTTACAGTCCCTCTGCCTGTTCATATGCATATCTCTGGGCTTAGACCATTGTGCCAGCATAGACTACTTACAAATTTCATTGGTGACTGGGTGACATGGGAGCCCTGTAGGCCTGGGACTTATTTCCTGGCCACTGGCACAGTGCCTGCCATCCAGCAGGGTCTCAACAGACTTTTCTTTTAGAAGTATTTGGAGCTCAACAGAGGTTGCTGGCATGTGAGGAAGCTGGGAACACACCATGCTATATTTTTCTGGCTGTCAGTAATCTAGCCATCTTCCACTCAGTTTCTGCATCGAAGGAATATTTTTTCAGTGTGCATTGCTTGCTGAGACGCTGTAATAATTAGTGAGACTCTGTGGAAAGCAGCGATATGCTCTGTCCCTTTGATGTTTGGTTTTACAAGAAGATCTCTATATACAAGGCTATAAAAATTCTGTTCTCCTTCCTGCCCTTTTCTTCCCTCTGATCCAAAGGTCCAGGAGAGATTATCCGCCTATGAAACTCCCATTTCCTAAATGCCAGTCTCCCCTGGCGTTTTACCTGCCGTGCACTCACACTGGTCTCTCTGAGCCCTCTGGACTTTTCTTTTCACAAATCAATTTGGGAACCTTTAGACTGGAAGCCTGGAGAGCTGTCAGCAGGTAGATGGGGAACACAGAGAGTGTTCCTAGTGGCTCTCAGCCTCTGCATTTGGTTTGAGGCTTCCTGCTTCACCAGAGAACTACCCATGAGATTCTGTGCTCTGTGTTGGCTTTCCATAATGACCCAGTATCATGTACAGACAGATGGGTGTCACATCAGAGTGTCATATGCCAGACAAAAAGAGAAGTTTTGGAGTATCTTTGGATGAAGAGGTAACCCAGAGCCAGGCATAGGAGCTGGGCTAATCCCAGCTCCTGGGAAGCAGAGGCAGATATTGATGGGTATCTATGGGTTTGAGGTAAGCCTGATTTACACACAGAGTTTCAGGATAGCAAAGACGACATAGGAAGATCCTATCAAAAAAGGAGGAGGAGGAGGAGGAGGAGAGGAAGAAGAGAGTAGGAGGTATCCCAGTGACAAGATGAGTTAAAGATGAATTATGGGTAGAGGTAAGAAGCCAAGGAGCCATGTCAGGCAAAGAATCAACATGAGGTGACATGTGAAGGGATCCTGAAGATACACTAGCTTGGCGAACTTGTATTTAACCACCCTGAGCTGCCATTTCTTCATCTATAAAGTATGAATAGTCATGATATTAGGATTCATGTGTGGTAGCCAATACCTGTTATCCTAGCACTTGGATCGCTGAGGCAGAGGATTGTCATGTTGGCCAGCCTAGGCTATCTAGTGAGTTCTAGATCAGCCTGCACTACAGAATTAGGCCTCATCTCAAAACAAAATAGAAACCCCCAAATAAACAAGCTACATTACAGTTAATACAATAGATATACCATTATGTAAATCATGACTGCTTTGTAAGCCCCAATTGTTACTTGTTTCTTGTGCATTTCCCATCAGCTAAGTAATACATACACTGTGTTCAGGGAGGGTGAGCTGACATCCAGTTGCCAACATGATGTTCTTCTCCTCCAGAGGATGAAAGAAGATGCTACAGTGGAGAACGGTACAGACGCAGGGAAAGCTAAAGGGAATGTGTTAGGTTTTAGCTGCCCTCGAGTATCCATTGCACAGAACGGAGAGAACTGAGATCTTTTACGGCAGCGTGACTACACTGGGGCTGAACATTCACAAGCCATTTAGACTCCAAAACCATACATCTGGGAATGTTATTAATTGCCACTCAGATAACTCCCAATTGGTTTCTCTTCAAATGCACTGCGATTCTAGCCTCTTGACCCTCCAGCTGCCTCTGGCCTTTATTTCCTTCATTATGTAATAACTGCTTTCTTCTAGTCAGCTCTGGTGACTTTACTCCTTGTCTTTAAAAAAAGAATAATCAACTTTTCAACATATAGCCAGGATAAGTCCAGGCTAAAAGTCAGAATTCTTTAGAATGTTCAAAGGAACACTCTGCCATTGCGAGATTACCATTGCCACAAATACCACGTTGCCAACTTCAACATCTACTTAATGTTCCTCTCCAATGGGAAAATATTTTAAAATATTACTGGATCTATTTGTTCCTTCCTGGTTACTCTTGTTACTGCCAACTGCAGCCAAGAGCACCCTTGCTTCAGGGAAAGGCAGGAGTAACGCCTTTCATCCACAAAGGAGTCAGTGTTGAGCTTTGGACTTCCAAAACAGGCTCTTAAAATTCATTTCAGGGAAAATAGATGTGAAAGCCAAGATTTTTGTTAGGGAGATCCAGGCTTTGTTGAGTGAAGATTTCTCTAAGATTCTAAGGGAAGAAAACAGGGTAAAGTATGTATTATAGAGATAACCATGGAAGATATTATAGATAATATGGAAGGCTGGTGATGCACTGTGACATATGGTGGTTTCCTGTATAATCGAAGGCAACAGATAAAGCAAAACCAACCTAAAAACATGTCCTGGGCTTAGGGTGGAGACTTGAGGCTGTGGCAGAAGAAAGCTAGTGAAGTAAGCCGGGGGTGGGTATGCTGAGACTTAAGTCAGGTGGAGACGAGGGCAAGGCAGGGAGAAAGGAGATTTTCTAAGTTGTGGAAATCCTGGGGTCTAACCTGGGTCTCTGGAAGAGAGGCATATACCTTATGTCTGGTTCTTGGAGTGACTGGGGTCCAAGAAAAGTATCGTGCTTAGTTAGAGCAAAGCCTGCCGTGTTGAGTTTTCCCTCGACATAGCTTGGACGATACCCAGGGTCCCTAAGCCTTGTCACTGAGAAGGTCAAATGCAGGGGACCCTAGAGCTGGGATACAAACGGTACTGTTCTTGAGCTACCTTGCGTCTGGCCTTACATCCAGCTTGTGTCTCAATCAGATCATTCAACTTTGTATCTGTCCTAGTTAAGGTTTTTGTTGTTGTGATAACATACACAGGAGTACTTCATGACTTCAGAACCAATACCACTTGGGAATCACTCTTCCACATTACCATGTTTGGCTGCCCCTACACAAATTACAGCCTTAGCCCCACGCTGGATCTTCTGTGTGTTGACCCTGAGGAAATACTTCCTAGATTTCACTCAGTGACGTTCGTCCTCAGCCTTACATGACTAGTATTGTTTCAGCAAAGGAAAAGTTTGATTGTAGGGGTTCTGGTCTCTTGTTAACCACAGCTGATTTTTCAACCTCAACTGACTAGAACTATTCAAATACCACACAGTCTCTATAAGACTCTATAGGACTCTCAAATTTCTCTCTAAAACTTCACAGGCCAAGCCTCCTCCATCTGCACTGCGCTTCTACATTTCCACAACAGATTATTAAGCTCTCAACACTCAACAGTTTTTCTAGCCTAAAGTTCCAAAGTTCCTCACAATTGTCACATAAGAATATGATTAGGTCTGTCATAGAAATACCCACTCCTGGTACCAATTTATGTCTTCGTTGAGGTTTCTTTTGCTATGATAAAACACCATAATAATCAAAAGCAACTTGGGGAAGGAAAAGGCTTGTAACTCTCTGGTCATATTCCATCACTGACAGAATTTAGGATAGGAACTCAAGGTAAGACCTAGAAGAAGAAACTGAAGTAAAGGCTATAGAAGATAAATGTCCGCTGGCTTGCTCCTTATGGCTTGCTCAGTCTGATTTCTCATAGTACCCAGGATCACGTGTCTAGGGGTGGCACTGCCCACAGTGGCCTGGGCCCTCCACATTAATTCTTAATCAATAAAGTGCCCACTAGACTTGTCTAATATTATGAAGGCATTTTGCCAGTTAAGAACCATTCTTCCCAATTATTCTAACTTGTGTCAAGCTGACTTGAAACTAATCACCACAGAGTCAAAAAGTCTAGACTCTTTTTCATAGTTTTATTCCAAAAGCCTGGACCAAAATTGAACCTCTGAGCGTACTTCTCAGTTGAACAAGTTTACTTTTATATAACCTGCATGGAGTAAAATTTTGCAGCGTCTTCCCTACTTTCTGATTATACAATGTCCTATCTCTGCTCTGCAAATATTTACAAGACACCTTGGATTGTAGCCTTAGTGATTGTGCTGCGATATAATTTATATATAAAATATTAAGTTACATTTTTCTTAATAACCAGCATATTTGTCATTTGGCAGAGGAGACTTGGGAATAAAGGATTTAATATTTCGAATTCATATAATGGGACCCAAAGGTTAGTTGGATTAAGGCTTCTGCCCTGGGATATGCTGTATGTCACAGCTCCTCCTCAGCATCCGTAGGATTTTTGCAGACATCATTATAAGGTAAACTCTTCTTTTGTCCATAAATCATGCTGGCAGATATTGTTACCTCAGGGCATCCATGGAACTCTTCTATGTGGTCTCCAAACTGCCACATCTACTGAAACCACTTTGAAGAGTACTGTACTGTCACTGTGATTTGAGCAGTAGTGCCTGGGATAGAAGCCACTGCCTGAGTTAGCTTTAATGTTGCTGTGATCAGCCATTGACCAAATGCAAGTCTGAGAAGGGAAGTTTGGCTGATAGGTTCCAGTCCATCACCAAGGGAAGCTAAAGCAGGGACTTTGACAGGAACTTCGAGGCAGAAACTTGGAGTCAGGAACTAGGAGGCAGGAACTTGGAGGCAGGAACTACAGCAGAGGCCACAGAGGAACGTTGCTTACTGGTTTGCACTCTGTGGCTTGTTTAATTTACCTTCTTATATAACCTAGGACCACTGTGCGCAGGGCTGGCATCACTCACTGTGGGCTGGGCCCTCCCATGTTACTTCATGAAGAAAATGCTCCACAGACTTGGATACAGGCATTCAACAGAGGCATTTTGTCAATTGTGGTTTTTCTTCCGGATAACTACAGCTTGTGCCTAGTTGACAAAACAAAGCAGACAACAAGAAGTTAACCAGCATGGCCAGGACAAGTCTCACCTTTGGAACATCAGAACTCTGTCATCCCCTGTTTAGATACTGAGAGAAGAACTTTCTCCTGGTTCGGGGCCACATATTATTACTACAGACTCCTAAGTCTTTGATGTAACAATTCCATAGGTTTCTAGTTAACCTTTTTACAGAGAAATGCTTCGTATGGAATTCTGTTTGAACTCCATCTGGCTTAGGCCTCAGCAAAGTCCTTCTTTCCTTTTCCAGATACCAAACAGCAGCAGACATGGAATTCCCACCCATATCAACAATCCTAATAGCCCTAACAATGGACAAGCCTACCAAGCTGCAGGGGGCCGCTCACAGACGCGGTTCTTCCTTCCTCTAAATGTTATGTTTCAAAATATGGCATATATGATGGACTAAAGAATCACAATATCTGGAAAAGGAGTCTCTTCCTTCCCAGAAAACACAGAGGTAGACAGGAAAAGAAAACTACGTTAGAGAATGTGGTCTGTGGAATACGCACGGAGAAAATCTGGATGCTGGCTGCCATGAACCCTCCTACAGTGTTCCCTGAGGTACCTGGAGCCTGTCTTCTGTCTCCCTATGGATTTTTAGCCACTGGCATCATCATTTATTCCCTTGTCATTGGCTGTGTACTTCAGAGATAAGCATCCTGTCTGGTTTCTGGATGAAGAGTTTGTTGTATGTGTGACTGTGTCTTCCATCCCTCTTCTGCTCAACAACACAGGCCACACTTCAAGTATCCACACCAGACCTGACCCTAAATGGCTATCACCCTTAATGGAACCCAGTAACTCCCAATTTGATCCCAGAGATTAAGACAATTCTTCTGGGTTAGAATTTTAAATAGCTTAGCATTGTGGAGAAAGTCATGGAAGTGACCATACAGTTCTGAACTGTAGAGTTGAAGTAGTTAACATTATAAATATACACAAAACTTATTTACAAACACAAAGTTTTATAGATACATAATGGCACATGATTGAAATTGGTTAATTCTTTCACTCTTAGAAGTTTAACATAAAACCCATATCCAGGCACTATGGCACACATCTGTAATATCAGTATTTGGGAAGCTGAGGCAGGAGAATAGCAAATTTGAAACTATCCCAAACAAACTAGTCACACCTTGTCTCAAAAAACAAAAACAAACACTAAAAAAATAAAGATAATTGTGAACACTTATGTGGATTTAAAGAACTTTTTTCTTGAACTGCTTAAGTAACAAGGCAAATAGAAAACAGAAAAAAATTTAAACCCTTTGTAAATCTTTTAAAAACTTTTAAATAAATTAGATCAAATTTATATTGAGTCCTTTTACAGTGTATACTTGAATATGCATAAAAAATATATATTTTTGCTGTTAATTTGAGAAATTCCCTTGATAGATGGTTTTTGGAGAGAGGAGAGAGACAGAGAGAAGAGAGAGAGAAAGAGAGAGAGACAGAGAGGGAGAGAGACAGACACAGACACACACACACACAGGAAAGAGAGAGAGAGAGAGAGAGAGAAGGTATAAGAACAAAACAAGGCTTTGTATATCAGTCACAAGGACTGGTTTGTTTTTGAAGTAATTTTAAGGAAGTTGAGAATCTTAAATCTGCATTTTATATGATATTTTGTCAAATTTTCTATCAATGAAGTTTTGCTTTTAGCAAATAGAATATAATCTTTATTAACATTAGTGAATCTATTAGGAGAGTTTCAGATTATGTAGAAAGGAAAAAAATAAAAAACCATAAGGTCCACGTGATTATAACTTATTCATAGGCCTTGTTTCCAGAAGGCCAAATACAAATTCCTCATTTACCACAAACCCCAAATGTGGGAAGAAGATAGCTGAGTCAACAGGAAATAAAGGAGACAACTCTCTAATTCTCTGTGGAGAATTGAAATGCTGCTGTCCCCACATAGAGACTCAGACAAGACTTTGCTTTTAGGAGCCAGAAGCTGCCTGATTCTGTATTGCTTAGGCGGGGAGCACAAAGACACAATGGAGCTCACTATTGAAAGAGTTTATTTTTTGCACATAACCTATGAAGTGCTGCTGCAGCATACCGGTGCACCCATGGCTCAGGATGCAAACACCATCTGGTGTGTCCAGCTAAGGGTTTTAAGAGATAAGAATTCTAGTTGAATAAATAATAATCTTGCCCAGGAATTAAATTAATATCATTGTGATAAAGCTGGATCCAAGGCTTCAGAAACCACTTATAACAATCACTAGTGTGATCCCCATGTCTCTCGGTAGGACTGCAGAATCCAAATTATTATTCTTAATAGATTCAGACACTCAACCACAGAGGTTAAATGATTCACCCAAGGTCAGAGAAGCTTGACTCTCTCACTGCAAAGCAGAGCTCAAGTCTGATCACTGCAAAGCAGAGCTCAAGTCTGAGATCTGCACGCACGCCTGTCTCATCCCATAGGCCCTTCCAGTGGCAACTTCCGGTCAAACCTCGAGAGTTTGGTTCTATTGCTGTTCTGGGATGCACATTTCTGGACGGTGTTGTTCTTCTGCTAGGATCCTGTCTGTTGGCGTTTCCAACAGTTTTGCAAGATGACAGAAACTGCCCACTGCCCCAGGTACCTCACTTGTATCTCATTTTGTTTCAGTGTACCCGTGTGGGGCATGCACTTGAGTGCACTGGTGTACAGGCTCTGATTCCAAAGCAGAACTCTGGGTGTCTTCTTCCATCACTTCCTGCCTTAGTGCTTTGAGAGCCAATCTTACACTAAATGGAAGCTCTCTGTTTAGACTAGGCTGGGGGGATCCATCTGTCTTCGCTGCACAATTCTGGGTTGTAGCATCCACAGCTGTGCCTGACCTTTTACAAGGGAGCAGAGTAATCAAACTCAAGCCCTCAGGGTTTCTGAGCAAGCACTCTTGCCCACTGGGCAAACTCACCAGCCCCTGGATAGCCTGTATCCATCATGCATATACTTTCTTAGCTTGTGTCCGTGTGTGTTCCGCATGCACGAAAATACCTGAAGACGAGAAGGTATTGGGTCACCTGGAGTTGGAGTTACAGATGTTGTGATGTTGCCAGATGTGGAGTGCTGCTGTAAACCAAACTTGTGTCCTCTGGAAGAGCAGTGAGAACTCTTAACCACTAAGCCATCTCTCCATCCCCTGTTTTCTTAGCTTTCATTTTAAAATATTATAGCTGTTCAGTAGCAGTACCTATCCTAGGACCTCATTAGTAAAGTGGTCCACAGTACTTCAGAAAGTATTGTGACTTTAGGGAAGGAAGACGTGAAAGGCTACAGAGGAGTGGCATCCATGTGTTACTATGGCAATGTTCTCAGTTATGAGATGTGGATAAAGAAAAAAACCATCTTACTGGCAGCTCACCAGCAGACTTGTTAAGGAAAAAAGCACATTATACATGGGAAAATCTACCTCTAAACTGCATTAAACCAACTAACAATCAAGATTTCCATTATGGGAATTTTTATTCAGACCTAGGTATTGACTCATTTAAGGGTAAATACCTTAGAGCATTATGAGAGATCCTGTGGGTCTCACACTCCTGCAAAAGTCTAGTCGCTAAAATGCTTGGTTAGAGTCTATGTATGTGAAGTCTAATACTTGTCTATTAACTTAATAATTAACTTCTATGATATGACCTATGGGTTTATTTGGCTTTGACATTGCAAAGAGTAGTTGATTATTGAAAGTTATTCTAAGAGGCTTTTCCGATCATCTCCTCTACTCCTGTGGTCTGTAACCACGGGCTTTTCCTCCCGAGCCTCAGTTCCCGAAATAATGATTCTGAGCCTTAATTATTTATGAATAAAGGCCTAGGTCATAAGCTTGGGCTTGTTCCTTGACTAGCTTGTAACTTAATTAAGCCGTTTATACTATTCTATGAGTGCCATATGGCTGGATACTTCTCAGTTTCATGCATCGGTCTCCTCAGAGTTCAGTGAATCTGTTCCCAAGCCTGACTCTACGGGAGATGTTCTAACCTCTCTCTACTGGAACTCCCAGCTCCTATTTCCTGCCTCAGTTAATAGATCACCAGCTTTTTATTGACAGGTGATACTTCCATACAATACACAAGAGATTCTCTCTACCATGGTCCTTTCAAATGTTGGCAAAATGAAGTTACTTCCATTTTTTTTTCCCTGGGGTCAGAATGCCTTCAAGCTGGGGACAAAACAACATTTTTGGCGAAATAGTCTAGCTGTCATCTATAAAGGTAAATAAAACATATTCACAATCAATGTCTATATCTGTCACAAGTTCTTCTTGTGACATTGGGTTACTCTTGTCATCGGATACAGGTTGCCTTCCAAGAGCCTGTTGTGTGCACAGCCTGGCCATAAGAGTAGTGTCATTGCAACATGACTAGGCTCCTTTGAGAGACATGGCCCCTGAACAACTTTAAAAGTTGAGATAAATGGGTTTTCCCTAATAAGTGCACAGAAGGAAAAATATTATGTACTTTAAACGTTTTAGGGACCAAGTTTAGTTGTAGGCAGAACTCTTTCTAATGGTTTCCAAAAAATAGTCAAGCCAAAATGTGCAGGTCATCATGTCCTCAAACTTCTATAAGTTACTCAGAAAGGAAGGGGTACGGAGAGCTGGCTAGATAAGAGGCGACCTGGCCCTTCCTCTGCCTGTGTGGGATGGCTTACCGTCGCCCAATGTTTGCTTTGGTTAGAGAGACAACACACAAGTGAAAAACACTGAAAATCTGGCTTCACTCGGGTAAACAGAGGCAACATTAATGCAAAATAACAGTTCCCATAAAATAGAAGATGGTGCATCACACTTAAACATCTTGGTCTTTGATGTTAGATTATTTAAACTTGATACACTAACTGAAATATGATGCTTTTATTTTAAAATGCCAACACTCTATATTTTGAAGGCTGATTTCAGAAATCCTAGTGCAATGGACAAATCGTACTGATCATATGACTGATTATAAAGAGACAGAGAATAAGGAAATGATCTCTCTGCTTCGATTAGAAACAGTCCATTGATGGGCTAGAGAGATGGCTTAGCAATCAAGAACCTTTACTGCTCTTACTGAGGACCTGGGGTTTGTTCTGGGAGCCGAATCAGGTGACTCACAACCAACTGTAAATCTAGATCCTAGGGGACCCTGCACCCTCTGATCTCCATGGACACCTGCATGTACATGGTACACATAAACTCACACAGGGACATACATAAAAAAAAAAATCCTTCAATATTTGATCCCAGTAAATTTACCCTGTAAAAATGGATGCAACTATTGAACAATAGACTTCACCATTGTTAAACTGTAACTATAGTATCTAAATATTAGTAATATTCCAGTGCATCGAATTATATCTATAATCTTAACAGTCAGGAACTCAGAAGACTGAGACAAAAGGAACTGCAAGTTTCAGGAACATTCCACCCTTAGTTCATTCCATGGCTGGGCAGAAGCAACCCAGGATTATCCTATGCTAATGTTGAATGCTAGAAAAATTGTTCTAAGAATGAAGGATACGTCATTTAGAACTGTAAGATTAAACCTAACATGTTCATGAGATTGTTACACAGCGAGAGAGTAATGAAAGCCACTCTGGTTGTCTCTGTTGACAGTGGCATCCACTAACATTTCTTCTGGAGGTAGTCTACAGGTGGTATTTGTGTTTACAAGGGAGAGGAGTCCAGGTGTCTTGGCCCTGTCTCTGCCCCTCTCTACAGCAGCTGCACTGGAGGATGTGGTTTTTGTTGGCCCCGCTGTAGAGGCGTATTATTGTGTGCAAGGTGTAATTGGGTATTGCTTCCTGCCTCCAAAGCCTAATCTTTACAGTTTTTTTACCAGACAGATTGGGGACTTGAGCAAGGAGAGTAAAGAAGAGAACATGGCAGACCGTGTGTGACAGTAGACCACAGCATATGGCAACATGTATGCTTGGAACATACCAGAAAACACGACATGCCCTGAGTCATAATCTCTTTGCTTCTGTCATGTTGTACCTGATGGATGTTAACCTGCTTGACGGTTCCCTTTATCAAAGGATGCGGTTTCCATGGGACCGTGAGAAGAGCAATCTCTCTGCTCTCATATTGGCTGAAAAGGAGCAGTGTAAGGATGAGAGAGAGGAGTCAGTTAGTACCTAGAAGGGTCCCAGTATCCGTTGTTTCCTTCCCTGCTCAGTCTTGCTGAGTCTACAGTGGTGTGGGGTGGGGGGTGGGGGGGAGGGAGTGAACTGACATGCAGACATACCATATCTTTTGCCTTTCTCTAGATCCTGGGGGAAGGCTGTTTGGAGGACCAGGGAACAGAGCCCAGCACACATTATACTGTTATGCTAAGTACTTCAAGCCTTGCCTAGACTGGGGTAGAGTTGGAGTCAGGGCAATGGAAAGGTCTAGTTGCCAACTGCGCCCTCCTCCAAAGCGCTCCTGCTGACTCTCCCTGCTCAGCCACCCCTTTGTTCACTTCCTATATTTTCACTCAGATGTGGTTTAGTGTTTTCTTTCCAAGGCATATTTTGCATGGAAGAATGCTTTCAGTGAGCTGAGGCCCTAATTGCCAAATAATGGTTGCCAAAACATGTTATTTTGGCTCGAGATGGTACATAGCAGGAGGCGGTTTCCCCTCCTGAAAAAAAAAAAAAAAAAAAACCAAAAACAAAAAACAACCCTTCCTCAGAGCCCAAAGGCCATTTACAAGGTCGCAACATCCAGGCCTCCGCCATGCCACGGTGCTTCCTTCAGTGGGTGAGGGTGACCACCGTCTCCAGTCATTCACAGCCTCCCCGAGTCTCTTCCGGTGTCTGAGGAGGGGTTTGTCTCCAGTCTGGCCTTTGGCTGTGGGCGCTGGGCTGAAGGAAGCCGCCAGGACTTGTCTCCTCCCCAGCCCCGCCACAGGCTGCCTGCTCCACCACCCGGCGAGCGTTCCCACCCGGCGTGCTCTCCGAGCGAGCGAGAGCGGCTGCCAGCTAACTGCAAACACAAGCCGCCCAGCAAGCACGGGGATTCCAAATAGAGACAAATCTGGGGCCCCAGGGGGAAGCTGGATGGAACTGATCAGTATGAGAGATATATCACTGCTAATTAAGTCCGGATCCCTGGCTCCACTTGAAACAAACCAGGGAGGGATCAGGTTTTGAGAGCAGGTGCTGACTGGCTGCAAAAGAGGAGTCCATCACTTGAGGAAAAGGTTCTGCGCGCAGCCATGGGGGGGGGGGGGGGGGGGGATAGAGGCTGGGGGGGGGTGCACAATGGGACAGCGACCGGGGAGCCCAAGGCTGTTCTGAGACATTTTATTACCGGACAGAGTCACGAGATTGGACTTTGTCTTAGGATATGAAGGAACTTGTGGTAAAACAACCCTTTAAAATAAAAAACCAAAACAACAACAACAACAAAACAAAACAATAAAACCCACTGCTGTAAGCAAAAAAACTCTGTGCCTGCTTCGTTCTTTTTTTTTTTTTTCTTTTGATAGCTGACTTACTTTCTTCTCAGATGGACAATGGAGTTAATTTAGAGGCGAGTAAACACTTTCCTGGCGACGCCAGAAGCAATTTCATTAGGGCCCGGACAATATGGGATTTGTTGCAACTCAGATGCTGGTCCAGTGTGGGCCCCACAGCCACCCACCCACCCGGCTGCCTTCCCAGACTGCTGGGGAAAAAGAAACCCTATTCTGAGTACCAGTGAGTAAATAAACTTAACAGCATATACTTCAGGGAAAGGGAAGTGTGACAGTTATATTCACGAGGAGGAAATACATTTGTAAGGATCTAGACAGCACATGCTTTTTTTTTTTTTTTTTTTAAATCTCCAGGAACATTCTCTTCACACTTGAAATTATTGTTCTCTTTTACAGCCAACCTGGACTGACAGTGTTCTCATCTGAAGGCTCTGCCAATTGATCCACGGTGATTCTACGAAGTAGGTGTGGCTTAGGAAGGTTACAGTGACCAGAGATTTGAATGTCAACAGAGCCCATCTCTTCCAACAAAGATGTTCCCTCTCCTCTGAGCTCCAGACTGCTACAATAATAAAACTGCTTTTTAGATACCAAATACATTGAATGAATGAATGAATGAATGAATGAATCTTGTGATGTTAAAGATTGGTTTTGCTGTGATCTGAGAAATTCTTCGAATACGTGCTAAGTCTAGTATTCTGCAGGTTTCCTATTTGGGGGACAATATTTGCTTAAAACCATCATTCTGAGGCGCTTCCTTTGATCTGCATCTTGTAGCAGATCTTAATCCTGGTAGCATCAGGCCACACTGGGTACATTTTTAAGAACCTGCAGGCAAATTGGCTGAAGTTGCTAGCAGTGACTCCAGGAATCATTATCAACATAATTTCCTTTTTTCTTTGACCTGTAATTTTTTCCCTTTCTTCATACCCTGGTCTTCTGACTACTCTTGCTATTGAGAATCTACTGCTTTGAGTTCCGTCCCTAGACTCCGAGCGCGAGGTTTTCTCTGGACCATATTCTGGTTTTCCTGCTATTTATTAGTTTTATAGAAATAGAGATGAGTGCTCCCTTGTGTCTGTCTTTGGATTGTGGACATCAGTTCATCCCTAAACAAAGAAGAACTTGGGTCCTTCTTAGCACCCAGAGTTAAATGTTTGCAAAGTACTGGTGTACATGAGAGGCATCGTCTCATAAATAGTTATGAAGAGAAAGACGTATCTATCTACCATGGTGATGTGCTTCCCTGGGAGGAGAAGGGGTGGGAACCGAGGTTGAAGCAGAGTTGGAAATGCTCAAGGGAAGGTTTCACGGCCTATTTTAACTCTAGTTGTCCCTGCTGGCCCCATTCCATTGTCCATTTTGTCCTCTCCAAGAATATGACTCCTGTTGCTCCAATGAAGAAGCCCTGTGGCTTTTAGTCAACATGGTTTTGTCAGAAGACTTTGCTAGTGGCTAGAACGTGTGTTCTACAAGTAAAGGCGAGAGCCTCAGCTAATGCTGGATCTGTAAACCCCCTGAATCTACCGATTTCTGGAGTACAATTGTGGCTGGGTTTAATTGTCTTTTGGCTGTGTGGATTCTTTGTTTTGTTTTGTGTTTTGTTTTCAAGACAGGATTTCTTTGTGTAGCCTTCGGTGTCCTGGAACTAGCCCTGGAGATCAGGCTGGTCTCGAACTCACATAGATGCGCCCACCTCTGCCTCCGAGAACTGAGACTAAAAGATATGTTCCACCACTGCCTGGCCAGCCATATGGATTCTTGCAAAAAAGATTTCCTTCACTCTTTAGAACTTTGACCTTTAAAATCAGCCCAAGGAATGTAAGAGAGCTGCACATTTTACCAAACTGATGTAAGATTTGTTTAGAGCTTCAGGGGGAAAAAATAGGAAAGAGGTACACATTGCATTTTTACAAGAGGCCTACTCAACAGCATAGGATATGATGACAACAGAACAGGATTGGGCGGGATGCGTGCCTTGGCTCTCAAGGGGCTAAAATCAAAGAAGTGAGCAAACCTCTCTGCATAAATCCCTGCCACCCGCTCTGATCAGGGAGATTATGGCCTTTAAGGCCAGTTATATATTCTTAAGGAGAAATGCCAGGCAGGGTCTTGTAAATGTTTGTGCCTGACAAGATCTTAAAATAGACTTGAGTGAGTGACCACATGGCAGTGGGGTAAGAGCTTCATACAGTTTTATTACCCTCCTATGGGCAAATATTTGCCTCCTGAGACACACCCACTCTCTCCAGAATAGTCTATTGTAAACAACGGGCTCCCTTTTAAAGAGCTGAAATCTTTATGATGTTTGGGAACACTGAAACCAAAGGCTAAACAGCTTATTTGAATCTTGTCTTTCAGCCAGGAAAGCTCACCATTTGATTTTTTCTCTCCTCTTTCTTTTCACTGACTATGCCCAAGGCATGTTCTAGAAAACTAACATTGGCAAGAGTTCCATGCGCCCTTCCACTTTTATTTCTGGGGATGACAGAGAGTATTTTAGAATTTCCCAGGTGGCTCTAATAGACCAGCATCCTTCCTGGCTTCTCTGTCTTCTACTAGGAAGCAGCCTGGAGTCCCACTTCCTGGTCTGAACTGCTGCATAGAAAGAAGTGTGAGAACTTACTGGCAGGATTTAACTCCACAGGATTTCTGCCTGACTGTTTGGAAGGCTTGCAGAAATGTAATGTATCTCTAGCTAAAAGTGTCCTTACTTAAAATTGTGTGCACATAGTCTCATTACTCCTAACTTATGCAATTGCAAAACCATTTGAAGTATTTAATTATCTTCCCTTGGTTCCCTTATTAGAGCTAAATACAGTAAAAGGATGAGTTGGAAAAAAACTGAAGAAAAGATAATATATCTTTCCTAAATATGTGCATGTATATGTCTGTCTGTTGGCTATATTCGTACCCACTTAGAGTTAATTTGGGATTTATTTGGAACATTTAATATTATTCCCATTGTCAGAATTGACTAAGTCTAACCAGACAATTCTGGCCTCAACAGGAACCATATGTGTTCCAACTAGCTTTTAATATTAGGAAGGTCAAGTTGATTCTTATGTGACATCTAAAAAAAAAAAAAAAAAAAGTCTTGGCTTATTCACCATGCTTCAATTCTATCAGAGGAAACACTGCCTTTGCACCATTGTAAGCTTCGTTTCCCAGTGTTCTTGTTCACCCTGTTGGGTCACAAGCTCCATTGTGTCCTATTCACTGTTTGATTGAAATCATATCATGTCTATGTCTGAGAACCAGTAAGACCTATCATCGTGAAGATCCCTTAGAGCTCACTTAAGAAGATATCCTAAACCTTTGGAGTTAATTTCATGAGGATATGGACAGAACAAGAAGGGCCAGAAGAGAACAGATTGTCAGTTCTAAGTGAAGTGGCCCAGGGAAGTCTGCAGCAGAGGAAATTCACGTTCGGAAAGATGGGAAATGTCCGCTGGTGCAACCAACATCTCAGGCAGACGAGAGTTCAACTCCACTTACTGTGTGTGGACCTTGGGAGAGCCACTTCACAGCTTAGCAGAGGAAATACTCCTTTTGGACCATTGCACATTCTCCTCCCATGAACTGTAATTCCTGCCCCAGAAGCTTACTTGAAATTGTGGACAGAGATGCATAGGAAAATATTCTGCTGTTGAAAAGCCCTCTTCAGATGACCTATGTTCTTAGAGAACCTACGAATCTGCTTGATTCTATAGGAACTTTCTGGGCCACTGAAGGTGGTTGCTTAAGTGATTATATATTGTATGTGTGTGCACAAGTGTCCTATTCACTGTTGGATTTCAAATTATGTCTATGTCTGAGAACCAGTAAGACCTATCATCATGAAGATATACATATCATCTATATGTATACAACATACACATATGGTGTGTGTTGTGGTGTGTGTGTGTGTTGTGTGGCATGAGTGCGTACTTCTATTAGGCTAAACAGTTGCTACAAGCAGATGTTAAGGTGTAAGAAGCAGAAGATAATTTCTTGCTCACTTAGAAGCCCAAGGTGAGCGCTTGTGATCATGAGTAGTTTTCCTCCAGTCTGTCTGTGTGTCCAGAAACAAACGGATAGAGGCTTGCACTAAGTATCTAACAGTCTTTACCATCATGGTAGCATGATACCTGCTTCTGTCCGATAGATGTGAGGATGTAATTTATCAACTCTATAAATATCTCTCCAAAGCCAAAAATCCATATAAGCAAATCACATAATAGAAATACGTGTAGGGGATAGCTCCAACTCGTCTTCTGTGTAAAGCAGTCCCAGGATTAAGAGAGGACAAAAGCCGTTGAGAATTTCCCTGGAGAGAATGATCTTGGCCTCTGCCCCTTGCTTGTGGTCTGCAATGGCTCTAGATGAGGCTGGCTAAAGAAATGGCTGCTCAGAGTCAGAGACTGGCAGGAAGGCAACAGACAGGCCTTGGATTCAGTTTTATGGATCCACCCATCTCACTTGGTTATGTGTTCTCCCAACATCTACTACTTCTCTGTGTTCATTGCCTTTCCTTCCCATGAGCTCTGGCCACTGAAGGCTCTACAGACAGGAAAAACAAAAACAAAACAAAAAAAAAATGTCATTCCCTGCTCATCATAAGATACCAGATGACTATGATTTCTGGGAATATCAACAATCTAGAAATAGAACTTACCAGTTCTGTCCAAGAAAACGGAAATGGTGAGAGTTTTAATTTTATCTGTTTAAACTATCTGTTTTCAATTTTCAAGTCCTCTCGATAAGCCTCCTACTTTTAGAATACTCAACACCTGGCACCCCGAGTGGGAAAGAAGACAAAAGCTACAGCTTGTGGGAAGAAGGAAGGGGGGAGCCCGCAGAGAGGCCAGACCAACATCCATTTGTGTGAGCTCCTTTGTTTTGGTGACATAATACCCCATGTCAGTTCCTGGTATACTTGTGTTCTGGTGTACCCGCAGTAAAAACAATGCTAGTTACTAGACATGCAGAACATGTACATGTACATGGCAACAGATAATATCATGTGCCTTTCTAATGACAAAAAGTTTTTAGAAAACTCCTTGAAGGCTCTGGTTTTGTATGTCAAGGAGTGATTAGGTCAAGCGGGTGAGCCTGTGATCTCTCAGGTTGGGGCACCTTTCACAGCTGCCTAAGTTCTGGCTCAGTGTAAGGCAATCTCTGGCCTGGGTGTTGAAACAGAAGTTTGGGGAAGCCCCAGAGGAGGAGAAAAGGACCAGGCTTGTCCTGAACTGCAGCCAACATTCAGTTGTTGCTGGCACTGGCCTCCCCTGGCTGGTTGTGCTTGAAGACCATTTGGCACTGTGGCCTGAGATGAATTCAACTCCGCAATATAATTGTTGACCCCTGGCTGAACACGGAGATGAGAAGATGCCCAGAGCATCTGCCTCCAGATACTACACCCAAGACGCCGAGAAAAGCTGTTGCTAGTGGTGGCTTTAAGCACCGACACTGGGTTTCCCCCAGATTCAAGAAAGATGCAGTTCTTTCTTGATGTGCACAACCTTCTAAAGTTAAACATCTCGTTTTAAAAGGAAAGTATCAAATGTTCTGGCCTTGACCAAAGACACTTCTGATGGACATCCTGATATTGAATTGATTATGTTGATATAGAGGCTCTGTTAGGGTAGATGTCTAAACGCTGGCCTATGCATTTTGCTTCTGTGTGCCCAGTTGCAGGTAGTCAGAGACCTGCCTTCTCCTCTTTCTGAAGGATCTCTGGGATGACTGGCCCCCTCCTTAGCCCCCTCCCTCCCTCATGCAGGTGTTACAAAGGGGTGACCAGTGGTTCAGCTCCCCCTTTTGCACATTATAATGTGGGTGGGAGACTGAATTCAGATCCTCTTTCTTGTGCAGCAAGTAGTTTATGGACTGAGCATTTTCCACCCTTTAGTACTATTTATTTATTTATTTTTCATTTCATATGTATTGGTGTTTTGCCTACATGTATGTCTCTATATCTGTGTAGGAGTCTCAGATCCTCTGGAACTGGAGTTACAGAGAGTTATGAACTGCCATATGGGTGCTGGGAATTGAACTCAGGTCCTCTGGAAGAGCAGCCAGTGCTCTTAACTGCTAAGCCATCTCTCCAGCTCCAGCCTTTAGTATTCTTAACTGTGGGTGAGTATCATAGAAATTAAGCTCGGCCAAAGTGAGGCAGTGGTTGTGCACACCTTTAGTCCCAGCACGCGGAGGCGGAGGCGGGGGCGGGGCGGAGGCGGAGGCGGAGGCGGAGGCGGAGGCGGAGGCGGAGGCGGAGGCGGAGGCGGAGGCGGAGGCGGAGGCGGAGGCGGGTAGATCTCTGTGCGTTTGAGACCAGCTTGGTCCATGTAGTAAGCTCCAGAACAGTCAAGGCTGCAAGAAACTCTGTTGAAAAACAGAAGAAGAAAAAGGAGGAAGAGGAGGAGGGAGAAGAAGAGAAAGGAAGGAAGAAAAAAGGAAGAGAGAAGAAGAAGAAAGGAAGGAAAGAAGAGAGAAAAAAAAAGAACTTAAGCTTTTCCCATAGTGCTTCTAATCATGAAACATGGAGTGATTTGGGGGTTCACTGGTCAGCCACTCTAGCCTAATGGGTTAGTTCTAGATTAGTGAAAAACCCTGTCTCAAAAAATAAGGTAACAAGCAATGTAGAAAGACAGACAAGTAAGGCATGTGTACCTGCACACACATACACATACAAGGAAAATAATATGCCATTTGAAAAAAACCTAAATTTTAGAGTTGTTTTCACTTCTAAGACTTTTTTTAGATTTATTTATTTTGTGTGTATTTTTTGTTTTGCTGCAATGTGTACATGTGCCATACGCATACCTCATGCCAGTGAGGCCATGCAGAGGCTGGGGATGGAGCACGGGTCCTCTGCAATCTCTGCAAGAGTAAGTGTTCTTAACTGCTGAGCCAGCTCTGCAATCACAGACTTTGTACAGTCTTCATGTCCCATGAGGAGAAACATGTTGGAGGAGGTTCAGGTGTCTTTTTTCTCCTGCTGTTGCCCTTTTTGGTCATTTTGTATTTTGCTTTAGGCCAACTGGAATCGGGGTGTGTGGGGGTGGGTGGTGGGATTCTGGGTAGAGAGGTTTTGCCGCATAGAAACAAAGCAGGAGACAATAGAGGTGAGGGGAAAGATTGCGAACAGAGAGTTCTAGAAAAATGTTTATATGTCTGGCTTTGTTGATTTATCAAGAATCAGACTTGTCACCAAGCTTGTCCTGTTTCCCAGGAGCACAGTGAAGCCATACTTCAACCGGCGGATGGCTGCCTATGGCCACCTCTGCTGTCAAAACTTCTCTGTTGTCTTTCTCCCTCCTCACTTCCCTGTGTTATTATTTCCATTTGTGTTCCATCTCAACTACTGCTAAGTGCCATGAGGTCAGGACTGCGCATGCCTGGCCCTTCCTTTTAGTATTTAGCTCACCTTCAAACTCCCAGTAGCTATTTTAAAGATTACTGTTGGAAAAACAGATAACATTTGAAACTTATGAAAATCTCTATGACCCCTTGGTTTTTAATCCTCATTTTCATACTTTACAATTTGTCTTTTAATATTGTGTGTGTGTTTTTCTTAAGCAGCAGTAGGAAAGTTAAGAAAAACATAAAAAAAAAATAAAAAACCCAACATAAATAACAACAAAAAGACAAAAAAACCAAAAAAACCAAAATAACACGTGTAATCTAATCACTGAATAATATCCTCTTCTATTATTTGGTTATTTCCTAGCAAGGTTCTTTTTTTCTGTAATTTTGTAGCAAAATATATGAAACAATTTTGGTGTGTTCTACTTTATTGCTTGCAAACATACTAACAGTTTTCTATGCTGTTATTTAAGAAAATGTAACATTTATAGTTAACATTTAACCCCATGTTGTAAATCATTTGCCTTATTGTGTATCATATGAATATTTTGTAATTTATTAATTAGTTAGAGTTACTTTCAGGTTGTAGAACGAAGTCAAGGTAACTGAAACTGAACGAAGCGGAGGATGGTATTTATTACAAAGTTAAAAAACAAAAGACGATAAGAATTAGTATAAAGCCAGGATGCTGAGAGACAAGAACCAAGTAGCATGTAGAGCTCTGGGGTAGATATTTTCTCTGGTTGGAAACTTAGGGCACAGTTAGGTGGGTGGTATTTGATTTGGGCACAGAGGAGATCTGAAATAAGAACTTAAGTTATTTTAAAGTGCAAATATGAGCTATGCTACAGTGGTCACTCTAACTAGATGATTTGATTCATTTTCCAAACTTTACTATTTTCAGCTACATGAATGTGAGGTTCCCTCTCTGTTCATCATTTTCAAGATCTTCATGGGTGTGTCCCATTGCAACATATGAGTACATCTAATTTATCTATTACTTAGGTTCCTTTTAAGTTTCGGAACCAACACAACCTAACTAGAGGCAAAACAAGGTTATTATCTTTATTATAAGGTATTTTTCAGCCCCATTTTGCAGACGAGAAAAAACAAGGCTTGAGAAGTTATGCAATCTTGCTCGTGTTCGCTTACGATTTTGACACGTGGAGCAGAGATTGGAGGCTGAGTTGGGTGGTGACAGTGGACAGAGACAATTTATCAAAATGAGCTATTTTACCAAAAGCATTGCTAGCCACAAGTGTCTACACATTGTCACAGTGAGCCTGTTCTATGGGGGTACACTCTGTTAGGACCCGCCAGATGGAGCTGGCAGGAAATAACTACCTTTCGGATGCTTCTTTAATGTGGTTCCTGAACAGACATCTGTGCTACCCATTGCAAAGAACTGGGGATTTCAAGTCAACTCTTGAATCTTCTGCGTGGCAGTTTCTCCCATAACGGCTCCTTGGTTGAAGATCAAAAGCCACCAGACTTCCTAACATGGAGTCAGCTTCTAATAAATGCTTTCTGCAGGGTGAAAGATTGGCCTGAGACCAGAGAACTATACACAACAACAAACAAAACAAAACAAAAAAAAAACAAAACAAACAAAACCCCAGCCTGAATGCATTTCTAGGTCTTAAGATGTACTTTATTATCCTCTCACTGTAAGAGTTATCATACTATCATATCAAGACAAGCCATTTCTACATTGTTCTGGAGTTTGCAAAAAAAAATCCTGAAATACCTCTGCAAGCTCATTCCTGCCTTCTCGCATCAGGGCTCACAGTGAGTCTGAGGAAGGCCTGGTTCCCCAGGGTCCCTTGGGCTCACTTGTTGTACACAGGGAGCCACCAACTGGAGGCAGCAGCCCCAGGCTGTTGGAATGACTGCCGTGGGTCTGTCTTTGAAGTCTTACCCTGCAGTTATCTCTCCTTGCACAGGCAGGCTGAAAGTGAACCCGTTGCATGCAGCTGTCACCATTTAAGCCAGCAGGCGTTTGAAGATGTGCCGCCCCCCACCCCTTATGAGGGAAGCCAGAATAGAACAAAGTGTGGTGTTCCCACGGAACCATCCGAGCACTTGATCAGAGTGTGGGCCAGCACCTTTTCCCCTTGATGGAACTGGGATATGGGAGAGCAAAGAGGAGAAATGGTGGTTTGTATCTGCTCCGTGCAAATGTCAGACCCAGGTAGCTTAGACTTTTTCATGGTTATGGCTCTGTGGGACAAAGCTGAGATGACAAATCTGTGGGAGGGAGAGCAAGGAGACCTCAGACTTTCTGGAGGATTTGTCTTCCTTGACATTTTCCTGTTTTTCTCCTCTGGATTCGGAGCATGTTGGAGAAGCCCAGCGCTCACTTCTACAGCTGCTAAATACATGAAATTCAAGGCTGGTGAGGTTCTTAGCATGGCTGTGGTTTGTGATGTCCTCACCTCGTCTTCGTCACTTAAGTTGACTTACTTTTCTCCTTCTGTGTGAGCTGGGACACCATCCTACCTCCTTCCCTGTCTCACTTCCAGACCTCCTCCCCGCCTCCTCCAGGAAAGAAGTGTCCAGAAAAGCACTCGCCCCTGCTTAGACCTCCCAAGTGTCTCCGACGCTTTTTCTCCTGGGTGAATTTCTCTGATGCTGCAAATCCCACACATGGAGAGCTGGCTGTTGGCTCCTGGAGAGCAATTCTCTGTAATGACACCAAGCCCAGGGACCAGGCATGAGCCAGGCGCTTGGGGAGCCGCTTCCTCCTTCCCTAACCAGCTGCCCCGCTTGCTGAACAGCCTCTCTGGCTGATTTCACCAAGAAGCCAAGTGACCAAGAGCAAATTGCTCATTTTCCAAGCAGAAATGCTGACAGAAGTAGAGCTGGGCTAAGCTGAGTTACAAATTGCAATCGGGCCTGGGTTGGAAGCTGGCAGTCTGCAGCAGGGCCCCAGGTTGTTTATGCTGGAAGAGCTGGAAGAGTCTTGTGAGGCACACTGGAAAGACACTGGAGGAATTCCTGGTATGAGAACTGTCTATCTCTGTATCTGCACATACCATGTGGCCACCCCGTTGGTGATCAGGGACCTTGCATAAAGGGCTTCAGGGCTCCCAGTCCTGAAACATCTCTTCTGCCACCAGTGCGGTAGCAATTGTGACTCTTGGGTGGAAGGTCTCACATCAGAAACTAGACTGATGTTGTTGGCCTTGCCTCTGACTCGAAGCCACCAGTTCTCTCCACTCTCCTAACTCTGGCAAGATCAGTAAATAGAAACAAACAAACAAAAACCCAAAGCATGCAAGTTTCCTCTTTATAATCCTCCATAGGAAATTTCACGAGTGGGATGATTCACACGAAGTGAAACAACAAAACTCATTTGATTAAGTTCTGACAAGCCTACGAAGAGTCCAGATGCTGATGGGAACAGGTCGGGGGTGTCCCTGTGCCTGTAGAGCAGAACACTACCAGGCCACCAGCAGTGACACCTATTCCCATGTTGGTATGTTAGTCCTTTCCAGAGCTCTGGAAAACACAAGGGGTTGGTGGGACACTCTTGCCACAGGGCCTGTCAAACTCACCATGAAGAAAACAACAACAACAACACAAAAAAGCCTTCAGCGTTAGAAAGCATTGCCTTAGTATGGGTTCCTACTGTTGAGACGAACACCAGGACCAAAAGAGCAGCTGAGGGAGGAACGTGTTTATTTGGCTCACACTTCCATGGCACTGTTCATCATAGAAAGAAGTCAGGACAGGAACTCAAACAGGAAGAAACCAGGAGGCAGGAGCTGATGCAGAGGCCATGGAGGGGTGCTGCTTATTGGCTTGCTCATCATGGCTTGCACAGCCGGCTTTCTTCTAGAACCCAGGAGCACCAACCAGGGATGACCCCACCCACAATGGGAGGAGCCCTCCCCATCAATCACGATTAAGAAAATGCCTACGGGACTTGCCTACAGGTAGATCTTTTGGAGGCATTTTCTCAACTGAGATTCCCTCCTCTCCAAAGGCGAGCTTGTGTCAAGCTGATAAAAACTATCAAGCTTAAGTATTTTGAGTATGAGGAGAATCCAGAAAAAAAAAAAAATGATGATTTGTGCAAGTTGATCCAGATTGCCCAAAAGTTGAGATGGTTGCTGGTTTGTTTCTTGGGGAAGACGATAGTAACACTGTATCGCTCTTGGTATATACTGTTATGGATTTGGTGAACTATGGCATACTTCATGGCTTCCATTTCAAACTTCTCAGTCGTGCACTTGAATTCCGTTAGTGACATCAGAACCAGTACCAGAGAGTTCAGACTGGGCCAAGTCGGTGGTTGGAATTTTTGCTTCTCCACTTAACAAATGTTACTTATCTCTCAGCGATATTGTAGTCTGACCCCTAAAAGCAAGACATCTACGTTTTCACAGAAAGCCAGTAAAATAAACTAGATGAAGCTTCTAAAGTAGGGGTCTAACTTCAATCCAACACATACAATGATCACCCAACAAATACAATCTGTTTGTTTTTTCCCATTTCACCGATACCAGGATCAATTAAGAAAGTGTAATGAAATATCCTTTTGAAAAATAATTATTAGAGACCTGAATCTGTATTTGTGACGAACTAGTTCAATTTGAGAAGAAAGGAGTAGACAACAGGCATAAACCCACACAATTAGTTGGGCTGGAGGTCTAGCACCAGTACCTGAAGCAGGGACTGGACCTTCTGGCAGTCACCTAGGAAGATGGTTTTCCTTAGAAAACCTCACTGTGCAATTTGGAGAATGTTCAGGGAAAGCTATCCTATTGCCTGAGAGTAATACAGTAGAGATGAAATAAAGGGTGGCCAGAAGCTAAACCCAGAGAAATGAGGTATGAGGGATTTACTCACAGGAGGGAAACAAGCAAGAAAACCTAGTTATTGGGGAGTCTGGAAGCATTCAAAGCAGAGCAATGCACATGTGGGACTCTCAGGTTAAGTCACATGTATAAACCTGTGAAAGGAAGACAATGTAGTTTGTTACAATACATAAGACAAGGGTTAGAGGCCCTCCTTGACTAGGAGAAGTTATCAGTGTGATGTCTGAGCATACCAAGGTTAGATCTAGACAGAGGGAGTTTGTGGATAGGTGAGCAACTGTGGGGAGGGAAGACAGGCTGAACCACCCAGAAAAGCATTGAAAAATGGAGTAACTTTAGTCTGAAAACAAGAAACTGGGATACAGAGCACAGTCATTTTATACACACACACACACACACATACTATATAATATATATTATTATATTATATATTTCATATATATATGAAATGTGAAAGGGCATACATTAGTCCAGGCTCCTGGGTACACAACAGATAGACTTTGGCTGACTGAAGAGAGAAATCTGCTTCAAGGTTACCAGGTGACTTGTAGGATTATCTTAAGACAAGAGAAAGCACAGAAGCGCTAAGAGTGGCTGCAGCAGAGAGCAGAGTTGTGGTCACACCAGAGGAACCAGCTAGCCAACACCTCCCTAGCACATCCTCAACTACATACTTGTGGTTGCTGCTGGACCTTCCCTGCATCCATGAACAGCCCTGGACTGTGTCTCTCTTTTCTCCACATTAAAAATCCAACTCGGAGCTTCCAATTGGCGACAGGAGCTTGTACTGGCTGTTAGGAAGTGAGCAGAGGGAATGCCCACACGGGAATGCCCACACCACCGACTCCCACAAGACAAAGCAGGGTCCTGAGTCCCTTACGATGCTGCCTGGAGAACCATTCCACCAGAAGATGGTCGGTGTCCTGGGCAGGCAGCAGACCAATAGGCAAAACTGGCATAATGCGTCACGAGGGCAGCTGGAAGAGGCTCCCCAAGGAAGTCTTCAAGATGTAGGAGGAAGATCCATGTTTGTAGGCAGCTGGTAAACAGATCTTCATTTAATCTCAAAAATATGAATAATTCAGGCGGGAAGACAGCTCAGTAGGTAAAGTGCTTGCCTTGCAAGCATGAGGGTCTGAGTTTAATCCCCAGAACCCACATTAAAAAAATAAAGAAGTAAAAATGAAAAGATGAGGTTTGTGGTGAATACTTGCGTTTTTAGTACTGGGGAGGCAGAGGCAGATAGATCTGTCGGGCTTGCTGGCACGCATGGTTGGTGAGTTCCAGGCCAATAAGATATCCTGTCTTTAAAATAAAAGTGGATGATGCCTGAGGGCAGTGTCTCCTGTAGTTTTGCTATGGCTTCCACATGCAATTCTACATAAATTAGTACACACACACATATTCCTTTCCCATGTTTTGATGAAGGGTCTTACTATGCTTCATAGGCCATTTTGAGCTCTTTGGCTGAATGGATTGAATGATCCTCTTGTCTCAACCTCTCAAGTGCTAAGACTATGGAGTATCTGCCTTGCCTGTTAAAAGATGCTTTTAAAGAGGAAAACCGGGTTACCATGATTAAGTTAGTCCACTCCCGACAGACGACAGGAACAGGATGGTACCTACTTGATGAAGATTTTCCCCTGCAATAATACATTGTCTAGT
Source organism: Mastomys natalensis (assembly GCA_021653895.1). Classification (NCBI taxonomy): domain Eukaryota; kingdom Metazoa; phylum Chordata; class Mammalia; order Rodentia; family Muridae; genus Mastomys; species Mastomys natalensis. The sequence goes on along the minus strand of JAJTUV010000053.1, from coordinate 1,290,342 downwards.
ATCACAGCAGTGTATTAGCTCCTAAATTATTCTGTTTGAAGCACAGAATAGTCTAGACACTGGCCTATGGATTTTGGTATCTCTGCTCTCAAATTCTGGACCCTGAAGGAACTCATATGTTCTGACACAAATCTGGGGAGACCTATGAATCCACAATGAAACAACTCACAATTGCTTTGATATAAAAGTTAATAAAACAAAAAACAGAAATCCCTTGACATTTTGTGGCACATTTCGAGGGTGGGTAGAGGAAGGCTTGGGGAGGAATGTGTCTTTTCTTTCCTCAAGAAGTAAGTGAAGTTGGCTATCTTAGCCCAGGCATAGGAAGGGTAGGAGGGTGGGAGGGTGGCCAGTTTCTGAGTGTTCAATTGGATTCTAAAAGCTCCCTGAGTCTGGCAGTTGGAAATCTACAGGGGCAGAGGAAAGAATGAGAGAATACTCCCCTTGTTCCTTATGCTGGGACCAGCATTCCCAACCTCTTCCTCTTCCTTTCCCATCCTCTCAGCCCCCAAAGTCTGCCCCGTGACTCAGAAACACACTTGGGATCACTGGTGTTGGGTCATTTTTCCTCTCCGTTCTGTGACTCTATGTTTAGGTTTATTTCTTCTCTATGGCTCAAAGGCATTCTCAGCTCCTGGGAGACCCTTATAAATTGGATGAATCTTAAGCATGTTCCTGGGACAGAGACTCCCGTCTAACCTTAGTCCTGAGAAATGGACAGGTGAGTGAGCATGGTGTGTGTGTTGTGTGTGTGTGTGTGGTGTGTGTGAATGTGTGCGCATGCGTGTGTTAGAAGAGGAAGAAGAAGAAAACAGAAAGCACAAAAGTTAAGATGTTGGGGACAGAAGGAATGGGGCAAGTGGGCTTCACTGACGGTGCCAGTGCCCAGGTTATGGGTATGGGGACTAAGGTGGGTCTAAACAGAAATTGGACCCTAATCTCAGCTCCAGAGAATGGTGTCAATCACCTAAACACTTGATCCCCAGGTGAGCGGAGGCAGGCGATGCCTCCCAGTGCCAACTGGAGCTGGAAGAGAATCCACTGATAAAGAAGTGTCTGCGCAAGGTTATTAGTGTGGATAATCACCATGCCCACTCGGCTTTTATTTGCATCCATGCAGTATCTTCAGCAAAGGAATTTTAAAGCAGTTGAACTGCCAGGCATTCCTTCCCTGCACATTTTAAACTGCCCGAGGAGTCTATCTTTTCAGATATTTACCATTTTCTGTTAAGAAAAATGCCTTCCCTGAAATGCGGACTGCTAAGGAAACTTATCTTTCCCTTCCGTCTTCAGGAGAACGTAGGCGATTAGCCACAGAGCCCTTCTGGGTCTAGCGGCAGACATCACACACCCCAGCTATGTGGAGTCCATTTGAATGGTACTGCAGAATAATCTCCAGAAGAGAAAAGCCAGCTTCCCATTGTCCTGGTTAAACACTGGTCAGAGGTGTGCTGTTCTGACAACAGCCAGGCAGTCCCAGGGTCCCTTACTATCATCTTCTTTATTCGTACTCTCCAGAAGGTCTTAAAACTTTTGGGTATTTTTGTTTTATAAGAAGCAGGAGACATTTGAACCTTTTCAATCCAAACACTGTGGGGAATTCCAATGTGCAATTCCAATCTCTAAAACATAGGTTGCACTTTCCACACACCAGGTTTTATAAAGTTGGCTTATTGAGTTGCAATAATCCTGTAAAGAAGTATTCTTTTCACTTCTATTCATGGTGAAGAAACAGAAAAAGTCGAATTCGTGGCCCAAGTCAACACAGCTGGTAAGTAAACAATATGGCTGTGGCCTGGATGCAGGACACATTCAGAAACTTCTGCTGGTATGAAATGGAAGCCTTAGGGCCCCTACCTACCTGCCCTGGACACTTCTCTTTCTTGTTTTACAGAACACACTGGCTCTATACAACATAGCCCAGAAAGCCAATTATCCAGCTTAACTTTCTTCTTTAAGGCCAAAGAGAAAGACCCAAAGAGGTAAGGTGACATTCCTGTGAATGTCAGAAGAGAAAACAAAGGTCATTTTCATCTTTCCTATAGACCTCCGTGATGCTGCCCTCCAGTAAGCCAGCTCTGGGTCAGGGGTGAGATGGGAGGGACAAAGAAGGAGGAGGAGGAGGAGGAGAGAGAAGAAGAGAAGAGAGAAGAGGAAGAGGAGGAGGAAAGGAGGAGGAGGGGGAGGAAGAGGAAATGGAGCAAATGTGAGGGCCTTAAAGAGCTCAAATAGATGCAGGAGTCTGAAGAACGGCTAGGCGATCAAAGAGTGCTTGGGAGGGGACCCAAATTAACTCAATTATGTCTTGCACTTCCTCCTGCTTATTATATGAAGCTTAGAAAAGGGTAAGGAAATGAGATCCAACTCATAAATTAAACTCATTCATTCCACAAATAATTACTGGGAGCCTACCATGTCACATATGATTTGCATTGGGCATGCCCCTTGTGTCACATCCAAGGTACCTGGGCACAGAAAAGAACAAGGGACTTCCCTGTCCTGGTGGAGCTTACATTCTGCCAGCTGTGGGTGGACCAATGAACCTGCATATCAAGCAATGGTCTTTCATAGGACAAATGATGGTCTGTAACTTAACCTTAAGGCAAGCGCCTTTGGCCCCCGGAAGGCCAAACAAGAGGATGGGTGACTTAGAATAAACTATCACTGTTTCTGACACATTTTGGGAACTGTGAAGGATGCTTGTGAGCCCGACTGCGTGTGTGTGTGTGTGTGTGTGTGTGTGTGTGTGTTGTGCATGCTATATAGGCAAGTGCATGTGGAGTAAGGTGTGCTTACCAGCGTGGGCAAATGTGAAAGCCAGAGGTTGATATTAAGATATCTTCTTCAATTGTTTCTCTGCTACATTATTTTGGGTCTCGCACTGAACGTGAAACTCTCTGTTTCTCTAGCTGACTGGTCAGCGAGTCCCCTAGGACCTCCTGTCTTTGTCCCACAGTGTTGGAGTTAAAGGAGTGAGCTGCACACCCAGATTTTTCAGTAAGTGCTGGGGATTCAGACTTAGGTCTTGATCCTTGTGCAGCAGGCACTTCATGCCCTGAGTCACCTGGCCAGCCCTATGAAAGGCATTAAAAAAAAATTCCAAGCCGGGTGGTGGTGGCGCACGCCTTTAATCCCAGCACTTGGGAGGCAGAGGCAGGCAGATTTCTGAGTTCGAGGCCAGCCTGGTCTACAGGACAGACAGGACTACACAGAGAAACCCTGTCTCGAAAAACAAACAAACAAACAAAAAAATTCCACAAACAGTTTTAAAACTCTCTACCTTATCTCAAATATGTGAAATAAATGAATGCTGCCTTTTGTGTTTTCCAAGGAATCATACAGAAAACATTTCAGAAATTGATAGCAATGATATCTGGATTGACTACACAGGCAGTGGTCTGTTATCACTGACTGGAACTCTACTTGGCAAGTTTCAAATTCACTTCTAAAGCCTTCTGGTAGAAGTGTAATAACAGACGGAGAGATGGCTCAGCAGCTGTTGCTCCGTCAGAGGACCTGACTTTGATTCTCAGAATCCTTGTCACCAGCTCAAGGGGATCCAACATCCTCTATGGCCTCCTCAGATACCTGAAGGCACATGAGTAGACATGTGCACACAGGCACAGACACAGGCAGACAGACAGACAGACAGACAGACAGACAGACACACACACACACACACACACACACACACATTTTTAAAAAGAGTTTGATAATAAACCCCTGCTGATCAATGCTATATTTTATGTTGACTAAATTACTCATCTGGAAGCGTTTGCTCTAAAATTACTGAAAACTGTGCTTGAAGAAATAAAGATAATTCTTTTTAATTTCACAACACTAACAAAAATTTAGAGATTCCCTACTCTTTGGGAACGAAATTGGTGAGGGCTTCATTCCTCCTGCTTCTCTCAGGCCTGCCCTCCCTCTCCTTTGGGTTATTAGCTTTCTACTGGGCGGCTTCTTCTTCTTCTTCTTCTTCTTCTTCTTCTTCTTCTTCTTCTTCTTCTTCTTCTTCTTCTTCTCTTCTCCTTCTCCTTCTCCTTCTCCTTCTCCTTCTCCTTTCCTTCTCCTTCTCCTTCTCCTTCTCCTTCTCCTTCTCCTTCTCCTTCTCCTTCTTCTTCTCCTCTCCCCTCTTCTCTTCTTCTTCTTCTTCCCTACTCCTTCCCTTTCCCTTCTCCTTCTTCCTCTTCCTCCTCTAAGAAAAATATCCAGGTTACTTTGAGGCTCATCTCCCCCCCCCCCCAATGCCACCAGCAAACTTCTGGGCTTCACACTTCTGTACTACCTAGAGTCACGTGTCATCTCTAGGCTAATCACTGCGGAAGTTGGGATTCCACTGATGGGTCTCCAGCTGGAGGATAAATAGACACTAACTCATTGGAGGAGAGGTGAGCAGATGTGGGAAGGACACAGTTCTATTTCAAAGTACTGTAACCTTCAAGGTGCTGGGCTCTGACCTCACGTCAGTGAATGATCCAGTCTAACCAGATACCCAGACAAATCCAAGGAACTTTCTTGGCACCACTTTTTTACTGTGAGATGTTACCAGGTTTTTGAATATTGCTTTAGATTTTCAGTAGGAGGCAATTAGGTTCCCACCCTTGACAGAACATACTTAAATATTTATGTAAAATGAAAATTGATCAAACCTTGTGTGCTAAACCCATTCTTAAGCAAGGGGCTGGGTGAAGGTGAGGGTGCAGAGAACTCTGTGCCATGTGGCCAAATTCCCTGTGGTCTGGAAATGTTCCCTGTAACACACTGTGTCTGCAACAGTTGCCAGCCTGGTAGCTGCCTCATGTGACAGGAAGGTCCCTGGGGCTGGAAGAGGTGGAAAGCTGAAGAGTAGGCCCAAAAATGGAATGCCTCACAGTCTGCCTGGGGCCATGGGCATGCTGGCTTGCTGCTAGACAGGTACACGTTTATACCTTGCTGATGGGAGCTCTCGCTGATGATCCTTCAGTGCTGTCTGAGTAACACTCATGAGCTGCGTTTTATAGTTTTCTAAATTATAGGATGGCACAGCGTAAACAGAGATCTTTGTCTTATTTACAGCCAGGCAAAGTCTGGTAGAAAGAAAGCATGTGAAATTTGATGCTCTAGGGTGATAATGTCAAATCTTATTCACTTAGATCTAATAAAACCAGGTCCCTGTCTTTAGGTCATCATTACTATCCATAATGTCGTCAGCTGTTAAGACAGTCACATGCATTGTTTATCCTTAGTTTGAGGTTCATGGTGACCTGGGAGAGAACTGGGAGAGGTTGAGGTTGATGGGGTAATGGTTAGGGATGGAGATAAAGATTATGCCATGAGCATTGTACTAAATTCAGTTCAGGGGAGATTATTGGATTCCAGTAAAACAGGTAATTCGGTCCAAAGTTCCTCTGTTACTGAAGGAAATGAGTAAGTGAATCTCAGATGCCTCCGGCAGGAAGAAAGCTTGTCACAGAAGAGAATAAGGTGCAGTTCACTGCTAAGGGTTGGCTCTTAGAATCTCCTCCCAGTAGATGGATGGAACTACAGACGCTCTCAATGGCAAAAATGGGCAGAACACTGCCTTATTTAAAGGTGCTCTCCAAATTCTCTCCAATTGAATTAGTCTCCAAATTCTCTGTCGATAACCAATTGTGTAGAACCATGTTTAAATTTCAAAACCATTCCACTTAGGTGGAATTTGAATAAAGAGGAAACAAGAGCCATGGTCTGCTCAGTGGTGATGGTGGGGTTTTTTTTGTTTTGTTTTGAGTTTTGTTTTTGTTTGTTTTGTTTAAGAGAGCTTTTTTAAAATCACAGCTAAGTGTTAGCTAGCTAGCTTAGAACAAGAGCCTGTCACCACCGCACCCCTTCCCTCCACCCCTCAGTTAAAGCAGACCAAATTCTCCAGTGGCTTCAAAAATTGCACATAGACCATGAAATGGGAATTTTGTTTAGGGAATTTCAGGTGTGGTGTTTTTAGAATTTTTTTTTTTTTTTTTTTAGCAAGTAATACTTTCAATGTAATTGCTTCAGTTAGGTTAACAGATCTATCACAGAGAATCCGAGCTGGTTCTCTGAAAAGCCAGGATTCTGTGGCTTTTGCTGTGTGGCTGTGTGGCTGTGTGGCTGTGTGGCTGTGTGGCTGTGTGGCTGTGTGGCTGTGTGGCTGTGTGGCTGTGTGGCTGTGTGGCTGTGTGGCTCCACCACGCTGCTGCTCTGCCTGCCTCTGGGAATTTGTGATGTGTGTACACCGGCACTCAGCAGGTTGGAGGCTGAGGATGCCCTCGCGAGGGCTCAGCCAGCTTGGCACGCTCTCAGTCTTGGGAAGTCCATGCTGTTGTACAAAGAGCAGGTGGGCGAGGAAGCGCAACACTTCAGGGCAGACTGTACAGCTGCAAGAGGCGGAATTCCCCTCCAAAGGATCGGCACTGCTTTGAAAGTGATTCATCATTAAACTAGAAGGATTTCTGAAGCAGTAGATGAACCTGGGGCTTGATTGGTTTCAAATTAACTCTTTGTAGTCATTTTTCATTCATCCTTCAAGAGACGGTCTCTGCTTTTTCCATAGACGGAACGCAAATACTCCTTGACATCTTTTCAAGACTGGCAAAGCTCTGGAGCGCTTCTGAACCTCATCTGCTTTCCATTCCGCCCGCATCTTGCTGCTAGGAGGCCGGCAGGGAGGGGCTCCTGCCGCAATCCAGGGGCTGGTTTGCGTCAAGTTCACCATGTAGAAAAAGAGGGATTTGCCTTTTCCCTGGAAGGAGAATCTGTGCTTCTGTAGCTACAGGGGAAATACAGAAGCATGCTCCTGTCTGCTTTTTCTGCGTTCCTTTCTCTCTAGATCTTTCTTCTCCTGGTCTTCTCCCTGCCCGGGAGTTAAGAATGGCTTCACTTTTGCTAATGCCACTAATTTAAAGCCTTTTCTCCCCCGGTGGTGGATATCTGCTAGCACTGTTTTCTCTGAGGGAGACTACTCATGTGTCACTCAAAAGTGCTTTTCATTCACGAATCCATAAACAATTAAATGCATAGCGTGTTAGCCTGTGGAAACCTTCCTGGAGACTTAAGTGAAGTTTCCTAATCCTCTTCTGCAGAAAGCCAGGCCACAGCACTATGGCCCATTCATGGGCTGCTGCTCCTTAAACGCTTTGATCTTGGCCTTGATTACAGCTCATTTCATCATCAAGGATGATCTGAATTCATGAGCTCTTCCCTTCCTAATAACAGCCACGGTGATCTATCCTCAGAAGCAACCTCAGGCTCGAGGGAAACTGGTCACAACCAACGCAAAAGAATAATGGGATAGCTTCAAACACAAGTGAAAAATGGTTTTTTTTTATTAGCCAAATGAGCCTTAGAATGAAATGCTCCATAAAACAGAAAAGTCTCATTTTCCGGGCAATGTTAAATCCACCAGTTGCCACTCAGAGATTAGTAAGTGCGATTATTTCGTTTTCTTCCCCAGAGAGCAAGTCTGAGGTAGAAAGGAAACTGAAAATACCTGCTACATCCAAAGGGAGCACACAGTTGAGCCTGTGACCACTGAGTCTGAAACCCACCCATATTTTTCTATGGTTCCTGTTTTGAGTAGAGAGGGCTGCTTTTCAAGACACCTTCCCCCCTTTTATTTACTACTATTATTATTTTTTAAGATTTTGTTTTGCTATTTAAAGTATATGTGCGTGTATGTGTGCTTGTGTGTGTGTGCATATGTGTGTGTGTGTACTCTCGTGAAATGCAGTTGCCCAAAGAGGCCAGAGATATCAGATACAGGTAAAACTAGAGTTTAGGACAGTTGTGAGCCATGAATTGTAGGTGCCGTGAATTGAACTTGGGTCCTCTGGAAGACCAGCAAGTGTAACCCATTTTAAAATTGCCTTGAAGAAAACATGGAATTGAATTTGGATTCAGTCAATATCCTTATCATTTCTAAGGTTGGCAAGCAAAGAGTGCTACAGATGATTAGAAGACAATAGGAACCAGCACAAAGCCAAACACAGGAAGACAGGACAGGATAAGGCGGCCAAGGCCCTGCCTAGGCCGTTAGCAGCCTTGCCTGTAATTATATTTTACTCAGGCTTAAACTGGGAAAGCACAAAGGGGACACTATTAAAGCATTAGCTCCCACTAAGGAAAGCTCATTCTGTGCAGCAGCAAGTTCTGCACACCAAAGACTTAGCTCCATAAGCCTACAGACAGCTTTCATGTTGCACCAACACTGCGGAATGAAAGAAGAAAGAGCAGGCGGGGTCCTGCAAAGTCACTCCCGCCAATGGCTAATTTCTCCCCATTGCTAACCTTAGCCCCGCTTCACCACACCTGGGATACGGATCTCCACCCTCTCCCACCCCAAGCTTTTAATGTACATGGCACTCGTGCACAGACACACACACACACACACACACACACACCACACACAAACACACGCACCAGCAGGCTGCCCCTTGCTCGAACTCGGCAAGGGGCAGAGGGAGGTGCTTATGTCTCTTAGGAAGAACAGAAGAGAAGAGCGGGTGTGACGTGAGAAGTGCCTCTCTCAGAACACCTGAATGAATGAGGACTTTGCAGATTTCACAGGAAAAGTTCGTCAGGCTCCTTCCACAGGACCACAAACTCCAAAATAACTGTCCCCACTGCGTCACCTCCTGTTGGCACACCTGCAAGAGAACTAATGTGAAAAGTAATGACAGGAAGTTCTCCAGGATCCTTTCGTTGAGTCTTTCTGTTGAAATGACTGATTCTGTCTGAGATTTCTCTACCACATAAAGAAGACATAAAGGCTGGCAGATGTGAGCAGCCTTTTGGTCCAGCTTTACGTGCACACATACATACATACACACACACACACACCTATACACATATACACACACCTATACACCACACGCATACATATACACACATACATATACACACATACACACACACCACACACACACACAACATACACATACACACATACACCTATACACACATACACACATAAACACACACACATACATACACACACACATACACAAACATCCACATACATCCACACACACCACACATATATACATATAACACCTACACACACATGCACACACATATACACACACATATAAACACACACCACACACACATATACACACATACATACACATATACACACACACCACACACACATACATATACACACATACACACATCACACATACATATACACACATACACACATCACACATACATACATCATAAATACACACATCACACATACACACATACATACACATACATACATACACATACACACACACCCACACACATACATATACACAAATATACACATACACACATCACACATACACACATCACATATACACACATCACACATACACACATAAATACACACATCACACATACACACACACACCAACACACATACATATACATACATATACACACACCACACACACATACATATAAACACATACACACACACACCACATACCACACACACATCACACATACACACACACACACACACACACACACACACACACACACACACACACACACAGGCACTACAAAACCAAGTCTGGACACTGCTCTGCTGGATGCACTTGCCATCCAGTTCCTTCTCTAGCTTCACACCTGAGGAGCACCCGTCATTTCTCTCTCACTTCCTGTCCTGGGGACAGGATGAAGATTTGCATGCTTTACCCTGTACGCTAAGACAGCAAGACAATGTCCAAACGTTGCACTGCTTCAAAAGGAAGTTTACCAAGAGTCTTTGTTGACAAATCCCTGGACCAAATTGTTCTCTTTCTCACTGTTGAAGTCTTAACAACGTGGACTGACTGCTGAGACTTTCTCTGGAAAAATTCATGTCCCTAAAATCCTTGGAGATTATCGCTAGCATCAAATATGAGAGCAAGGTCACAGAGCACACACAATTGGAGGTGACCCCGAGTAGAGAAATCAAAGTTAGCAGTTTAGTTTTTGAAGTCACCCCACTGCTTTTAATTGATTCCATACACTTTATGTTCATGAATAATTACCTGACTTCTATTTTTGTTGTATCGCCCTGGTATGCTACACCTGAATAATTAATTACTTAAACTGGCCTCTGTGCTCTAAGAAAGGTTGGGAGGCAGTAGGACCGACTCACACTGGTCTCTGGACTCATATTGTTTGTGAGCTGAAAAAGACTAGAAGGAATTCTTTTTTTCACTTGGTTTTGTTTCTACCACATATGCGAAGAGATGGCCGCCATTTGCCATTCATTTCTCTCTATCCATCTACACCTCACAGTAGTCAATCTTTATTGCCAGCTTGACTGAATTTACAATCACCTGTGAGTGTGAGGTGTTTTCAGAAGGGTTTGAGGAAAGAAAGCCCTCCCTGAATGTGTATGGTATTATCTCATGGGCTGAGGCCCTGTGCTGAAAAGATTTAAAAAGAGTAGGCCAAGGGTACGTCACATTCATCTCTCTCTCCTTCCCGACTACAGACAGTGTGGTCGTCTGCCTTACACTGCCGCTGTTAAGCTTTTCCTACTGTGATACCTCCAAGCTGTGAGCCAAACCCACCTGTCCTTCCTTGAGTGGCTTTCATCTGGTATTTTGTCATAGCAATGAGACAAGTAGCTAATGCACACGATAAATGTACTGAGTCAGAGAGGGTGGGTAGGTCGCGCTGTCACTGTGTTAGGGATCGAACTAAGCAAATGAATGCCGTCGGGCCTCCTGATGCAAACCTTCCTGACCTGACTGCTGTCACTCAGAGGTTCTGAGTCAGGGCTGTGGACTTCACTTCACTTAAAATGTTGCCTTTTACATACTATAGAAGCACAGGTTGGACAGTGTGCCTTTCTAAGCTTTCTCATATGTTTCCTCATCTATAAGAAGAAAGTAGAGCCACTTTTCCAAAGAAACCTGTGGGAAGGTTTACAAGAATGAGTATGTGAAGCACTCAACAGAGGTGGGTCTAATTCACGGTGAATAAGCCAAGACCTGCTTGGTTATTATTTCTTGTTCTACTGTTATTGATGAGACACAGGAGCAGAATGTATGAGAGACTTCCAAAGGAATGTCAATAAAGTATGTTATCAAAGACCATATTTTTTCCTTGCTTTTGCGCCTACTCCCTAGTGAGAGCTCTTGTTGAAGTGTGAATTTCCTCTGCATTGTTGATAAGTCTGTCCTCTAACAGTATCCGTATTTTAAAGCAGGATTAGTTTACAGAAGCATCCAAATGGAGATCTGGTTGGAGGATCCAATCTAATACAATTTCAAACATAAATTTTATCCTGGCTGAACGCACGGAAGCACAAAGGCTCTGTTTAGTTGGATACAAAGTAATTTGGGTGTACGATTTTTCCCAAGGGGCAACCAGACTGATGTAACTTCAATTGCTCTAAAGCACCCTAAGACTTAGAAATGAGTGAGCAGTCAGACTTGCCAGCAAGCACGTCTGGGATTCCAAATCCATCATTCTACCAGTGCCCAGAAAACAAGGTCCAGATTTCTTCTTCTCCCTCTCTTCTGAGTACTAATTATATTCATATCTGCCCCTTTGAAGTTATTGCGACTATTGGGAAATGTAAAGGAAGCTGTATTGATTTCAATCTAATATCATTTCTTCCCTCTTTATTGCCTTCATCTATGGGCTGTCTCACATGTTGAATGACATGTGGCGGGTGTCACATGTCAGACACAGCATAGGGCATTATCAACAGAGCTTGGTCATCTCTAGATCTACGGTCTCTGGTGAGGGGCTTTAGGTTTAGAATGTCTGGATTGTATTCTCCTAAAATCCCCACAACCTTTTCCTTTCAAAATCAATTTCAGTTGTAAAAAAAAAAAAAAAAGAAGAAAAAAAAAAAAAGAGGGGGTGGTGGTAGGGAGTCACTTTGAAATAATATAGCTTATTATTATCATCCTTTTAGAAAGCTTATTAATATAATTTTTCTCCCAAGGGAGCTGAGTTGGCTTATAGCCCGCCCTCCTTATCTCGACATGTGGTTGAGTTCAGAAGGGAATTAAAATTCGGGGATTTTTTTTTTCCTCCAGGGAAGAACTGATAGCTCATACCCCAAACTCATTCTTAAGTTTAGCAGAAACTTTTCTCAATCCTTTGAGTTTAGTTTTTAAACGTACGTACAGTAACTAACATCAACCCCCTCCCCGGATTCATGTGTTTGGCCTGAGCACTTGGGAACAGTGCTGACAATTGGGGCAGACACTCTCTCATATGGCCGTGTGCTTCAGCAGTACACGGGAAAGTGTGTAGCATACTGTAGGCTGTAAACTCGTGGAGGGCAGGGGCTCTGATCTGAACGGTTCACTGCTGTATCTTCTCACCCAGAATAATATATGGCTTGTAACAAGCGCTCAGTAAATATTTGGGAAAGAGTGCACAGATGGGTGTCTAACAGACTGAGGTAGAACTGGAGCTCTGGGGTCAGTAAAATATATACATACATCATATTGATGGACATGGTGGCCTTACTTGGTCTGCTTATTTGTGGTGTTTCTGTATGTAAAATAGGTACCGGACAGGGCATACTGTTTCAAATGGTTGTGGGGTCACACCCATTGAAGATTTAATGGGTTTTTTTAAAAACATCAGTTCTCAGTTCATGGGGTTCATATTCTTAATCTTGTGAATTCTTCAAATGTGGCTATAAAGGTGTTTGGAGTGCAAATGTTAGAGGCCTGCTTTTCAGAATGGTTCTTCACAGGAGTAGCTGGGAAGTGACCGTCCCCTCGAGTGGGGAAATGTCACTGACCTGCTGAGAGGACAGACTCCTCTGCATTCATGAGCTTCGTTTTCTACGGGGCTTGGGCTATCTATCTGTGTCATGTCATCCTGGTCACAACAGGAGAGAGGGTGGCGGACGACCTGAAATTATTACACGCTGAGTTCTAGGACACAAGCTATTATTGCCAGAGAGCTTTCATTTGTCTTTTGTAAAGCTGAAGTTTGTGCCAGGCAGATCATCTAAAATATCAATGAACGTCTTCCAGATGAAAACATCATATTCCATTTCTGTTTCTCTTTAACAGGGCGCTACTGTGGCAGAAAGGACATTCTGGAGGTGAAGAGTCCCCAGAGCCTTGGACAGGTGAAAAGCAGAGGGGACTTCAGAAAGGATTCTGCATATGAGCGGGAGCTACTGGCTGGCATGTTGGCTCTCTATAGCCTGTGTCCACCTCCCATCAGCACCAAAGGCAGATACGCCAGAAGCCAGATCTCTCCTTGAGCTCTTTCTCCTTCTTCTACCTTCTAGGCTCTCTGGGAATGGGCTATAGGAGGAGGCAAAGGGGTGATCAAAATACATGGATGGAAACCACTGTGTCCCAAGCTAGAAATGGCAATTAAAGATCAAAGAGTGTCTAATGACCTCATCCTTCAGGGTCAACAGTGCAAAATTCGATGCCTAGAAGTGTGAAGGGGATTTTTAGGTGAGCATAAGCAGCGAATGTAATAGAAATACCTAGAGCAAACTAGAGACTGGGTCAATCTCAAGTGTTTTTGTCTCTGGCCAGTAAGGCTGGCCTCTGCTCCATTCCAACTTACATAATGTGTGGGATTCTGTCCCAGCCTGACCACATCTTGTGAGCTTGACAGCAGCCAATAAGCCATTCTTTTCTGTGAAAACTCTGAAGTTGTTAACATTCACAATGTATTTATTATTTTTAGGTGCGCAAACCAAAGATAACATATCATGGGCTGTTCAGATTTCTCTGAGATGAATGTTCTATCTTTATTTGCTGAGTGACTGTAATATGTCTGGCGCCGTGCCAGCAACCAGCAGCTCTAATATTGCAAATGAGTTGGGCTATGTTTTCAACAACTTTTACTAAGCAAAGGAGACAGGGCAAAAGGAGAGTAAGTGCTGGATTGGAATAAGAGGGATCAGGGCTAATTGGACAGTAAGAAAAAGAGGCTATCTCAGCACCTAAGGCTGGAGGCCAGAAACCAGGAGAGGGGTGCTACCTAACGGATACAAGGCTGGAAAAAACCTCAGGAGAAAGGGAACAGCTAATTTATACCACTGGGACTGTGCACAGCACACTTTAAAAAGGGGTGGGGATAGGCTTTGATTGCCAGTGATAGACAAGTGACAGATAAAAAGCCTCCACCTCTAGGTATAGTGTGTTCTCTAGATCCAGTTCAAACTGGTTCTCTTTGACTTTCTTGGTTCTCGGGTTGATTCAAGAACGGTAGAACACGCTAAACACATGACAGTCGACTGGAGGCTGACACCTCTGGATCAAGACACTCTAGCAGCCTAAAAGTCTGCTGGGGAAGGTGACTTAGATACACTGGCTTTCCCTGTGCCCACTGCACACCCGCAGCCCCTCTGTACCAGCTCACATCTGCATCCTTCAGCCTGTTGCAACTGTATCCATTGGACATCTGGGTGTGTCAGCAGCTCTCCATACCAAACATCTGTTCACAGTTGCATGACCACAGCACAGAGTTCACTGGCAGCCCAAGTTCTCACACCAAGTTATATCCCTCATCATCTGTACTGATTCTATCTCCCTAGACCTGCCTGACTAGCTTTATTAAACGTCTATCTACTTAAAAAAAAAAAAGATTTATTTATTTTTATTTACATGAGTACACTGTAGCTGTCCTCAGCCACACATCAGAAGAATGCATAAGATTCCATTACAGTGATTGTGAGCCACCATGGGGTTGCTGGGAATTGAACTCAGGACCCCGGAAGAGCAGTCAGTGCTCCTAACCACTCTCCAGTCCCAATGTCTATCTTCCTACTCAGAGCTTATCCAGGATGCTGATCATTGTTCCGCTGAGTGGACACAGCTTTACCTTTCTTCCCCAGGGCCTATGAGGCTGGACAGCACATCACAGCAGAGAAACTTTCTACACTAGAGCAAGGACTATGACCTCAGCTCTCCATCTGGCCTGTTATGGTCACTTTTATCTTCTCACAAACACACGTTTTAATGTAAGCAAGACATTGAGTCCTGACCACACGACTGGTCTCTGTGATGACTAATGGCCTATATCTATTGAGGAGAATAGTCTTGCAAGCATGAGATCACCAGAATCACAACTTCCCTTACCTCTGTGATGAATGCTGTCAGTTGGAAGGGGCATGGAACAGATCAGATAAGAGAGGTTAAGAAACATTTCGAAGCCAGATATTCATGAACATGGGACTTTTTTTTTTTTCATTCTTTCTATTAACCACTGTGTGTAATTCTAGAATTTATTCTCTAGAGTGGAGCAATAATAATCTCATTTGCCCCGACTCTGAAGCCCTTTGAAGTTAAACATTGAGAGAGAGAACGGCAGGACCACTCAGCAGAGATTAGATCTTGTTTTAAACACTAGCTGCTCTGAGAATAATTTCCTTTAATTAATATTCACGAGATATCATACACTTGAGACTGTATTTTCCTGTAACCTACTTGCATGTAATTGTTCACTAAGGCTCCCAGTTCATTTGTATTTTCCTTCGGTGTCAGTGTTGAACAAAATCATTTCCATCTAAAAGCAGCGCTGAGGGGCGGGGCGCACGGGGTCTCCTAGTCTGTGTGAAAGCCAGCACACGTGGGCTTTCATCTCATTTCTAAAGTTAATATTGCTTTGTACTCATGCCCATTGTTAACCAGGCTCCCAGACTCTCTGTACTTTGGACTCCAGCCCTGATGCTTGCTCAGGGCCGGTCTCTTGCGGTCTCTCTTAGCAAAGCACTTTAGAGCCTCAATGGGTCTGAGCTATGAAACCCCACAGGAGCCACATTTGCCAGTAGCACCACGTCTATGGGATCCGTAGCCACCTGGGTCAGAAATCAAAACATCGACAGCTTAAGTGACTTCACATGACAAAGAGTCTGCTTATCACAGATGGGTGGGAGATGCTACGATAACACGGAAAGAGGCCTTTCTGCTGGTCCAGATGCAGTGCCTTCTCGGCTTTGCCAGGTTCTCAGAGTGAACTGAACACTGAAAAGGCTCCCTTGCAAGCATAATGCTGAAAAGAGCTGAGCACATTAGCTAAGTGCTTAAGGTCTCCAGCCCTTTTCTTATGTATTTGTAAGCAAACACCTCTTATAGTCAAATAACAGAGCTGTTCCCTCCTACGTCTGTTAGAGATAAGTTTCTGTTCTTTTGTTTTGTCTGAAATAACAGGTGGTTAGGTGTTGTTGTTTTTGTTCTTTTTTTTTTTAAAAAATTTTTTATTTTATGTACATTGGTGTTTTGCCTGCATGTATGTCTGTGTGAGGGTGTCAGATTTCCCGGAACTGGAGTTACATACACTTTTGAACTGCCAGGTGGGTGCTGGGAATTGAACCCTGGTCAGAGTTCTTAACCACTAAGTCATCTTTCCAACCCCAATTATGTAGTTTTTAAAGCAGTTGACAGCTTGACCAACAATGATTGAGCTAATTATGAACAATGTATCTGCTGGGGTTTTTTGTTTAGGGTTTGGTTTGGTTTGTTTTTTTCTGTGTAGCCCTTGCTGTCCTGGAACTCCCTTTGTAGACCAGGCTGACCTCAGATGCAGAGATCCTCTTGCCTCTACCTCCCAAATGCAGGGATTAAACGGTGGATGCCCCCACCACCCAGCTGTATCTGTGCTTCTAAAGCTAGAGAGTACATAGGAGCAGAAGCCAGAGGACATCAGGACATCAGATGTCCTGCTCTGTCGCTCTCGGCAGTATTCTCTGGAAACGAGGTCTAGCACTGAATCTGCAGCCCTTGGTAATTTGGCTATATTTACTGGTGAGAAAGTCCCAGAAATCCTTTGGTCTCCATTTCCCAAGCCCCAGAAACTAAGCTGGAGTTGTAGGCTTACAATGCCACACTCGGCTTTTTCCATGGGTACCAGGGATCCGAGTTCACTTCACCATGCCTGTACAATAAGCGCTTTTATCTACTGAACCGTCTCCCCAGAGCTGCTCTCCTGCGCACCTTTGATGCTCATTTGCCTGGAGCACAAGTTTTCCTGAGACTTGGAAATTAGAAACCTGAGAGTACAGGGGCGGGGAAACGGCGATATGAGTTGGGTTCTCATAGTTCCTGAAAGAGTAGTCCTGGACAAGAGTTAATTACAGATAGCCCTGAAATACTAACCAGTCAGTTGGGAAGGATGAGAGGCTGCTGTTTCCCTGAGCTGGCTGTGAATATTAAAGTTTCATTGAGAAAAATGTAGACTTGGCATTTGCAAGTGAGGTTCCAGACGTCACTAGCAGATTTCCCCAATGATAAATTGGTTCTAAAATTCAGGGATCTGCTTGGTCAGACTGAGACCTGGAAGAGGGTAGAGTATACAGGAAAGAAAGAACATTTTGTATGGCCTTTCTCCTTCATGACAGTCGCTGGTCCCCTAAGATTCTCATCTACTAGAGGGGGCTACTGTCTTTGACTTTCATGCGTGCAGGGTCTGCTTGATCAGGGGCTATGAAGATGAAGACGGTGCTCTTGGATCTGAAACCCATGGAACTGTAAGAGACAAATGACTTCAGCAAATGGCCTGGATGGCAGAGGCAGGAGTGTGGTACTGAGTTGGGGATGGGTTGTACTTCTGTTTCTGCAGAAAGGACATCAAACTACTGCCCCAGAGTCTAGATATGACATGTAAGAGGAAGGATGGACTGAAGATGTCTCAAGTCCTGCCCAATTGCATGGCCCTGCAAGAGGCAGAGGACTTCAGCCTTTGGTAGTAGGATGCATGAGGATTAGCTTGCCAAAATGACTGCTAGAGAGAGAGAGAGAGTGCTGAGAGGGAAACCCCTAGAACGATGAACTATATGAATACCAGACAGCAGGCAGTCATCAACCAAAGGAGCATGGGTTCCCAGGCATCCTGCCCCATCTTGACCCTCAGTCACTTTACAGGGCATTTGCATCAGTGGCTAGAAGTAGGGAGGAACTGAACAACAGGAATGGCCCCCTGTCCAGTCCTACTAATCATCTTCTGCTAACGACCCCAGCAAGAAAGAAGGGGAGAAGCCCCAGCCTCACTCAAAGATTGAAGACTCGATTCTTATCGCTTCTTATCTCAGGAAACGGTCTTTCTACCAATGAGCCTGCAGGGTGGCCTGCAGTCTGGGAGTCTACAGAACAGCAGTGGGGAGCTGTAAAAAACAAACAAACCCTCCAGATATTAAAGGGGAGCTCACATCCCTAACCCCCCAGTGCCTGCCATCCAGGTGGTTTGCCTGGAAACAAACAGGAAAAGAAAAAACAAAACACTGACAGTAAAGGAAAAGAATAAAAAGAAAGGATGGGAAATAGAGTAGGGGGGTGGGGGTGGGGTAAGAACGAAGGCAAAGACTCCATGTGTGGGTAAAAAGCAATTCATGAGAATTGGTCTGGGTCTTTAATTTCACTTTGATGATTGTTGTACCTCATCAGTCGCTTCAATTTGCACTTATGATTTGAAACATTAAACCGAGCTTTTAAAAATTAAATCGAGTTTCATTTAAAATATTAAAGTAAATATCAAGACAATGTTGAAGCTCTTCTGACTTCGTAGTTCCAGGCCTATAATCTACAGGGTCTGCTCGGTTTTCCCTTGTATATATTAGAGTGTACAGGCACTATGATTATGCTTAGCTAATTCCCAAATTAAAGATTTCTTTAATTGTAATCTTTCTTTAGTTCTTTGTAGCTGTTAAAAGTGCATCATGTTCTGTTGTGCAAGGGGAAACTTTTTGAGTCCCATTAGAAGCAAAGTAAACCGTGGACTCTTACTCCCTGCAAGACAGATGACAATTCTTCCTGGTTCCCTCTCATCATAGTCACAAAATCTGGGGATATATATGTGTGTGTGTCGCGTGTGTGCATGTATGTGTATGTGCACACACACACATATTCACACAGATGCACACACATGAGTACACACTTACACATATATATATATATCAGATCAATAGAAGACTTCAAAGGAGGATACAAGAAGCAGAACCCACTTAAGAGTTGGTATTCTAGAATATGTATGGTGGTGAGCCTCCTGTGTGTCTGTCTGAGGCTTTCAACTGGAGAAGTTGATCTCTATGGTAACAAACAAATATGGACCAAAATGAGATCCCAACAAGCACACAGTGAGTAGTTTGGGAGTAGGGTAGGATGCAAAAGGAAAGCTTGTAGACTTCAAGTGCCATATTGTAGGCCCAGAACAATGAAGCACACATAGAGTATGCCCCATTGACACATAGAGTATGCCCCATTGTCACATAGAGTATGCCCCCATTGACACATAGAGTATGTCCCCATTGATACATAGAGTATGTCCCTATTGATACATAGAGTATGTCCCCATTGACACATAAAGTATGTCCCCATTGCCACCCCTACAGCAAAGGCAGAGTAAGAATTTAGCCTCACTCGCTGGTTAATATCAGAAAAGTCTGAAAACCAGGCAGAATTTTTCCATCATCAATAGTAGCAAGAGAGGTCATATGGGAAACAGGGAGGCTCTCACTCCCTGAGGTGTCCTACTCAGGGAAGCTTTCGAAATAACATGATTCTCAACACTGCAACTGTCATGAAGAGGACCCTCACTTGGAATCTCTAGATAGCTACTGGACACTGGTCATCCACTCTTGGGCTGTCTATTCCCTGCCTGCAAAAAGAAAACAGTACTCCCTCTTCTCCAGCTAGAGCAGAAGCTAAAGCAGAAGGCATAAATAAGTTTGAAAACTCTATAATACCCTAGGTTTCTGGACTTTAAAAATCTGAGAAAGATACTGAGAACCAGGAAGGTCTCAACAAAATGATTGAAGACCATCAGTAGATGTCAGCAATGTGATGACAGAGATGTTTGAATTATCATACTATCTGAGCAATAAGCAGCCATTACAGAATTCTTTAAGCAATTACATATGTATTTAAATCAAATTTTAAAAACAGAAACTCAGCTGGATGATAGTGGTACACAACTTTAATCCCAGCACTTGGGAGGCAGACGCAGACAGGTCTCTGTGAGTGTGAGGCTAGGCTGGTCGACAAGTGAGTTTGAGGATAGCCAAACCTGTTATACAGAGAAATCTTGAAGTGGGGAGACTCACACAAAGTATAAAGAACAAAACAAAAATTAGACAGGACACCAGTAGAGCAACAATGGACTATCTAAGTGGAAGGGATAGAGAAGAATCTGTTGATTTAAATGTGTGGCTGTCGGGGCTGGAGCCAGCTCAGAGGCTCACTAGCTGCTCTTATAGATGACCAGGGTTTCATTCCCAACACCAATATGGTGCCTCACAACCATCTGTAATTTGAGTTCAAGGGAATCCAGTGTCTTCTGACCTCCGAGAGCACCAGGTATTCACGTGGTGACATACATACATACACACAGGGAAAACACCACCAAAATAAAAAAAATAAAATAAAAAAGATCTGAGCGTAGAGAATGGATCAATGGATCATAGCAGGTTGAACCAGAGTCTCAAGGACTTACATAGACATAAAACAAGACCAAACTGCTGTCATCGCTCTTCTGGAAGGAAACCGATGGACTAGGTCTGAGGGGGAAAAAATGGCTGAAAAACCCTTACATTTGGTAAGGGACACAAATTTATGACTTAAAAAAGCAGAAGAGACCTGTAATGTTCTCTAATAAGAGCATAATATGACACATGTCAGTAAAACTTCTAAAGACAAAGTAAATAAAACCTTGAAAACAGCTGGAGAGGAATAGCACCTCACCAATAAGAGAAAAGCCAGCGGCTGACAGCAGAAACCACTGAACAGAAGGAATAGAATCTATATCTATTTACATAGGGGCTTCTCTTGTTGGACACTGATAGGTCGTCAATTGTATTTTCTGAAAACACAGAATCAGTAACGGAAAGTAGGAGGAAAATGACCAAGAGCTCAGAGAGTAAACTGTTAGGTAAGACAGGGCCATGTGACTGCAACCCTAGGGAGGGTACTCTGAGTCCTTTAAATAAATGTCATTGCAATGGACCAATTCCTCAAAAAGTCCACCAGTCATTTGAAGTGAAATAGAGACTTCCAGTAGCCAAGCTAAGGAAATGAAATTTGTCATTTAGAAATTTCCAACAAATAAATCTCCAGATCCAGATGGTTTCACGGGAGAATTCCACTAAATGTTCAAAGAAAAATTAAGAACAATTTAGCACAGTTACTTCCAGAAAACAGAGAGAGAGGGGAGACTTCTCAGCTCATTCTATGAAGCCAGGATTACCATAACATCAAAACCAGACAGAGTCAGTGAAAGAAGGAGACAAGTGGACTGTGAACCAGTACTGCCCCCAAACATGGATGAAAAACCCCCAAAACTATCAGCAAATAGAAGTCGGTGTAGACAAATGATGTACAGTAGTGTTGTCTACTCAATCAAGGGACTTTAAACGGAGTCATTAAAGAAGCACACTTCAGCCACCGTATTAATGAGCTAACCAAAAAAAAAAAAAAGGAAATCACAGTATGTAAAACAGTGAAGACAAAACAGTTTCCAAAATTCAACAGCCCTTCCTGATAAAAGCTGTCAGACCAGTCGGATCGAATCCAAGACCTTGCTTTCTGTAGGCGGAATCACACATGCCTTTGTGGAATCGCCCGTGCTTCAGAGAGGAGGCGGGGTGGGGGGGTGGGGGGGTGATGGTGGGGATCTATGACTCTATCCTACCCATCAGAGCTAAACGTAGCCAATGACTATCAGCAAAGTTCATTGCTTATCATGGAGGACTAAGAAAGTTTGTAGCTGCCAGCAAAACCCTGTGCTGGGGAGCATACAGCTATAAGGAATTGCATCCTGCTGAGAGGCCATGGAGCTCCTAGGGAAGTCACTCCCCCTCCTCCATCATCTACATGAAAATGCAGCTCAACCAGCTCCTGGACTGCAACACTCTAAATGAGCACATGGATGTACAGCATGCAACTCCGGACTCCTGTAGATGAGAGAGAACAAATATGCATGGCTTCTAGCCACTAGCTTTGTCGTGATTTATTATGCAGCAAGAGATAAAATCTGCCTACTTGACCTGACACTTATATGACTTTCACTTTCAGCTCCCAGCCTGCTGTCGTCCTGGCCTTGAATCTCTTACAATGCCATCTTCCTCTGCAAAGTGTGATATCATCCACAGGCTGACCGGGATGGGGGTGGGAGGCACTCACAGATCCAGTTCCCATCCTTCAGGCTCAGGTCCCAATGGGAGAAGGATGCCCACCCTCTCTGCAGTTGGGTTTGTCCAGGCTTCTGTTTTCACTGCCTTCCGTTGGCTTAGCCAGTGAGGGTTCTGATTAGAGACTGAGGACGGTCTTTACCTCTGGTGCATTCCTTCCAAAGCTCTGGCTCCCACAGGATCAGCTCTGGTGTCTCCCTCCATTGGGTGGTCTCTTTCCTTGAGTTCTCAGAACCCCATCTCCTTGCTTAGCCTCAGGATGTCCTGGTGTTCACTTTCTGCTTTTCTTCTCCTTTCTGCTATCTGCCTTCTTAGAGACTCCAATGTCTGGGAAACCAATTGTTTTGCTTCCATTTCCCTTGGCTGTAAACACATGTGATGGATTGTTCTATTTTCAGAGACATTGGCAAATGCACCCACTTATCCGGGCTTCTGCCTCATGAAGCTTTGGGATGGGGACCTCAGTACAGTGGCAGTATGGTTCCAGGACCACTGATACTGCATTTAGCATAAACAAATGCTCTGTGGGTACCTCCTGGCCAGGTGTCTTGCCAGGGGGCTGAGAGAGCAGCAAAGGCTGGTGCAGGGTACTTGTCCTTTGCTGCCTGTGATCCAGGAGTCAACAACAGGCTTCTTAACAGACCATTAGACCATGAGGTGATAAATGCTATGGAGAAGGTCATCCCAAGTGGGATGGAGCAGATGAGGTAGAGGAAGGGACTAGGGGGAAGAAGGAAGAGAAGGAATAGGCCATCCAGAGGCAGAGGCCTGGATAAGCACAGTGGGTTTTGTTGAGTAAGGAGACTCATGAGATCCAGTTGTCACGTGTGGCTTTACTCTGTGACACGTTATCCATCTTCAGACCCCATGTGGGACTCTAGCAGCCTATAGATGAAGGGCAGGAGTCTTTCACTCCTGAGGGTGGGAGTCATCACATGGCACTTGTCTGTGATGACATTTCATCCCTTCTCAACATGCCTCTTCTTAAGGAATTTTCAAGGCTGTGTTTCTACCAGAAGATGGCTTCCCCATTGCTTAGGGCTCTCCTGTAGGAAGGGCTCTAGATGCTATGGGACACACTGATGGAAGGGTGGAAACAGATGGGGCCACGAGCATGGCCAAAACATGTGCAATGAAGAGATGTGAGGACATTCCAGCCTATCTGTGAGTGGCTGTGTCACATGGGGCAAATAGCTTTATCTGCCTAGAAAAAAAAAAAAAAGTAACTTCTTCCCAGTGGAGGAAAACAGTTTTCTTAGAAAGCCTGCTTTTGCCACTGGCTTTCCGCAGCCTGTGCTAGAGTTTGTTACTCATTACACTGCTAAATCCTTAAATAATTCTGTGAATGAGACACTGTGATTTACTCCCATTAAGAGATTTAGACGCACCACAGCTCCGAGAAATTACATGCTCAAGTGGTGTCGCAGCAGCTGACGAGCAGAACCCGAACGTCCAAAACTCTTCCTGGGAGACTTCTCTGCAACACGATGTTGGCTTGGTGTTGAGTAGACTCATCAGTTGAGTAAATTCACGTTCCACCCCTTTCCACTCCTAGACAAGGAAGCTAAGTAGAGTTGGGGCCTGGCACACTAGCCACCAGCTCCAGAAATAGGGAAGAACCAAAAGCTATGGCCTCCAGCCCTGCTGTTTGTATTAGTTCTGAGCACTGGAGATGAGGTCTTCTACCAAAGATGTGAATTGAGGCTTCTAAAGTGAGAGGAGACTTGACCTCTGAAAAAGATGGTCCTGTGTGGGACAAGGCTGATGAGTGGCTTACATACAGTAGATAGTACACCCAAGAGTAACACATTGTTTGCAGTTGTTATGTATGTTTTTGAATTGTTAAAATTACTTACTGATTGTGTGTGGGTGTAGATTGAAGGACACTAGTGGGTAGTGGTTATCCCCTTCTATTACATGGTCCTCAGGGTCACAGTCAAGTCAACACACTTGGTGCCAAGTGTCTTCACCCACTGAGAGTGGCCAGTTACCTTTGCTTTGTGGATGTCAAGTGATTTGTTCGTGGACTCTGGGAGGTATCCCGGTAAGTGTTAGTCCAGACATAGGAAGGGAGGCTGTGACTCTGCTGGCACTGGTGGGTGACCTGTCTCTTTTCACTCTGAACTCTGTAGGTGAGACCTATGTTTTGAGTGCAGCCTGGGGGCAAACAGTCTGTTGGGCTGCATCCTGGTCAAATATCTTCAACTTCAAACCTTTCCTTAGGACTCAGGGGTGTGGTGACTCTCTGACACTTCTTCGGCTCCCTGAGCAGAACAGCGGGACTCTGAGCTGGCGGCACAGGATGCCTCTGTGCCTACATCAAAGAGTTGGGCTGGCCTGTCTGCACAAGTGCCTGGTGCCCAAACATGTTTCTCAGACTGTGCACACGCTACCCTCACACATGACACTCATAATAACCACAGGTACTTATGCACACCATAGATACACACCACCCTCATACATACTATAAACAACACACAGCACCTTGTACCTTCACATTGTACACACATCTACGTAACCATACTTCATATACAACATCAGACCCACACACAATCTATATGCTTTATGCATATAGTGACTCGCACTCTTAGTCACATATGAACACACAATACATATGTGAACTGTGCCTTTGCAGTATCCTTCTCACATTGCATGTTCACACAACATATATTGTGTATTATATGTGTGTGTGTTATTATATATATATATATATAATTTACACACAACAATCCTTTTCTCATCTTTCCGTACAAGACTTATATAGCAAAACATAGATATTTATGCAAATCATAGCACTGCCTACCGCAAATACTGTCCTGTCACAGATACGTGCACACATGTCACTTCACACACCACAGGTAGACTATTACATAAGTGTTTAAACAGACACACACATCATACGACCCTTTTGATACATACCCACCGACCCCACACACTCACACAGACTGTTAAGTTCACTCACGTCTAAGCTGCAGCTCTAACCCAGGAGTTCCCAGTCATTCTGCAAAGCCACAGACAGCCCCTCCAGGGGCTTTTTTTTTTTTCTTCCTGGCAGCATTGTATCCTCATTGCTAGATAAATTAATTACAGAGTTGGAGAAACAGAAATCCAACTCCCACCCACCCTGGCCCTGAAGTATCAACATTGTGTATCTGTTTATGAACTTTCGAATCTGAAGCGTGGTGCGTGGTGTCACCGCAGCCAGCGCTCTGGCAGCAAGCCGAAGCAGCCTCTTTCATGTGGTGAGAAGTTCTGCCTCTCTGCTCAGCTCTTCTCTCCTGCTGGCGTTCACCTGCAATGTGTCACTGTGCAGGGAACAGACTTGTATGTTGCCTGAACTTGGCCGACACCCAGCCTTGGGGCTTCTGACAAACTCTGGGAAGGAGGGAAGTGGGCTTTGTTTAGGAGCGCAGAGGAATCTTCCCAAGGTTTCACTCTCCTTGTCAGGATGCAGGAGGGGAGACTTTACTGGCCCAGGAACCCATTTCTTTCTTGTTCAGATTTAGACTTGCACGAATGGTGATGGTTCTTTTGATGCTGGATTGATTCCATATGATTTCAGTTCGAGGGACCTCTTCCTCCATTAGGTCTGAAGCTAGAGGAAGGGCATGGTCACTGGAAGGCACTGTAAGCCATGCACACCTGTGTTCTAGTGGACCTGGTTATCTCCACAGTACTCAAGAAGGGCCTGGGACAGATGTATTGTCATGACGGCCATCACCAATAAGTTGACTCAAGACACGGGAGACAAGGGCCTTCGTGGGCAAGGCCCACTGGGGCCAGGTTGACACTGACAGTCCACCTATCCACTGTGTTGTTTCCTGGTGCCTCTCTTCGGTGCTCTGGGCCAAGACTTCCCCAAAAGACCTTCCGAATATCCCCAAGTGATCTCTCAGAAGAATCAAGGAGACTGCAGAGGGGAGGTTCTACTTTTTTCTGTAGTTCTGCAGGGTACATGTGGCCAAACAGAGACTGGTGTGGAACAAAGGGAGAAAACACAGTGATTGACTTGACATACTACAGGTGCTGTTTGGTCCCAGCACTTCAAAGGCCTTTAGTTTTTATTAGGAGCCAAGTCCTGATACCAGGGGGAATCTAGATAATGCATAAGCTTCAAGACTTGATAGTAGTGTCAAGTGGGTGGCCGCAGACAGCTTTGGGCTGCTAAAAGAACTTGGGAGTTCCAAAGGAGAGGAGCAGTGCAGTGTGGGTAACTAGTGTGATGACAGCTCATGACTAGGCTCCCTGAAGCATCTCGGACTGTGGCCCACAAAGCATCGTGGACTGCTGTCTGTCTGGGCAGTCTGGGTGAAATTCAGGTCTGAGAGTGTGGACGTTTTGGTCAGTGGCTTTCACTTCGCAGGGACTGGGTTCCTTTCCCCCAGCCACCCATGTTTGTTTCATTTCAACTCATGTTTTGTCTCGGCGGCCTCTGTCAGCGTTAATATAAGGTTTCAGCTTAATTGCTAGCTACTTGAGATGTGTCCATCCCAAGCACGGGGAGTTGGGAGGCCCACAAGGAGAGAGTAGCAGATCAGTGCAGTGCAGCCAGATGGCTATTAGCTGTCTAGAGACGGAGCTGGGCCAGGAACCCGTAGGAGAAAGCCCGGCAGTGTGGCCTGCTCTGTGGTCACACTTCTGAATAACTTCCCAAGATCTGTAGGGCTGGCAGGGTTCTCTTGCTTCCTGAGGGCGTGTATGTGTGATGCATCCCTTGATTTCAAGGAAAGGCTCAGGAAATACGTGGTCCAAGGAGAAAGGGGCCTCAATGGGGTTTTTGTTATTATTTTGCAAGGGATCTTGAAGTGAATGTCCACACACTGCCCACAGGATGAATAGCAGCATTGATTTCGCAGGGCAGGGGAGATTCAAGTGGAGCTGTTGGAAGATCCTGCCCTTCCTGGGCCTCCGGCTACCTACAGCTCCGCAGCTACTTTGTCCTGATAGAGTCCCAGGCGGTGTGAGCCAGAGGGGAGGAGCAGACAGCAGGAGTGTCTCCCTCTGATCTTTTTCTAAAATTGTCTCTTTCTGGCCTTGGGCCATTTTCTTGGCTACTTCACCTCAGTTTCTCTATCTATAAAATGGGATAATGGTGTTTACTTACTTACCTCATGAGTATTATAGGAATTAATTACTGTTTGTAAGGTACTTTGAAGATGAAAAGCGTGAGGTGGCATCATCATCATTATGAAATATCTTCCACTGTTACCAGCCAGGTTCTGCCAGAGCCAAGCAAACATTTCCACCTCGACTCCAAAGCAGCTCCTCATATGGGACCCTCCCAGGGCCCCCTCACAGTTCATTATCACAGGGCAACCTCACCGGAATTACAGAGGAGACCCTCACAGGGGGGCCCTCCCAGGAGATCCACACAAGAGATCCGCACAGGAAATCACACAGAGGACACTTCTAGGGCACCCTCCCAGGAGACCATCACAGGAGACTCACAGGAGACCCTCACAGTTGATTATCACAGGGCAACCTCACAAGAGATACACAGGAGACCTTTACAGGATATACACACAGGAGACCCTCACATGGGATCCTCACAGGAGACTCACAGGGAACCCTCACAAGGGACCTTCACAAGAGATCTACACAGGGGACCCTTACAGGGACCTAAAAGACATCCACACAGGAGATCCCCACAGGAGAAACCCACAGACGACTCCTACAGGGGACCCTTACAGGAAACCCCATAAAGTCCCCATATTTTCTCATTCCACCTACCCTATGCAAAAGCAGTCCTTATGGAGCATCTTGGGGGTTGTGTGTGTGTGTGACAGAAGCACATTCCCACAAAGAGTCCTTGAGCAGTAACGTCAGTCAGGAGAGTTGGAGATTTGAAGCAATGACCCCATGTGCACATGAGTCTTTCACAAACGTGATTTAGCAAGACAAAGCCAACTGTTAGCACTTCAGCCATGTGCTTCTGATGTACGACATGGCCTGTACTGATGTCTTCTTTTTAAGTTTTCATTTCTATGTGGTACTGAAGATTGAACCCAGCCCTTTGGACATGCTGCCACAAAGTTTTAACTCCCAGTCTTTATTGTTTTTTTTTTTTTTTTTTTTTAATTTTTGAGAGAAGAGCTCACTAAATTAACCAGGTATAACCTTAAATTCTTCATGACCTAGGCAGGCTTTGAATTTGCCAATCCTCCTGCCTCAGCCTCTGGGGTAGCTAGGATTATAGGCCTCTGCCATCAACTAATAATGCTTTCTGATGAGAACTCTTTGTTCTTGCTGTGGGATGGGAGGCTGTGTAAAATCTATCTGCTTTCTTGACCTTTTCTAATGAAGGGCCTCTGCAAAGTTACCTCTTATAAAAAAGAAAAAACATAGAAAACAGAAGAACATTCTCAGGTTCAAAGTCTTCTAGGCTGTGTTATACCATCATTATTCAATGAGTAGAATTTTTTATTTTTGTTTGTTTGGGGATTTTTGTTGTTATGTTTTGGTTTGGTTTTTTGAGACAGGGTTTCTCTGTGTAGCCCTGGCTATCCTGGAACTCATTCTGTAGACCAGGCTGACCTGGAACTCAGAAATAATCTTGCCTCTGCCTCCAAAGTGCTGGGATTATAGGCACGTCCCACCACCGCCTGGCATAGTGAGTGGAATTTTTAGAAACAGTAAATATTGTTTTTACAATGAGCTTGGGTCCCAGAGCTGTCCCTTGGCTGACTGTGTGAACATTTGTTCTTTATCTATTATCTACTTAAACAGTGGTGCCCATAGCAGCTTGTGCTTGTTAATGAGGCTTAGTGTGAACGTCCTAGAGCAAGATTAACTCCACAAAGTAAAGCCTGGTTTATCACAGAGAGGAAACCAGGTGGGCTGGAGTCTGTAGCGCTATGGACGATGAATCCCAATGTCCCAATTTTCTAGTGTAGCACATTCAAAGTGAACTTGTACGCAGTTTTGCTATCCAGAAGAACAGGCAGCATCTGAAGTTCCAAACAATAACACTTGTGACTCTTCCGTTCGCTTACATAACCATCAGGAAGCCTCCTCTTGGAGCAGAGGACGATAATTACTTCTAGGAGGACACTGAAGGACAAGAACAACACGTGGGAAGAAGCTCTCTCGAATTATCTATCCAGAGGCGTGTGCAGAGCTGTTACACTTCATGACAGAATGTGTTTCTGGAACAAAGGTGAAAATCCAAGCACAGACAATCACATCGAGCTTTTAAAATAGAAATGGCTGTGTAATAGGAATCCATGTTCTGCTTTCCAGGTGTATGACCAATGTGGTCTCGTGTGTGTGTGTGTGTGTGTGTGTGTGTGTGTGTGTGTGTCTGTGTGTGTCTGTGTGCTCGAGCATCGCCACCCAAGTACAAGTGAATGTGCGCACATACATGCAAAGTCCTACATGAGCACATGTATACACACACACACACACACACACACACACACATACACACCAGTGTCATAATGTACATGTGCGTGTGTGTGCATATGTGTGTGTATGCTGAGGTCATTTTCCAGGCATTGTCCACCACTTTTGTTTTTGTGTTTTGGTGTTTAGGGTTGTTTAGTTTTGTTTTGTTGAGTTAGGATCACTCACTGGCCTAGAGATCACCAGATAGGCCAGACAACTGGGCATCGAGCACCAGGGATGCTCCTGGCTCATGCCCCCAAGCATAAGAGTCACAGGAGCATGCCATCACTCCGGGCGTTGTTTACATGGTTTGGAGCATGGAACTCAGGTGCCCACATCTGTGAGACGAGCACTTACAGAGAGAGTCATCTTCCTGGTCACGACTTAATCTCTTTATTGCAGAAGGAATTAAAGCTCATTTTTAAAATCAAATAAAACAGGAGGAAAGTGTTTATAATCCTTTTGCCTACAGATGATTGGTGTTGGCAGCTCAGTGCCACTGCTGTTCCAGAACCTACATTTACATTAAAAAAAAAAAAAATCCCAAACACTGAATGTAAGGCTTGGAACCTCTTTTATATACTAGCAATGAAAATTTTCCACATTTGTAGAGTGAACTCCTTTTCATGTAAGTTGATACTGTTATAAATAAAGGCAGAACATATTATAAAAGTTATACAAATATACAGAAGATATGTATGTTTATGTTGATGTTATTTTAGAAACAGAATCTCATGAAAACAGGCTGGCCTTGAACTAGCTGTGACCTTGAACTCCTGAACCTCCTGCCTCCACCTCCCAAATTCAAAGAATACAGGTGTTCAGTCCCATACACCTAACCTACCAATATAGTTTTTGCCATTTTCTTTTTTTGCTTTTCTCTTCCTTCTTTTCCTCCTCCTGTTCCTTTCTTCTCTCTCCGTCCTCTGTTCCTCTTCTCTCTCTGTCTGTCTGTCCTGCTCTGTCTGTCGTCTCGTCTCTGCTGTCTCTGTCTCTCTCTCTCTCTCTCTCTCTCTCTCCTCTCTCTCTCTCTCTCTTTGTGTGTGTGTACACATTTGTGTGTCTGCTTACATAGAGCAGAGGACAAGGTCTGATGTCTTGCTCAGTTGCTCTCTATGTTGTATTTTAGGCAGAGTCTCTCACAAAGCGTGAAGCTCTGCAGTTTGACTAGACTGACCTAGTGCTTGATGTGCCTCGCCAGTGATGAGTTACAGACACCCAGTGCTGCACTCAGCTTTCTCTGTAGACGATGAGGGGCTCAGCCATCAGCCTGTGCAGCAAGCACTTTGTCATTGGAGTTCTATCCCCAGCCCTCGATGTATTTTTAAATGTCTTGTCCATATCCCAAGCCCATGTTTTCCAAGTGGGAAAATAATTAGTTCTTAAGACACAATAATTATTATTGCCTTACAATTTGTTAGAGATTTCAAAAGTAAAATCATTAATCTTTTTTTCAAGCATGGATTTATTTAAATATTTTATAACTCTTCCTTTTCACTTATTTTATTCTTAGCATTTCATTTTATTTTGATTTATAGGAGAGAAAAGTTCAAATTTTTAAAACCATATCTTTGAATACTTTGCTTTATTATTTCTCCTTGTCATGATTTATAAACTCCCTATACTCTCAAATTATGTAACTATTCACCAACAGTATTGTGGCACCCATGAGCAAATGTATGTGCTCACATGCACAGGTGTATTTAATACAGAAGTTATTTTAAAATTTTTTTAAAATTCTATGTATGTGTGTGTATACACATGAGTGCAGTGACTGTAGAGACCAGAAGAGGGCATAAGATCTCAGCAAACTGGAGTTTCAGGCAGTTGTGAGATGCATAAATGTGGGTGCTGGGGATTGAACCCAGGTCCTGTGCAGGAGCAGAGAACTCTTAACTGCTAAGCCATCACTTCAGCCCCTAATGCAGAAGGTTAGAAACACTTGATAGCATTTTACGATGACCCAGAAATATCTGCTCTGGTATATTTCCTGATTTCTATGTATTTGTTTGTTTGTCTGATTGATTCTTTCTTTCTTTCTTTACTTACTTTTTTACTTAGTTCTGAGTAGGTTAGAACAAATTTAAATTCTTGGACTTGAATTTCATTATTAAATTTTTTTTTTTGTAAAATGGCATTGTACCTCTCAGGCTGAGGCAATGGGTCAGCAAGTAAGTATGGCCACGCTGCAGACATGAGCACCTGAGTGTGGAATCCCAGTAGCTATGCAAAGGGCCAGGCGTGGCCGCACAGCTCGGTGAAGACGAGGGCCTGAGAGCTTCACGGTCAGGGGCGTACTGTAAATGCAGGGCTCTGTGAAGTAAGATAGAGAAGACACCTAACGTCCAGCTCTGGCCTCCACGTGTGTGTGGGTATGTACACATGCACATTTGCACGCAGTACAACACATTCATGCACACACAGATGCACACACACGTGCACACCTCTCTTCAGGCTGTATAACCAGTCCTTTGGACCCCTTATCCCTGTTACTGTGGCATATAGATATCCTTCAAGCTCTCTTTCAGTTCTGCACTTGTGGAGACCATGATCTGAGTCCCTAATTGAACCGACCCTTTTGGTCTCTCACCAGTCCTTACAGGGCGCTCCCTTGCCTTGAATGGCGGGTACCAACCTTGACTCCCACTTCCTTCCTGACGGATCTTGAGCAACACACTCAATTCTCTCCAAGTCTTCCGAATCTGTAAAATGGAACTAATAACAACCTTCCTTAGCTATTTCACAACATTACTGCAAGGATCAAATGAGAGCTGGACCGTAAAAGTGCTTAGTAAGCTATAAATCAATACACAAACATAAGGTGTTATTATTTCCCTTTTATTTGGCATTGTAAAGGACAGGAGAGGAGTACAATGTGTGTGTGTATGTGTGTGTGTTGTCTGTGGTTGAGGCACTAAGAATCTTGTCTTAGACTATAAACATTCCAGGTCATAAAGTGCAGCCCTTTCTGTAGGCCTTAGATGAAGCCTCACAGTTGCTCCGTGCTGTTGTGCTCAAACCCACTGTGATCCGCTCTGTCTTGGAGGGAGTCACCTTTTCTCTTGTGTAGTAGTTCTTTACCACTTCACTTTTTCCTCCCACTCCTTTCTGAGAAGCCTGCTCAGTGACCTGGGTGGAGAGCACAGAGGCTGTGGTTGGTAGGCAGGGCAGACGGAACCCAGGGAGGAAGGGCTCATGAGAGGCCCAGCTAGTCTGCGAGACCACACGGAAACTGGATGCTGGAAACGCAGAGAACGAATTATCCCATTTGCAGGAAGACGGCTAGGATGGAGAACATCGTGGCAAGTGATACGAGCCACACTGAGGGGCCCAGATGTGTTCTCTCCTCTATGCAGAATCTGCGGTGTTCTGTTTTGTTTGCAGCTTTGTTGATTTCTGTAGGGATGTTTGTGCATTCATGAAGTCAAAGATCAATTCGTAGGACTCAGTTTTCTCCTTCCCTGATGTGGGTCCCAGGGATGAAACTCAGGTTGTCAGGCTTGGTGACAAGTGCCTTTTCCCCAGTGAGTCATGTCAGGGGTCCAAGCTGTTGTTTTAAAGAATGAAAGTCCACATTTAGGTGGAAAGAGACCTTTCTTCCTAAGGAAGAGGAGGAAAACAGATGATGGCAATGGGGATGGGAGATTATAACTAAAGTATGTGACACATGCATATGAAAATAGAATCATGACCTCCCTCCCATTTTTACCATCAATATACAGCAATTTTTAAAACATGGCTGCTAGACAGAGTCATGTAGTGGAACCATTCCAAGAGACAGACTGGCCTGAACACACTTAAGTGAAGCTTGCTACAGCCTTACTCATGAGTGTAGGTAAACAGGCTGTGAAAGAGGAGTCTTCAGAGTCTCACGCTCCACTGAGGCTCATCTGGTTCATCTCCTCAAGTGGGAGAAGCTGAACTGGGCTAAACATCAAGGAACTGGAGTTTTGGTTCTGCCTCTGCAATAAATAACCCAGTGACTGAAGGATGTGGGCCTTGGCTTTTACTTTCCTCTTTTCTACATAAGGAAATTGCAGAAGGTAGATTTTGGGATTCCAACAGCCTTCCTCAGCATGGCTTATGGAAGGAAAAAAAAAACACAAAAAGCAACATTTCCTGGCTCTGGAACTTTGGGCAGATTCTAGAACTTATTTTAACCTCGCTTTTTTTCTCTAGAAAGTGGGGCAAGTATCCATCTTATAAGACTGTCTGGCTGGGCAGTGGTGGCGCACTCCTTTAATCCCAGCACTTGGGAGGAAGAGGCAGGTGGATTTCTGAGTTCGAGGCCAGCCTGATCTACAGAGTGAGTTCCAGGACAGCCAGGGCTACACAGAGAAACCTTGTCTTGAAAAACAAAACAAAATCAAAACCAAAAAAAGACTGTCTGGGGATTCACTGATTAATGGCATATAAGAGCACTTGGGATCTGAGGTGATGTCTCCATGGATACAGCATTAGCCCTTCAAGTGTCATTTCAAATCCCACATGAAGCTGGGCACAGTAGCACACATCTGTATTGCAGACGAAAGGGAGCTGAGGACAGGAAGTCCACAAAAGCTAGCCTGGTGCATAAAACAGTGACCAACAGAGAGACTGTCTCAAACAAGGTGGGAGGCACGGGCCAACATCTAAGTTTGTCCCCTGACCTCCACACATGCACATTAGCATGTGCACACCCTGCACTCTCGCATATATGTACACACCCTTTACACATGCACACACAGCCCAGAGCAACTTCTCAGTCCACCTTAGGTAGAATATTTATTTTCAGATTCTCTTATAGTGAATTATTTAAGTATCTTCTTTTGTTTATGTCTTAAATGTTGTCACTATCACCTCTCTCTCTCTCTCTCTCTCTCTCTCTCTCTCTCTCTCTCTCTCTCCTTCTCTTAAATACAAACAGATTTAATTTACATCCCCTTCGCTCTGCACTCTGGAACTGTGCTGACTGTGCCATGTTGTCAGGAGTAACTGGATCTGCGTTTCTCATCTAGGGCCTGCTGATTAGATGCGGAGTTCACACTGTGTATCCTATTGCCTCAGCCACACCCACTCTCTAAACCTCCTCTCGCTACTTCCTTTCCACAGCAAATTGGTCCTCCTTTGGCTCGCTCTGTGATTGTCACACAATTAGAGATCAGATGTGCTGTCTTACAGAGGAAAGAGCGCTACATTCTAGTGGGACTCCATGGGCCCTCCACCCACCGCCATGTCACCATGTCACCATGTCACCTACTGAGTGAGCTCCCCTATGCGCACAGAATGGAAGTGTCCATGGAGAACTGAGAGATAAGATTCCTGGAAGCAGAAGTGAACAGGTTATAGTAGAAGATGTCTTTGAAATATGGTTGTGTTGAGTCCTGGGAGAAGAACCACATAAATGGAGAATCCTGCAAAGCTGCTGGAAGCTGTCGGAAACAAGTAAGTGTTGGTCAAAAGGGTTGAATGCCAGATTTGGAGACATTGCAGTGTCCCCAGAGGGTAATGCATGTTTGGCTTCTGGTCACGGAGACCCTTCTGCCACCCACTTCAGATTCACTGTATAAATATATCATTCACCCTTTTGTAGATACACTTCTCCATCTGAAAGTAAGGGTATTGAGGTGTCTACTGAAGGAATTTGAAGGCATTCTCTTTCTTGACCTATAAAATCAAGGCTTAGGAACACTGTCAAAACCGTGAAAACAGGAACCAGAGGCAACTCTGTATTGACAAAGGGTGAATCAACTGGACACACATCAGAGGAGTTCCTCGAGTGGGTGGTCATGTGCATGTGGTTGAGCCGATGGGGCTGAGAATGGAAAGCACCATACAGCACTGAAGTTCAAGGCATTCACGATCTCTTCCAGTTTTTCTCTACAAACCTCTTCAGTGCTCCTAGGAAAATGCTGGAGGCTGTTTTGAACAGTGTCCCCCATAGTACAGCACGGAGTATGGTAGAGCAGCTGCTACTGGAGGGAGGGGTGCAGCTGATCGTCAGACTCTTTTCTCTCTTCCTCATAGCACAAAACCCTTCACTGGGAGCTCCTATAAGCATTGCTTGTATACTGAGTAGGAATCCAGATTAGAAAACAATACCAAAGAAAAAGCCTCTAGGCTGGAGAGATGGCTCAGCGGTTAAGAGCACTGTCTGTTCTTCTAGAGGTCCTGTGTTCAATCCCTAGCATCCACATCGTGGCTCACAACCATCTGTAATGGAATCTGATGCCCTCTGCTG
The DNA here is from genome assembly GCA_021653895.1 of Mastomys natalensis. NCBI lineage: Eukaryota > Metazoa > Chordata > Mammalia > Rodentia > Muridae > Mastomys > Mastomys natalensis. Next base: position 1,254,637 of record JAJTUV010000053.1, on the reverse strand, counting down.
GCAAGCAGATGTACATGCAGGTAGAGCACTCATGTACATAAATAAATAAATAAATAAATAATAAATAAATAAATAAATAAATAAATGTTTTTGAGAGAGAGAGAGAGAGAGAGAGAGAGAGAGGAGAGAGAGAGATCAGGAAGAAAGCAAGGCTGCCCCCTATTGCTACCTCTGTTGAGGATTCTGCCAGACTGTTCAATAAGGCAAGAGAAAGAAAGAAAGGCAAAGCAAATATGTCTCTATTTGCAGATGTCTATGCAGAAGAAATCCTAAAGAATCTACAAAATTGCTCCAGAATTATTTTGCAAAGCTTGAAAAATAATAGGTTATTATTAAAAATTTAGACTGTGTTCTGGGGAGATGGCTCAGTCTTTAAGGTACCTACTGTGTAAGTATAAGGACCCACATTTAGACCTAGCACCCATGTAAAAAGCTGATGCTACGACATGTGCCAATAATCCCAGAGCTGAGAAGGCAGAGACAGTAGGATCCCTGAGACTTGATGGACAGCCAGTCTAGCCAATCAGTAAGTTCCAGGCTCAGTGAAAGAATGTCTCAAAAAATACAATGAAGAGTGATAATGGAAGATATCTGATGTTGATCTCTGACCCCCACACATAGCTTCATATATGTATATGCAGCTATATACCTGCACAGATACACACAGACATGTATATGCATATACATAAAACAAATCATGTCTAATATATAAAATCTCAATAAAAATAATAAAGATTATTAAGTGATTTTTAATGTAATTTTTATCTTTTTGAAGAGACTTATTTATCTTTATTTTATGTGTATGCAGAAGCCTGTGGAGGCTAGAAAGGGGCATCAGGTTCCCTGGAACTGGACCTATGGCACTGTAGATGCTGGAATAGAACGTAGGTCTTCTGCAAGAGCAGCAAGTGCTCTTAACCTCCAAGCCATCTCTCCAGTCCCTATTTTCTTCAATATAACATCTGCATTGCATATTCATGGATTCTGTGTTGACTGATTCAGCCAACCAAGGATAGGAAATATTTGAAAAGAAAACTGTATTTTTTGAACATTTTTATTCTATTTTATAGAATTTTTTATATTAAATTCTCTCAGCTAGAGTGTATCAAGTAGTTTACATTACATTGTATCATTATTCCATGAGTGTGTGAATAATCTACAGATAATTTAAAGGAGGATATTGCAGGTTACATGCAAATATCATGCTATTTACATAACTGATTTGGATTTCTTCCAATCTGATATCTTCCAGGAGTCCTGGAGCAAACCACTTATAGAGGATACTGAGGGACAACTATATTAAATTTGACTTCAAATTTTAAATGTGGATACTATTTATAACAGTACACCATAAAAGTAGTTGGATATCATCCTGCCAAAATATACCCCTGGCCTTGGAATGTAGACTGCTTGTAGAATGTTTATTTAGTGTGCAAGAAACCCTGGGTTCAATCAATCCTCAGAACCACATTAAACCAGGCTTGGCAGACTGCAGCCCCAGAACTAAGGAGGGGAAAGCAGCAGGATCAGAAGTTCAAGATAATTCTCAGTTATACAGCAGGTTCAAACTCAGCTTGGGCTATAGAAGAGAATGTCAAAATAATTGTGTGTGTGTGTGTGTGTGTGTGTAGATACTGAAAGAAATCAGTGAAGACTGCATAAATGCAGTGATCTACTGTGTTCAAGAGTTGGAAAACTCAGTATTATTTAGACAACATTTCTTAACAACGTGATCTACAGAGTCAAAACCAAAATCTCAACCGTTTTTTTGTAAACAAAAAAGCTGATTTCAGTACAAACATGCTCCCTCAGATATGCACATGTGTAAAGGCAAACGATTTATTTTAGTCAAAACAATTGGAAGATATAAACAAGGTTAGAAGACTCTCATCTCCAGTTTTAAGAATTACTGTAAAGCCAATGTAATTAATGCAGTGCAGAATTGAAAAATGCTAGATTCATAGCTCCACGAAACAAGTAGAAGAGCAGGGGAAAGAGTGTTTCACATTAATATAACCAATTTGCTTTTGGCAAAGAAACAAAGAAGATTGAATAGTAAAGGAAGGTCTTTTGAACAAATGATGCGGGATTCTTACGAATTTGTGCACAGTGGATCAACCTTGGCTCACACCTCACATACTATACAAAACTCACCTCAAAATGGGTCACAGACATAACTGTGAAGTGGAAAACTAAGTAATTTCTAGAAAAGAAATCTTTGTAAAAAACCTGGCTTAGATAAAGAAGTATTAGATACATGACAAAAAATATAATTCACAAGAAAAACATTAGCAAATTAGACTTATTCAAAATGTAAAACATTTGAAAGACATTTTGTACTTTTTAAAAAAAATGTTTATTTATTTATTTTATGTATGTGAGTACACTCATGCTGTCTTCAGACACACCAGAAGAGGGCATTGGATCCCATTACAGATGGTTGTGAGCCACCATGTGGTTACTGAGAATTGAACACAGGACCTCTGGAAGAGCAGTCAGTACTTTTAATCCCTCAGCCATCTCTTAGACTGAAAGACATTTTTAAAAGCATGAAAGTGGCTAGAAAAGGCAGTGTATGCCTGTAATCCCAGAATTGGTCAAAGGAAGCAGAAGGGAGAGAGAAGAAAGAAGTGAGAGAGAGAGAGAGGTGGGAGTGAAGGAGAGAGAAGAAGAGAGGGAGAGAGTGGAGGGAAAAAGAGAGAGGGAAGGAGGGAACAAGTAATCTTTATCTAGGACTTTGATTGTAAAAAAAAAAAAATACATAAGAAAACAAACCAATCAGAAAATAAACAAGCACTGAAGAAGATGCTTGGTATAATTTGTCATTAAATAAATGTAAATTAAATTAATAAGATAATGCCACCATTCATTTAGCACAATAACTAAATCCGTAAGCCAGCAGAGCAACACCACAGGGAATAGACAACAACAGACCACTAATTCTCTAGAAGGCACACAAAATGGCAGTTGCTTTGGAAGGCAGTTCCTTCCACAGTAAAATACACTTGTGTGACTCGGCAGTCACTCTCATGAGCACTTTCCTAAGAGATTTCAACAGTTCTGTTTGGGGGCTGGAGAATAGCTCAGTGGTTAAGAGCACATGCTGCTCTTCCAGAGGACCTGAGTTCATTTCCCAGCACCCACCAGGTGGCTCACAACTGTCTGTAAATCCAACTTCAGGGCATTGGATGCCCTCTTCTGACCGCCAAGGGCACTGCATGCAAGTGTACTTCCCCAAACACAAGCACATATTTTAAAAATAATAAAATAAGATCATATAGATATAGAGGCAGACAGATATGGACATAGATGATATAGATAATAATAGGTATAGGTGGTATAATATAGATTAGATATAGACATATATATATAGTTATAGGTATAGATGACAGATATAAGTATAGGTACAGATATAGATTCATTAGACTTTCATTTTAAAGTTTAGAGCAGCTTTATTCGTAAATGTCCTAACATGGAAGTAACCAACAGCAGGTGAATGGATGAACAGGCAACTGAATACTTGTAGGATTAGAAGACAATTGCTATGACTTCACACTCTGACGTGAGTGAGTCATAGATGCCTTGCAATCGTGAAGGAAGCTGGGGTCGAAAGGCTCAACACTGCATGTATTCCCATGATTCTCTGGGAAAGTCCACAGCAGCAACAGAAACAGATCAGTGGTTACCTACAGTTTAGGGGTGGTGAGGTGTTTAATTGTGGCAAAGCCTGGAGATTATTATTATTTTTTAAAGATGATAGAACCAATCTGCGAGGCTCTGTGAGGACAGATACATTGTTTTACACATGTGTCAAACCTGGAGAATTTCAAACCACAAAAAGTGAACTTTAATGCCTGCAAATTAGTTTTCTTAATTGACGAAGAGGTTACGAAACCAACCAAGGAGTGTACATGGAGGGACCCATGGCTCCAGATACATATGTAGCAGAAGATAGCCTTGTCTGACATCAATGGGAGGGAGGCCCTTGGTCCTGTGGAGGCTCGATGCCCCAGCGAAGGGAGTGCTAGAGCAGTGAGGTGTGAGTGAGTGTAGCGGGATATTTCCCCCTCTACATTTTGCAATAAAGCTCGGTAATTTGGGAGGAGCGAAGAGAGAGAGGGAGAGGAAGAGGAGAAGGAAGAAGAAGAGCTAGGAGGAGAGGAAAGATGTGACAGCCATGGAGAACTATGGATGGGTCCAGAATAGTCCTGGGTAACGATTTATATCTTAAGGTTAGATATTGGAAAATAACTGTAATTGTGTGGGCAAATTGTTAATTGAGCATTCTAAAGTATATTAAGCCTTTGGATAATAATTTATGCTTTAGAGTCTCATTTCTACTGGGTACCACATGGATGGTGGGATGGTTTGGGCTCAGTCAAGCATTGTGGACAGCGTGGTGGATTGACAGAGCCAACCACCACGTTGGCATCTCGCAGGTCATGTTGTGGTGTGTGTTGCCTCTGGCTGCTTCCAGCTGTGGTGCGCTTGGCTTCTGGCTACGGAACATGGCAGCCTGAGCTAAGCAGAGCCGCACTGTCGCCGGGATAGACAGCCTGCGCTGGGGTTTATTAAAAATTAACCGCTACAGGTGAGTGGGTGGAGGAACACCCTCACAGAGGCAAAGAGGAGGGGGGAGCGGGTAGATGGGATGGGGGTGTGGAGGGATAACCTGGAAGGGGGATATCATTTGAAATGTAAATGAATAAAATGATTAATTATGTTAAAAAAAGAAAAAAGACAAAGAGACAAGATAGAATGTAGACTCTGATAAGGGAACCTAATTGCATCACACGTGTGTGATATGACCTCACTGACGGTTATGGACGGAAAGAGAAGTCATCCTAAACAACTTTGGAAAATGGTGTTTTAACTGAAAACTCACAGAGGAGAACAGGAGGGGCGGAGCTGAGCAACTGCGTTCAGTCACTAACGTTGTTTAGCATGAGGTTGGGCTTAGCAGTTTTGAAGCTGGTATGATCACTGGCATCTGCAAATAAACAGACAAACAAACCAACAGAAGAAGGTGGAAGCAAGCTTTTTCTCTGCCTTGAAATGGAAGAAAAGTAAAATGACCTGTGTCACAGTGACTGGATTGGAGATGAACGTGCGCTTACCTTCATACAAATGCAGAGGAGAGGAATTATGACTTTTGGAAAATAAAGACTCATGAGCACTACTCATGAATTACTCATAACATAAACTAGAGAAAGAAACCATAAACAAGCGAAAGGACAAATCAGTCATACAGAAAGTTTTCTAACATTGATTTTTTTTTGGTGTGTGTGTGTGTTTGTGTATGTACAGGCATGTGTGCATGTGTGATTGTAGAGGCCAGAGGTCACTGTCAGGTGTCTTCCTCAGTCACTAGTCACCTCATTTTTTTATTTTTTTTCTTTCTTTCTTTTTTTTTTCTTCTTTTTTTTTTTTTTTTGTCACCTCATTTTTTTATGGCAAGGTGTCTCACTGAACTCACTGTCTTAGTCACTGTTCTGTGATTGTAAAGAGATAGCATGATCAAGGCACTCTTATAAAAGAAAACATTTAACTGGGGCTGGCTTACAGGTTCAGAGGTTCAGTCCATTATCATCATGGTGGGTAGTATGACAGCATGCATGAAGGTGCTGGAGAAGTAGCTGAGAGCTACATTCTGACCCATAGGCAGACAGGCAGAGAGATAGGGGGTGGGAAGAAGAGGAAAAGGAGGAGGAAGAGGAGAGGAGGAGGAGGAGAGAGGGGAGAGGAGGAGGAGGAAGTCTGGCATGGACAACATGGCCACACTTCCCAATCCTTCTAATCCTTTCAAATGGTTCCACTCCGTAGTGACTAAGCATACAAATACATGAACCCAGCAGAGTCATTCTTACTCAAACCACCGTACAGAACCCTCATGGATTCTATACCCCAGTTGAATTCTCATGGGTTCTGGGGACCTGAACTCAGATCCTCATGCTTATGCAGCAGTTACTTTTCTTTTTTAACCAACTAAACCATCTCTACAGACCCCAAACTGAAATATTTGTCCCAGCTTATGTAGGCATATCCCTGGAGGCGGTAGAACTCCATAAACTTTGAGTTGGCTGTACTTGGTGAAGTGTTTCCACCAAGATTATAAAAAGACAGGAAAAGAAAGTTTGCAGCAAAGAAACCAGCAAACACAACATCCCCCAGGTGATCGAATCTAGCATCGTTAGTGGTAAACTGGGATGATGGCACAGATGTCTATCAATATGTGAGGAAACTAGAATGTCCCCTCTGCTGTCTTCCTCCTAATAGTTGCTAATTCTGCCTAACCATTGTGAGGGGTGGTGAATAAAACACCAGACAAACAAATGAAAGATCATCTCAAAAAATATCTGAGGATTTTTTAAAATATCAAGTCTATAAGAAGGAAAGAACAGAATGAGACACTAGAATATACAAAAAGAGCATTAGGGTTCTGGAGAGATGGCTCAGTGGTTAAGCGCACTGACTGCTCTTCCAGAGGTCCTAAGTTCAATTCCCAGCAACCACATGGTGGCTCACAACCATCTGTAATGGGATTGGATGCCCTCTTCTGGTGTGTCTGAAGACAGTGACAGTGTATTCACATATATAAAATAAATAAATCTCATTAGAAGAAGGAAAAGGAGAAGGAGAGACAACCACCATTGGGACATTCTGATTTAACATATTTCTGTGTCTTGAGTGAAATCTTGGAGGAGAACCAGCACTTGGGGGAAATTGGTGGGTTATTAATAATAATATAATAGCATTGCTTCTTCAGTTGTAAAAACTAGCATCTTGGGGAAGAACAGGAGACACATGGCACTAACCATAGAGAAGCTGCAGCTAACACATAAATGTCTACTAGAGAACAAACACATTTGCATGCAGGTATACTCAGATATCTGACTATAAGTAACTTTTATTTCTCTTTCCTGCTTTGTTTCACTGTCCAAGTGCTGTGCTTAACAACAAACAGACATTCCTTAAGTAATTAAAAAAAAAATACCATCAAATAAATACACAGGAGACACTGCCATCGCATAAAGGGAGGAGGGTACCATTCCCTCCAGATCCCCACTCCTAGACTGACTGACTCAAGGGGCAGTAATCTCAGGGAGTGAGATGCAAGTGCTGACCTGGGGTTGTCACTTCTGAGTCACAGTATGAGAGTGGCCCTGTCTTTCAGTTTTCCAGGTTAAGAACAGGCAAGAACACACACATAGCGAGTTTGCTCAGTCATCTGTTTGTTTTATTTAGGCCATGTGGTATTTCAAATCAAGTCCTTTGAAAAGGAATTCCTTTAGGCTGGGTCCGTCTCTCTGTGCTGACTCCACGAAGTTCAGCTCACCCTTCGAGTCCCACAGAGGGCTGAGTAGATGTCTCCGTTTGAAAAGTATTGGTTTTCGTGTGGATTTGGGGATAAACTCAGGTACTTACAGTTCCAAAGCAAAATAATCAGATGGATTTCCAAAGAGAATGCAGAGAAGTACAGGTAGCTTTAGTGGCTCTCTAGTGGGGTTGGGGGGGATAGGAGGGGGCGTGTCACATGCATGGGGAGAAATGGAGAATTATAACATTGGAAGGTGGGAAGGAGTTGTTTCCAGGGACACAGTGTCAAGGCTTTATGCTTAAAGCATCAATGCTGCAGGTGTTTCTTTACCTCAAGGGCAGTCTCACGGACTCTGCTGTGGCTGCATCTGTATGTTCTGAATGGACAGAGTTGAAGCTACATCCCCCAAAATTATATTTTTTATTAATGATCCAAACTGAGGCCGTTTCCTGTCATCAGGACACACATCTTCCGCGAATGAACGAAACACAACCCTTAACTTCTAGCAACTCCCACATTTGAACGGAACACTTGAAGATCCCATTTCCTCGGTATCTCTCCCATCCATTCCTGTCTTTCATCCACAGTACATCCTGGATGCTTGTCTCCCTTGCACCTGACTGTGAGCCCCATCAGGACGGGTAATGTGTAATTTATAGCTGAAACATTCAGTGGACCCTGCTGTGTATCACCTCATACAATGCCCAACAGAATGCCTGTTTTCTGTCCAAAGAAGATGTTAATGAAGTGCTACAGAGTTGATATTTGGGCAGATGGGATCATTTGAGGTCATTCGAATCTACAGGGGTGGGGGAGTACTTTGTCCTTCTTCAATTGAGATCCTCCATCTAAAGCTTTGAGCTTTTAAGATTTTTCTTTGACTCACTGGTAGGAACTTTCTTAAACCACGCAACTATATCAAGGTTGAAACTGCAAGTCGATAATGCACATTTTGTAAGGCACTATAATTATCATGGCCCACAACAGCAGTTTGTATGTGGTCTGTCTCCAGGTCATAGGTGTGGAATTTCTCAAGCCATATTTCTCAAGACATTCAGAGATAGAATTAAGCCCCAAGTGCAGTACAGAGTCCATTGTGGACAGTGAATTAATTAACCCCTCTTCTCTGTCTTCTTGGTGGTGCCAGCTACCAACCATCCCTGGGAAAACAGAGAAAAAGGTCAGCTAAATAATTTTGTGTTTTGAGAATCCAGTGAGAACCCAAACTGAGCAAAACTGCATTCAAAGGAGAGTGTTTGGAAACATTTCCCAGAGGATGATGGGAAGTCATGGTTCTGTTAGTCCTGGGCTTGACTCACCTCTCCCCCACCAGCACTTTCTTCCACTGCCCTTCTCTCTGGAGAGCAAGAAAAGCTCCCTCTCCAATGCCCTGATGCCAGCGAAAGATGTTCCTCTCCTCTCTCAAAACAAGGGCTCTCACCACTGGAAATGAAGCAAGCAAACAGACAAGGGCCTTTGAAACCCTGTTGCATTTGGAAACTTTCACAAGGAACAAGGCCGGCCTTCAAGGAGTAAGCATCAAGGAAAATCAGGCTTTTTTTGTTTCTCTCTTGATAGGAATGGTAAGCTCTCTGAATAAAGCCATGAAAGTGAACCTGTCCTTGACAACTGGTCCCTTTGACAGGTCTTTTCTTGACCCCTGTTCCCCAGAAAGAGAAAAAGTCACTAACAGGAACATCCCAAGGTTTCACTGATGAAATGTCTCTCAAGAAAAACCATTTATAATGAGAAGAAGTGGGTGGTGGGTGGGTGGGGGGAAAGTTCTCCAAAATGGGACTGGCAGTCTGCCCTCCAAATCACTTCACAGGATGTCAAAGGTTATCTGTGGGGAGCTAGGAAAGGAAGTGTATTTGAAAACATCTTTGGGGCATGTATACAACATCTTAAGGTGTTTGATCCTTTTATGAACTGTTGACAGCTTTTGGCCATTGAAGTCCATGTGAGAATTGCCAGCCAAGCAAAAGAGGAAATGGGGCCGGAGTGCATGAACCCCTGAGAGAGCCTCTAAGAGCTGGTTAAATCACAAAATATGAGATGACCAGGAAGAGGGGACAGCCCAGGATGCCATGAGAAATCAGGCATCTGTGTCAACAGTTCCACCAAAGTTCTGGCCATTCAATTATTTCCCTTGGAGGGCAACATCCTCTCGCTTCCAATACCCTCTTCCGTCAAGGGTGGATGTAAACTGAATTCACAGAGCACTCAGAGTAGCTGGGAGTTATTAATAATCATGATTCATTATAGCACGCTGAATCAGTAACGTACATTTCCCATCCACTGAACTCACTTGAGTTTCCTTTTAATATAACTTCATTAATTCTTTGAGAATTTCATATATGTATGTAATGAATTTCAGTCATATTCACCACTTTCATGTCATACACACAAGACACACACCACTAATTAACGTTGTTTGTACACGCATGGGTTTGAGTCATTGACAGGAACATGGTCAAGCTTTCAGGGGACCACATCCCTGACAATAACTGACCCCTGCTAGCGCCCATCAACCACACATCCTCAACTAGAGGCTGAGGCTCCAGGGCCTTCTCCCTCCATGCCTGACTTGATCTTGTACAAGTCTTAGCCGGGCAACCACCGCTGCTGTGAGGTTCATGAGTACAGCTGCCTTGCCCTGTCCAGACAGGACCGCTGGGAAGCAGTCCTCCCCACGCTGCAGCTCTTGGACTCTTTCGAATCTCAGTGCTCCTTATTTGGGTATCTTAGTGGCCATGGCTGTTGCTTAACTGTGTAGTACCTTCTCCCTCGTTTGGGACATTTTTAGTGTTTTTCTACTCTGGGTATCTTTCTCTGGTTTCTGCTCCGTCTGTCTGCACTTCATTTGTTTCAAGTGTCTTTGGGGATATGTCATTTGCCAGAACCTTTCCTACTCCGTTCTGTGCTGAGAACTCTGTTCTTTGTTTTTTCTTTGTGGGACTTTGTCACTTATTAAACAAACTATGACATGGAGGACACTCCTTTAAAAAACGAGTGTGTCAGATGCATGATTAATACTGACCTTACTACATAGAGTGGGTACACATACATCAATAATAACGAAAAATTAGCCTTATTATTAGGAAAAAAATTGTCCACCTCTCTCCTCTGTCCCTTCTACCCTTCATCCAAGTTGTTTTGTACCCTTTGTACGACAGGCTCTCCTTTCTGACACAGGGTTTCCGGTAGCTTCTCTCCTTAGCCCCTCGACAGCCCACCTCTGCGCCGCTGTGATTGGCTGGACTCTGTGCTTACTAGAAACTCAGTCTGAGCTTGTTTCATGGACACTGATCCAATTAAACAGCTTCTTTTCATTAGAGTCTCCTTCCTGTCTCATTTTGTCATTCAGGGCCTGTTCATCAACCCAACCAGGTCGTGGTGGGACGATTCCGTAGAGGATCCTATAAGGATCAACAGTTTAAAAACCGTCTTGTAAATGTCACACTGACGTCACAGACAAACAGACCCACGGTAAATAATTGACTTTCAGGGCAGGAGAGATGGTTCTTCCAGAGGTCTTGAGTTCAATTCCCAGCAACCACGTGGTGGCTCACAACCCTCTGTAATGGGATCTGATGCTCCCTTCTGCTGTGTCTCACCAGTACGATGTACTCACATTAAATAAATAAATGAATACATAAATAAATACATACATAAATAAATCTTTCTTTTTAAAAAAAAGTAGTTGACTTTCTGGAGGTTTTCATTCCATCAGACATTTGCAGTTTGAAGAAGAGGCCGTGAATCTTGTGTCTCTATGAACCAGTTGCAGTCACGTGACCACACACTCAACTAGCTTCAGGATTCTTCACAAAGACCCAATATTCTTCCAAAACAACACACTGGGAGTGGGGAAGGGGCACAATTATTTCTTCTGCTTCGTTCAATAGGCCTCAAATTATGTTTGTTGTTTTTGTTTTTTTTTTTTAAACAAGTTTGGCTCATTTTCATACTAAATTGCTTGATCATTTCTTTTAAGTTGCTGTGGAGTCTTCTGTGCTTTGAAGTAAGGTTGGGACTTTTTTTCCCCCTTTAGGGTATGACAAACTATTACATTGTGTTGAAAATGAGGGAAACACTGGATCAGAGAGGCAGAACAAGTGGAGCTCTGGGACATGATTTCTACATCACAATTCCCCTGCGAGAGCCCCTTCTGTCCTTCCCCTCTGCTATGGGTTTTGTGCTGCTGGTTTTGTTGTGGTCTGGACTGAGGCAAGAGAGCGAGAGAGCAAGAGAGAGAGAGAGAGAGAGAGAGAAACCGACCAGTAGATCCAGATGTGATTGTGTCTTTTAAAACTGATTTAGGTGTTCACGTGGGCATGTGTGTGCATATGTGATCAAAAGGCAGTAGAGCCTAAGGTTTCTGTGAAGACTCCCAAATAAGGAGAAGCAGAAGGAAAACACCAGTCCAAAATGAATGCTTTTTTACAAAAGTTCAGCTTCTTTCAGGCACAAACGACAGCCTTGGCAGATTTTCAATTTAACTTTTTTTTGCGTGGTAAATACTTATGTCATGATACCCCCCAAAGCAGGAACTCTGAATCCATCAGGTCAGAGCTTGGGGCTGGTATTAACTACTCACCCTGAACAAGTAATCTTCCCTCCCTGACTTTCCGTTATTCCTCAGAGAAGAAACAATCAGACACACTTTCATTGTGAATTTTAAATAAGATTTTGTGTACCTCAGAGAGTGCTGGGCCCACTTGGAACATTACTGGGCTTATAAGCAAATGAAAAAGAATTTCTACTCCCCCCTTCCTATAGGAAACTCATCAAGCCTGACTTGGCTGGTCTTTGCCCAGGTGTGCAGTGTCGCCCCCGTTGGCAAGGCACTAATACAGAGGCAGACAGCTTTGCAGGGTCAGCCTTAGCAACAAAAAAAGTACTCCGTGGAGTTTTTTGTTTGTTTTTTTGTTTTTTGTTTTTTGTTGTTGTTTTTTTTTTTTTTTTCAGTGCCATCTGGCCACTGTGATCTACTTGGGTGATCGAAGCAACCAGTGTGTAGACTTCTACTGGCCTGTGAACTTCTTGGGGCTGGTACCACGTGTGTTTTATTCAATGGTTTAAATGCAAAACAGCTCAATTCTCAGACCTGGCAGACAGTAATATTGTTGTTGAGTGGTGGGATTAATGAACCCAGTCACAACCTACGGAGATGGTATGACTTAATCTTTTTAGAGATTTTTCCCTATGAAATGAAGGACAATTCTCTGGAAAATTCACTTTAGCTTACTTTAATAGAATCACTCAAGCATTCTATTAATGGCTTTTCTGTCCCCAATGTGACTGTTGCAATTTTTTTCTACCTACCATTGTTAGGTGGATTTGAATTTCTTCAGTTGGAAAAAGAGTTGCACCAAAACCTCTCGGGATTTATTTACAAAAAAAAAAATTACTAAATATAACCACTACTACTTTTATATTTTGATTCCTATTTGCTGGGGCCAAGAACAGTAAGTAGTACAACAGACTTCAGGTGGAAAAAAAAAAAAAAAAACCAACTCATGACCATGAGAGAATGTTTCTCAAGATACATAGCAGTGGACTCTCAGGACTGGGACACTGGTGACTGTTGGAGTAAGTGGACTATTTTTGCTCTGCATAAGGAGAACCATGCCAGAGGGCACTGGCAAGGACTTGAGACATTTCGGATGTTCCCTTCTGCACTACCAGCCAGGATGGGTGTAACTGAGTCAAAGGTCGGAAGAACAAGAGGAAGGGGAAGGAAGCCGGGCGTGTTGGCCACATGACGAGAGAGATAGGGCATATGGTTCTTAAGCAGGCAAGGACGTGTAGGCTGAACAAAAATGTAAACACTGGTGGTATTTAGAGCTTTCAGGGGCTCGGGGATGCTGGGAATAAAGAGCTCTGTGGTGTCATGAGAAACAAAAAACAGAAACGGGTGGCTTTGATGCGGAGCAGACTTTCCGCTGTAGTGGGGCTGCCATCTCCTATGGATGCCAAAGATGATGAAAGGGATGGGAGAGGGCCTGTAAGGAGAGGGGGTCCTCAGAGTTTTCATGTTGAAGAAGACACCATTAAGAGTCTCTAGAGTTGTAAGAAGAGCCTGTAGCCACCAATGCTGTGGGTCGCCTCAGTCACTGTGGGAATGCTACTCTGATGACTGGAAGTCTCTGTGGGACAAAGCTGAGGAGAGCAGAGGGCACCGGTGAGCTGCAGCATGGCTGTTGGGGCTTTTTCTTGCCCACGGGCTTTTCCTCTGTCTGGGTCTCATCCTGCACCCTCATAGCCTTTGTGGAAGGACACAGAGTCACAGTTGCCCTGCCCTGGGATGAGAGAGGAAGCAGACACTGTAGCAGACAGCACCCTGGCAATGGAAACCTCCCTTCTGGTCAATACTTCATATCTACCCAAGCAGAATGTACTAAATCCGTATGACTGAGGAAAAAGACATCCGTAACAGGATTCTGAGCACTTTGGCTATTGTAGTTCACTTATAAAGTAGCATCCTGACTAGGCAGAGCAATAGGCCTTTCTTCATCCCCTTTTCCTTGCTTGGAGGGTGTGATAGGTGTTAACCATAGACCTTCCATTTTGAGCATTCACTCCTATGCTTTACAGGAAGGCTATTCGCTAAGTCCTGGTCTTTCCTCTCTGTAAAAACTTGGGTATATTTTTTCCACTCATTGCCTCAATTTCCCCATCTGTAAAATTAAATTAATCATGCTAGTGCTTTGAGAACAGACACACTCTCACAAACACACACACAGGCTTAGTGGTTTCCTACCATTGTTCCCATCAGTAAAGCAGAAGGGCTGTCTCTTTCCATCCTATATTTTAGTGGTAGATTAGATGACAGACATATTAGCCACTATCAAAGCCTCACAGGTAATTATAATAACATAATAGTCCAGTGTCTCCTCTGAGTTTGGAATCAAATCTCCAGTGGTGGATTTTACTATAGTAAACACTGTTGTGTTTTTTGTTTGTTTGGTTTGGTTTGGTTTAACTTTGCCTCAGTTTGGCCTACCTATTCTTATATATTCTGGCCATTTTGAGTTGATGTGTTTATATTTTCTGCTTATGTTTTTAACCCTCATTCACAGAGACTGCAGAATTCATCTGCAAGTCAATGGCTCGAGTGGGGACTCATCACTCCACAGACCAGACTTCAGACTTGCTTTGGTTGCTGTCCATGTCATTGGCTTGAGCTTTTGCATCCTTGCCGTCCCAAGACAAAATTAGAACAGATCATTTCATTGGTCCCTCCTAGCTCCAAAATATGATTTCAGGGAAGGGTTCAAATGCCTGAGGAACTGGAGAAAGGGTGGATGAGACTCATGCCAGTTAAAGCTGATCTTCCTGCACTCTGAGATCACAAGGCCTGTATCACCACCCCAAGTTTCTGCAGTGCCAGGGCTAGGAGCATGCTAGTCAAGCAATCTACTAACTTACAATCCTTAGCTCCTCTGAGATTTATAATAACCTCAAAATTTGGTGCTTAGAATAAATTCTTACGTATTCCTTTGTGGCACCATGAAAACATTAATTCTTCCAATGTTTCACATGTTGAATGTTTCCATGTGTACATGTTGAGGATGACATATCTGTGTGTCACATCCCAACATAAGCCAACATGTGCTTTCACCACAGAACTGATGAGACAGAGAAAGAAAATAGTCGTTTGGGGATGGACATGCATCACTCGGCAGTTTGGATTCAGGTATAGATGGACTTCAAACAAGTAAGTTGTACTGAATGCGAAACAACCATGTTTCCCTTGGAACATCTGAGGTGAAGAAAATGTTATGGTTTTCCCTCCTGAGGCTGTCTTCCACTAGCTGAGCAGTTGCTTTGTGCCACTCACTGCTCTGCGGGAGCTTTATTAGGTCCTGACACTCACAAACAACAAACACAGGCTTAGTGGTTTCCTACCATTGTTCTCATCAGTAAAGCAGAGGGGCCATCTCTTTCCATCCTATATTTTATAGTAGATTGGATTTTGTTTTTTTCGTTTGTTTGTTTGTTTTGCTTTTTTAATTTGGTTTTCTTCTCTTGTCAATAGATGAAATAACTCTGCCTATACATTCTATTGGCTAGAATGGTCCCACAAACACCACTACTATGCACCACACACAAAACACACACAAACACACACAAACACACACTCCCAAAATGAGGATCCTGGGCTCTTCTGAAAATCTGAATGCAGAGCCCAATAATATGTCCATACTGAGCAGAATATCTCCATGATGCCACCTCAGAGTTTTGAAGCGTCTCCTCTCTCCTTTCTTGCTCTCCCACATAAGGGAAAGGCTCTCTTACCTCAACAGCAGATCCTAGGTTCAGCTCCTACATGCCAGCGAGCATTGCCAACCTTGTAATTTCACCCCAGATGGAGTGATGTGTTTGATGCATACTTCTTGCTTGGTTTCCTCTTCTGGAAAATCAACACACTGAAGAAGGTCTCAGATGTCCTTGGGAGAGAAACAGAATTAAAGGTGTGGATCTCTTAAACCTTGGTAGTCAAAAGCTAAAATCACAGTATTTTACAGCACTGGTTTAAGTCTCAAGGAAAAAGGGGGCCTGAAGTTACAATGACTCATTAAGGTGTTGCAATCATAAAATCTATTTTCATTAAACCAAATTGGAATTGTGAACAACAGAAGGTAGAGGAAGGTGGAAATTGTATTATTTAGGATTCATGGTTGTAACAGTAAGTGGAAAGGGATGTATCAAAGGGTCCTTAGAGACCCAGTAACCAAATTCCAGAAAGGTATTCATGGTATCCTGACCTAAACTTCAAGAAGACCAGGGTCTTGAATGACATCCCTGGAACATTTATGGTTTCTTTCCCCTTCATCTTGGTCTCTACCTCAAGTCCAGCTTCTTGCCACTTGCCCTTTTACAAGTTGTGGGGCATCTTCATGCCTTCTCCTAGAGGAGAAAGCTCAGCATCTCTCCCACTTTTTGGTATGAAAAATCCCAGGGACGAGCGTTGGGTTGGTTCACTTAGGTCCCAGCCTCGCCATTGGGCAGCCTTGTGGTCAGGTCAAGTATGTGTTCTCATAAGAGCCCCCTGCCTGTGAAGAGTGGTTGGTGGGGGGTCGAGGAGTGAGAGGCACTTGAAAGCAAGAGTAGGGACAGGGCCAAATAATTCTAGAGTCCTCTTCAGAGAACACACTGCAGTTAACTGTGACAAAATGTGAGGAGAGTTTCCAGTGTTCCATTGCAGCTTGGGCCTAGTTTCCAGCTAAGTTTTTATCTAAAATGTACCTCAGTGTATTTGAATCTCTGCCAATTTCAAATGTGAAGAGACACTGTTTATTAGAGTTTACTTGACAATTGTCCAGGTTTGCCTCCTCTATAGGGAGATGGCTGTTGTCTGGAAACAGGAATGTTTTAGCTAGTAAACCTCTCTGACCTTTCGAAATACAGAATGGAAATGTTAAGAGATCATGCAAAATATGTCAGCTAATGTATTCAAATTTAAATTATGTAACAATCAAAGTTTGTATTAACACTGACATTGCGTCAGTAGCTTCAGACTTAATTATCTTTTATGTGATAGAATCGAAAATCAGATATCCTTAGTAGATAGTTAAGATCATAACACGTGTTTTCTGCACAGCATTTTTTTCTTTTCCAAGATGATTCTTGCCTTTCCAACTGGACTTTGTTTGATTTATCTATAGTTGACCATCTTTCTTCATGGATTCCATACCCATGGAGTAAAAAAAAAAAAAAAAAAGTTTAAGTTGCTCTGTGCTGAGTATTCACAGTCTCCTTCCTTGTGTTGTTAATACTTCAACAACGCATAGGACAACTGCTTACATAGAATTCCATTGTGTTCGGAATTACAAATAATCCAGTGATGATTTAAAGCGTAGGGGACCACGTGCAGGGATTATGCCCACACACTACATGTAAAGGGCATAAGCATCTATTCACAGAGTTTGGTAACTGCAGGGGGTCCTGGAACCAATCCCCCATGGAAACTGAGGGACAACTGTGTTTGATTTTTGTCAAATAATTTAAAATGCTGAATACTTATGGTTTAGGAATTCATGATGTCTTGGATTTCACATAAAAAAATCAGGCCTTTTACTAGAATATGTTTAACCACACAGAGCTGCATTTAACTTCTGGATCTGCCAGAGAGTATTCCTGTGATCTTGGGCAGCAGAATTACCCAATTCCTCCCTATACTAGGAACTCTATTAAGATCAATGAGTATTATCCATGAAAACCTGATCTTCACTTAATAGATCTCAGGGGTATTAGCTTTCCCTATCCTTTCTCCTAATCAGCACAAAAGGCCTTTAGTTGAACAAAATTTTAATATTGAGGGGGAATTATTCCTTTTTAATAAATAATTTATTTATTTTTATTTTATGTGCATTGGTGTTGTGCCTACATGTATGTCTTTATGAGGTCACAACCTGCGAAACGGGAGTTACAGACAGTTGTAAGCTGTCATCTGGGTTCTTGGAATTGAACCTGGGTCCTCTGGAAGAGCAACCAGTGCTTCTAACCACTGAGACATCTCTCCGGGTCCGAAATTATTCTTTTAAAATTAAATTCTAATTGGCACCTAAATCTATGCTAGCCATCAGTGTCTTTTGTGTGAAGACAGTGAGAAAATTCAGTCTTCAGATGTAATTGATAGTCTTTAGTAGTGTCTTTAATTGTCTATAAAATCATCATATAACAGTGAGGTCATATGCAATATCTAATAACACTTTGAACAGGTAATAATATGAGCAAATGTAAGCATTACTGTGATCGTTATTGATAATGATAATATTGCTTAAGAGGAAAACCAACCAAGCAGGAATAAAGTAAACTAGGCTTCACGTTGTAAACTACCCCAATTCAGTAGGGGTGAAGAAAAGGTGGAAGCCGAATGAAAAACCGGCCGGAACGCCATCCTGTGTTTAATGAAGGAGTGTGTCATCGCCCCCACTGTATCCTGCCTTCAGGATCATGAAGGCTGTGTTTACAATGCAGTCTGCAGATACGCATGCCTTCTCCTTACGTAACCACCGGCGGTTGTTTCCAGAGTCGATGCTGAAGCATATAACCCCATGAGATGCAGTCGCTGTCTTCCATCCTGGGCCTTTCTCTGTGGTGAAGAGTTTGGGAAGGACTTTGGATGGAGTCCGGTTAGTAAGATCAGTGTGATTTTCTTTATCAGAATGGGAAGTCCGTGTATCACAGTCACGAGGATTCTTACCAGGAAACAGAGTAGAGGAGAAGTGCCGAGCATGCCACGGGGCCCCCTTTCACTTCCTCCCCGGGATTCTGCATCATTTGTCTTTGAGCATCCTTCCGAAGCATCCAGAGGACACGGGTTTCATCAGAACCAAGCTGTCCTCAGTTTCCAATGTTTCTTTCCAAAGCGGTTAACATGCATATGGATAATGTTTCAGTAGAGCCTTCGGAGCAGCGTTCCAGACCCTCTACATCACGTGGGTGATAACACACCTATCTGTCCGGCTCATACTTTGCACACTTCAGTCTGCAGTCATGGGTCTGGTTGAGCTTCGAACAACCACAGCCACCTACCTCTGTATTGCTATCTTTGTGCCACAAAGCCAGTGTGGTCCCCACTTTCTTCTCAGTTTCCCCCCTACCCGTTACAGATGCTCCACCTTATCCTTCCTGCAGGCTGTGCATTGGCCACAATTGTGGCTGAAGAGGACAGGGCGAGCTGAGGACAATGCCTCCGTGGCTTTCGTGTCCCATTTACAAGTTTTATTGTGTGGGAATGGTGTAGCTTGGGGTGTTGGGAAACGGTTGGTAATGAGTACCTCGGAGTCTTGAACTGAGCCTGGGGGCTGGGGGGGGAACTCCACATTTTGGTCAGATGCCAGCCCTGCTGGGTAATGGTTAGATATGAATAGCAATTCCAAGAGATTGAGTGAAGTGGGTGAGGAATGAAAGGGAAGTTTCCATCGACCCAGATCCAGTGAACAAGTGTAGTTAACTGCCCAACGATGCCCTCACACATGTCAAGGTTGTTACAGGAACCTTTCCTGCCCATTGTATTTGCAGTGGAGCTTTGTGACTGGGCAGTAGAAGAGGTAGGTGGAGCTAAGAGATGGGAGGAGGAAAGAGAGAAAGGAGGAAGAAGGGGAAGGAGAAGGAGAAGCAAGATGGAGACAGACAGTACATGTCTCTAGGAGTCTCGGGTAGTTATTCATGTCAAAAGGTTAGATATTGGGTTAACAATTCTAATTGTGTGGACATCTTGTGAATTGAGTATTTGCTGATATATAAATCTATGTGGATAATCTTAAACATTAAGAGTCTTATTTCTAAGCTGGGCAGTGGTGGTGCATTCCTTTAATCCCAGGACTTGGAAGGCAGAGGTAGGTGGATTTCTGAGTTCGAGGCCAGCCTGGTCTACAGAGTGAGTTCCAGGATAGCCAGGGCTACACAGGGAAACCCTGGCTCGAAAAAAAAAAAAAAAAAAAAAAAAGAGTCTTATTTCTACCGGGTACCGCGAGGATGGCGGTTATTGTCTGGGGTTGAGCCGAGCACTATGAGGGTGGTAGAGTTGGCCAAGGGTCATGCTTAGAGTCCATAGAGTCCATGGAGCTGACCAGCAGAGGCAAGAGTCATGCCAACTTCTCATGGGTCCCAGGACGGGCTACAGCAGTTAGAGTGGGAACATGGCGGTGGCCAGGGAGCTAGCTGGAGCCGAGCCACATGCCGCTGCCATTTCAAATATCTCCTGCTACAAAGGCAAGTAAAAACTTGCTTTGTGAAGTCACAGATCCCATTTTTCACACTATGAGAAGGGACTGGCAGGGGTCCTAGAAAAGAATCAAACCAACAACACAATTTGCCACCAAGTACGACAACATATACCCTTAAGTAATTGAGTGGATAAATTTTAATAAAATTATTTCGGGATGTAAGTCACATCAGTGAGATAACTTTTTGAGGTGCTATTTTACATTATTGCTCAAATTTGATAAATCTCTTATTTGGCTCTATAAAACTAAAGATGATTCTGAGAGCCGTGCTGTAATATGATGCTCATTGCTCTAAAGACATCATGTGTCTGTCCAGGACACTGCCTATGAGGGGGCACTCCAAGATACTCTCCTTCACTGTGCCCATTGTCTCTCCAGTGGTGTCTCCATTATGTCCCCAATTTTGAGATAGTTGTAAAATATTGTATCGATCTAATAATATATATCGTCATTATTATTCTTAGGCAACTTTTCGTGGAACTGACCTAGATATGTGTATGGCTCACAGTCCTGGGAGAAATCTTCAGTACAAACTGTCACCTTGTTTGTGTGAGTACTCACCAGGCTACATCAGACATGTTAGTCTGTTTTCATAGATTGCCTGTTCTGACTTGAGACTCACTAAGGCACAGGGAAACGCCAATATGTATAGTCCAATCACCATGGCTGCTATTTCTGGGCTGAGTTAGAAATTGCAGGTGGTTTTTCCTTTCTTTTGCCTTAAGTTGTCGAGTGTTTTGTCTAAGTCAGGTTCTCTACTAAGTCTTCTGTGTTCTCTCTTCTACAATATTGTCACAGTGATCTTGTAAAAGATGGCTTACATCACTTTCATTTTACTTATGAAGAAATTAAAGCTTAAAGAGTTTAAATAAAAACTTCCAAGGACTTGGGTAGGGGGCAGGATTTAAACTTCTGTGTGGGCCTGATCAGAAATCTCAGTTCTTTGTCTCTGTGTTGAACTTCACTTTTTTATAATCAGAAGCACACACACCCAACACATACATACATACACACACACACACACACACACACACACACACACACACACTGTATTTACTCTAATAATAAACAGTAAACACCCCTACTGCACACAACAGGCGAGGAAAGGCATATATGAAGCGTGTACCCACAGCTCCAGGCTTGTGTACCAGGACGACAGGCTAACAAGCTGTCTATGAAGAAAAGGGACCAGTATAAGTCAAAGCTCACCATGTAAATCAGCTTTAAAATGTCATTTCATTATTTGAAATTTGGAAATACTTTTAGAAAAAAAAAAAGAATTAGGAAATCAGCATGGAAATGATTAGAATAATGAAAGATAAATCTTTTGGAATTGGCAATGTAAGTTAGTTTAGTGTTTGCTTTTCTTTCTTTTTTTTTCCCTTGAAAAAGTCTGCAGAAAGATTAAGCCATGGTTTTGAAATAAAGGAAGAATTATGAGGCTCTTGGTGGAAGCAGTTCCCCTCCGATCTCAAACCACATCTGGAATATTGCGTTTGCTTCTGGGTACCACATTTAGGAGAGACCTTGATCAAGCTGGGTGTGTCCGACATGGTTGAACATGATGGAGCTTACCTAGAAGGGGTGACATACAGGTCTTAGTTGGAGAGGCTCCGGCTGCACCAGAAAAGGGCAGGAGAAGAAAAAAGGTCTGTGTGCAAACCTGTGAGGCTTTGTCATGTTGAGGAGGGATCTGCCTTGCTCTGTGTCACACAAGAAAGAATGTTACTTCTAGAGCAAGCAGTAAGTATAACTAGTGAAGGTCCCTGGGACCAGTTGAATAGAATGTTCTGATTTACAGTTTAAAAGATAGTTTTCTTAGCCAGTTTACAATAAGAAGAGTCACTTTCTGTTTCTCTTTTCCGTTAAATCTTGGCGCTGAGTTTGGTGGATGTAATGAAAGAAGAATACACTGACAGTAGTCTCACAATGATACAGTCTACTATAGAGCATAGTGCCAGCTTCAAACAAGCCCGAATGCTCTGTGTAAAATGAGACAATCTGAGAATTAAAGAGATGAATGTAAAAAATGTAAATATTAAAAATAAAGATCTTTATAAAAAAAAAAAAAAGTCTTACTATGGAGACCTGAATAACTTTAAATTTACAGAAACCTGCCTATTTCTCCATCCCAAGTGCCATGATTAATGGAGTGTACATTGTGCCTGGCTATGAGAGGCTTAAAAAGTATCACACACACACACACACACACACACACACACACACACACACACCGCCACACCATGTGAATACAGGTACCCAAGGAGTCTAGGAATGAGTATTAGAGAGAGTTGGAGCTATAAGCAGATATAAGCTGCCCAACACAGATGCTGGGAACAAAACAGATGTCCTCACCAAGAGCAGTATACACTCTTAACCTCTGAGCTATCCCCAGACCAGCAAGGTAGGCCTTTCTCCCATTAAGACCCAATGATACACCTTATGTCATCTTTTGATTCTCCTCCGCCACAGACATTTACTCTTTTGTTCAATAAATGTGTCTCTAAGATTAAACAATATTGTGTTGCCTTGAGATTTACTTTTAAGCTCTGAAAAAAAAAAATCCAGTTTCATAATTACTTGCTTGCCAGAATTCACTAGAATAAAATAAGACCTCCCCTCAAATATTTATAAATAGGTAGGTAACTTCAGACAACTTGAACAGATAGCATGAGATCTAGGCTTGTAGTTTGTAAAATAACTCTACCATCCTACATGACCTTGTGTAAATGAAATTAGTGAGGTCCTCTGGGCTCCAGTCCCTTCATCAGTAAAGGGATGTAATAACTCTTGCCTCATGGCTCTTACGAGAATTAACAAGTTAATATTTGTTCAGTTCTTTGAGGTCCTTGGATGAAAGGTGTCTTATAAATACTAAGCACCATTATTAAGATTTAATGACCATATCTGTATGTATGGTACCCAGTGTCCTAAGAAACAAAAGCTGTTCATGGCCAAAGAGAAGCACTAACCATTGGCTCACGGGTGCCTATGGAGACACAAGCTAAAATTACCGAGACACACTGTGCTTTATTGTCAGCTCTAAAGAAATAGCCCTTGTCCAAGCTAATATTTCTCTACAGATTCAAGGGGATTATTTTTGCAGGTGTTAAAAACATCCTCATTACAGTTGTAAGATTTTGAAATCTTCACATTATCTATCTTACTCTAGATAACTCTATGATCATATTGGTGACATGGGCTAACTGTGGTCACTTTCATTTTGCCTTTTGCACAGGGTAGCTTTTATTCTTAACATAAGAACAACGTAAAATTGGTCCAGCGATGCTCTGCTCCCTCCTCCTATGACTCGATGCTTGCACACCCTGCCTGACTTTCTCCCACTCCATAAGGAAAGCTGAAGTTCATGGGGGAATTGGAAAGACAAGGAAGTTCTTCTTTGATCTCTGATGACAAACGTTTAGAAAAAAAGAAAAACAAATGTCAAGAAGGGAACCATGATCAGCGCAGAGCTGTCACCTATAGGGTCTTCTGTCACAGGGTGGAGAGGAATATGCTTCAGAAGAAAAGACGAGAATCGCCCAGTAGAAAAACAATGGTTCTGAACAGTCATGTCATGAAAGAAGCCTGCCTGATCAATACGTATGAGGAGATGCCAGGTTTGAGTAATGCCGATTACACAAAACGATAACACCATTTCATCCTCTAGCTTGCTCAAGATTCTGATATAGGGAATGCCCCGTGTGAAGACAAAAGAAAAGCAACACCGTCTGAGAGGCCATACTGGAAAACCTCCTGAAAAACTGTGTATGACTGTCCAGTGAAGCTAAACTGTGCATCTAGCAAAAGGGTCAATATGTCTGTCTACACACTGGTAGAAATCCTGTCTGTGCATGCACAAGAAAACGCACATGGAGGAACATCCCAGCATTGTTTGTCCGTGGTGAGGAGAAATTATCCATACAGTAGGCACAGTTCTAAATGTCCATCAGAGAGAGGCTAAAAATAAACTGCGGGTATTCAGGGACCAGAACCATTTACAGTAGAGAAGAGCCAACAGTTCTCTAGCCACAAGTGCCATTCTCCATGACAATGGAGAACTCTCATAAAACATATTTGTGCAGGACAACAGTAGAGCTGTGGAGGTACACAAGAAACTACACTTACTTGATGCTCAAAAACATTTTAAAATGAGAAATACTTTTATTGAGAAGTATTTAAATTATTAACCAGCAAGTGCAGCCTAAATTTCCAGTCCTGACAGATTCTCTTCATTCACTTACCACCTCGGCACGACTTTAAAACTGGCCCCATGGTTGCCTAGCCATTGGTTCAATGAGGATTTCTACAGAATTCAGTACAGGTAGGCTCGAGGTCTTCATAGCCCTCCCAGAAGGCTTTGTTCCAACCCTAACTGCCTAACGAAGCAACAGGAGCCACGTGTGTCATTTAATTTTCAGTAAGAATGAGAACAGGTAAAATAATTTTTAATATCAGATTTCCTTTATCCGAATATATTCAAACTAGTCAACATTTCAAGTAAATGTAAAACCCTACAGTTCATTATTTATAGTAAGTCTGTCTCACAGAGTGCTTCCTATTTGGATGCTGAATTTTCAATGAGAATATTTCATCTGCATTTATATTTCATCAGACTTACAATGGTAAACAATTTCCATCGTGAACTTGCTTAAAATTCAAAAACTGATACTGAGGATAACTAGATGGAGTTCCGGGCTTTAGATTAAAATTGAATTAAAATTAAAGTGTAAACACATTTCAATTCTAACCCATGGTTGGAGATAGAAATTATTCTACTTGCTAATACTCTTTTCTGGGATTTTTATTTTTAATCCTATTGGAATAAATCTAAAAAACAATATCAAGAGAACTTTTTGGGGAAAGGCTGCCCCTCATTCAGAGCCACCTGTAGCAAAGAGTGTGTGGCCAAGTGCAGAGCCAATAAAGATAGGGATATGTGGTGTGTGTGGTATGCCACATGTGTGCATGCGTGTGTGCGTACACCTATGTGTGTGCCATGTGTATGTGTGTGTATCTGTGTGTGTGTGCATGCATGTGTGTGTGCGTGCATATGGGTGTATGCATGTGTATCTGTGCACTCGTGCGTACATGTGTAAAACAAAGAAAAAAGTCAAGAATTCAAAAGGGAACATGGGGATGAATAGGAGAAGTTGGAGGGGGAAAGGGAAAAGTATGTTATTATAATTTTTAAAAAATTATAAAAAGGCTGTCTGACTCAATAGTACTCTACAGTGTCAATGACATTTTCATTATGTCCAATGCCAGCTTTTATGCACACGATAGGGCATATGCACACAGAGGAGAGAGAGAGAGGAGGTGGGGCCAGGGCCAGGGAGAGGGACAGAGAGAGAGGGAGAAGGAGGGAGAGAAGAGAGAAAGAGGGAGAGGGAGGAAGAGAGGGAAAGAAAGGGAAAGAGAGAGGCGGGAGAGAGGGAGAGATAGAGGAAGAGAGGTGAAGGAAGGGACGGAGAGAGGAGGGTACACAGAAAGGGCACAGAGTGTCTCCTTAAGAAAATGACATCAACAGAGTCTTTGAAAGTATTGATAATTAATAAGCCAGGCAGTGGCAATTAATATGTGTAGAGATGGGGCGCCTACTGTTCTCAGAGCCATAGCTCATTTAAAATACTCACCCTGTAATTTATGAGTGATATTTAATACCTCGGTGACCATAAAGCTCAATGTTTTATTAGCACTGCTTAGCATACCTTTGATGTGCTGCCCGGCACTACACAATCCAAAACAAATTACTTTCAGGAAGCTGGATACTATATAAATGCAGGAAAGTCATAAATAATGCACAGGAGGAACATTTTCTGTGGGTTCTGACACGCCACAATGGGGCTCTGTGAGCCCGACTTCTCCAGCATCTCGCTGGACCAGGATGTGGGGCGGGAAGGCTGTCCATCTTAGGAACCGCTGTCACACGGGGTGGGAATATGGACTTCTAGGCGCTGACTGATACCACTGTGTAAACCTGCAGCGGAGGCAGATGTAAATCAAACGAGGACCCTCTAGGAAGTCAACGTCTTCTTAATAAACTACAGATGTGCAAGAAACAGACCTCTCATTCACGCTGGTGGGCCCTTCCCAGTCTTCTTTCCTAGTATCGAATGAGCATGGCTGACTTCCGAGCTCACTCTTAACTACAGTTGGTCAAAGTCCCGGTCTCTCTGGGACCCTTAAGTCCCACACCTACTGCCCTCAAAGATGAGGTATTTTTCTCCCATCGCTGAGGCACAGAAGTTCCCCATGCAAAACTTCCTCCAAATTCCTCCCCAACATGTTCAGATAGACTCCGCCCACCCCATTCTCACCATCTCTGCCTTTATATGAGGGACCATCTATTCCAAAGGTACAATGCCTGTGTCCTTAGTCACACTTCCTCCCTTCTCAACACCAAGATCTTCACGTTATTCCCTTTCATTCTTCGTCTCCCTTCTGCTGCTTCCTTTCCATCTAGAGCAAGAGTGAATAAATATGTGTGTTTAAAATAAAATGTTTCTTTAACCTCTTGCCCACTGCTTCAACTTGCTACTTCAATAGACAAGTTGAAAATCTTGGCATCACTACAGCTTCCCCTCTTGTCCTCGGATCTCAGGTTTCTCTATAGCCTATCAGCTGTCTCCACCTCCGTACCACAGTCCCTCCTCAGACAACTGCTACACTGCCCTTCTGGGCTGTCCATTCCCATCACTCTTGCCCCTCAAGTCTCAGTTTAGCACCAACGCCCCTTTCTCCTAAGTTCACTCTCTTGATAAAATCTTCTTAACCAACTCCTACTGTGTGCTGGTTAATCTTGACTATCAACTTGATAGATTTAGAATAACCATGGAAAAAAACTCCTGTACATGTCTGTTGGGTATCTGCTAAACTGGGTTTATTAACTATCCTAAATGTAAGTGGCACACCACATATGTTTGAGTATCCAAACTGAAGAACTGAATATAAAAAAATAAAGCAAGAGCTGAGCAGTTCTCCTCCTCCTCTCCCCCTCCTCCTTCTTCCTCTCCTCCTCCTCCTCCTCCTCCTCCTCCTCCTCCTCCTCCTTCTCTTCTTCTTCAAGTTCTGTCTGTTATATAGAGAGTGTCCTGGAATTCACTATGTAGATCAGGCTGGCCTTGAACTCACAGAGATCCAACTGTCTTTGCCTCCCTAGTATACCACTGCTCACATCGTCTTTCTGCTCCTTAAACACAAAGCAATGTCGCCAGTGTTCTGCTGTCACTGTGCTGTTGTTACCATGACGTAGGAGTCTCCAACTACAAGCAAAATAAAGCCTTGGATTTCTTTTCAAGTGTTTTGTCACTGCTAGGAGAAAAGCAACTAATACAAACTGCCTGAAGAATGCAACCAAGTTTACTATGTGAAATATAACACAGAGGCAGCTTGGCATTCACAGAACCCCACGTCCCATCCCAAGAACTCCATAGACTGAACATGGTGCTGCATGCCTGTAATTTCAGAAAGTGGTAGAAGGAGGAAGATAAGGGGTTAAAGGGCATCCTCTGCTACATGGCAAACTCAAGACAAGCCTTGGATACATACGACTCTGTCACCATGGAAGAAAGGGAGGGAGGGAAGGAAGAAAAAGGAAGAGAAGATAAAGAAGACAAAACAAAGTAGAAATGACATCTGAAAATACAAGTCGACACCTAGATACCTCCAAGTTCTTGACTTCCAAGCTAGAATCCCAGTCCTTAGGTAGCTTCACCTCAGGCTTCATGCCTAGCCAAGCAAATGGGATTCATATAAAGTATAGATCTAAAAAGAGTGTCTGTGTTCGGGTCAGCAATGTGGTGTTCTGAATTTTTAAGTTCTTGATTGGAGAGGCCTTTAACTACCAGCCATGACTTGTGAAACCCAAAGAAAGACTTCTTTTATTGACTGCAGCAAGTGGCTTATAAACCTGTCAGTAACATTAGAGGGAACACACACTTTTATACTCTTTGTCACTCTGGGTATGCAGTCCCTATGAGAAGCAATCTGCCAACATCTAAATAAAGCTACCTTGAATTTCAGGCAACGTCACTTTAAAAAATTTGATCATAGAACCTGAGAGGCCCTCATCTGTCATGGTGTGGTACAGGCAGGACAAGAGCCAATCAGAAGCCCCCACCCACTAGGGCCCTGGTAGCATGGATTCAAGAGATCTGTCCCCAATGGCATAAGCTCAGAGGGCCAGTCTTGCTCCTTGCCAACTGCCTCAGGCAGGAGAACTGGTCCTGTCCCTGAACTGGGCAAAGATGAAGAGGTAACCCTGGTGGCATAGGCATGGGAGAGCTAGTGGGCAGACCAACTCAGCTTGCACCCAGGCCCAGATCCAGGGCTCCGAGTTGGCCATCCCACATCTACTCCATCTATGAATTGCTGGATTGTGGGAGGGGGCCAGTCCTGCAGATCCAAAGCTGCAGGATCACCATGACACAAGGCAACAATAGGACTCCTAAGGGAGTCCTGGGAGGATCCAGTGTTGACAGTAGAGCGGAAGCCAGAGGCTTCTAACCAGACCAATGACTCATTGCAACGAACATTTGCACATAAAGCTGTTCAGGCAAAAGGGTGTACTGTGTGGTATACCATGACACAGCACAGCTCTCATGGTGAGATGGCAATGTTATTATTATTATTACTATTAATGTTTTTATTTTCTTTTGTGGGGAGATTGCAAGGGCAGAGAGAAGGTGGACATGGAAGGATTTGGAGATGTGTGAAATTGGAGTGCATGACATGAAATTCACAAATCAACAAAAAGTTTAACTATTGATCACAGATATACTTGCATATGTGCTAAATAATGTGTGGCATGATTATGTCATCTTTCTGTGTCATTCATTCTAACAGAACGGTCCTCAGCCTTCCTGATGCTGTGGCCCTTTAATACAGTTACTCATGCTGTAGTCATACCCCCAATCATAAAATTATTTTTGTTGCTACTTCATATCTGTAATTTTGCTACTGTTATGAATCAGAATGTAAATATCTGTGTTTTCCCATGGTCTTAGGTGACCCCTGCAAAAGAGTCATTTGACCTCCAAAGGGGACACAACCCACAGGTTGAAAACTGCTATTCTAGCACATTTTAAAGAATATTGATCAAAGCCGAATGATCAACAATAGAAAATGAGTTAATACGTTACTCTGTGTTTATGGAAAGAAGTATCAATGAAAAGCAGATCTCAACACAAATATCTAAACGTGTATTTGATGCCAGAACTCAAGGTGTGACTGTGTGGATGGGACGTAGAAGTTTGGGCTTGAAGCTGAGAGTTATTGGTGGGCTCTGTAAAGATGGACTATTGGGCATAGAATCATCATCATATGACTGTTGGAACTGGCGCTTTTGTAGGTGACAATGCTTCTGAACGCTCAAGGGCACTGGGAGTCAGCTTCACATGAGCAGATGATGTGTGGTCTGTGGGCCAGAGCCTCCCTTGGCCTTTTGCCTGTGATTTTTGTGTGTTCTTCCAGCATAACTGGTGATTCGCAATGCTGGCACGGCAGAAGTGGAGATGCTGAGGGAGAGAGAGATACACTGGCAAATACAGGAACTTGGTACATTTCCTCTACTCTTTCAAAGAGTGAATGGCTAGTTGGATCAACCAAGTGAATACAGTTAGCTACTGAGGGGCATCCCTTGGCCTTCTATGGGATGGATGAGGTGGAGACCAGACTGACCTGACACAGCACACTTTTGAGGGGAAGCAAGTTAGGGCTCCTC
The DNA here is from genome assembly GCA_021653895.1 of Mastomys natalensis. NCBI lineage: Eukaryota > Metazoa > Chordata > Mammalia > Rodentia > Muridae > Mastomys > Mastomys natalensis. The sequence goes on along the minus strand of JAJTUV010000053.1, from coordinate 1,224,852 downwards.
CTTAATGCTGAATCTCGTGGCCTTAGGAGACCACCATTTCTGGTGGCCAGCTGTTTCCACTTTCCAGCCTCCAGTTTCCTACAGTCATCTTCTGAGGACCAGTGCTGAAGGCTGGATCTGGCATAGCAGCAAGATGCATTTTATGCCAAGAAAGACAACAGTTCAGGCCATTTTCATGAGTCAACAACTGTGGCCAACAGTGAAAAACTGTGGCTTTGTGGTGAGACCCCAGGGAAGCCCTTGGAGGAGTATGTCTCCCAGAATGTGTCCATCACGACAAGTTCTAAAGCACTGCCTGTGAACTCTGACCTGCACCCTTGTCTGTGGCTCTCATTCACTCCCGTACCTCAGCTCGATTCTCTTTGTAACTTGGTGATTGGAGAGCGGGCTATTTTAAATACTTGTCCTCTAGTCTAGAGGCATTTGCTCCAAGAAATCTTAAAAATGACAGAGGAGCTTATTTACACAACGTCTATGATGGCAAAAGAATAGCAAGTAGCCCTCAACTAAGTCTTACAAACAGAGTGGAAATATCTTAGCCAAGACATGAACTTATCCTTTCAGGTTAGGTTCATTTCACTTCAGATGACTCAGTTGAATACATAGTGAGAGGGGACAGTTGATTTTCTTTAAGCAATCTCATTATAAGAAAGTCCAAACTTACAAGATAACGAAATTCTTTGTGTTCCAAAGAATCTCTGAAGGTTCAATGTGAAGAATTCATTCAGTTTTTTCTCCAGTAGAACTCATTTTCCTGAATCCTGCTTACAGATAGATCCTTACAAGGAAGTGCATTTTGTACAGTGAAGGGACGCTGCACTTGAAATAGGCATGAGGCTGTGGAAGACATGCTAGCCGGGGAGTTCGTGGAAGACACGCTCCCGCATGGAGTCCTTCGTCTTGGTCTTTCTGATGTAGATGTCCTTCTTCCTCTGCCTATCCATGGAATGGTTAGACAAATTCTCCAAGCTTCTCTTTCAGGATCCACCATCCCGTGGCCTCTCTTTACTCTTGTCATACTTGGAGTTCTCTGAATGGTCACGCCAGAGTGGACATAAAGATTCATCTGTCTATATCTGCTGACAGGTCTTGTGTGGCTTCACTTATCACCGTGTGCTTCTAGGGCAAAATGTACTGTTTGTCTCAACTGCAAGGCTATTTTGGGTGAAGACCAAAGGCTTTGGAACTTACAAAAGACAAGTCACCTTTGTAAAGACGGTGCACACCTACTCTGTCGCGTCTTCTCCTCAGCCGGCAAGTAAGACACGACACGCCTGGATTCTTCTTTAACAGCTCTTTTATTCCAGGCACAGTCTTCATCCATCGAAGGGGCGCCCAAGCAGCTGAAATGCACTGCTTATATACCCTTCCAAGGGGGCAGGCCAGACAGCCTGTTCTCTCAGGATTGGTTAGGGCCAATACCTCATTAGCATAAGCCCTGTGATTGGTTAGGGCGCGTGCCTCATTAGCATAAACCCTGTGAGCTCATGTCTCATTAGCATAAGCCCTGTGATTGGTTAGGGCTCATGCCTCATTTGCATAAGCCCTCTCTGGAGGGGCTTGAGGCTGACGCATGCACAGTAGGCTTATACAGGACACTGCGCCAGCCATGTTGGAACCGGCGCTGTTCTTCGCCGCCTACACTCTCTGTCTTTTTCTGTAGTATTTTATATAAAGATCTGCATAGCAAAATGTTAACAAATATCTTTGACTTCCCCCAAACCTGTGGACCTTCCTACTGGCTTAAAATCAAGCAAAATGCAGTGGTTTGGGTAGATGTCTAAAGTGTCCAGTTTCTAACCCATTTTGCTGAATCGTTTTATGTCAACTTGATACAGACTGATGTCATTTGAGAGGAGGGAACCTTAATTAAGAAAACACCTCCATAAGATTGGACTGTTGGCAAGCCTGTAGGGCATTTTATTAATCAATGAATGATGGGAGAGGGCCTAGCCCATTGTAGGTGGTGCTATTCCTGGGCTGGTGGGCCTGGGTTCTATAAGAAAGCAGGCTGAGCAAACCATGGAACAAGTCAGTAAGTCACCCCTCTCCATGACTTCTGTGTCAGCTTCTACCTGTTTGAGTTCCTGTCCTGACTTCCTTCAATGGTGAACTAAGATGTGGAAGTTTGGGCCAATAAACCCTTTTCTCTCCAGCCTGCATTTGGTCATGGTGTTTCTTTATTGCAACAATAACCCTAACTAACACGTCCAGAAAAAGCATCAGAATTAATGTTTTAGTATGATGCTGGCAGCAAGTCCTTCATTAGTAGGTAGGTGGCTGGACAACGTCATGTTTTAAAATGTCAATCAAGTTATTGTAGATTTTCAGAAACTGGAGGAGGGATTGAATTGTGCTAAATTATCTATCCTTTATTTTCTTTGAATCAATTCCCCTTGCCCTGACTAATAATGACTTAGTTGACTATAGATAGAGGTTTTGTGCCGGTGTTTGTTGCTGAGAAACAGCTGGGGAGCCAAGGATGATGCAGCTGGAAGGACTGGTTCTTCCATTCCACAAAATCACTCAGGAGATGGCCACAAGCATTGCTCATGGTGTCTATTTGTGACAAATGTCGTCTCAAATGGCTTTGGATGACAAATGGCTCTGTGCATTTACAATTTCTGTTTGTTTCTTTTGCTCTCTTTGCCCACATGTATGTGAACTTGTCTAAAATACATACAATATTTGAGTTAAAACAAGACTCAAATGTTCTGAAAAGTTCTTTTGAAAGGTACCCTCTTATTGTTATTATTATGAGTAAGAAGAAATCTGACCATCTAGAAGAAAGGCAATCTCTCTCTTGACAGCTAAGTGGGCCCTGTCCCAGTTTGAGGAGGCCTTTAGACCACCCCAAAGCAGCGATAATGCCAATATATTTTGAATATAAATGTAAAGTCAATGTTAGCTTTCCCGTGATTTTAGCTAAGCACAATATACAATGCAGAGTCCAGGAAAAGCACCAGAGCTTAAGAACTCTACTTCTGCTACATGAAAAATCCGATGAGAATACCCACCTTGGTTCTCACATGGACGGTTACATATTTTGCTTCTCATGTCATGTCAACAGCACAGAATGTGGGAGAGCCTTCGGCACTCCCCTCGATATGAAAGTAACCAGCTAACCTACGGCAAATAAGGCCTATCTCTCTGCCAGTGGGATATTATCACAGCTGGATGAGATCTGTCCTGAACTGTTAATCATGTTTTCTGTATTAATCTGCTCCAGCGACCTTCTTACTATGCCCACATTAAGTAGTACATCTTCCCTGAGAAGCCATATCCTTCCTTTGTTCCTGTTTTAATCTAAGAGGAGTTTTAGAAAGCCGTGGACCCCGTGATGACCCAGCCAACAGTCAACTCAAATGAAGTCAAATATGAATACATGGGAAAAGGAAGAAAGCATGAACCGTAGCGGGAAGATTAAACGGACTAGGAATGTTTTGTTCTTTTTTAAACCATGGCTACTCATATTGATGAGAATTGTGTTTTTGTGGTGTCGAGTCACAGAGACTAATGAGGAGGGGATGGGGCCCGGAGGCAGAAGGGCTAGAAACACCATAAATTAGTGAGATGTAGTGTGGTTGGAAACTGTGGTTAAGCTGCATATGTTTTGTTTAATGGGGGAGTGGCTACCACACTCCCGGCGATTGGTGCCTCTAAGAGCACAGCACCAGAGTTCTTAACCTATTTTCAACAGAACCCAAGGTTCTGAGAATACATGGGGACACTTCCAACTTTTAGATGAAAACAGAAAACAAACAAACAGACAAACAGACCCTCAAATACTTCTAAACAAGCTAAAGTGTCCCTTGAGCTGCTCTACAGGTTGGGGTGGGGTAAGGAATGTGCCATTAAGTGGATGTAAGCACAGGGTAAATGCTTAGACACTAAAGCTGTTAGAGTCCTTTCTAACTCTGGCACCTTGTTAAAGACTGATGACCCCAGACATGGAGTCAAATTTACTAATAACGGAGAATTCTGTCTCTTACTCAACAAAGTGTGATTTGTATATCCACAGTTCAGCTCAAATGTCTCAATCCATCCTGTGAGTGTCAATTCAGGATTTCTTGTTGTTTTCAAAGCCCACGAGAACATGGGTTAGATTAAGCCATATGCTTTTGATAGCCAGGTCTCCACATCTGGCTAATAGTCTTTTTCCAGATCTGTTTATCACCTCATACATATTAATCAGTCTTGACTATCTATTTTTCCACTTGGCCTAAATAAGCTACTAACTCCTTCAATATAAAGACCATATTCTGGCATTTACCAAATACCACAAAAATCACTCTGCCCTTGGTTATCTTGTGTGTTTAAATGAATGACTGATGAGTGGAGCTTCAGTCACAGGCTTGACACTGAGGTGGGGCTCCTTGAAGGATGGTGGCTAACACAACCCATTTCGAGCCTTTCACAGATACCTGAGAGCTAACTTATATCTGAAAAGGTCATTGAGAAAATATATTTATAGAATCAACGTATGGTGACAAAACCCAGAGAATAAGAGACCAGTGTGGCCCTGTGCGTCATTATTTTATGGCCGGTATCGTCTTTCTCAATAGACCGCCATCTGTCATTCAAAATCCCTTTGTCCTGAGCCTGTCAGAGAAAGGGCACAAGATGAAAACTCATGGGTGTGAAGGGTTTGGTTTGGCTTCTAGGGTTCATTCTATCATGCTGGGGAAGGTGTGTCATCCGGAGCTTTCGGCAAGCTGATCACATGTGTCCTCAGTCAGGAAGATGGATCATGAATGTTTGTCCTCTCGTACCTTTCTTCTGGTTACGCACCTGAGCCCCCAGCCCATGGCTCAGTCACACTCATATTCAGGGTATGTCTTCCCATCTTAATTATTATGATGAGAGTTCCTGATAGTATCCAGTCATTAGCTTAATCTAGAGAAAAATTTATAGACGTGGTCAGAACAGCTTGAACAAGGTGAGTCTCCATCCTGTCAACTTGACATTTTGATGTTAACCATTGCATGACTTTTAAAATTCCCCTTGAGGAGACCCCCTTTCATTCTTACTTTTAATTCTTGTTATTCATGGATATGAAATGGTATTTATAGGTTGTTTTATTTTTAACTTATTTTCCTTTAATTGATTAATTGGACAATGTCATCCGAGTATATGAAGCACTTTGATTTCCCTCAACTCTCACCCTCTCTCATCTCTCTCCCACCCTGCCCTCCCCTCCCTTCACTACAAGGCCCTTTCCCACACTCATATAATTCTGTTTTGTTTTATGATTAACTGAATTTAACCTGAACCCTCAGTGTGATCTCAGGTTTTGAGCTATCCTGATTAGACAACAGGAAAAATAATTTCCCTCCTCATTATCCAACAGTCCAGCAAGGAGGACTAATTGCCCAATCCATGGTCCCATTTCACACAGGCCTAGTGTAGGTGACTGTAGCTGACACTAGACCATATTTGTAATGGCTGTGTTATGCCCTGAAGATTTTACAGCCTTTCTCCCTGTCCTTGGGTTCTTAATTTTTTCTACTTCTTCTTCTGAGACGTAGAAGGGGCGGTTTAAGTGTTTTCTTTAAAGCTGAGCATTTCAACCTGTTCTTACTCTCAGCACCTTGAGCAACCAGGCATCTCTGCATTTATTGCCCATCAACCTGGGTGTTGGGCCAGGAGGCAGGGAGTACACAGGAGGCAGAAGGTCTGTGTGCAGTTGTGTGTGTATATACATATATACATGTGTGAATACATACATATCAATATGGGAGGGAGTACTTGTGCACTGCTCCACTCTCGGTTTACGTCAGTGGTTCTTGAGCTTCCTAACGCTGCCACCCTTGAATACTGTTGCTCATGTCCTGGTGACCCCCAACCATAAAACATTTTCATTGCTATTTCATATCTGTAATTTTGCTGCTGTTGTGAATCGCGTGTAAACATCGGGTATATGAACATCCCCCAAGGGGTCACACCCTCAGATCGAGCACCACTGATTTATATAGTTCTGGGGATCAAATCCAGAGCTTCTTCATGTTAAGAGAGCACTCCACCAACTAAAATGATTCTGTTAAATTATTGTACCAAATGAGGTGGTTTGTGATGGCATCTTCACATATACACACTATGCATTAGTTCACAGTCACCCCAATATCCTAGATCCCCATCACTTCTCTTACTAGTCTCCTTCCTCTCCCCACTAAAAAGATCTCCCTTTCACCTTCATGTCTCTTAAATTCCACACAGAAGAGAAGACCTACATGATGCTTCTCTTTCTGGACCTGGCTTACCAGCTTACCATGATGATGGGAGATAGTACTTTGCCCTCTGTTCTGGCAGCTGAGCTGGTAAAGTTCCTACTGCAAAGCAGATGATAGCCAAATGCTGTCACAGTGTCATTTTTTTTTTGTTTTTTTTTCTGTATCAGAAGATCCAGCAGAAAGCTTATCCTCCATCAAGAATATCAGTGGCATATGTATGTTTGTGACTTTGCTCTGAAGAGCAAAGGAAAACACAATGTGCTACGTTATGGTATTAGGCAGGGTTCTCTAGGGAACAGAACTGATAGAATGAATAGATATATTACATATGTAATATGTATATATGTAATACACATATGAACCCTCACATGGCATTAGCATCTGAACCTCCGATGTTTCAAAAGAAAGTTGGAGTGTAAGGCATAGTCAACATCTGGAAAACAGAATCTCTCCCTGCTTCTTTGTGGAAGGTAAGGAACCATACATACTACGAAAATCTGACAAAACTTGGTAAGTTACCTTGTGAACCGATTAAAATCTGTTGCAAGCCCTTTAGTGTAAGTCTTTCTAACTTCATGGTAATTAGTTTCACAGAGTGTTGCCAGATGGCATATTGTTTCTACTCTGAGTCCCATTCTAAGCACTCCTGGGAATGTCTGAAATGAGAGATAAGCATTCATACCCCAAAGTTTATTAAAAAGTTTAATTAACACAAATGTCAAATGCCACATTCATTGCCATGCAGTAGGTAGACTGCATGTACCTCTGTGAGCTACGACTGTAAAACCCACTTCCCTCCACAAGCACAGCTTGCCTTCACTTCCTGAGAGGTGTGAAATCCCTGGGGATGCATGCCACCCTTCTTCAGCATTTGAAGTCCTCAGGACTCCAGGTACTGCACACAGGAGGTTGGTCAAGGCTGATTTCCACCCTGACGTCTTCATTAATCTCTCTCTTCTCTACCAGTCCTGGACTTACAATGCAAGTCCTTAATCATTTGCTGCCTTCTTACAAGCCTGGCTAAGATGGGCTGGATTCGCTTGGATCTTGGATCTAACTGGTGAGTTGGCAAGGTGTGGCTGGTCCCAACAGCGCCCTCCTTTAGTGGTGGGGGCTCTCTGATGTGCTCCCACTGATGGAATTCTCCTTTCTGGTGGTGATATCTAAGAAGTAAGGATGAGTGAGACAGCAGAGAGGTGGGCCCAGGGTCGCTTTTATCCATTCCTATTGGCCAAAGTAAATTTCAATCAAGTCCCCTGGAGAGAGAGTAACAGGCTGTTGTGGGTCAGTCAGTGTGGGTGCTGGGAACCAAATCCTGGTCCTCTGCAAGTGCAGCAAGCACTCTTAACCATAGAGCCAGCTCTCCAGCCTCTAGATTTCTCTCTTGGCTGCACATTCTATGCAGTTGGAATAATTTGATGTCCTCTTCTGGTCTCCATTGGCACCCACACGTGTGCACATAGTTACACATGTGCACACACACATACACATAATATAGATATAAAACCTGTTTTAAAAAAAAACAGCCTTAAGTAAACTATACCTGCAGATGACGTGTCACTGTAGCGTTGACACTGATGGAGCGTAGTGGGAGGCTGTGGCTCTGCATGGAGCAGGGTATATGGAAAAATACTGTATTTTCTACTCATTGTCTCTACTAACTTACAAATGTCAAATTTCAAGACCAACAAGAAGACACCGGGAATGGAGACACGTAAGCTCACATTGAAAAAGATGCCGAGCAGTGTGGGGAAACTGGGCCATTTTACCTGACATCTGCCTGAGCCTCTGTTTATTAGTCACAAAAGGCACAATTTGACAACTGTCTTAGTTTGAGGACTCCTGGAGCTAATCCTGAGACAACCGTCAAACATGAGTAGTCTGTTAGTTTGATGGTGTTAAGAAGTACAGGAAAATGGAAACGTGAGACAGGCAAGGGCAGAGGCAGTAAAGCATTTGGTGTCAAGCAAGTTGCCGCTGTGGATAAGAGATGCTTGTCCGCAGCGATGCTTCAGAGCCTGTCCAAGGGCACATCCCGCATGGAGAATAAGGGCGCCTGGGCTATTTCTACGGCAGCTCCTCTCAGTCTATGCTCACAAGTGCTTGTAGAGAAGGAAGGGCACTTGTGTCCAGATCCATCTGACCTGCTGAAGGAACAGAACAGACTGCTGGTCAGGCTACATCCATGCACTGAAGCAGTGGGGGTGGGGGGTGGGGCAAAGGCTACAGTAAGACACTGACAGAGTCCTCATAACGTCCAGTGCTACCGCTGACCATTGTACCGTCCTCTAAAGCCTAAGCTGTGAGCATACTCACTAACATCCGTGAAAAAACACCTTTCTCCATAACAGGTAACTCATAGGTGTATTTTGAAGGTCAGATTGCTATAATGTATTTCTGAAGGCTTAGAGACGCACAGTGCTAGTTGTTCAAATCAAGACATTACAGTTTCCACTCATTCATTCCTCAGACATTTGAGTAGAAGTCGCATGTCTTTTAAACTGTTCACTTTGGTCACTTCTTTTACACTTTGGCCACTACTCTGGGCCTCTATGGCAGTGCCCCTCCCCCACCCCCAACTACAAAGCAATAACCACTTGACATCGATAGATCACTCATCCCACGCTGCGGCGATGCAGCTCCATGGAACCGTCACCAAAATCAAAACACTGTTAAGACATTAAAAGAGGAGAAATCCCAGAACTTCTGTCTGTGGACCACAACAGGATTGAACTAGAAACCAGTTTCAGAGAGGGTAATAAAAGTTAAGGGTAGAAATCACTAAAATTGAAACCAGGAGATCAGTGAAGAAAATCATGAAGACCAAAAGCTCTTTGAAAGATATCACTAAAATTAATAAGTTCCAAGCCAGGAGGAAAGGGGTGGGGGGTTAAAAATGAAAGCATATAACACTAGATAATGTGAACTTTAAAAAAAAAAAAAAAAGATGAAAAGACTGGTATGCTGATGCCTTTCATGACCTAGATGAAATGAAATGATTCTCTGAATCATAATCTAACAAACTTCACCTAAAAGAAATAGATCATCTTCAATACATAGACGCAACATTTTGTTTGTAAAGTTTCTCTGCATGATGTATGTGCGTGTACATGTGTATGTTTGGGCTCACGCACATATGGAGGCCAAAGGTTGATGCTGACTGTCTTCCTGGTTCAATCTCCAGCCTAGCTATTTTTTAAGACAGACTGTTTCTCTGAATCTGAGCTCCCCGTTTTAGCATGCATGAGAGGCCACCATCCCCCCCCGGAACTGTATGTCTCTAGCTTCCATAAGCACTGGCATCACAGACACATGGCTCCGTGCCCGGCTTTGACACGGGTGCTGGGGATCCAAACTCAGGGCTTCATACTTTCTTAGCAAGCACCTTGTTCACTAAACCACTTCCCAGCCCCCATTAAAGAAATGTAATCAATAATTTATTTCTTCCTGTTATGGTTTATATGAGTGTCCCTCAGACATCCCCAGGTTAAAGGCCAGGATGGCATTATTGGGAGGTGCTTTGGATTATTAGAAAGCAGAGCCTTATGGGACATCCTTGGGTCATTACAAGCATGCTGGAAGAGGGTTAGGGACCCTAGTCTGTCCTCTCTCTTCCTGACCTAGGCCGTAAGTAGTTTGTTCTACCACTTGCTCCTGATCAAAAGTCCAAAGCAAGGCTTTGCTGAGAACCTCCTGAGCCACAAACTAAATTCAACTCTTCTCCTTATAAGTTAATTGCCTCAAGCATTATTTTAAAATTAACAGATAACTCACACAAATTCTGCGCTGGTTTCTTCTCTCGTTTTTGGGACAAAACCCAAGAAAGGAAAGGGTTTTGGTTTTTTTTTTTTTTTTTTGACAAAAAGCAACAAAAACCCTTCAGCTAACACCATACTCACTGAGGAAAATAGCAAACAGCTCTCACAATAAGATCAAGAAGAAAGCATGGGTGGGTGCCCATCTTTGATCAGCAGGGAACTGCCGCTATAAGACAAGGATAAGAAATGCAGTCTGTGAGGATTGGAAAAGATAAGTTTAAACTGTATCTGTCTACATGGACAATCTGAAAGAAACAAGAAAAGGCCTGAAACTAACAGAGATTGCAGTAAGATTTTATGATACAGATTAATATGCAATAATCAATCCCTTCCTATAAAAAAAAAAAAGAGAGAGAGAGAGAGAAGAAGCAGAAGACATTGATTGGCCCACAACAGCCTGTGACTCTTTCGCCAGGAGATTTGCTGCTCTCTTCTAGTCTCCATTGGCACCCACACATGTGCACATAAATACACATATGCATACACACATACACGTAAAAAAAATTAAAAGAACTCTTTAAAAAAAAAACACCCTTAAGTAGACTATGCCTGCAGATGATGTGTCACTGTAGCATTGACATTGCTGGAGCAACAGTGGGAAGCCGCGGCTGTGCATGGAGCAGGGTACATGGGAAAATGCTGGACTTTCTACTCAATGTCTCTATGAACTTACCATTGCTGTCTTAGGGTTTTACTGCTGTGAGCAGACACCATGACTAAAGCAAGTCTTATAAAGGACAGCATTTAATTGGGGCTGGCTTACAGAGGTTCAGTCTGTTATCATCCAGGCAGGCATGTTGCAGGAGGAGTTGAGAGTTCTACATCTTCATCTGAAGGCTCTAGCAGAATATTCACTTCCAGGCAGCTAGGACTAGAGTATTAAAGCCCACTCCCACTGTGACACATCTACTCAACAAGGCACACCTCAAATAGGGCCACTTCCTGGGCTAAGCATATTCAAACCATCACAATTGCTATAAAAATTTTTGAGGAGAAGTAAGGAAGAAAGTAAGGAGGAGATAGGAAGAGAAAAAATATGAGACAGAGAGAGCAAGAGAGAGAGAGAGCAAGAGAGGGAGAGAGCAGCTTAAGATGAAGGAAGAGAGGAAATGGAAGGAAAGAAAAACAAAGACAAAAGGAACCTAGGAAGATGGGGGAGGTGATTTGGGACACAAGCAGACCCTTGGAGCTCCTCAGCAGCCAGGCTTTCCTAATAGGTAAATTCCAGGTTCAGTAATAGACCCTGTCTCCAAAACTAAGGTGGAAAGAGATTAAGGAGACACACCAAGGTAGACCCCAACCTCCTCACCCCTGTGCATGTGTATAGCTGCATTCACAGGTACACACATCCTCTCCTCCACATACACGCACTCACAAGAAGAGACAGAAAGAAGGGAGAAGGGAGGGAGAGAGGAAGGAGATTACTGTCCTTATGCGGCTAGATATTAGCAGTTTGATAACACAGGAAGTGATTGGCATGCAACTTTCTTCCCTCAGGCTGGACCAATGCTAAACTCTTTCAATGGAAAACTGCCTCCTTCTGTGTGCAAACAGCGTGGAACACTGGGACTCCGCAGCAGCCACACGCATTTGATGGATTGTGCTTTTCTCTGAAGCCACTCCTTCCTTCTCGCTCTGGAAGGCTTCCATCAATGGCGGTCTTGTTGTTCTTTACCGAAGGGTGACCTTTCATGATGGGTAGCAGTTTAATGAAATCATAAGGTTAAAATAGAATTCCCTTTGTCTTTGAAGTCTGTGTTTCAGACTCTCTGCTCCTTTGCCAAAAAACAAAGAGCTGCCTTGGATAAGAGGGTAGGGACAGACTGGGTGCAAAGTGCCCAAGCAGAGACAGCAGAGCCTGGTCACCGAGCTGGGTGCCCACTGTGAGCGGCCTTGCGTGTTCCAGTACCCACAGGTTTCATTTGACTCCAGGAACTTACCCAGCATCCTTAGGAACACTAACGTGACTTCCTTTTTCACAGAATCAAAACTGCAAGGTATTTGAGAAATCTCTTTTTTTTTCCTGTTCTTGGTGGGAAACAAAAAAATAGCTTTTCCATGAAATCTATTGTATTTGTTTCTCTTAATTTCTCAGCATTCTCTTACCAGTTTTCCCGCACAGTTATAGTATTTTATTTTGCTTCAAGCAACTCTGAAAACATCATTAACTGTGAAAACAATGTTTGTTCTCCAGTGGCATCTTCTATGTAAATGAATGTAAATGAGAGTACATGGGGTTACAGGAGCTCTTCCAGGTCTGAGTTTCCGGGATGCAGAAGGAGTGCACATTCTCATCTTCAGGTATCTGTTTGTAGTTCTGTCCTCCCAAACTTTACAGATACCAAGCATGCCTTTAGCAATTAATTAAGCTTTTCTACTGCTCCACGATTAAAGATGAGACTTATGTAAATGCTTTAGGAGAGCTAGCATCAGTCTTAAACTCACATGGACTTACAGGTCTTTCCCAGTAAGTCTTGATCATGTTGGGTGCACACATGGTACCTCTCCTAAAGAAAAGGAAAGTTGGGGATAGATGTCTGTCACTCTAGGATCACTACCTATCTTTTGCACATCCATCCTGTGTTTTGTGAATTCCTTAACAGACATCTGCTTCCTCCATTTAAAAAAGAAGAAGAAGAAGAAGAAGAAGAAGAAGAAGAAGAAGAAGAAGAAGAAGAAGAAGAAGAAGAAGCACTGACTTCTAGCAACATGAGTAGCATCTTATACGGTGCTCGCCGATGCTCACCGATGCTCGCCGATGCTTGCCAATGCTCGCCGATGAGATGTCCATCTGAAAAGAGCATCTTGAGAAACAATTTTATTTGGTGATGCTTGGGATAGGCACAGATGCTAACGGAATACCCAGAAGTTACATCCCAAGTCTTTAGCTGCCTCATTTGGTCCTCCAAGGACAGCAACAGGAGCTTCCCAGAGCAATTCCATAGCACTGTGTAGTCACCCCTGGCTGCAAGCTATCCCTTCATAACTTGAGTGTAGCTGTGGTGAGTCCTTTTGTTCACGAAAAGACTGACCGATAGAGCACTGTTTTAACGATCCAATTCCGCTGCGGACTGGGTTTGATTCTGAGAGTACTCAACTGTCTTTTCATTCTGTTGAAATTCTTCCCAGGCTCTTCAAAAAAAAAAAAAAAAAAAAAAAAAAACCACAGCCATTTCTCTGCGGAGATGGACCCCTGAGTCCTGAGCATTGATGTGGTCCTTTTAAAAATTATAAATAATTCTCTCTGATACATCACTTTCTGAGTTCAGAGAATTGACGTAACAGAGAGAGGACAAAAATAAAACCAAGTTTCGAATACTAAGTTAGACTGCCTGACCCACATTGCAGTCACCCATAAGCTCTCTGTATGTTTAAGAAAAAGCAGGTTTGGTAATGATATGTGTGTAGTGGGCAAGCTGGTGCTTCCGAAAGTCCTGCTCAAACAATGGTTTTGACCCTGGCCATATACTAAACTCACTGGGAAACTGTTAAAAGGACAACCCCAGGTCTCACCTTCAGGAACTCTGCGTTAGTACTGATATGCACTGAGGAGTGGGAAACCGTATGTTTAAAAGTTGCCAGGCCGATGCTAAGACCATGGTTAAAACCTCAGTATGAACGTGAATCCGGGTCGTAAATATGAGGAATTCCAATGCTGGTGTTGATATTGAGGAAGTGGGGGGCCCCTCGTGGGGTTCTCAGTCTCATTAACAAAAGAATTTAGGAACAGAGTCCAGTGGAAGTTCGAGGACAGTTTTGTAGTGGTCAAAAGAAAAGGCTCAGGGCAGGCAAGCTGTCAGTCTCAGCAGCTGCCAGGAGGAGGATGGAGGAGAGACGGCTTTTAAGAAGGGTTAAGACAGCATGGAGGTCAAGCAGGGACTTGGTGAATGAGCAACCATATGGCACAGAAGGGAGCGTTGGAGAAAAAGTGAGGGAGCCCAAAGTGCCCGAGAAAGCATGCTTAGAAGCAGAAAGAACAGCAAAGATGCTTTTCCGAGTAATTCTGAAAGACAGACAGACTTGCACAGTGGCTGCACCAGTGCAGCCATTTAAGCTCCTGCACGGTGGGGCAGGGATTCTGGGAATGAAAAGTACGACGTTCCATTAAAAGAATAATTATTCTGTCTATCTCTTCAGTGGGATTTACGGTGAACCTTCTTTCGTAGTCCTCCCTTACTGAGGAATGATCCCTTAGCCAGCTCGCTGATGCTGTCCAGCTGAAGTGCTAAGTCTCCACACTGCCCAGAGATTTCATCCTCTTGACTTGAAGGGAATAATTTTCCCCTGATGGGTCTTTACTGCTGCTGTGTCAATATTGTTATGACTATATCACAGTATTATATAGAAGCATTTTGGTTTATATGTTATATATAAATATATGCTCTCTATAGATAGATAGATAGATAGATAGATAGATAGATAGATAGAAGATAGATAGATAGATAGATAGATAGATAGATAGATAGATAGATAAAAATATATATCAAATAAATGACCTGCCACTTAGAGTCATAAAAGAGCTATAACCTGTCCAGGTAGCTTTCACTCTCTAGTCTAAGAGGCATGGACCATCTGCTTTTACAGGATGCTCATAAGTTGAATAAATTCACATGTTTATTTGAGCCATGTGGCTTAGACATTGCCTCTTCAATAATATCTACAACAATTCATGCAATACAGGTCTTTATGAAGTAAATGAAAAGGTCAGCTGAGAAACAAATATACTCTGTGTAATCCATCTGAGACTATCTCACAAAGAGAAAGAGAGAGAGAGAAAGAGAGAGAGACAGACAGAGACAGACACAGACAGAGAGTAGTTTAAACTAAATTAGCTACCAGTATGAGCTAGAACATCATGACCTGGGGGGGGGGGGCAGGGTGTCATTGAATGACATTGAAGTCACCCTGGAGGAAAGTTCCTCTTCAAGGTTCAGCATTAATCAAAGCATCAGGAAGATTGCTCTAGAACTGAAAATTAGAGACGAAATGGCCCAAGTGTAGATCGTTGCTATCTGAGTGAGTCTGGATGAGAATGAAGCCCATAGGCTGGCCTGTTGGAATACTTGGTCTCCGAGTGGTAGAACTTTGAGGGAAAGATTAGAAGGTGTGGCCTTGTTGGGAGGTGTGTCACTGGAGCTGGGCTTTGGGCGTTTAAAAGACTTAACACCACTCTCGGTGGGCCTCTCTACCTTCTGCTGGTGGATCAAGAAGTGAGCTCTCAGCTCTTCCTGCTGCCACATCGTTGCTCCACGATCACGGACCCAAACACCCAGGAACCGGAAACCCGATTAAAAGCTTTCTTTTGTAAGTTGCCCCAGTAATGGTGTTTCATCACAGCGATTAAAAACAAAACAAAACAAGAACAAGAACAACAAAAAACGTAGCTACTACCCCATCACAGCAAAAGTACACAATAGCAAAAACCAAGCAGTAGATGACATCACACCGATCCAGGCACAGGTGTGATGACAAGAATGAGAAGCAAGTTACTAAGGCAAGGCACGCTGGGCGAAGAGACTCATCTATGAAACAAGACCGGAATCCAGCCAGAAGGGGAAGAGCAGAAATCATCATGGAACTAAAGAAAGGCTCCGTTCTACCTCACGCTGAACCCAAAGCTTACGCAGGATGGCAGAGGGATGAGGCCGGCCCTACTGCTCCTGTGGCTGTGTCCTGGAGACAGCTGGGCCCCTGCATCCAGAGACCACTAGGGAGACACTTCATCAAGATGCTTCTGGGCTGGCCCACCCTCTGTAAAAGTTCCTACTCTCTGTCTTTCCATTCCTGGCCCTGTCCACTGCTTCTTTTGGCACCCACGACCTGGGTGTGGCCGGTGCCACTGGATATAGAAACGGCAGGGTACCTCCCTCGCTTCATCGGCAGTTGCTTTGTGTTCAGTCTTCTGTGCTTCCAGTGCATGGGCTTTGGCTCCAAGCTGGAGTGCTCACTGTTTTGAAAATCAGTGGTGTGCAAAGCTGTAACGACGACGTAAAGCTGCTGTGAAAAATGACAAGACACGAGGAGAGCTGAAGTTTTACTAAAAGGCCTAGAAGGAGACTGAATGGAGACTTTTCTGGTAAGAAAGATACAATGTGGTAGAGATATATCCATAGAGGAATAGATAAACGGAACAAATGAAAATCTAGAAACAGACGGGTACATATGAAAAGTTCCAACGTGATAAATGTGGAATCTAATCAGTGCTAAGAAAATTGGTTTACTCTTAGAACTGGGATACTTTACTAATCGAGCACAGAAAAATAGATTCCTAACTTCTGTTGGGGTCGGCCTTTGTGGACAAGAAGAGATGACTATCTGGGGACCCCTGAGGTCATCTGGCTTAGCAACAGTCTGCATTATGTTGATCCTTGCTATTGAAATGGAGCAAGGGACAGCGATGGTTAATTTGAAATAGGAATCTGATAGGAAACACATATGATGAAAACATGCACCTATAGTCCCAGCACTCAGAAGGCTGCAATGGACCATCATAAAGTGAAGGTTGTATGACAACTTTGGGGTCAGCTTGGGTTAGACAGACTCTGTCTCATAAAACCACGAGGGGCAGGAGGAGGAAAGGCAGTTGATAAATCTGTTGTTCATAGTATCATAACTGACTCAGTGAGGATGACTACAGACCAGTACTTAGAAAACACACACACACACACACACACACACACACACACACACCACTGTCCAAGGAAACAGGCCGATGGTCTAAAGACAGACAACGTTATGACACTAGGACACCTAGGAGTATTGGTTAAACTTTTAAGGACTCCATAATGATTTCTGAAAAAAAGAAAACTGAACTGACCAAGTACAGTGGGACCGTCCTCCGGACAGTTACAGGCTGGAAGCAGAGCCACAAGGATCAACCATGCAAGGCTATTATGGAATGAGATGTTTTAAGGAGGGAAAGTCTGGAGACCCTCATCTGAGATTTCAGCCACCACTGTCTCCTGCTCCCACATATGCACATGGTATTATGGGATGCTAGGAATATAGAGTATATAGAAAGACGCTTGGCTGCAGTTGTTGGCTCAGTCACGCTGTCTGCTGTAGTTCCACAGCTGCTTGAGAATTGCTCAGGCATCTGTAACCCCAATAAACTATCTGGTTCACCAAGCTGGAGTTGAGTGGAATGGTTTTGCCTGGCACGTGTTTCCCCAGGAAAAGTAACACAATGCCAGGTATCAGCAAACCAGGTCAAGCACGAGGCTGGGCCAGTTTGATCAATGAGATTCAATGGCACAGGCATGTCATAAGAGGAGCCTTGCCCATGGCGCTTCTTCCTCTGCAACAGCAGAAGTCAGGGGATGCAGAAAGATCCCTTGATCCATGCAGCCAGTAAATTATTTAGTATCTGCCTCTTCCAAGAAAAAACAAAAACAAAAACAAAACCTTGATCCATTTTATAGATTGCAGTTTTCAAATGTAACACAGGATGGTGGCAGAGATATAGCCAGAGGGAGTGTCTTAGTTAGGGTTTTACTGCTGTGAACAGACACCATGACCAAGGCAACTCTTATAAGGACAACATTTAATTGGGGCTGGCTTACAGGTTCAGAGGTTCAGTCTATTATCATCAAGGCAGTAACATGGCAACATCCAGGCAGCCAAGGTGCAGGAGGAGCTGAGAGTTCTACATCTTCATCTGAAGGCTGCTAGCAGAATACTAACTTCCAGGCAGCTAGGGTATTAAAGTCACGCCCAGTGACACACCTACTCCAACAAGGCCACACCCCCCAACAGTGCCACTCCCTGGGCCAAGCATATACAAACCATCACAGGAAGAAAGAAGGCTTTAAAGAGAAGCAGGATTGATCTGGTCTCTTGATGAGAGTGTCCACTCCTGTTAACTAAGGCCCCCTCAAATGTGAACTTGAGATGACATCTCCCAGCCTCAGAACTGGATTTTTACCAGCAGCTTAAAAATGGGTTTCCTCTGGTCCTCTTTACAGATTCTAACTGTAGAGTGGCCCCCAACCGATTAGGAAGAAGAAATCAACAGGAAATTTGTCACATGCTGTTACATTTCATCTTAAAGAATATATCTTCTTCTCTCCTCCTTCTCCTTCTTTTGTTTTTGTTTGTTTAAAGAAAGAATAGGATTGTTCTATAAGACTTGTTGTAAAGTGCGGGGGTGGGATACAGAGAATTTAAAAAGTGTAATTTCTCAAATCTGAGCAGGGACGAGGAATAAAAGTGCTCTTAACGCTTATCAGGACTTTATTTTAACTCTTCACACAAATCAGTAATCTGACTGTTTGCCATGGTGAGACAATTGCATGTATTTGCATTTTTTTTCTGTGTGTGAGAATTTAATTTTTTACAACCCGCTGTGTTTTTCAGGCCCTTTAACTAATAGGCTTTTATCACCTTATGATTGCCTAATTTTCTCTTAATTGCTTTATGACAATACAATTTATTTTGCTCACCCACCCTGCGGGTCCACTTCCTAATGAAGGAGTCAGGCATTCGCATGTGCTACTGTGCACTGGCTTAATTTTTGAATCCCTCTTCTTCCTCATGAGAAGAGGAAGAAAACTGAAGTTGAAAGAGTGATACAATTGTTATGCACCCTTGCCACCGAGGTCTTCTGGGTGACTTTGGCATGGCTCTCTGAGTTGTACACGTATGCACACATTGTACCTGAGGTCTTTTGGGTGACTTTGGCATGGCTCTTTGAGTTGTACACGTATGCACACATTGTACCTGAGGAGAGCAGGCTGGCTGAGGCCAGCGAGAGGCACAGAACCTCCCGGGGTCTGTGAGTCCCACCCATCGCTCCTGTACACGGTGTTTATTAGATTTGTTAATTTGATTAAGTGGAGGTGTTCGTCGTGTTGGGGGTCGGGGGGAGACAAATAAATTCAGAGCAAATTATCAAAGCAGCCATGTGTTTTTCTTTATTAAATTTATATAGTTAATGATTCTGACAAAAATCACTATGGATGTAGAACTAAGGGCTGGAATGCATCGCAGTGGTAAAACACTTCTGAGTGTGCACCAAGCCCTTGGTTGGTTCAATCATCAACAATGAAGGAGAAAGAAAACCCCTGAGCGCAAAGATGGCTGTCTTCTGAAAGCACTCAGTCCAGGTTAGCATGCACAGTATGTCGCTTGTACTGACCTGGGTGTATTTCTTGATGACAGATAAAAAAAAAATTACAGGAAATGAAATCTACTCAGCTGAGGCTGACTATTGGAATGAGATCATAAGCATGCCTAATGCAACAGACAATAATGCAAACTATCTAACCATTTTAATGATTTGACAACAGCTACCATCCAGTGTGAGAGTCTGCTCTGTAACGTGCACATGCACTTTATACAATTTTACCAACTTTCCAGCACATTTAATAAGGCATCCTCCCTTCTCATTTAGAACCTGCGCTGATCAAATTAACATAAACAATAGGTGGCAGAGCCTAGGTTCAAGACCCAGACATTGTGACCCTACAGCCCTGCCTAGCACACATGTGGTCTCTCTTTAAAAGCTTTAGTTGCGCCAGGCGGTGGTGGCGCACGCCTTTAATCCCAGTACTTGGGAGGCAGAGGCAGGTGGATTTCTGAGTTCGAGGCCAGCCTGGTCTACAGAGTGAGTTCCAGGACAGCCTGGGCTACACAGAGAAACCCTGTCTCGAAAAAAAAAAAAAACAAAAAAAAAGCTTTAGTTGCTCCTAAAGCCCTCAAGCTGGGAACCTAGAAGCAGCATGCTCTCCTTTCTACACATGAAGATCAGGGGATGCAGTGCCATTCAGGTACCCAACCTCATAGCAGACAGTAAAGCAAGCCAGGCTTCTCAATTCCTGAGCCTGCATTCTTTTGAAAAAAAACAAAGTGGTTTTTTAATTGAAACCTGTTATCATACTGGAAACTTCGGCGGAAAGCATGTTTGTAAGTCAAAGTACAAACACCTGGGCTCCCACTAGCTTGGCTAGCAACCAGTGAGGGAGAGGAGGCCTCTCTCTGGTGCCATGATTGGTCATTTACTCAATGGCCTTGGACAAATGGCTTCACCTCCTAAGACCTGTAAAATGATGAGGTCAACCAGCATCCCCATGCTTCTTTCCAGATCTAGGGTGTGATTTTATGGACTATGATCTCTGTAATATGACCATTAGCCAGGAGGGCTGGAGGAATACTACCTATCTGCTTAACATGTCTTTGTGTAGACATAATACAGGATATAAATTTATTATAATAATGGTGCTTGGAACTATTGGCTCTCTGCCTGTAACAATCGAGTGAACTTAGGCCATGTAGACAAATATCTTCAGATAATTCAGTCAAACTGATAAAATGAAAATGGAATGTACCGCTTTAAGAGTTAAAGGAACATACATCTTTTTAAAGAGTTTGCTATGCAAGCATAAGGACCTGAGTTTGGGTCCTCAGCTCCCAAAACAAGCTCGACTGGGTTTGGTCTCACAGAACTTTTCTCCAGAACTAGGGAGATACAAGTGGCTTTGAGGGGCCTTCTGGCCAGTAATTCTAGACAAAACAGAGAGATTCTAGATCTACTGTCTCCCACATGTACACATATGGACAAAGTGCAGCCGCACATACATGCATGCCTGTGCACTCACACACAAGAATTCATGATTAATTTTACTTTCATGAACAAAGGAGTTACTGATCATCCTGCTTTGTCCTGCCTGTAGTTCATAATATTACCCCGAAGATCCCTGTTCTCCTGGTTATGTTAGTGACATTGCCACCATCGAACAAACACAGCCTAGAGGAGTTACTACATCTGGAGTATCTCTTCATTCTGGTACAACTGTAACAGCTGCTTTTATTGAGTACTTATATACTCAGTTGTTTGGTTGACTTGCTTCTGATCCCAGCAATTCTGAAAGAAATCAACGTCATTCTGTATTAATGAGGTCGGCCACTTAAGCTTGAGAACTGGCTGTCTCCATGATCATACAGCTCAGCAAACTGTAAAGACCAGAATGATGTCGGAGAGAGGTCTGCGTGTGGAGCGTACACTGTGCGCCAGGACCTGGGAAAGACCACTTGACAAGGTGCTTTCTGATTGTCGTGGGGCGGGGGCTGGTGGGGAGGTTGAGGTTCGGAAGGTAACCTCAGAACACTAAGAACAGTATGAAAGGGAAGAGTGGGGGCTTGGTTGCAGGTGGGGGCGGGGCGGGCATGCTAAAAACAAACCCAAAAACAAACAAACAAACAAAAAACCTTGAGGGAAAAGATGAGAAAACACAAAGTTGGGGTAAGAGGAAGAGAGGCACTGGGGGCAGGAAGGTCCCCAGGAGCTCACCACAGTGTCACTGTGTAATCATCAGAGTCTCTAATGGGAGTCTAGAGGGGGCAAGGAAAAGCTGACTCTGTGCCCAGGGTACCATTATAGCCCTCAGAACAGGAGGAACTGAAACACAGAGCTGACCTATGAAGCTTCCGTACTGGTGAGAGGCAGGGTCAGGATTTGAACCCAGTAGGTCTGAACAACAGCATTCTGTGTTCACTACCACTTTCTGTCAAATTGTCATTCAGGAAAAAAAAAATGCTTGTCAACCTTGCTGGATAACTACATAACCCATTTTCTTAATACCTCGAATTTATGATTTTGAAATCCATTTTTAAAAAAAAACCTGACAGGTCACATAACTGATAAAATAGTCTCTGATGTTATCCAATGCCTGTGTGTTCTCAGATACCAATAAAGTAGTTTCAATATCTACCACCCTGGTAGAACAGATTTTAACAGAAGTAAGCACAGAGCGGTATTAGAGATATGCTACTTGGGAGGTGGTAAAAAAAAAAAAAAATCACAGGATTGCTGAAAAGAAGTGGCATGTCCATTCTGTGTGAAATCCATATCCTTTAATATACTCCTGTTTTGTAAACGGAGGTTGACAAGCAGTGAAATACAATACCAAATACCACATTAAACAAAACCATAATGACCGTGTTTGGTTGTTGGAAGAAAGCGGGGCTGTTATCGGTCAGAAATGATAAATGATACAAAGCAAAAGCCCCAAGACTCCAAACTTCAGCCATAGGCACAAATCTGAAGCAGGAAGTGCCCCGCCCCCATGGCCTGCTGGAGCCACGGGATAATGAGACTGGCTTGTGGCCACCGCTGTGGGTTACCCCAGTCTCCGAACCCACAAGCATGGCCGCTGTGCCTTCTCTCCCTGCCTTGAGGCAACCTTCAATTTCAGAAGGGCACAGAATCAAACAGACAGCAATTAGTGCGGCCGAGCCTTGAAAAGAACCGGTTCACTGGTACGGAGAGTCTGTTTGCAGAAAGCCAGCATTTCCTTATTTGTGGAGAGAAACAGAAGGAACAATTAAAAGTTTCAAATCAAGTGTAATTCCTTTCAAGTTGGGTTTGGTGAAATATACATAAATTTCATATCAGAGCCTTAGCTCAAGTCCTGTGCTGTTTGTTTGTTTTACAGAAAAACTCCTTTCATCTTCGTGGAAGATGTCATAAAAGCACATTTCAAAAATTACCATTGGCACCCAGTTTCCTATTTGATTATGTTCTGGCACAAAGCCCTGCCAGTAACACAGAGCCTCTCTTTAGGCCTCTCCAATTGGAAGATAATCACATATCCCACCTACCTTTCAACACTCCCAACCCCCACGCCGCAGTGACCTTGGATCTCGGAAGCCACAAGGAATAGCTCAAGTGATGTAAGGAAGCCGGTGCTTTCCATTTCAGTTTACCTCGGGCAAACTCATCCGGGCGCCCCTTGAAACAGCGACACCCAGAGAACCGAGACTCAGAAGCACCAGATACCAATTACAAGCTAGGAACTAAATACCATAATTAACGAGAGATACACTTTAATCTAAAATGAGTCCAAAATGTTGCTGGAGAAAGAAAAAAGTAAAGTGAGACTCCATAATTATGATAAATTGTGCCGTTTCCCCCACCTATCGAACAACAAAGGTGTCTGTGTCTTTGGGATTCCTAGTCAAACATTTTACAATTAACACTTGACTCTGAAATAAAGGTCTGGCTGTAACAATAAACAAGCCAATTGTGCACTTGAACCTCAGAGCCTGTTGCACACCAGTGGCCTCCACCGCACATCAATTTCAAATGCGCTCTTAAGACCAAGATTATAGGTCCTTTCCCTAGTTACCACTCTGATGAAATGTGTCTTTCGTGCATATTTTTCTCACGTGCAGGTTCCTTGTTTCCTTTGTTCTTTGTAGATGACTCAATGGCTAAAAAAATAATTGGATTTCTTCCCCCTAATCGTCTTTTGAGCTTCTCCCGGAAGTATGTTAATTTCAACAAATTTCTTTGCAGGGCGGGGCTGAGGAGAAATCAATGCTACACGCACTGGCCATTCATGAAGGGTAGCACACACAAAAGAATATCATGCTAATGGGCTTGATGGCTCGGTTTTCTTTATCTTGGTGAAGATTAGTGTGTACATTTGAGGGCAGATGATACAGGCAGAGCAAACACAGAAGTGTTCTGTGGTCATTTTAGAAGCTTCTGCCAAGACCAGAGAGCATTAGGAATGGGGAAAACAGGCTGATATGCGATGGGCGTTATGATCCTAGAGTGTCAAGGTTAAAGCATTGCTGTAATCCTGGCTGCTTTATCCCCATACCTTCACCAAAGAGCTTGCTCTAGACAAACGCAAACGGGGAACGTAGTCTGGAGACCAATTACAAATCACCCTTCAGATGCCTTTAATCCTTTTGTTTTCATTTCTAATAAAAAATGAGGATTATTTTTAAGGCAGCAAAAAGAGAACATATAAACAGTTTAAATCTTCAGCTAAAAAAAAGAAAGCTGTTTCTCTCCTCGACCTTTTAAGCCACCAACGACCTGCATGTTCTTCATGCTCTGAGGTCGCTCACGGCGGCGCTCAAAGACAGCGCAACAGACGCAAACACGTGACTGATCCAAAACCTAAAAGCAAGTTCTCACTCAAATTGCTAAGAAGGAAATTGGATGAAACAATCTGTTACTTGTTGCTGTCTCGGGGACAAGGATGATGGCGATGAGGTGGGTAATGTCTGTTCCGTTCTTCCTATATACCAGGCATACTACACGTGCCCCCAGAAGTACTTTACAGCGTTCCAGCGGAGACCAAATTTGCAGCTAGCTTGTCCAAAGTCATCTGGCCAGAACATCCTGGAGACAGGAATCTGAAACCTCAGGCAATGTATTGTGAGATTTTAAATTAAAAGTTTTATCTTAACATCTTTAAACCTCATAGAGGCCCAAAGACATAACCTTGAGATTCTCGGGTCTAATCATATAGGTCCCGTTCTTCATCTGCCCCTCAACACAGCAGGAAATGCTTCCTTCCTGTGTAGTTCTCAGGTGATCTGAACCAACGGCGCCCCACCCTACCCTCAAACTGGGTTTCACTCTCTACCTGATTGTAAAACAAGCTAACCTCATCTTCCCATGGTATATCACCCTGCTGGTACTCCAAAACTCTCCTTCCACAGTCTCTTCTAGATCTTTCCGCTCCCGAATGCAACCCCCACATGGATGTAGTATATAGTGCCTTCCTCTCCTAGGCACTGCGTATATATAAGTGGCCAAAAAAGCTGCTTTTGATTTAATCTGCCTAGTGGTGGGTGTCATATGGCACCCCATCTTGTTTTAGTTAGGGAAGAAGATTCTTCTTTGACAAAATGCATAGGGAGAGGTCAGAGCAAGCAGGCAGCAAGAGCCTTGGAGAACCTTTCTGTTGCGTGTCCAGTCTCTCTGAAATCAGTCAGGAAAGAAAATAAGTGTGAAGTATTGTCAGCAAGCTGGGTCTCTTCTTAGGCAAGCTGCCTTCTTCACCCTCTCCTGTTGCTGAGTTCTAACTGTCCAATGCCAGCACCTAAAAGGCAGAGAGGCCCATAGGATAGCCTGTGCTGGTGACGCCGGTGACGCTGGTGAAAGCTGGGACTGTTGAAATTGCAGCCCATGGCTCTGAAGCAGCCTCATCATGAAGCCAGATGCTGGTTTCAAACAAACAAGGCAGATCTGGCATCAAGCTGGGAGGTCCACAGTCACCAACAACTGTGCTCCCCCTCCCCTCAGTCCCACGCTTTTATGAGAAGGAAGAAGCCTTCAGAATGTAGCAAAATCATCCTTACTATATCACCTACACGGGTGACAATGGGGATTTTAGCAGCTGAGTTGGATGCCAGGTACAACCTGGGCTGTGCGGCACTTGGAGAGTCGCTAAGTGAGAAATATATGGTCTAGGGTCAAGGGTGAGATAGGCATTCACTAGCTAGTTGAATGGGACAATACTTAATGTGTCTGAGCCACAGTTTCTATGCCTGAATAGTGACTTAAAAGACTGCTATGAAAACCGAGTCAAATAATAATACCTGCTGAGGACCTGTTACAGAGGAAGAACACATAAACAGGAGGCAGGGGTCCACGGACTCTTTTCAGCTTCATCCTAGGCTCCATTTAAGACTTTGTCCCTGTGGAAACAGAGACTACACAACCAATCAACATTCCTGGTGACATATGGGAGTGGTCATGCTCAATTTGGATGAATTCAAAGTTATGAAGAGACAAGTTCTCACCCCGTAAAGGGTGTCCTCCAATGTCATGACACATCTTGGTCTGAAATGAAACTTTTATCACACTGGAGGAGGTCTTTGATTTTTTTTTTTTAACCATATTTTTTCCAGAGTTTCTTTATTTGTGCTTAGGGTTCTGCCTATGTATTGGGGAGAGGGACTTTGGGTTTTCAATAAAAGACTAAGATAACACATAGGAATCCCACAGCAGTGTGAGGGTACCATTTACAGTAGTAAATAGACCCAGGAGCCAGGCCACATCCTGCAGTCTCCAACCAGGAAATGTCTCTGTTTGGTTGGTTTTGGTTTTGAGGTGAGATATTGCCATAGAACCCTGGGTATCATCAGACTCGTGATCCTCCTGCCTTGGCCTCCCGGTGCTGACATTACAGACAGGAACCTGGCTAGGAGTCTCTGTTGGATGTAGTAGAAGAGACGATATTTAAATGTACAGAGTCTTTGTTTGTGAGGGGTAATGAAATTTACCTGCGAAATCTTGACTATGCTTTCTCAGAAGCAGTTAGTTCATCAAGGTGTGTGTTGGGGGGGCGGGGGACACTATCAGGGTAACACATGTTTGCACAGTTAAATTATTATCTGCATCTGGGTTGACCCATAATTTGGACGGATGCACAAACTCCAACTAGTTCAAGCAGAGAAAGGGTCAGAGATCAGAGTAAGAAGCCAAGTGTGGAAGAAATGTGTATATCTTATCAAGATAGTCTTTGAAACATTTAACCAAATACTGTATATTCTAAAGGACATGGCCTAAAAATTAAAGAAACGGATATATATCAAATTAGAATTAGTCAGATTAGGTCAAATTCTACTGTGTAACAAAGGAATCCTCACATCTTGGGTTGTCCATTTTCTTACTCACACAAAGCCTGTTGCTAGATGAGAGAAAGGAAGAAGACTGAGATGCTTCATGTTTTGTGTCAGCTTAATCAATCTAAAGGGATGCTCGGATGCTTGGTAAACATTTCTGGAGCATTGTATGAAAATGTTTTCAAAATGGAATAGCTTTAGAATTCATAAACTGGATAACGCAGATGCCCACTCCCAACCCTTGATCTAAATGTCCTTGAACCTCACCCAATCTATTGACAGCCCAAATAGAACAAAAGACGGGGCAAATTTGCTCTCTGAATGAGCCATGGCATCTACCTTCTGTGTTTCTAGAACTTGCTGGTTTTCAGCCTTTTACAGGAAGATATGCATTATCCCAATCTTGACCCTCAGGTCATTATACTCAGAGTAAAACTTATACCTTCATATCTATATCTTTATATCAGCTATGCCCATATCATGTCTGTCTGTCTGTCTGTCTGTCTCCTCATGTTGCTTCTTTTCTCTGGTCAACTCTCACTGATACAAAGATACTCTGGTTTTTAAGTTTTCAACTTGGTCACGATGGTTGTTTATGTACATGGTCAAACCCCCAGCCCAACTCTACAAAAGTCTGGGAATTAGAAGCCTATGAATATTCAATGAGCACTAAATAAAGGGAAATGTAAATACACAAACAAGAAAAATGAAAATCCTAAGGAATAGTAAGCTAGGAAAGCAGCCCCCAGACCTGCCCTCCCCGCCATGCCATTACTGGGTGATCTACAATTGACTTTAATCTTACTTCATAAACAGTACTTTTCCTAATTATAAAGTGATGCATGTGAACATTTACGGGAAAAGAAGAATAAGGAGGAAACTTTAAAACTCATATGTATAATTCCACATATCCCTGATATAATTACAGTATGTTTATTTACTTTCTCTTGTACCTTAAATTTCATGTTTTAGAATTAGACATTTTTTTTATGCCCTTTGGGTATGAACTCTGTAGCAAAGCTTCTTTTAACTCTTGCTTCCTCATAAGTCTCAGGGGACCCAGAATCCTCCTGGTGGGAGGAAGAGATGGGGAGAGGTCAGTGTCTACAAGACACGGTGTTGGTGGGCCATGCTTGGCAGAACAGAGCTTTGGGCTACAGTTAATGACGCATTCAGGGGAAGGGCCATCTGCTAATAAAAGAGAAATGCACACACACACACACACACACACACACACCACACCACACACACACACCCACACACACACACACACACACACACACACACACACACACACACTGGGGCTTTTCAGGGGACCATGGGACAAGAAAATCAGAGTGATCTGTAGAGAGCCAAGGTGACCAAGACTGTGACAAAGTTCAGCCGAGGCAAACAAGCTTTCCACAGCCTAACCAATGAGATGCTCCAGAAGGTAATACCAGGGATTAGAAGGTCTTCCACACTAAGGAGGTGCTCTCAAGCTCAGTGGGCTGATGTGTCTGCCGGATGGCATATGCTTTCACTATTCCAGGAAATGAAAATGGACTTTTGGTGAAAGACCAAAAAAAAAAAAAAAAACTTTGCAAGAATAAAGACAGGAT
Source organism: Mastomys natalensis (assembly GCA_021653895.1). Lineage (NCBI taxonomy): Eukaryota > Metazoa > Chordata > Mammalia > Rodentia > Muridae > Mastomys > Mastomys natalensis. The sequence continues at coordinate 1,196,835 of JAJTUV010000053.1, read as the reverse complement.
AGTGAATACAAAGGCCTAGGGTTTGGAGTTGGGGGAGGGAAACAGGGAGCGCAAGGAAGGGACTGTTTAATGTTTGTTGAGCAAAATTAAATGCTTTAAACCTGTGCCAAGCTAATTTAGTAATAGGAGGCTTTGTGCTTGAAACTCACGTAATCTCTATGTTGCCTGTACTTTGAGATTCCTCGCATTGTCTCATGAACAGTTTGTGCACCTGAACTGATCGTATGCTCTTGTTCAGTGGCTGCAGGGTGGAAGGGTGTGGCTGGGGAAGAGAATGGGGAGAGGTCAGAAGTCCACGGAGCAGCCTGCTTGAAAAACACGTCCGCATTTAGAGAGGCAATGAAGGTTGGTTGATGCTTCCTGCTAGGAGATTGCTCCAAAGGACTTCATCTTACCACGCCCCTCCTGTTGAAGTTGCCCTGCTCCAAGGCATGGCTTTATCTTGCTTTGAGTGGCCTCTCAAAGCACACTGGTGTATCATGTGTAGGAATACATTTTTCTGAAGCAGCAGAGGACAAGTGTGGTCCTGCCACCACTGTGAAACTTCAGATGGTCTCCAGAAACTCAACCTATCGCAGCTATCAGGAGGAGACAATGGAATTCCAAAGGAATTACAGTCTTCATGGCAAAGCTGGACAAGAAGAGATATAACACCATCTTGTCCGTTTAAACTTAAGTAGGCTGAACGCTGAACACAGGAGAGAATCCATGTAAGGAAACTTAGGTCCATGGGACCTAGCAAGTAACAGGAGCAAACAAGTTGAGGCGAAGTCATCAGACATGAAATACATGTAACTCAGGAAGCTGGATGTCATGGAGTACACCTTTAATCCCAGTACTCAGCAGGCAGAGGCAGGGAGATCTCAGTGAGTCTGAGGCCAGCCTGGTCGACATAATGAGTTCCAGGACAGCCAGGGCTATATAGTGAGACCCTGTCTCAATCAATCAATCAATCAATCAATCAATCAATCAATTTTAATGTCTTCAGCCAGTCAGGAACAATGAATGGCTGTAATTATGTAGTTGAGCTGATTCTTTGCCAGTCGCTGTCCTACCTATTCTATCTTCTACACCCCAGTGCTACTGAAATCCTCTTAAGCTAATAAAAATATATGTGTATCCCTATGGATAATTAAGCGTTATGCTATACAGTCTTCTCACTTATATCCTCTTTGTCCTGTACTTTGTGTGTCTGTGTGTATGTAAATTATACATATGTAAAGTATCTTTAAGAGTCAGTTTATTTGCTTAGGAAAGAAATCAACATTAATCTGGCCAAATCTCTTGCTTCTATGCTGCAGAATATCTCTTCTCTTGCCAGGTAATACCTGCCCCTTTGGAACACTCTGCCTGCACTCATCCTCTGAGTTTATTTTAAATAATGCTTACTTGCTTTTAGCAGCTGTAATAAGTCATAACACACAATTAAGAGCTTATCATTGCTTAATTAAAGAGTCATCTTTTCCATTTCACCAGATCCTGCCCAGCTTCTAGCTTGATCTGGTACTTAGAGCTCAGAGCAAAAGTAATTCATGACTATCAATGCATGACCAGCCATCCATGAGCTACTCCACAGCTCAGAAGCCACCTCCGCTCGTCTCATGGCCTGGACTTGTGTCACATGGCTTTCTCATCTTGTTTGCTTTGGGCCATTATCTTTTCCCTGACTCTTTCAAAGGTACATTCATTTCTACAGAAGCAAAAATGCCACTTATTTGGGAAAAGCATACATTTTTCCTGAACAAAACGTAGTAAGTAAGAAAGGCTATGATATACTATGGAACGGATCTTTGATGAGTTTGACCAGAAAGTTATTGTGAAACTAATTTAAAACTGGTTTAACAACGTATATGGATACAAGGAACCAAACTAAGGTCCTCTGCAAGAGCAGCAAGTGTTCTTAACAGCTAAGCCATCTCTCTGGGTCCTCGGTTCTTAACTATTTTATGTGATTCTGGACAAAATGCTGCCTATGTTAAAAAGAAAATTCTGGACCTGTGAGGGTGCCACTTGGCAGCATTTTCATCCCCAGGACCCATGTAGAAGCTGGTGGGGCAGGGGGAGGTGACCACCTGTAATCCCACCACTTGGAAGACAGAGATAGGGGATCCCAGGTGAGAAGGCAGACTACACTTCTTAGAAGCTCTGGGTTCGATTAAGAGACCCTGTTTCAAAAACATAAGGTAGGTAGCAACAAATTAAAATTCCTGATGTCAACCTTGGGTTTATACACACAGAGATACGTACACATTAATACACATCTCAATACACAGAAACATGTGCACACACACTAAAAAATTATTCTTATAGAAATTTGTTAATACACTTAATTATTTTTGAAAAACAGCTGAACTTTAAAAAAAAAATTAGCCTTTTCCTACAGTACAATGCAAAGGCTGGTTTTCTGGCCTAGGGTGTTTATTCCATTAGCCCTTCGACTTTTTTTAAGCCTCAAGTCGATGCCTTTCAGAGATGAGAGTCACTAAGTATGGATAAGAGGTACACTGATCAAATGTGCTCTCTGCGATTTGTAAACGAAAGGAAATTGATGCTTCCCATCTAATCGTTGGCAGCACTGGGCTCCCAACACTAGGATTTCTGCTGTCAATGGGGCCGCAGGAAACTCATTCATCGGTATGAAGGAAAAGACCCTGATGTCTCTATTGTGTGCACCTCTAGGCTGCTGATCATGTGGGAGGGTTGCTACTTCCTCAGTCAAATACTTCCCAGGTTCTCACCTACAGGGCAGGTAGCACCCAGGTTGCTGAAGCTGTAAGTCTCAGGTCAGTACTCTAAACCCAATGGGGTTTCCACCCAGCTGGATAGAAAGCAAAATGCAGAGATGAAAACATGTGATGTGTTGAAAGGTGATAACCGCTGTGCCTGGAAACAACCTGGAGGTGGCGGGGAGCATTGCAGCCCAGGTAATGGCCACTGATAGGAGCATCTGGGCAGTTAGCTATCAGCACTTCTGGGTTAGGAAGCCACTAGGCACTGGCAGGAGCATTAGAGTGGTTAGCTCTGTTATATAATACACTTTTGGGTTGGGAAGCCACCAAGACTTCTCTCTAGAGAGACTTTAGGAGATATATTCAAGCAAGATTTGCCAAATCTCTTTTGAATAATCATATAAATTGATCACTTTCTCTAGTTTTGACACCATAGTATTTATATCTTAATTACCTATACTAGTAGTATAGGTAAGTTGAAGACAGTCTTTATTGAAGTTTCCATGTAGTGCAGGCTGTCCAATCATTTAACAATTTCTTAGTGAGTTGTTACTATGGGATGGGCATGCTTACAATATACTGGTAAGGGTGTGTTTGGCTGTTTATAAAAATAAAGAGAGCTCAGAATCGGTTAATAATAAAGCAACTATTTTGGCTCAAGTAATTGAAAAGTATATAGTTGAGGCCAGCTTCTTCTGGGCTTCAAGAAGGTTCCATGTCACACCTGGAAGGAGTCTCCTGTTATTCTCCCTCCACCCCCTCCCTAATTCTCTATGGTTCCTGCATCATCCCTTACTGGCCCCATGATGTTACAAGTAGCATGGAGACAGAATATCTTTGTCCCGTCTCTTCCCCTGACATTTTGAGATTCACCATAACTAACGTCAATTGGTATCACCTGCACACTTTTGAGTCAAGAGTATGACAAGAAGCAACACTGCCACAACTGAGCCAGCCCAGGTCATGGGTGTCAACCTCAGGACCAGGATGCCATTCTCTCTGGAACTGTGAGATCTGCAAGTGGTAATAAGTCCTCCTGAGGCTCAAGAATTTGTGGCTGGATGCCAAGCACATAATGCCACTATACTGTACTTCATTCAGGATTTAAAGACGAATGGAGTTGTCATGGTCCTTTAAAATTTTTTTTCCACTTTTCCAAAAATTCAAACTACTTAACCAAAAGGAAATAAATTTCTGGATAGAGAATATTCAATAAATATAGATACAAATGTATGCAGGTGATGTGTCTTCCTTTCTAGAATTTAGGGTACAAACGCAATTAGCTACAATAGGTGAGTACAAGATGAATTTAGGTTTTGTTTTGAACATTAAAATTATATGTGAATTGCCTACACCTTGTGCTGTGTGGTGTAAGAAAAAAATGGACCTTTAAGATACCACCTGTCCCCACTCTAGACTAAGACAGGAAGGTCTGTTTTAGCTAGTGAGACTCAAGGGGATTGACTCTTGGCATCAGAAAACAACTTTCACTGTGAGTGTGACTGTGTGTGTGTGTGTGTGTGTGCGCGCGCAGGATCCATGTTTGTGGAGTCCAGAGGACAACCTCAGCAGTCACTAGTAGAAATGGCATACATCTTCTTTGAGACAGGGTCTCCCACTGACCTGGAGCTCACCGATTCAGCTAAACTGACTGAGAGTGAGCCCCAAGAATCTTCCTGTCCGTGCCTTCCCAGTTTTGGGATTACAAGGACATGCTGCCAAGCCTGGCATCTTTATGCCAATGCTAGGTATTGAACTCGGTTCCCCATTCTTGTGGGATAGCTGTTTTACAGAATGAACTGTCTTCCTTCTCTGTACTGGGCTCTAGTTTTAGAAAGACAGGCATTGGGGCTGGCTGAAATTACATGATAGACCAAAAAGAAAAAAACAAAGAAACTCTATTTTTACAGCTGTCAATCAGTAGTATTAGCCTTGCAGAGAGAAGTTTGATCCCTAAGGTTATAGACAAACTGGGAACACCCAGGACAGTTGAACGGAGGAGTAGCTGGCCAGAAACAAGTCACCAACCAAGCATAATCACACATGACAGCCGAGACAGAGAAACTGCAGAAGATGGTTGCACCAGATGATGAAACCAGGGACACCAGTCACAATCCTATGGAAAATCTCAGAACATTGCAGGGAGCTACGTTTCAACATACCCTCAGTGTTAAGTGGGGTGACATTGCCTTCAGTGGCCACACAACAAATACAGAAGGAGTAACTTGGATTAACACAATGATTACTTTTATTGTTATTTAAGAAAGTGAACCTCAAACCCCACAGTTGGTTGCTCAAACTAAGGAAAATAAAGTAAAAATGTAAAAAAAAAAAAAAATTATCTCCTGCTACTCCATAAATAATCATCACCCATGTAAAACTAAACAGGAAATGAAAAAGCCGGGTTCATCCCTGGAGCAAGGCCAGGGATGTGCACTGTCGGAGCTGCCATTGCAACATGGATCGTTGACTCACGGCCAGGTGCCCCAGTTGGTTACCAGGCCCTGGGGATGGAAAATAAGCTTCAGTTCCTGACTGGGCTCTGACTGCTCGTACTTAACAAGCTGAATGGAATCCATGTAGGAAGCAAGCTATTGTCTCTGAGCAACACATTCCAAGCACCCTATCTGATGTCTGCTTTCGTCTTATGTCATGTTTTGGAAGCAAAACATTGTGTTAGTGGGAACCTGTCCCCGCTAAATGATGGGCCAATTTTTCCTCCTACGAGTACACTGCTTGACTTTGATATATTGGTGAGTAGACTTGTGGGAAACACCATATAGATTTGATAAGCCTGTCTTCCTTTCTAGCTCCCCTCCAAATAATAGCAGTTGTTGGGTATTGTGTAGTTATGTATGTGCCAGATCCTGCCCTAAGCCTTTGACATGAGTTATCTTGTTTCATCTTCTACTCACCCTAGGAGCTAAGTACTGTGATCCTTACCTTCAAATGGAGAATTGCATCTCAGAGTTCAAGTGACTTTCCCAGCATCGTGTCACAAAGAGATGTTTGTCTTGAGGCCTTTGTAACTAAAAATCTGCAAGACTGAAACTACTACATTGCACTCCATAGGAGGCTGTCCTCACAGAATTTCTAATGTTTTTTCCTTTGGTCCTAACACTAACAAATCCCTCCCATCGCTGCCCACTCAGGATGAGAGGGAGTCTGTGCTAATAGCCAGCTACTTGTCATTCTTCTTGGTGCCATGCAGAGTCTCAGTGGCTCTATCTGAACCCCAGGTTCAGGTATCCACTGCCTGAGGACTCGAGTCTCTCACACTGGACAGCAAGCTTGCTGTGTTATTTGCTCAATGACTCCTTGACTGTTGTTCTGCTTGGATCTGGACATTATACTTGGCTGATGGCTTTGAGAACCCTGAGTGCCTTTGTTAACTCAGCTCTTGGCAAAGCGTTCTAACTGCCCACCCAGAGAATTCTTGGCTCCTGGAGATGTTTTAGGATGTCCAGAAAGTGCAAGCTCCATTGTGGATGGTATCCTGTGTGGTGTTAAACACCTCATTGGAGGATTGTTTCACTTAGCAAATTTTGCACTAGGTTTTATTCTTTCTTCACAAGCTTTCATGTAAGGGCATTAGACATCAGCTTATATGCTACCTGCTCATTTTAAACCTTACTGTCCAATTATGTGTGACACAACATTTATCATTTCTAAGAAGACTACATGCTTCCATGAAACGAGTTGAGTTTCCAACTCAAACTAGTGAGGTGGGTTGTCGCAAAGTTATGAAAACATAGTCACAGTTCAATTTTTAAAATGAACAACGAACTCTTCTAAAAATGTGTATCTGAATCCATGTGAATAGGAAAAAAAAGGAGTGGAATTGTTTTAAACATTGAATCTAGTGTGCTGTCCCTACATGGTTTCTCTAAAGGATTTTGCTCCTGTTTCTATTAACCATCCTGCTAATCATTGCAAGCAGAAACAGACCTCCAGATGTGTGACCGACAAGCCATTAGCTTCTGAATATTGTCTTTAAACATCTGTGTGTTTTGAAGTTGAATTTCACTGTGTGTTTACTTTGGTATCAAACCTTCCATCCTTGATCTCATTTCTTAAAACTTAATTCTATCCCCCAAAGTCAGTGGGGGCTTCCTTCCTTGGGCCACAGTGAACACTGTTTGAAATGGATGGATATTTAAAAGGAGCACAGTGTTTGGCATCTGGTAATGTGGCTAATTAGGGGTCCAAAACTCCCTCCCACTAGGGAGCTACTAATGTCCAGGAATATATTAGTCCTAGGGTGACCAAGAGCTTCAAGGTAGGACTGAAAAGGGGTGGGAACACAGTGCCGGGGTATTGGGCTCAAGATGGGTGTCGGCTTTGCTTTAAACATTGAAATTGTACATAAGTGCTGGGTTGGGTGGCACCTGGCAATACCATCTACTCAGGAGCAGGATTGCTGGTGAATGCCTAGGTGAACTACCTTGTCTCAAAAACAAACAAACAAACAAACAAAACCCAAACAAACAAAGGGGGCCGGCACATAGGCAGTCAGTAGTCAGATCACATGGAAAATAAAGGTTGTGTATAATTGTTTTTTCCTAGAATAGTCTAGAAAATTATAGGCTATCTTTTTACAGATATACCATATATGGACAAAATATTTACTGTATAACTGGCTTTTAATTTTGTTTTGGCAAATTATGAATCTATTTAACAAATATATGGGGAGAATGCATGTGTACCAAGTTCTATACAAAGCTGTGAAAGGAAGAGAAGAGGTCCCTGCACTGGTGGAACTTAGACCTGCATAGATCAGTGAGTTAGACAATCTGTAGGCACACAGGACTGCTGAGCCCTTAAAATTAGCTAGACCAAGTGGAAACATACTATACAAATAAAGTAAATGATGAATCTATAATATATAGGATGAAAAGATAAACATCTAATGAATATTTTTACATTGATCAAATGTCAAAATAATGTTTTAGACATTAGATCAAATACTTTAGCTTTGTGCATTTTTATTTACTTTTTTAATGAGTATACTTCCGAGATAGAACTGACCATGCTTTTGTTTTGAGGAATGTGGATTTTTCAGCTTTGGATTAGTAAAGCAATGGAATGATTTAGGTGGTGCTTAATGGGTCAAACTAGTGGGAACATGGAAGACACTAGTACTGAGGGTGATTTGAACTTTGGGCACCTGGCTCAGGAAATGTCAGAGGAGACGAATTTTAGTATGTTGCCTAGAGATTGTTCTTGTGAAATTTTGGTGAAGAATGTGGCTGTTTTTTGCCCTTGTCTGAAGAGTTTGCTTGAGGATAAGGTGAAGATATTCAGATTAATGACAATGAGAAAGGAAGTCTCAAAAAAGCCTAGCATAGACTCTGTCCCGTGGTTCACTCTCATGAAGAATGTTTTGATCAAGCATAGCAACTGAGGAAAGAAAACTACAAAATGTATGGTTCAACAACTAAAGGGGCACCAACCAGGAAGTGGAATGGAGCTAAATCTTGTATTCAAGGAAATAAGCAGATTAAGGGAGTGGTGACCTCCTGGCAAGATCCCAATTAGCTAAGTTTATTGATTATGCATTTGCAGTTGAACAAAGGATAGTTATACCATATAAGGCATTATTATGATCTGGTTTTTCTTTTTTTATTTGGGCATTAGAAGATATGATTGTGTGTCAAATTAACAAGGAATGGATTGTGATGGCTGTTCTCAGTTGTCACCCTGACTATGTACCCCAGTCCCACGGGGCATTGAACTGGGATCAGAAGACCTGGAAGAGAGAATCGGAGGACAGGGGACACAAAGAACGAGCAGCTTGTCGATAGTCTGATCAAACCACTGATTTTAATTTTTTCACACAGGGGTTATATACACATAGAGGCAGGATGTAGGGAAGGGGATGATGCAGGAGTGTAGGTGTTCTCAGGGGAGTACAGATATCTTCCATAACAGGGTGTCAGCTGGGTGAAGAAGCAGAGAACAGGTCACTTATGACTCTGTCTATGATTCACTTGTTCTTATTTAAGCTGGTACTATCCACCAAGGCTACCTATCCACAAGGTCTATGACTACTAGTTCTTATCCAGGATGGTAAATTTCCACCAAGGCTGCCTGTTTACAAGATCTTATAGCCATCTGTTCTAGGGTCAGTGTTTTCCACAGAGACCAAGACTTTGTGTTAGCAGGCATGTATGTCTGACTCAGGCCTACGGCTGATTTTAGGCCTTCAGTGTATAAGCAAGACTACTGTCTACAAGTATGTCTGGAATGAACTACCATCCAGACTTTATAAACATCCTACGAAAAGGAATTAAAGAAAAGCTTAGGTCCAGGTATAGTGGTGGTACATGCCTTTAGTCCCAGTAGACAAAGGCAAGTAGATCTCTGAGTTCAAGGCCAGCCTGGTACAGAGCACGCTCCAGGTAATGAAAGGTTTCAGTATAGGTGCAATGGTACATGCCTTTAATTCCAGCAGTCAGGAGATAGTGGCATGCAAATGCCTGAGTTCAAAGTCAGACTACAGAGCAAGTTCTAAGACAGCTAAGTTTAGGCATTAAAGGAAATCATCAGAAACAGAAAACTGGAGAAGATGTAATAGAACAAGGAGGCCATGTTCTAGGCCTAGCAACAGAACTTGGCAGCTTCAGCTCTGGGTTTAGAGTCAAGAATAGAAAGGGCTACTGGGACAATTAATGCTGAGTAGTTGGGCCTAAGAAATTAGTGGTAATTAAGAAGAGCCCAGCATTACTGAGGTGAAATCTTCTGGAAAATATTTTTTTGAGAGCACAAGAAGCTGTGTTTCAGAGATAGACCCTGTGCTGCCAGCTGGACTTGGTAATGTGTAAGAATCACCCAGGCAGTACTGGTTTTGAAGGCATGAAGGGGTCATGGAGAACAGCTGAGGCTAGGTGAAGATGCAGCCTCAATTGTGATTCATGGCCCACGACTGAAGGAGTCGTGCAAAGAAGTTGAAGCTTTGGCACCATGAAGACAGCCTTTGAAAGGCTGTTGGTGCAGGTGCAGCCCAGTTGCAGTGGAAGACCACTGTGTATTGGAGATGCCAGAACCATGAGGTGACCACCAAGAACAGCATCAACAATGGAGTGGGGTCAGCCAAAGCCTAGAGTGCTACAGAGGGGAGAGCTATGGAAATGACCCCAAGCCCTTTGGAGGAGCCCAGAAGTGTAGACAACAGAACAAGAAGCTGTGAAGCTAAAGGTGTCTTGGAAACCCCAAAATGTTAGAGATGCCAGAGCCTTGGGATACCTGCTGAGGAAAGCTACTAACAAGGAGAAGAACCAGCTCAAGAAAAAGAATTGTCCTGCAGTCAACAAAGCTGAAAGGATTTGGACATCAGACATGGACATGCAGAGTTTGGAGTTTTCCCAGCTGCTTTTTGGTCTTGCTTTGGTCAAGTATTTCCTCGCTATGATGTTTTTGAATAGTAATGTATATCCTGTGATACTGGAAGTATGTGATCTGCTTTTAGATTTTTATTTTATAGGAGATTACGTTAGGAGATTGGATGAATTTCAGAAGAGATGTTGAACTTTGAACTTTTAAACGTTATTGAGACTGTGGTAGACTATGAGGACTTTTGAAGTTTGACTAAACACATTTTGCATGATGTTATGGCTACAAGCCTATTGGGGACCAGGAAGTGGAACATGATGTAGGCGGAGGTGTCATTTCCTTAATTGGTTCTTGATTGTGTCAATAAAGATGGCAGAAGCCAATCACTGGGCGAAGGAAAAGGGTGGGATTTTTGAGTCCAAGGTGGAAGAGGAGAGGAAGAGATAGAGAGGTGTTTTTTGTTTTTGTTTTTGTTTTCAGCCAGGCTTTGGGCTGAGAAACACGTACAGCCGTGTAAGGCCTGGGGGTGACTAGAACAGGTAGTGGAGGAATTCTGATATAGGTTAGCTGATGAGTTTAGGGCAATAGATTCTGCGCCCAGCAGTTGTGTTATCTGGCTAGTTTTAAAGTGTTAGAACTGTCTGGTGTTTTCCATCTGCAGCAACTCAGGTGGGCAGGAGAAAAGGCACAGCCAGGGAAAACATTGGTGGAGCTAACTGTGGGGTGGCTGGCTGGCGCACGCAGTTCCCGCAGTTCCCGGCGTTCATGGGAAAAGCGTTAGAGCTGGCAGTTTGGCGGAGCTGAGTGAGATGGGGTGGCCTAGTGAAGCTAGTCAAGGGAGCTCAGTAAGACAGCCGTTGTTGGCGGGTGATCTCGGAGCATAGCACAGGACGCAGCACCAGGCAAGGAGCGAGTGGGATTTATTAGAATATCACGTAACACATGATTGTTTGAATAAGTACAGCCCCCATAGATTCATATGTTTGAATCACATGTGTTGGCCATAAGGTATGGCACTCTTAGGAGGTGTGGCCTTGATGGGAAAGCATGTCACTGTGTACCTGAGCTTTGAAGCCTCCTATGCTCAGGCTCTGCCCCGTGTGGAAGACAGTCTCCTCCTGGCTGCCTTTAGATCAAGATCCTCCAGCACCAAGTCTCCCTTAACGATGCCATGCTCTTTATCTTTATGATAATGGATCGAATCTCTGAAACTGTAGGCCAGCCCCAATTAAATGTTGCCTTTATAAGAGTTGCCTTCGTCATGGTGTCTGTTCACAGCAATAGAACAGCAGCTAAGACACTAACCAAGCCGGATAGCCTGAACTCCATGCGTGTGGATGCATGTGTTTATTTAGTTTTATGAAAGTAATTAAATTTGCTTGAGTATTTAATAATGCATCTTCAGTCTTTTCAGAGTTGGTTTATATTTTGTTTCTACAGTATTTAATGTTGAGAATGCCATTGTGCATAAATGTCAGAAGTCTATTTGGAACCATTTCAGAAATTGTTGGAAATTCTGGACAAATTCTAAGCCAAAATTTGTTGAATGACATGTTTGTGAAACCCCCAGCAACAAAACATATGGTAATTTCAAAAACCCAAACATTCCAATACACTACAATCCAAAGATATCCTAAATCAATACTTACGATCTTAAATCAATACTTACGTGCTCTGGAGTGATGGTAGGAAAATATCAAAAGATTTGGTTTTCATAATTAAACCATTATGTTTCCTTAAGGGCAGAAAACTGTGTATTCAGTTGAAAACACTATAATTCCCAGTACACAATAATCGGGAAACTGAAATGAGGCCTTTTTTTTTTTTTTTTTTTTGACGAGCTTTTGTCAGCTCTGTTTGTCTTCAGGGTGCACTCATTGCAAGAGGTCACATTATGTGTCTGGCAACATGACGTGGGTGAGTGTCACCAGGAACACCTCAGTTCCCTGCTTGATTTCTAGTTAAGTTTGGGTGTCTAGAATTCAGAAACCTCTTATTGTTGCCTTTTTTTTTTTTTTAACCATCCCCTTATAACATCAGGATATGACCCACAGTTTGAGAAGCTGGAACTCAGACTGGGGTTTCTCAAGCCTCCCTGTACTCATAATTGTCTTAGAAGCTTTAAAGATACAGATTTTTTTCCTGGCCTAGTGATATCCGTTTGTATATCCAGTACATGAGAAGCTGATGCAGAAGGATCATGGATTTTAGGCCGGTCTATATTACTGAGTTAAGACCCTGCAGAGCAGGCTAGAGAAATGGCTCAGAGGTTAAGAGCAACAACTTCTTCCAGAGATCCAAAGTTCAATTCCCAGCACCCACATGGTGGCTCACAATCATCTGTAATGAGTTCTGACGCCCTCTTCTGGCGTGCAGCTGTACATGCAGATAGAGCACTCATATACATTAAAGAAAAGACCCTATAGAGCAGTGGTTCTCAACTGTCCTAACACTGAGACCCTTTAATATAGTTCCTTATGTTGTGGTGACCCCCATCCATAAAGCTATTTTCATCTCTGCTTTGTAACTGTAGTTTTGCTACAGTTAGGAATAGTAATGTAAGTATTTTGGGAGATTGTGGTTTGTTGATAGGGTTTCAGCCCACAGGTTGAAGACCACTTTGTTTAAAAAAAAAAAAAAAGCCTCCAAGATTCTTGCATGGACATTTGCTACCTAATTTCTCAGGGGAGACAACAGCATTCAGTGATTGCAGTGCAGAAACACTATCGGACACTCCCCTGCTCCAGCTGTCTTAGAGATTTCTGTCTAGCCAGTTCCTTGATGTCCAATTTCTTTTTCTTTTTTTTTTTTTACTTTTCATTTTTTGAGACAGGGTTTCTCTGTGTAGCCCGGGCTATCCTAGAACTCACTCTGTAGACCAGGCTGGCCTCGAACTCAGAAATCTGCCTGCCTCCCAAGTGCTGGGATTAAAGGCGTGTGCCACCACTGCCCGCTGATGTCCAATTTCTATGTGGTGATTTTCAGGCACTTTTTCTCATTTGCTTACTGGATACAGGAATATCCTCATGTTGCCCAGGCTGGCCTCAAATCCCTAACTGAAACGATTCTCCAGCTTTAGCATTCCGAATAGCCAGGACTGCAGAAATGCCTCCACTAAGCCAATGGCTTTAAAGGAATTAGCTAATTTCTTACTGGGAGAAGCCAGCCATATTGAAAACACTTGAGTAGCCCTATAAATAGGCCCAACTGTGGGGAACTGAGGCCTTCTGCCAACAACCAGCAGGAATTTACCAGGAATCTAACGGAACTCCTTGGATGGGGACCATTCTAGGAAATATGTCACCATTGGATTCCTGACCTAGAAAGACTCCAGTGTTCTTGTAGATTGCTAAGGTTTAGACTGACTCTTATGAAGAAATATGTACTTGACTTCCCAGTATCCCTGAGCTTCTCTGTCCAAACCATTTCTACCCCATCATGGTGAGCACACCAGTGGGCCAGAGCCATTCTCGAGAGCACAGTCTAGCAGCTTTCTGTTTCACAATGAAAGCCCAGTACCCAGACATAGTCTGTGGCCACGATGAGCCTTTCTTGAGACTGGCGTACAGAAAGCTGCCTGGGTGCTTCTACCCAGCATTGCTGGACTCCAGCTCTGATGCCTCGTGGGTCAGCATGGCCCTGTGTGAAACCGAACCAGAACAATTCTCTGACTTTTACCTCAGATGTTAAGTTTGGCGTGTCCCTCCTCTCCCCTTGGACCCCGTCTGTTTCCACTCTCCTGGCCCTCCACCCAGAAATGCAGTTCACCTTCAGCTACAGCTGCTTAGGAATATAAAAGACACATCCACGCATGCGGGATTCTGTTGCTCCTGACCATAGTCTCCCTTTCCTGAAGACCCCTCTGGGTTTCTCGTCTTGTTTTTTCGCAAGTCTTCCTCGGTCTGATTTACCCTGATTTCTGGCAATTTATACACTCCAATTCCCTTTGCCTCCCCACTCACAATCCCTCCTCTCAAATCCCCTCACCACATGGCCCATGCGACAAATTACTGCAGTGCAGTTTGTCCCTGAAGGAAGCAATAAGAAGTGTCCCACCAGCCTAATTTTACGCAGAAAAAAAAAAGGTCATAGATATATAATCTCAAGAAATTTTTCTCTGGTCGGCTTGGCAGTAGTATCTACAGCAAAGTAATTTCTTCAGTTTGAAGTTAAGATTTATAAACGCCTTAGTGGACTCCCCCCAGGTTTAGTCTAAATGAATATCTATGTATCTACATTAATCAAACGCTTCATGCATTTTTTTTCCAGTGCGGAAGTGGATACAAAGATGACTTTATTCCTAAAGGGTTTCTCTGCTACCCCCGTCCCCTCCCCCCAACCCCCGCCATGGTTTTGCCTGGCCTGAAATCTAAAACAGAGCGATTAAGTGCAGACTCCTGTTTTGACAAGGACGTATTTAGCTAGTTCAGGCAAGAGCACACGCTCCCTGTGTTAAGAGTCCGAAGGTCTTAATCAGAAAGAAACGTGAGGACTTGTCTTGTGTCACAAGTGCCACCTGTTGTTAGTCGTAAGCAATCCATGACTTGTAAAGTATCATGGCTTTGCACAAACAACTCCAGGTTTCCGACTCTAGAAATACACAAGTTCAAATACAACAACTCTAAGCCCTGGGCGTGCGCCATGCTGCCAAAGGTAATTCGCATTTCTTCCCTTCAAAACCGCTTCACCCCTCCCCTAACCTCCCCATCCTCTCTTCGCCTGGAACAGACCGTCCGTGTATTTCAAAGAGTTCCTTATTATTGAACTGAATACTGGAAGCCCACCAGTTTACATTTTAGGCTACTGGGCCTCACTCCTTTTACAGACAATGGAGAAGGCCACTAACGATGTTTACCCACCTAGGCTCATGTTTGTCTAATGTTTAAACTGGGTTTTGTTATCATTAGACATTCCTGAACAATCGTTCTCAGAACATCAAGCACTCAGAACAGGGAACCAAACGATGCAGGTCCCGGGCTGGGGGAGGGGAGCTGAAAGGCGCCGAACGGGGCCTCCCTGCTGCTTAGCACCATCTAGTGGCGGCTGCTAGTGCGACTTTTGGAATGCGAGCTCCCAGAGGACTTAATAAAAATCCAAAGGATGTTTTCTTCCATCCTGGTGGATGACGTGCGGCCTCACGCTGTTCACCTTGTGCGTACTGCACATCCGTACATTTTGAATTATACACAACAAATAACTCACCTTACTATTTAATAAATCCTCCTTTTGTCTGTGGACTGGGATATTTTACCCCTTAATCCCTGGACTTGTAGGCAATGAAGGCAGATGGTTTTAATATTATCAAAGCAAGCAGTGCTAGGAAATGCTCACGGGGAATATGCCTAATTAGATGCTTGCCGCCAACCCTGACAACTGTAGTTGAATCTCTAGAATCCACATGACGGAAGGAAAGAACTGACTTCCATAAGTTGTCCTTTGACCTCCATTCATGCACTCCTATGTTCTCTCTCTCTCTCTCTATCTCTCCCTCTTCCCCCCCCCCACACACAACACATACACACATACACATGCAATAAAGTGGTTTTTAAGAATGTTATTCTACTATGGCTCTTTATTGTCTTTCAAATACATTATTATGACATAGGCTCATATAATTTTTTATAGTAATTATTTTTGATAATAATTATTTCTATTATTAGAAAATTAAAACACCAGGGACTAGAGAGATTGGTCAGGGTCACTTACTGCTCTTGCCGAGTTCAGTTCCCAGCCTTGACACCAGGCAGCTCGCAACCCCTTGTCACTCCATATCCAGAGAATTCAATACCCTCTTCTGGTCTCTGTGAGTACCTGAAGTCATGTGTGCAAACACATACACACACACACACACAAACACACACACACACATACATCAATTTTAAAGGAAAATTTAAACCCTGTAACAGTTCATTTTAATTTTTAAAATTACTGAAGAAAATGAGACTCTTATACATAGCTGGAGTTAATTATGGATTTTTATCCCCTAAACAAAGTCATCAGAATCAACTGTGCCATGTGAAACTATCAGCACCCACAAAAAATAAGGAGTAGTGAAGGCTTGACTCTACTGGTACAACAACCCAAGCAAGTACCGTGTGACACGCTCTTACAACACCGTGATGACAGTTTAACTTCATGACTAATTTATAATAGACAAGCAGTTACCTTTCTGAAACCAAGTATAGATGATAGGAGCTGAGAAGAGAACTAGCTCTTCATTATCCAGAACATTCTAATGCAGTTCTAAGATGGCAAGAGGCTCCTGGGAGTTAACAGCACTTCTACATGGCTGCTTTCAGCCTAGATCCTGGGTCAAACACACAATCAACACACCATGGTCATGACTGTGACCCTACTTTCCAGGGTCAGCTCTCATCCTGTGGATGTCCAGTGTGCGTCACTCATGAGCACTCTTGTCAAAGCAAGACACAGCATCACATGTGGTGTTTCACCCTTATGTGTACAAAATAGAAAGGGGATCTAAGTCTGAGGCAAGCATAGCTACATAACAAGATTGCCTCAAAAGCAAACAATAAACAAAGAATTGAAACAGGACACAAAGTAATACAGTGAGGTAAGAAAATAAATATTTAAGAATAATTTTCAGGCTGGAGAGATGGCTCAGAGGTTAAGAGCACTGACTGTTCTTCCAGAGGTCCTGAGTTCAATTCCCAGCAACCACATGGTGGCTCACAACCATCTGCAATGGGATCCGATGCCCTCTTCTGGTGTGTCTGAAGAGAACAATGGTGTACTTATATAGGTGAAATAAATAAATCATTTTTTTTAAAAAGAATTTTCAAGCCAGTAAATAGTATAAACATTAAAAAGTCCAAGTCACTGGTATGTTTTTATTAATATTTATTAACACCAAGTTTTC
Source organism: Mastomys natalensis (assembly GCA_021653895.1). Lineage (NCBI taxonomy): Eukaryota > Metazoa > Chordata > Mammalia > Rodentia > Muridae > Mastomys > Mastomys natalensis. Next base: position 1,179,894 of record JAJTUV010000053.1, on the reverse strand, counting down.
AATAATTGTCCACTTTCCCCTTGTATATTCTTTTGGGAGGGTTGGATTGTTTGTTTCTGTGTTGTTTTGTTTTATTTTGTTTTTCAAGACAGGGTCTCACTAAGGAGCTCAGTCTGGGCTTGAATTCATAATCCTGCTGCCTCAGCCTCCCCAGCACTGGGATCATGGACCCGTTGAAGTCTGTCGAAATCTCCTTTAGCTTTAGAAATGAGAATAGACACCTTCTATGGATGGAAATGTTAGCTGTCAATGGGAGCGAACTTGGTCTTCTGAGGGAACAAGGCCATCTTAATGTGGGAGGACCCAGAGGGTGTCATTTTGAAGATGGTTTTGGTATCCTCAGCAAAAAAAGAAGGAGTTTAGTACAGTGCTAAAAATTTGGGACACTTAACTGGGTAGCCTTGGTAACAGGCTCCTTGTAACACAGTGAAGTAATGATCAAGTCATAGGAGTGGCACTATTAGAAGGCGTGGCCTTTTTGATGTAGGTGTGTTCTTGTTGGAGGAAGAGTGTCACTGGAGACAGGCTTTGAGATCTCAGCTGCTCAAGCTAGGCCCAGTGTGGCATTTTCTTCCTGCTGCCTGCAGATGTAGGACTCTCAGTTCCTTCTTCAGCATCATGTCTGCCTGCACACTGACATGCTTCCAGCCCTGATGTTCATGGACTAAACCACTAAAACTGTAAGCCAGCCCCAATTAAACATTTTCCTTTGTAAGAGTTGCTTCAGTCATGGTGTCTCTTCACAGCAATAGAAACCCTAACTAAATAGCTATTATCAACATGTGTGTGTGTGTGTGTGTGTGTGTGTGTGGTCTCATTTGTTGAGAGTAAAGTTTTGGCCTTTTGTTTTCTGTTTTATGATAAATGTTTTGATCTTCCCCTTACCAGTTATTCAAAGTTCATGGGGCCTTCCTGTGTACCACTCTGCACTTGGAGCTACCAACAGAGACTTAAATACAGAGAGGACAAATACAGTGAGAGATAAGAATATTCAGGATGTAAGTGTTTATTCTAACATTGTATCCCAGATACCTTGAGAAGTGTTGTAATTGTGTGACCATAAAAATCACTAATAGGACTTGAGATTTAAAAATTTAACTCTTGGAGCTTGATTCAGAATAAATGTTTCAGTTGTAGTCACATTTTTTCCCTCTAGGATCTCCCACTAGTATCTAGTATTAATTGCCCAAGTTGGTTTTTCACAAATGCAAAACAGGTATGTACTCTTAGTAAGTTTTAGTTTGTGTTGACCATTCACTAAATATATTAAGTGCAGCAGGGAATGTTGCAGGCACTATTGCAACCTTCCAGTGGGGTAGCACACATGGAATAGTGTTGTGGGCTTGACAAGCAAGAGTGACGTGGACTAGAAGCAAGCAACATGATAGAGAGACCTCATCTAAAAAGAGCCATCAAGGTGTGCGTGAGTTACGGATCATTATGGGAAGAGGGCGTGGGAACAAGGCAATGGATGGGAATGTAAGCCCATCCAGTCACTCATTCACTCGTGCATTTATTAAACAGCAAAAATGGACAAGACAATTATCACCCAGTAGGCATTCGGTAAATGTGATAGCTTCTTCTTGGGCCTCATGTCTCTGTATGAGTTCTTGACTCTCTCCAAGTCTTGCCTGGGCTCTTACAGCAGCATTTTCTGTTCAATTCCATCTGCTGCACAGCCATCAAATTTATCATCCCAGCCATGAATCTTTTAATGCTCAACAGGCTATGCCTGGTTTGGGGAGCATTTATGGAAGGAAAACTCATCAAACTATCCCACAGAACTCTAAAAATGAGGTCTGTTTCTTTGTAGGTTTATAACTGTTGGCCACACTGCACCCTCTATTTGGAACACCCACTGCGAGAAGAAGAGAACATTTTTAAACTTTGGGGGGGGGGTGTGGAGTGGGATGGGGTTTGTCCTACAATGGATCAACTGAAATCTGATGTGTCACTGGAAAGCACATTTCTGACATTGGACTAGCCGGATGAAATAGCTGGTAATTGTATATTGGGCTAATGGGTTTCCATGCAGGCACCAAATCATTGCAGTGACCACCAGGGGCTGGGCTGAGTGGGTGGGAGGAGAGCTAGCAAACAGAGGCAGGGAGCTTGCAGCAGCTGGAACCAGCCGAGGCAATGAAAGTGCCAGACCAGCTCCTCGTTCCTCTAGACCAGAGTCAACTTATGTCAGAACGTCTTCATAAAATGGAAACTTAATGTGCAGTTTTATTTCCTATGTTCAGAGTCACATGTGGTTTTGACAGATAGACGTGGATCTCTTTTGAGCAAGTTGCTTCAAAAGTAGGTGTTGGTTTGAAGAATTCAGCGCTTGTATATGATACTGTTCTCATTGGACTTTGTACCAAATACTGTTTTATTGTGAATATGACATTCTATGAGTGGTTCCCCCCTGCGCCTGTGTTGTGTGTGTGTGTGTGTGTGTGTGTGTGTGTGTGTGTGTGTAAAGGTGTCCCAGTATAGGAACTTCAAAAACTGTGTCCACTTGTCTAGTTTTAAATGCTTAGCCTCTTTCTTTCTGCATGCACTCTTCCAACCAACGAAGACTTAGGTTTCTTTTGGACAAGAAAGAGTGAAGCCTGAATATTACAGGGTTTTTTTTAATATGATTGTTTTTCTTGGAACCGGGCCCATGAGCCATCTTCAGTGAAGTCAACATTTAGAAACAGAGCAGGTGAGGGTTTCTTCTCTTTGGCTTCTGCTAGGATTCTATTTGTTGTAAGTGACAAAGGATACAAAAGAAACTGGTTTGGGCAAGTATGTATCTGCTCATGTAATAGAAGTATCCAAACTGAGACAAATTCAAATTTCTTTCTGGTGTTTTGTTTTGTTTGTTTTTCACTCTTGTTTCAAGGTCTAAATAATGAGAAGGTTGCAGTAACTTCTGGTATGCCATCACCACAGCTTCGACTTGAGCAAAAGAGTGTCTCCTCCACCCCACCCCCTTGCATTCTTAGCATAAATACTGATCCTTCTCTTACACTCATTGTCCAGTGTGTTTCTCCTGATAGAAGCAACGCCTTCAAAAATGTGACAGCGTGGGAGATGACTAAAATATAAAATGTAGTGTAGACGTCTTCCCTGGCTATCCCCCTGCCTTAGAGATTTAGAAAAAAAATGCATTCTCTATCATATGAAATGTAGATCTGTTATGGAGCAGGATTACCTCAAAATCACAGGAATCCAGAAAACTACAAGCCTCAGTATAGTGTGGCTCATACCTGCAACCCCAGCATTCAGAAAGCAGGAGGATTGCAGCAAGTAGGAAGCCAGCTTGGTTTACAGAGAGAGGAGCAAGGCCAGTCAGGGCTTTTAGTGAAACGCTGTCTCAAAATGAAGAAAAGAAGAAAGGAAGGAAGAAGGAAGGAAGGAAAAAGAAAGGAAGGAAAGAAGGAAGGAAGGAAGGAAGGGAGGAAGGAAGGAAGGAAGGAAAGAAGGAAGAAAGAAAGAAAAGGAAAGAAAAAAGACAGATGAAAGGAAAAAAATACCACTTGAAATAAGTGCTATGCCTCCACAGTATGTCTTGTGCTGTGCCCTGTGTCATTTTGAAGTGCAAGATGATTAGCCTGCAGTATAAATCTCCAGGCTTTTAGCTTGGGCCCACCAGATGCTTTGCAACCTTCTCGTACACATCTTCTGACTTCCCCTGAACTTTTCACTAGACTCCCAAAGTTCCCACGTCATTTTATACATTTATTCATTTTATGTTCCTTGTCAAACAAACCATTTCCTGACCCATCTTCATACCAGGAAACCTTTTTTTATCAATCCTCAATACCCAATGAAAATATTATTTCTATTGATGGATATCAAGGTTGTTTCTATTTCTTAGCTATTGTAAATAATTCAGCAATAAACACAAATGTACAGGTATCTCTACAGTATACCCAGGAATCATATGGAAGTCCTGTTGTTGGTTTTTTAAGAAACCTCCATACAGATTTCCATAGTGATAGAGTGGATAAAGAAAAGATTGCACATATATACAGTAGAATTTTATTAAAAATTAAGAAAAAATAAGTCATGTCATGTGCAGGAAAATGGCTGAAACTTGACATCATTAAGTTAAGTGAAATAATCCAGACTCAAAAAGACAAATGCTGCATAAAATGGGGACTACTAGAGGGGACAAAGGGACCACAAGAGGGGTTCAGGGAGACAAGGGAGGGCAGTGGGAAGAAGATGAATAAGAACAAAGCATTTATAAACATTTTATAAAGAAATCTATTACTTTGTATGCTAAAACATAATAAAATATATTTCTATATGAGTAAAAGACAGTTTTATATTTCTGGTGTCAGGATGCAGTCTTGCAAACTGTCAATTTTAAATAGAGTTAATTTCTGCATTGGACATGGGGACACACATCTTTAATTCCAGCACTTGGGAGGTGGAGAGAGGCAGATTTTTGAGTTCAAGGCCAGTCTGGCTTACAGAGTGAATTCCAGGACAGCTAGGGCTACACAGAGAAACCCTGTCTCAAAAAGCAAACAAACAAAATTAATTTCTGAACAGCTCAAAAACTTCAGGCACCGCTGCCCTGGGGCAATTTGTTTCCTTCTCCAGCATGTCTTTTTCTTGTTGTTATCCACATATTTCCAACATTATCCCCAGCACACACGTCAAGCCTTTCTCCTGTCATCCCGATAACAACAGCAGACTTCCCACGGTTCCAGCGTTAGCTGCAGTTGCTGCTCTAACAGCCAACTTCTAAGGCTGTGGTAATCAAGAGTGACTTTTGTTGTATAATCTTTATTTGGAGCAAAACCAATGACTGCTCTAGCTAAAATAGCAAACTTTGACAAACCAGGTGGATTAAATGGGCTATCATATGGATGTTTACTCCCACAGTTAGGGACTGGTGTCTCTCTGGTCGGAACAATCTTACTTTGAAGAACGGTGGCTGTCTTACTAGATCCTCACAGAGCAGAGATAGGTCATCACTTCCAGTCCTTACTGGGAGGCACTAATCCAGCTGTGAAGACTTTGACAGCTGCCTCCCAGAGACCCCATCCCCTGGAATTCCATGGCACTGGGGAGTAGGGCTTCAAACTAAAACCCTCGGGTGTTGAGCACTAATGGTCTGTGATGTGAATGTCTCAGGTGATCTGGGACAGCATTTTGTGTCCTCATCTCCTAGGCCTGTGCCATGATTTCAATTTTTTCTGCAAGCCCCTTCCTCTCATGCCCACATGCCCTCCTTCAAGTCAAGGTCCCTGGCAAGATTCAGTGCTGGATTCTTTCCCACCTCACTGCTGCCATGGAAACATGCTCTCCCCTAACCTCCACAGCATCCAGAAATAGGCTGCAGCTCCAGGGGAGATGTCCTCTTCAAGCACAACCAGAGCAAGCATTTCATCTACAGAGAGAACCCCTCCCCCAGGAGACTAGGTTACTTTACAGACATTTGTGACTTTGCTGAACCGCATAAGGTTGTTCAAATGTCTATATTAATCAGATGGAGCAGAAGTAGATGGTGGTTAGATTCATTTTCCATTCCACTTTTAGCAGCAGGTGCTTAGCTCCTTCCCCTATCAGGAAGGAAGTTTGTGGGTGTGCCATGATTTCATAGGCTGTTAAGCAGTCTGAGACGGCCAGAGTTTGAAAGAACTCACTCCCATGCACCTGAGAATGTCTTCAGGTCGCTTCCAGAACATCTCCCTTGGATGATGGACTAGTGGTCACTTCTACAAAGTCTCTCGATCCATGTTCCTGCCTGCTAACAATCAGAGCACCAACGTCAGTGGTGCTTGTTTGACCTGACTCCTCATAATTTTGGGAAATTGTGCCATACAAACTATGAAGGGCTGCTGTTAGCTGCACAGATCTCACCTGTCTATCTCTGAACACGGTCACCCATGTGTAAGGTAAGGGTCACTTTTCTCCAGTTCAGTGAGACAAGACAATAAAATTACCCAAAAGGAACCACAGACTTGGGCCCAGCTTAGATGACCGTGTAGTCTGCTCTTCTGAGAGGGACGGGGGAAGGGAGACTTACTACTATGTGTTCCCTCGCTTGTTAATTGAAAAACGTGACTTAGTTCTGCAATCCCAGTACTGAGGATACATGCAAAGGATGAAGGCTCAAGGAAGGTCTGTAATTCCAGCCTCCTGGGACATTGAGCAGGAAGGTCACAAGTTTAAGTCTAGCCTAGACAACTTAGTGAGCTCTTGTCCAAAATTAAACATTTGTTTTTATAAAGGAGCAGGGAATATAGCTGGTGGTACAGCATTTACCTAGCAGGTGTGAGACTGTAGATTCAATCCCAGTAACACACACACACACACACACACACACACACACACACACACACGGAGATACAGAACCAGTGTCAGAGAAATGTTTGCACTCCCCATTTTATTCAGCCCTATTAAAACAGCCAAGATATGAAATTAACCTAAATATCCATTCACAAATGAATAGTAAACATGGCTTATATACAATGGACTATTAGTCAGCCACGAAAAGGAGCACCCTAGTTGGGTGTGGTGGTGCACACCTTTAATCCCAGCTCTCAGGAGGCAGAGGTAGGCAGATCTCTGTAAATTTGAGACCAGCCTGGTTTACAAAGCAGATTCCAGGACAGCCAGGGCTCTGTTACACAGAGAAACCCTGTCTTGGCAAACAAAGAAAACCATAAGAAGTATCCTCTCTTTTACAACACAGATGAACATAAAGGACACTGTTAAGTCAGATCAGCCAGACACAGAAAGACATTATGTTACTCTTATTTGGGTGATTTGAATGTTCCCATAAGTTCATATATTTGAATGCTTAATCACTTGGAGTGGAACTCTTTGATAGTTAGGGAAGAAAGAGTCCTATTTCATTAAGGGTGCATCTCTTGGCAGGTCAACCATTCTCGTGTGGATGGCACTACACCCTAGAGTATAAGGCCAGTACAACCTGAACTCTTTGGATGGGGCTGCTTGGTTTTTTTTTTTTTTTTAAGAAAATAAAAGAACAGTCAGATACACACCTTTAATCTTAGCACTTGGGAGGCAGAGGCAATCGAATATCTGTGAGTTGGAGGCCAGCCTGGTCTACATAGTGAGTTCCAGGATAGCCAGAGGAAGATACCCTTTCTCTGATGTAGAAGTGGGGGAGGAAGAGGAAGACGAGGAGGAGAGGAAGAAGAAGAAGGAGAAGAAGAGGAGGAAGAGGATTTGAAGTTTGGAAAGAGGAATAAGGAGGGTATCTGGGAGGATTAGGGAGAAGAGCAGGGTGAATGTGATCAAAATACACGTGTGTGTGTGTGTGTGTGTGTGTGTGTGTGTGTGTGTATATATATACTTTTTAAAATAATCAGAAACAAACCCTTATCTTTTCACATGAATTTGTGTTTTTAAAGGCACACTGCATCACTTTTCTCCCTTTGACATTTTCTACTCCCAGTTGATATAAAGGAAGTAACTACGTAATATATCATCTTCCTTTGTGCTCTCTGTAGCCCCAGGTTACAAGGAGGCTGCTTTAGTCCCATGCGAAGCAGAAGCCTTGTAGGGTCCCTTGAGAGAGATCATCCAGGAAGCTCACATATACAGATTTGTAAGGGAAGAAAGAGAGCCAGGCATTCAATAAGAACAGTGATATTTGATGTGGATATTTGATAAGGCAGCACTATTGCTCTTATATCACACTTCCAGGAAAGATTTAGCCTCACCTCAGACCATGCTTACATCCTAGTTATTGTAGTCAGTAGCACCTGGTATACCTCAGGCTGGTCTCAAATTCCCTATATGTTGCTGCTTTTCCAAAGGCCACATCAGCACCAGGGACCCCAGGTAAGACGCCACCTTATGCCCTATGCCCACCAAGTCCTCTTACAGCACACCTATCAGATGTAAACTGCACTCCATCACTTGGGTTCTATTCTGGCCCAGAACATTTGCAGAAGATCTGTGCTTTCCTGAGGCCACACCTGTTCTAGGAACCCTAGAGTCAACATTAGTACCCAAAACCCCACCTCATGCAGGCCACAAAAGAAAAGAAAAAGAAAAGAGAAAGAATCAAACAAAACAAAACCACATTTGAGACATTGCACTTTATCTGAAGACTCACTGTTCACTAGAATTCCAGGCTACTCAGGCCAGAAGACCAGAGAAAAAACAAAAACCAAGGCAAGAAACATGTATAAAACACCCATCTAACAAAGATGAACTCAGAAATCAGCACCTAAACCTATAATGATCCCAAAACCCAGATGCCTAGAGGCCAGCATAAGAACGCAATCAACAACAGCCAAGGCAATATGGCATCACCAAAGCCCAGCTATCTAACTACAGCAAGCCTTGGATATTGCAACACAAAGCACAAGAAAATGATCTTAAATCCAACCATATGAAGATGACAGAGGCCTTTAAAGAGGAAATGAATAAATCCCTTAAAGAAATGCAGAAAATTTCAATCAAACAGGTGAAGGAAATGAATAAAATTGTTCAAGACCTGAGAATGGAAACAGAAGCAGTAAAGAAAACGCACACTGAGGGAATCCTGGAGATGGAAAACCTAGGGGAGAGAACAGGACCAACAAACACAAGCATCACCAACAGACTACAAGAGATGGAAGAGAGACTCTCGGGCATAGAAGACAGGATAGAAGAAAATGATTCATGGGTCAAAGAAAAATTTAAATATAAAAAGTTCTTGACATAAAACATCCAGGAAATCTGGACACTATAAAAAGCCCAAACCTAAGAATAATCAAATAGAAGAAGTAAGATCAGTCAAAGGCCAGAAATATTAACAATTAAGAAAAAATTTCTAACCTAAGAAGAGATGCCTAAAATACAGTTGAACAAAAAAATTGCCAAAAGACACCACCACACCACATCATGTCACACAACACACACACACACACACACACACAACAAAACCTACCACATCAAAATATCAAGATTAACAATCATTGTATGATATCTCAACATCAGTGAAACTGAGCAAATGGGCCAAAAACAATTAGTGTAACCACTAAGTCAATGAAATCGCTTTCAACCAAATAATAAAAAATGAGGACACTCATACTCATCAAGGAAAAACCACCAAATGACATAATTCTGAATATCAGCTCCAATACAAGGATGCCAATTCAGAAAAGAACATTACAAAGCTTATAACACATTGAACCAAAATATTAATAATGAGAGACTTCAAACCCCAGTCTCACCAATGGACAGTCTATCCAGACAGAAACTAAAAAGAAAATAAGCAACTAACCAACATGATTCAAATAGGCATAACATTTTACCCAAACACACACACACAATAATAATATATGTAGTATATGATGTGATATATAATATATATAAATATATATATATATGTATGTATATCACTATATATATGTATACCTACACACACACATACACACACACATATATATATATATTCATATTCTTCTCAGCACCTCACAGAACCTGGTCAAACTCCCTATGTCACTGATAATGAATAACCTTGGATTGGCTCCTCCAGTCCTGACCCCAAGCACTGGGATTCCAGGCATGCACCATCAGGACTTCATGCATGCTAGACAAGATCTCTGCCAACTGAGCCACATGCTCAGTACCACTAGCTCGTCATGCTGGTGAGGCTGCCCAGTCCCTGTTGTCATTGAGTTCATCCCCAAGCTCTGAAAGGCTCAGTAGAGACAGAGCCCTGGGAGAAACTATCTTCTTGGGCCACCTCAGTGCTAACTCATTTTCTGAAATCCTGATTCTGGAAAATAGTCATTTGAACTGAAATTACATTAAGACACAAAGCATGGATTTTAAGCCAATTGGCAAAGTGCCCAATTTAGAACAAAGGAAGCAAGATGGTTCCACCTTGGAGACAGGAGCCCAGAAGTCAGCGTGAGTATGCCTTCACCCTAGACAACTAGCAAAACAAGAGGAATGTATTCTGTAACATCTGAGACCGCCTCAGCTCCAGCCTTATGCTCCTAAGGAATACTCGTCAATGAAGAGGCACGTCCAACACCACTGTGGAGGCCTCCCTCCCACCCCACGCCATTCTCTTCTCCCTCTTTTCCTGCCCCACCCAGTGCACTCCATTCTGCCGTAGCGTCGTCAACCTAACCCAGAACCTATAGCTAGCTCCGTTTTAATTGTCTTTTCCCACGGCTACAACATGTCATCATGGCCATGTGCTTTTGCAATGCCTCGCTGCTCAGAGGTCTAAGTGATTGTCATCTCCTAAATTTACATTCAGCCCCTTGGCTGTGGCGAGAAAGGCATCATCTGGAAGAAAGAGGTAAGATGAACGTGTCTTTGGCCATTTGTGTTTTCTCATGCTCCTTCATTGAAATTTTGGTATTCAGAGACAGAGAAATATTGTCCAGGCCTGATAGATGCACTGACTTTTGCTCCAAGGCAGGAAATAGTTGGAACAAACCAAAAACAAGGTGCACTTCTCTCGGCAGCAAGTTCAGCCCGCGGTGGGTACAGTGTTGCATAGGTAATATGGACACACTAATCCCCACTACCCGGGCCCAAGAAATTTAAAAGAAAATTTTCTCCTGTTTTTTTCATCCTAAAAAATACAAAAGATTACCCTGTAATGCTTCTATTCTCTTTTTCCATCAGATTTGTCCCCTCAGCGGTCCCTCTGCATGCACACTGTCAGGCAAAGGGGTGCTCCCTACCCACCACCTTTTTAATGCCTCAAGAACTTTTCCAGAGAAGACGCTAAGTGGGTCACTTCCCTCTTCTGGCTTCACTATAAATTCTCTGTGCGTACTTGTCCCGTATTCTATTTTCAAAATCAAATGGCCAGCTTAATTCCCCCGGAGGCCTTGACTACATCCAGTTAAGGTCACGGTCAGGACTTGAAAGCGGTTCTCTCCCTCCTACCGTACCCCATAGGCTCTTTTTTTTTCCTCTCTCTCTTTTTTTTATCCATCCCTCCACCCACCCTCCCTTTTCCTCTTCCCTCCCTTCTTCTTCAATGGCTCTGTGTTGTAAAGGGCCTGGCCACACACAGAGAATATTACAGGAATAAAACCTGGAAGAGAGCACACAGTTATGAAACATTAAACCTCAACTTCTCTTTATTTTGCTCCCTGGATATCCCTCCCCCTCGGAGAAAACTTGAGCCTCGGCAGATTTGCGGTTCGTGTTATCTTCAGCTGTAAAAGCCAGCTGAACCAACAGAGCGCCCTTCTCAGCTTCCTGCTGTCCAGAGGTTTGCAAAGGAACTACTGTAAGGAACCAGTCCCCTCTGGCTTTATGGACAACCTTTTCAGAGGAAACATTAAACTGCCATCAGTAGACAAAGATTTCCATACATTATCAAGCTCTGTCCAAGGCCGATCTGTTAACATCAGTCCTGTGCCTGGTTGGGGAGAAGGTAAGCAAGAACAGGACAATAAGAAGGTTGGGGTCTCATACTGCCTGAATATTGCCTTTCAAAATAAGAGTTTTTAAAAAAATGTCCAAGAGTCCTCTCACTGCTTCAATCAGCTGCAGCCTAAGGAGCTCTAGGGGAATTTGGCCTGAGGATAGAATGCCACATCAGACATTGATTCAGTTAGCCAACCCTTTTCAAGGTGTCACCCATTAATTTATTGACTGCAAATAAGAATTTTGCCCAAGGCCAAAACTCACAATTGGTCCCAGTTGAGCTTAAATGGATTTCTACAAGTGGCTAGGGAAAGGGAGGCTTCTCTTCAAAATGTCTCTTCTTTGGTCCACTCTCTCTTTCCTTATCCCCTCTCTGGCTTCATCCCATTAATAACCCAGCACTAAAAGAGCTTCATTAGTTGGTGGCATGCAAACAGCTGCTCAAAGGATTTGAAAGTGGATTGATCCCAAGCTGCCGGTGTAGACGCTCCACATCAGAAGTGACTGTTGGGAGCTTATTGGTTACTCCTCAGTTTGGACATTATTCTGGTTTTTTCCCCTCCATTTCATCTTAGTAAGAGAAAAGATAATATTCTTATATAGTGGCTCTGTGTACTATTCTAGAAGCCTTGGTTTTCATATACAAAAATTATATAATTTCAAATACGAAATGATTACATCTTATACCTGCTGTGCTTATCTAACATGCAAGCTACAAAACAGAAAAGATTGTTTAAATATTATAATCATTTTCCAGATGCCATATGTAATAGAGAAGTGATGTCATCTTATATAGGGGGAGAATGGACTACAGTTTACAGACATTAAAGCATAATTCTCCTTGGCTCTTAAACTGTGGGACAATTTATTAGATTATCTTAGGCCTGTACCTAAATTCAAACTGCTTTTGTATGACCTGAAGACTCAAAAGCTAAAAGGAATTACCTCAGGAAGCAATTACATAAGTACACATGGAGGCCTATTTAAGGATGGGGTATTTGTTTACAATATCATGAAACAACAAGCCAAAGGGAAGCTGTTAACTGAATATCGATGGATGCTGTGGTCTATGTGTCTCAGGTTCCTACAAGCAGTTCCAAGGAATAGGAATGTACTCTTACATATCTTTAAAGTCATAGCAGTTTTTAAAAAGACTATTATCTTTAGTGCAAAAAGCACATAAAAGCAATACTATATTGTTCTACCTAGAGGAACTGTAAAGAAAACAGTGGGCCTAGCTGGGGGCGGTTTATCTCAGCTGAAAAGTAATTGTGTATCCGGCACAAGACCTTGGATTCCCTAAAATGTAAGAAAGCTTGGTGTAGGTTAGTTGATGGATACAAAGTCCCACTGGAGAGGATGGTAATAAGTAGTAGTTTAGCCTTCTGTGTAATACAATCTCTCTTTGTCTTAGTTAAGGTTTCCATTGCTGTGAAGAGACACCATGACCAAGACAACTCTTATAAGAACAACATTTAACTGAGGCTGGCTATACAGTTCAGAGGTTCAGTCCATTATCATCAAGGTGGGAGCCTGGCAGTGTCCAGGCAGGCATGGTGCAGGAGGAGCTGGGAGTTCTACACCTTTTTCCGAAGGCACAGAAGATTGGCTCTTGTGGTTAAGAGGAGGATCTTATTGCTTGGTAACATACATACTCCAACAAGGCCACACCTACTCCAACAAGGCCACACCTACTCCAACAAGGCCACACACCTTCTAATAGTGCCACTCCCTGGGCCAAACATATTCAAACTACCACATTCTCTTTTGTTTGTTTTGAGACAGTCTCCCAGTGTCACTCAGAATGACGTAGAACTCATGGCAATCTGTCTGCCTTAACCTTCCGCTTGTTGGCATTACAGATGTGAGCCACCCTTCCTGTTTCTGATGTTGTTTTTTAATATGAACAAACAATTTGTTACTTTCATAGTTCATAAATGAGTTCTTTCAAATAGTTAAATGGCAGCTTTAAAGAAAGCCTTTCTAAAAGCCTTGATTTGGGGCTGGAGAGATGGTTTAGCAGTTAAGACTGTTTACTGCTAGACCCACATTTGGTTTCCATAGCTCACATGCCAGCTCACAACCAGGAGATGATACCCTCCACACACTCTTCTGGCCTCTGCAGGCACCAGGTACACATGTGATACATATACATACATGTCCTCATATACATAGCATAAAATAACACAACATAACATAAATAAGTTTTTTGTTGTTGTTTTTTAGGGGGAAGGGTTTCAGGATAGGGTTTCTCTGTGTAGCCCTGGCTGTCCTGGAACTCACTCTGTAGACCAGGCTGGCCTCGAACTCAAAATCCATCTGCCTCTGCCTCCCAAGTGCTGGGATTAAAAGCATGCGCCACCACTGCCTGGCTATAAATAATTTTATAAATGAAGTAAAAGCATGATTTATTGAATTGCTTTCTTTAGAAAAAGCCCAGTGTTGCTCAGAAAAATCAGTTAAGCTTGCTAAGGGTTGTTTATTAGCAAAGTACTGTCTCAGAGAGCTTGGTTTGAAGTAAATTTCATCATGTAATAAAGTATCACCTCCCTTCCTTCTCCGTCTTTCTTGGACTCCAACTGGCTCTAAGAGACAGCATTCTAGAACAGCAAGTACCTTAGGAACCTTTGAGTCTTCATTTGAAGGTAAGAGTTCCTGTTTATTTAGTTAGACGCCAGGTACACTCTGTAATTCGGTTCTGACAGTGGTTCTCAACCTTCCAAATGAAGCAACCCTTTAATACAGTCTCTCGTGCTGTGCTGACCCCCCAACTGTGAAATTATTTTTGTTGCTACTGCATAACTGTAATTTTGCTACTACTATGAATCATAATGCAAATATCTGATATGCAAGATATCTGATATGTATTCCCAAGGGGTTGAGACTCACAGGTTGAGAACCACTGGTAGAAGAGTCCTTTCTGGCCAACTGGGCCAAACTCCTTCCGGTGACTTCGATAGAGTGAAGCAACTGCTTTCCTGGAGCAGGTTGTATCTCTTCTCTGGGGACGTGGTCTCTAACTGCATTATCCAGGGAAAATTAAAAATTCACTTCTGGGGAAGTCAGTTTCTTCAGACTCTGCCTCTGTCTGTCTCCACCCTCCTGCTTCTTACTTCCAAATCCTAGTTTTCTTTATCTCTCTGCATTTCTCTTCCTTTTCAACTCCCATTTTCTCCCTCACCGTACTCTTGACTCTCTGGAAAGATGTTCTACAAAGTAAATTTTTGCAATGAAAAATTTCAGTAATACCAATAAATAATAATTTTTAAAACTCCGAAAGGTTAAATCCAAAAGGTAGATTCCCTCTTAATGAATCTTTTTTTTTTTTGAAACCTTGCTTTTATGTCATTCCTTTTATCTCTTCATCAAGGAAATTGTATTCCACTAAGCCTCGGGGTATGATAAATAACTTACCAGAATGCTCCGCTGCACTTTTCTCTGACAGGATGACTCAACCCTGATCGTATTATCTACATTCTTTAAATGATTTCCTGCAGGGCTACCCACTCCCGCCCCTCCACACATCCAGAAAAGGACTGAAGAGAAAATGTTTAGAAGTGACTCATCTGATTTCCTCACGAGGAACGGCACAAGGAAAAGATGCTAACACTCCGGGGACATGGAACCTTCCAGGTGAGTAGCCCCTCTCTCCCAGTGAACCTAAAGAAGAAAGGCCCGTGGCCCTGTGGACTAAGAGACCAGCACAGAGCTGTCTGCCTAGCCCACCTGCATAAAGAGACATTTCTAACTAACTGTGCTTCAGAAGAAGTGTAATTCCATAAAGAGACATTTCTCAGGTACTGAGTCCCTCCTTTGAACTTGAGCCTTTTGGCATTTCATTTGCATCTATTTAAACAGACACAAGGCCAGCATTTATCAGCCCAGCCTCTGTGAGCAGGGCCTTCTCACTTCTGCACTTTGAAAGAAAGCTCTGGTAAAAATACAATTTTTTTTTTTTTTAATACCTGACAGGCTATGACTTGTAGAAACACAAAATCAATCGAGTTTCATTTGAACCATTCTTTGGCTCTCAGAAACCTTTGATAAATATCAGATGAAAATTCTCCTGTCCCACGGAAGCTCGGGAAGGCCACTGAACACTTTGATTTTTTGACTCTGTCACGTAATTGGCGCAGCGATTTTATTGATCTGTTGTTCTCTGGGTCAGCGGATTTATTAATCTCCTTTTCTAGTCAAGTAACTTGACCGGACATCATTTAAAAATGATTGCAGTTACTGCGACTGGGCAGGGGCCATAGGGTACCAACGTCCAACCCTTTTGACAGTTGTTGCATGATCATAACAAATATTCAGATAAGTTGGGAAAATTAGAAAACAGCATGACCTTCCCCCAACCTCACCCCTACCCCCAGCTTCTAACTGACTGATACGATTGGTTTCCTTGCTTGAGGGGCAAGGGAGAGAGGTAAGATGAATCCACTGTACATCTTTAGCAAGAGTGATCTTTCCAAAATACAAATATTACTTAGTCTAACCCTGCCTAATCCTAACCCTGGGATATCACCTCACTGTGTATGATAGAAGAACTAAGCACTCACTATAGCGTATATGATCTCCTAAATCTTTCTAGAACATTATTTTACAATCTTCCTTTTTAATACAGTTCCTCATGTTGTGGTGATCCCCCAACCATGAAATTATTTTCATTGCTACTTGATAACTGCAATTCTGCTACTGTGCTGATATGAACTGTAATGCAGATATTTTTTGAAGATAGGAGTTTGGCAAAGGGGTCTGGACCCACAGGTTGATAACCACTGTTCTAGTCCCGCTTCCTGCCCCTCACTAGTTGCATCTGCTACTTGAACTACTTATAAGTAGGAGTCACCCGCTTCCCACTTACTTCCTGGCTTTTTAGCATGACAGGCTATCAGATCAGTCAGTCAGTCAGTCAGCGGGTTAGGCATTTTAGAGCTCACTTCCTCTAGAACGTTTACGAGTTCACCGAATTTCACCCACCATCTGAAATCTTTTCTGTCTGGAGAACAGGAATGTGTTTTAGGCCTCGGCACTGATCTGTTTTACAATATATTCATAAATGCATTCCACATCTCTTTCTCCACAGTATTTATCCCTCTCTGGAATCAAGGTTGAGAGCACACGTATTGGTTTATAGCACCTAGCACCATTTGGCCCACATCGTCGGCTTTCAAGAAATATTTCTGTAATGAAATATATTTGTAAAACCAAACACAGGGACCAGCAGACACTCAAGATTAGCGTTAGGCACCATAACGAAATACACAGGTTTTATAGACCGTTGAGCAGTGGAGGGAGGAGCTAGAAAGACGGTCAGCGGTTAAAAGCACTTGCTGCTCTTGCAAAGGACTGGGTTCCATTCCCAGAATTCACACACCTGCTCATAAGCAGCAGTGATGCTAGTTCTAAGGGATCCAGTGCCTTCATGGTCTCCTCAGGCACCAGGTACACAGACAGACAGACAGACAGACAGACACATAAACTCTTTGAAAAACAAAATAAATCTTAAAAAAAAGGAAAAGAAAGAAAGCCTTCAAGGATGACATGATGTTAGAGATTTCTCTGGTTGATTCAAGCAACATATTTACCCACAGCCACTTGGCAAATTCCTCTTACACATCCACACAAAGGAAAACATTGTCTGAAGAAATAGGTTCGCTCTCCTAAGCTTGATACCCAGAGTTTTGACATTCTGAGTTAGGTACATCATCACTGCCTGTGCCTGTGTTGAGGGGACAGTGTTTCTGCAAAGAGCTTCCTTTTTAGCAGTGGCATTTCCTCTCAAGCCACAGACATCAGTGCTAAGACGTCAGCCCCCCAACAGAATACTAGATACCAGACAATGATTGTTCATAGGCCTTCCTCCAATGGTCCGGAAGAGGCCAGTGGACAGGAACGTGAAGAGCCTCATTATGCCAACCAGAAAAAACAACCAACGCCAGGGCGGCTTCTGGCTGACAGTATGTGAGCTGCCTCAATGGGGAAATCATCATAATTTTAAAGTTAATAAAATATGAACAAATGTCTGCCATCAGATTGACGAATATGTTATTTGCTTAGCAAATCTCACTGTGAATGGGGAAGATGGCGAGATGAAAACTACATAGGAAGATAGTTCTGGTGTCCCTCCTTAGAGTACAAATGAGTCTGTACTCAGCCAGGTGTCGCACATCTGTAATCTCAGCACTTGGGAGGGGAAAGTGGGAGGGGAAAGTGGGAGGGGAAAGTGAGAGGGTGGAGAGTTCAAGGCCATCCTCTGCTACTAGTGAGTCCGAGGCAGCTTGAAGTACAGGAACCTGGGGGCTAGGGGTATAAGGAAGGGAGGGAGGGAGGGAGGGCCATGCGTACAAGGCAGAAAGAAGACTGGATTTTACAGAGCAAAGGCTAAGAATTAGAAGTTAGTAAACTTTAGCTCCTGTCAACTGAAGAGTGATTCTCATTAAACCAGACATGTGTGTGACTAAAAGTCACCAATTAAGCCTGTGAACCTGAGCAGCTCTCTGTCATCTGCTAATGCCTGGCCAGACCACAGGACCTGATAGGCAAACAGTGTGATCGCCCCAGCTCCAACACTCTCCTGAGACTTGAAAAATGTGGGTGGTTGGTACCGAGGAAGAAGTCGAGGAAAGTACCGCAGATAGTCTAACAGAAACAGCGCTAATTCCTAACGGAATAAAACATTCATTCAGTCACACAGGTCCCTGTGGGTTTCAAAGGGGGCATCCGGTGTGTTTTCTCCCAATTTTAGAAGGGCAACCCGCTGAGGGGGCCCAGGAGCAAGGTCTACCAGTTGCCAATGTGTCATCGGCACTCACCAGTGAGATTGTTCTTCGCACCCGCGTACCCCGTCACCTGGATAGCGGAGACGGTGATGTCCATATGGAGAGGAGGGTGCTTTGGAGTTTTGTCTGTTTGTTTTGTCTTTTAATACTAAAAGGAACAGTTTTCAGGCTGATAGCCAGGCTCATTTACACACACAAGTAGAAACCTTGGCTTCACAATTAGCTCCCTGTTGAAACGTGGGCATCCTTACTAATTCCGTGAACTGGGCTCAGAGCTGGACAATGGAAGATTACTCACTTGTTTGGGTTTTTGTGTTTTGTTTTTCTTGGTTTTTTTGAGACAGGGTTTCTCTGTATAGCCTTGGCTGTCCTGGAACTCACTCTGTAGACCAGGCTGGCCTCGAACTCAGAAATCCAACTGTCTCTGCCTCCCAAGTCCTGGGATTAAAGGTGTGCGCCACCACCGCCTGGCTAATTACTCACCTGTTAACTCCCTCCAACTCCAAAGAGGAGCCATAAACCCTTCAGACAGAACAGAGTGTGGTGCCTCAGTAGAACCCACTCTGCTGGCCTGTTTCCTTCCTCTCCCCAGGACTGGCATCCCAGCAGGTATAGAATGAAGGGCCCAGGGATCCCACCAAGTTTGGTACCTCAGAAAACTGTTCTTATCTCTTTAGAAATCAAAAGGGAAAAGTGGAACTTTTGAACAGAGAGCGTGCTTCAAGGTACAATGTTGAACGGTCATTATTCCAATGAGGACATGCACTTTTAATTTAATTTAATTTGTTCTGCATGAACACCTTTCTGCCAGAAGAGGGCATCAGATTCCATCACAGATGGTTGTGAGCCACCTTGTGGTTGCTGGGAATTGAACTCGGGACCTCTCAAAGAGCAGCTGGTGCTCTTAACCACTTAGCCACCTCTCCAACCCTAATTTAATTTTTTAAGGAAGAGGTGCTTGTGAAAGTTGTCATAGACCAGACTGCAGTATTGGATATTATGAGATGCTATTGCTAATAATCTACCACTTCAGACCTATAAAGCAGTTTTAGTCGATGATTCACTGAAGAATGACACTCTGGACTCAGATAGGATGTAAACACAAAGAGTACTTTATTCTGCACAAGTCCAGCATGCTGGGCTCTCCATTACCAAGATAGAGACCCCCAAGTGAGCTTGCAGGCCTGATTTAAAGCACATTATGGAATTGTAGGGTAGGTAGATTATATTAATCTGCTGGGTCCATCTCTATGGACTTTTCATTGCCAGGGTGTGGGGGCTGGAAACTTGCTGGGGAGGTCTGGGAACTGTCACTGAGGAAGTAACTGAGGAAGTCTGGAAACTGCTGCTGACCCATTGTCCTTGCTTCAGGCCAGGTAGCTGGGACATTCCATGACCTGGGGGGGTGAAGGCTAGAGTCTGGGGTTTTTTCTATTAGTAATTGACTTGCCTGGGCTTGCCTGGACTTGCCCAAGTTTTAGTCCTAGTCTCCTTAACTGCCAATGTGAAGTCTGTCATGGAATCAGGCTAGCCTTCACATCAGCCTCGACCTTCCTAATACTGTGACCCTTTTAGTACAGTTTCTCATGTTGTGGTGACCCCAACCATAAAATTATTTTTGTTGCTTCTTCATAGCTGTAATTTTGCTACTGTTGTGAAATGTAATGTAAGTATTTAATGTAAATATGCAGAGTATCTGATATGTGACCCCTGTGTGGGTCAGGACCCACAGGTGGAGAGCCACTGTCTTAGGGGATGCTTTGTTAATTTGTAGATCATCTCAATTCAAGCCAGGGGGAGGAAGGGAATCTATTTCTCTTCTTCCTTTTCTGTCTCCTTTCCCCTTACTCTCTCTAATGAACTTGCTTACCAGTTTTCCCTCCCTCCCCTCTCCTTCCCCCTTCCTCTTTCCTATCTATCCTATAGTTGAAGTAAGCTACCTCCATACACATTGCATTGACTAGCAATAAAAGCGTGTCCCAAGTCCCAGTATTCTCAGTTGATAATCGCTGTACCAACATCTCCAGGGGCTGGTAGGATATGTAGATATTTGTTCCTGCCTGCCCAAGATACTCCATGATTGGCTTAATAACGAGCTAACAGCCAATAGCTGGGTAGGAAGTGGAGGGCGGAGCTTATGGGCAGAGAAGGGGTCTGGGGAGAAGAAATCAATGCTGGGGACTTATCAGTGGGACACGAAGATGGATGGACTTGGACAGGTGCAGAGAGGTAAAGAACTAGCCACGTGGCAGGTCGTGGCTAGAATAGTTGGATTAATTAAGATTGAACTAGCTGGAAGTCTGCCTAGTTAACAGCCCAAGTTATAATAAAAATTAACAAGCCTCTGTGTCATTATTTGAGTGCTGGCAGGTCCAGAAAGTCCCACAATACTACTCTTCCCCTCTCCCCTTCCCCCATGCTTTCTTAAGTCCCAGGATATATATATATTGCATTCTGTCTGCCTTCATGTATGCCTGTAAGCCAGAAGAGGGCACCAGATCTCTTTACAGATGGTTGTGAGCCACCATGTGGTTGCTGGGAATTGAACTGGGGACCTCTGGGCCATCTCTCTGCCTCACCCCCAGGACCTTTCTTAAGGAAGCAGAGCAAAGAGAGTCATCTTCCATTCTTCAGGTCTCAAAAGAACTTCAGAACACCCTGGCATGCACTCAGTGCCTTCCGCCCTCCACATCCTCTCTCTTTCTTTGGAATACAGGTAGGTCTCAGAAGGATCAGCAAAGGCCAGGGGAAAGCAGGGCATACCATCCAACCCTGTCCAAGAGCCAGGGGAGGAGTCCAGACCCAGAAACGCCAACCTTGTGCATGTCCCACATCTTTCCCAGCCTGAGTTCCTAGTATCTTTATGTGATAACAAAGAAAGGGGGAGTGGTTTCTACCTCTTTACTTATGGTTTCGTTTTTCCCATCTTATGTTTAATACAAATTTTTTTTTGTTAGCAAAAGCTAAAATTCTGTATTTGTTTTTCTGACTCTATAAGTGACACCCTGGAGAAACTACTCCTCTGCTCAATGTACCTGAACAGGAAAGTCATGCACACACAAGTAAATAAGGATCACACACAAGTATCTGCTGGTCTTCCATGATGTTAGCCCATTAGGACCACAGCACAGTTAGCTGCCATGATGGAGGAGGCTGGTGGACAGCCCTACCCAAGAAATGCAGTTTAGAGGAGTGGCATGTCCCTAAATGAAAGAGAGGATCATGTCCATGAAGGGAGACAATGAACAGGACCATGGAGAAAAGTGTTCAGTGGAGGACCAATAGGAAAATATCCAGTGTCCCTGGAAGGAGATCCAATGATGGTAGGTTATCCAGAGAGGTCTGTGGCCTGGGAAGAAGGTTGGATGGCCTCCATTAACACCCAGTCTATAGGTATAAGCATTCCTGCTTAGAGAAAAGTAGAACACTGATAGGCCAGGTAGGAAAGGAAAGGGATGATGGGACTTCCAGCTACAGGACCCAGGAGGAGAAAGTGGTCCTATCTGTGAATTCGCTTCAGGTCCCTCATCTACTTGAAGATGCCAAAGAACTTCCATTGTGTTTCTGACTTTCCAAAGATGAGTAAGTAGCAGGCTTCTACAGAGAGAGCAGTAAGGCCAAAGTAGTTAGCGTCACAATATGTATCACAAGTCACTGGTTGGATGGTGTCCGCAGAGGATGCAGAGACCTTTTGCCCCAGTTGTTTAGACTTAGCCAGTGAGGTCAGAGAATGAGGTGGAGCCAGGGAGTGGTAAAGCATGAAATAACCAACCATGACTAACCGCTGAGTTCAGCCTCAGTGAATTCATTCTGCAAACAGAGCTGTCATCCAGACATATCTAGTGCAAGCCTTCCAAACGTGCTACATGTCACAACACAGGGCTGCAAATCTCTGCTTTGTCTCCAAGGTCATAATCAACTGTATCGGGGTGCAGCCTTTGGTATGGTTGGTTGACGTGGAATGGTAGCCTCCGGTGATGTTAGTTTTGATGAAAGTAGAAGAGCGTGCACGAGTTATTTGTTATGTTGTCGAGGGTGAATTTGTGGAGTTAAAAGGGCTTAAATGCTGTTGTTGATTTTAGTTCAAAGAACATGCCACAACAGAATCTAGATACCTTTAGGATAGACCCAAATCCCTATTCTATTTCCATTATTACTTAAGATGAGGCAGGCCCTTTGTGGGCCTGCGATTCATTAATGATGATAATATTTGATGATCAGAAAGAGCCTAGTGGGCTCTTTCCCCTGAGAAGACAGAGTTGCTGGGAGAAAAACACCAGAGGCTGTTTATGCCACATACCATAGCAGGTAGGAAAGAAAAATAATAAATTAAGTAGGGGTTATATTCATTTACTGTCTACTTTTTTTTTTCTTTAACCACTACTCTCAGCCTTCTGAAGACATAAAAGAATCTGTTGGGATGCATCTCAGTTTGTAGAGTTCCTGCCTACCATGCATGGAGCCCTGAATTCAGTCATTACATCAAACCAGATTTGGAGGTACACACCCATAACCCCAGCAGCTAAGAGGTGTGGGCAGCAAGATCCAAAATTCAGTGACATCCTCTCCTACATTGTGGGTACTGGAATACAAGTTGGAGACCCTCTCTTTCAAGAAAAAGATAAGAACCAGGTGATACATACCTTTGATTCCCGTACTTGGGAGGCAGAGGTAGGCAGATCTCTCTGTGAGTTTGAGGCCAGCATGGTTTATAGAGCTAGTTCTAGGACAGCCAAGGTTACACAAAGAAACCCTGTCTTTAAAATAATAAATAAAGTAAGTAAATAAATAAATATGTATTAAATATTAAGTAACTATAATAAAAGGGTATACCAAAGGACAGTCCAACTTACTGCTTCTCCAGTGAGCTCAAATGCCCAAGTGTCATACTGATGGAAAATTTAACAAACATGATATTTTGAAGATGGGTCGTGTACTTTAGAAAGTCCAAGTGTGTATGTTAGCCATGTACTGAGGTAATGCTTGGTGTAGACCAGGGTTTCCCAGCCTAAACACCATTGTCAAATCAGACTGAAGGACACTATAGAACTATGCTATTACCTGCAGAGCATTCCTCTGCATTGTTGGGTAATTCTCTTTAGTGTAGATAGCAAACTGCCCCCTCACCCAAGGTTTTGGTCATTAAACTGTGTCAAATGTCCTCAGGGAGACAAAGACAAAAACTACATTCAGACTGAGTGGTTTAAATCAACTGTATCTTACAAAACTGACAACATGGACAGAACACAGAGAAGGGAGATGGTCTCTGCATCTTAAAGTCGAGGGGCTCAGATGTCTTGACATAAGAAGCTGAACCACGGCCAAGCATTTCTCTGTTCTTGCTACCTGTCTAGCTTAGGCCTCCTTTTAGTCTGGTGCTTCTACGACAGGATACAAGCTCCCAGTCTTACAGGCTAGAGCTCATTTCAGCCTGGTATCATTTCTGTTATTCTATTAGATGCAGTAGTCACAGGCTAGTCCAGATCAAAGATGGGGAAATTTGCTTCCCTTGCAGTGGAAGGAGGTTGTTGGCCTGTCTGGGGGAAGCTCTTGAAAAATGTACTTCATTATAACACCAACACTGAAGAAGAGCTAAGACCTAAATTATCAGAGGCTAGCATGGATAGATAGCGATAGTAAAGTGAACCCACAAAATCCAACGTGAAGGGGACGCATTCCAACAGAACAGCTCTGACAATTAGACAGCAAGAACACCAAGAGATGAATACAATGGAAAATAGATGAACTTGCCTGACTGCCTAATGTCTCTAAGCATATTGAGACAAAACTAATACTATGAGGGGAGGGTTCGATGGTGAATTATTGATAAGTAATTTAAAATGTAAAGCAGTAATGTTTTTGAATCAGTGTCTTAGAAATTTCATACCTAGTATTTTCTTTTAAAAAAATAACAAGGAGGAGTGAGGTGATACACACCTTTAATCCCAGCACTCGGGAGGCAGAGGCAGATGGATTTCTGTGCGTTCAAGGCCAGTTTGGTCTACTTTAGAGAGCTTCAGGGCAGCCAGAAGGACAGAGGAGAACCTGTCATAAAAGTTAAAAAGGACAGGAAAGGATTTATGCAAAACTGTAGTGATACAGTTGGTGATGTTATGATGGGGGATCAATTAAACTCATCTATGACCACAACAGATGGGGTGGCACTATCAACCAATGGCTATAGTGAGAGGTGGGTGGTTGGAAAATACTAGGGATTACTTGGTACTAGTGGTTGGGGTCTTGGCTGGGTGTTCCTTGATTCTTGGCACATTATGCAAGAATGAACTAAAGGTGCACACGGACTGCAAAATACCAAGAATTCTCTATTCCAAGCAAAGCAATAGATCAGAAATACGCAGCTAAGAGTGACAGCTGGCCACACTAATGAGGGGACTCTAGCGCCCCACTAGGTTTTGGGGGGCTTTCTTTTCTGGAGTTCAAAAGAGGAAGGGGTTTGGTTGCTAGAGGTAGTGATATGAATGTGACTGTCCCTTGACCTCAGTTGATGCTGTTTGAGGAGATTTAGGATGGGTAGCATTATTGGAAGAAATATGTCACTGCCAGGTTGTTTTAGTCAATGTTCTATTGGTATGAAGAGTCACCATGACCACAGCAACTCTTATAAAGGAAAAAAATTCATTGGGGCTTGCTTACAGGTTCAGAGGTTTAGTCCAGCATCAGCATGGCAGGAAGCATGGTGGCATACAAAGAGAGACGGTGCTAGAGGAGCTGAGAGTTCTACATCTGGATCCGAAGATAGCAGGAGGAGAGAGAGGCCTCTGGGTCTGGCTTGGGCATCTGAAACTTCAAAGCCCACCTCTGGTAACATACTTCTTCCAACAAGACCACACCCCCTCCAACAAGGCCACACCTCCCTAACAAGGCCACACCTCCTAATCCCTGTGAAGTAGCACCACTCTCTATATCCAAATATATGGAGGCCATTTCTATTCAAACCACCACACGGGCTTTGAGGATTTAAAGACTCACCATTTCCAGTTCACGCTCTGATTAGTGCTTGCGGCTCAAGACAAGACTTGAGCTTTCAGCTTGCTGCCCTAGCTGCCATGCCTGGCCCCTGTTGCTGTGCTGTTCCCTCAATATTGGTCTCATCTCTTTGAAACCCTAATCCCAAATAAACTTTCTTCTGTAAGTTGCCTTGGTCATGGTGTTTTATCACAGCAACAAAAATGTAATTAATATTCCAGGTGCATAGTTTAAGTGGTTCTTCAGTTGATTGACAAGCTTGGATTACATAGTTCTTTATTCATTGTGCATGTTCGTTCCCATAATACTTCTCTGACTTTAATCATATACATGCCTATTATATATAGGCATAAGATGATAAATAGGAGATTCTCCTAAAAGTTCACTTAGAGGACATAGCTTGCCTTATTTCACATGCAGCTAAAATCTGTTTAGGCTCTAATGGCTCTCCAGCTTTGTAAGCAGATATATTAGGGGTGTGAGTGTTTGAATGGAAACTGTTCACTTTTGGCAATTGTTTATGGAAGGAAGAACTTACCCCTTCGTTCAGAAAGGGGTATGCATACAACTTATTCTGGCTAGGGTTGTAAATATCTAACAGATTGCTAGATGCATTTTTTTGGACAGATAGGTTGTACATAGCACTTACAGGTAAGGGTCTCAGACTACCAAGTACATTATTAGAAGGAGGTTGTGTCCATAGGCCAACTCAAGTAGAGTCTCCAGTTGCTAAACCATTCCCTATCCTAGCCTGCCTCCATTATGTATCAAGGGTTTAGGGAAAGGAATTTGACTCTATATCAAGGTAAGGGGGAGAGATTCAATTTGATATTGAGGATGGAGAGTGCTTGGTAAGCTGGCTTAGCAGTATTCTTTGCTAAAATTGGATTAAATGCCAAGGATGAACCAAAGCATGGACTAGCAAGAAAGAGAGTTCAGAGGAAACTGACTGGTTTGCTCAAGGAAGATGTCATTGTCAAATGAAATATGTGATATGTATGCCAGTTCTTCTTTTAAGGTATTAAATGTTACATTATTCCTTATGAATTATGTCACATATACAAACTAAGATAATGAATTTTTGTTATGACAAAAAACAACCACAACAACAACAAAAAACAAATATCAACAAAACCAAAACAACAACTGCAGTAACAGCAACAACAAAACAGAAAACAAGAAAGCACTATAAACTCAACAGAGTAAGTGGAGGAGAAACTGTGACCAAAGAGTAAAAGGGGCCTCGTTCCCACCCATAGCCCACGCACAAGACTGAGTCTCTTTCTATTAGCTGTTTTCTTGTCTCAGCCATGAGGTGCAGGAAAGCTGACTCATGCAATTATCTTCTCCATTCACGGCCAGTCTCCTGTTGGTCCCTTGAACTCAACCATGACCAGCTCCTACAAACACTAAGAGGTATTCAATTGCCAGCCAGGTTGGGGTTGAGTTGAACCATGGAAAGGTCTACATAGAAACTTAATGGTGGCTGCTCTGAAGAGTAAAGGGATTGAGGAACACAATCAAGTATTGGGTAGGGGAACAGGACTGAAGCCCTGAGGGTCAGCAGAAAGAACCGAAACAGGCAACCTAGGAAGGTAGGAGGTGGGGGAACCCTCCAGAATGTACCAGAGACCTGGGAGGTGAGGGACCTTAGATGAAATGCCCTACAGTGGGGAGAGGGAACTTGTAGAGTCCACCTCCAGCAGAAAGACAGGTCATCAAGTAAGGGATGGGGTTGCCATCCTACAGTCAAAACTCTGACCCATAATTGTTCCTGTCTGAAATAACTGCAGGGTAGAAATGGAGAGGAGTCTGAGGAAAAGGAGGTCCAGCGACAGGCCCAAAGTGGGATCCAGGTCAGGAGGAGGCCCCAAGGCCTGACACTATTACTGAATTTATTAGAAAAAGGGGCCTATTATGACTGCCCTCTGAAAGACCCAACAAGCAGCTGAAAGAGTCAGATGCAGATATTTGCACCCAACCAATGAACAGAAGCTGCTGACCCCTGTAGTTGAATTAGGGAAAAGCTGGAAGAAGCTGAGGAGGAGGGTGACCCTGTAGGAGGACCAGCAGTCTCAACTAACCTGGACCCCCGAGATCCCTCAGTCACTGGACCACCAACCAGGCAGCATACACCAGCTGATATGACGCCCCCAACACATATACAGCAGAGGACTGCCGGATCTGGGTTCAGTCAGAGAAGAGTCACCTAACCCTCAAGAGACTGGAGGCCCCAGAGAGTGGTGGGGTGGGGGCATCCACGTGGAGACAGGGGTGTCTGTGTGTGTCTCTCTGTGTGTGTCTGTCTCTATCTCTATACCTATACCCTATACCTAAACCTATACCTATATCCTATACCTAAACCTATACCCTAAACCTATACCTATACCTATACCTATACCTATACCTATACCTATACCTATACCTATACCTATACCCTAGCCATAGCCCTACAACATCTATATCTGCCAATTGATGAATCTTGTGCAACAAGTGCAAATCAAGCACAGGGACAAATCTGGAGTTTGTGTAACTGGAACAACTGTTTGTTTTGAAGGTCACAGATTGCTATGCAGAGATTCTAAGGGGCAAGTGCGGGAACAGGGAGACCAGCAAAACAGTTGATTCAGTTAGAGAGTGGGATTGAAGGAGAATCCAGTAAGAATGTAAGAAACAGTCGGATTTGAGATAGATTTTGCAGGGTGATCCTACTAGGTATGCTGAAAGTGCCCCCTGATTTCCTTTGGGAGGTGTAGGAAAGTTTCTATTCAATGCAAATAGAGAAATAATTGGAGGTACTTAGAGCATGGAGGCTCATGGGCAGCTGCACCACCGTGAAGTTCTGCTTCCGGTCAGTTTCCTACTGCTTAATATTTTTGGTTTTTTGTTTTGTTTTTGTTTTTGTTTTTCGAGACAGGGTTTCTCTGTATAACTCTGGCTGTCCTGGAACTCACTCTGTAGACCAGGCTGGCCTCAAACTCAGAAATCCTCCTGCCTCTGCCTCCCAAGTGCTGGAATTAAAGGAGTGTGCCACCACTGCCCAGTGTATCTTAGTATTCTAACGTACAGAAGAAGAGAGTGATATTTAAAATCTCAGGGGAGATTGGGATAGTCTTTGGAGTCCATCCAGAGAAAATGCTAACAGCACTGTAAACTATTACTGTGAACTTGAGTATCTGTTGCACAGTTCTGTTTAGCTGCCACTAAAGCTGCTCCACTCCATTAAATGGTCATGTGAAACCTGAGGGAGTAACTACATTCCAGATAAACCTATTGGTAAGAGGAAGGATCCAAGGAGAACTGTAGGTTCTTGTTGAATGACTAGGCAAATTCGAGTATCTTTTACTGAAGTAAAAGTATCTATTTACTGAAATAGAAAAAAGCACAAATTTGGAAGAGAAATCAAGAATTCTGGCGTATATTTTTTAAAAACCAAATTGCATGTGATAAATAGGTTAAATGTGTAAACTTTGAGTTCAGTGGAACTTAAGAAATAACTTGAAAACATCACTCATGCTTGCAAAGGAAACGAACATCCATTCATAATAAGGGCAAGGACAGAGAGTCTTAGAGCAAGTCTGCAGAATGCTCAAAAATTCAGTCATTGACCAAGAAATGACATCCCCATGAGGGATACAAAGGCCTTCAATGGTATGGGAGAAAAGTCCAAAGAACATATTTCAGGAAACAAAAGCATTTGGAGAATGAAGGAGTGGTTTCTCTTTAAGACATAAAGAACGCTGTCCACTGCAGGTAGTTAGCTGCGTGACCGTAAGTCTTGAGAAAGTGAGAGCTAATAGAGAGGTTTTGGAAGAATGGAAAGTCAGGTTGAGAGAGAACAGGATGTGAATGCGCAAATAAACAGGTAATGGTGATATAAAGAAAGAGCCAGGGTTTCTTTAGGGAGGTCTACAGAGCTCTTAGTCCTGAGGAGGTGAGAATAGCAAGCTGCTCCGAGAAGCCAGGCATGACCCTGAGCTAGGTGAATATGACGTTGCCTCTGGCTCTGAGGAGAAGATACCTCTCTTGGTCATGACTTAGACATGTGGTGAGTGAAAAGAGCTAAGAGTGTGTGGAGCTAAGAGCCATTGCATGACGGACAAGCTTCTGCTACCACAGCCTATGGGCCATTAACAACCCCAATCCATGAGCCTGCATTGATCTTGCCTGGCACCCCGGGAGAGAGTTTCAACTCAGGGGCCCTGCAGCTGGCCTGGGAGCCTGCCTTCCTGACCTTAGCTAGAAGAAAGTCAGCCTATTCTTGGAAGGTCCTGTCACTGGGTGGGTCTTTGCAGAAATAAAACATCCCAGGTTCTGGTCTTCAGGGACAGCCAACAGTGCTCTTCTGGAGTGAGCTCCCCTAGAGCCAACTCTCTTCAGACCACTCACAAGAGCTAGAGATATCTGATGGACAAAGCAGCAGAAGCTGTGGAGGGGCATGTGTTGACCTTGGAGACTTTGTGACCTCGGACACATTCATTGTATACAAATACTGAAAAATAAAGGCCCGGCTTTGCGGATCCTTCCTTCATTTTCTTCTCTCCGTACAATAAAATGTTTTCTTTCTTTTTCTCTGACCTATTTTCTGATCTAATTATGAGTGATGTTTAGATTTTCAGCAATGTGTAAAGAATGTATTTGACTGTGATACTGACACCTAGAGGGGTGTGATAAATGCTCATTCTTTTCAGTATTCAATTAAATAGGTGAAATGCTTTATACCACACAGACCTAGAGCTAATGGAGTTAGGAATCAGGGCTGGTTACTGCCACACTGGATGTCTGTCACCTATTGGGCTTTCTTGGGATAATGCAGTTTCATTGAGGTATATAGCCTATTGGCCATAAAAGTCACCCATTTTAACTACATAGTTCAGTGATTATTTTGAGAAAATTTATGAGTTTTGTAACTGTTACCACAAATCCAGTATTAAAACTGTAATGATCAGTGTCCTCTCTTTCTCTCCCCCCATTCCCTGCCCTCTGTTTCTGTATCTTTCTTAATGCAATGGTGGCACAAAGTTTGTGGGAATAACCAGTGAGTATTTTTATTAAGGGTCACTCCATGAGGTAGAACCCATACCCAACACTGTTTGGGTGGTCAAGAACATAACACTAGAGAGTCCAGGGACCTAGGCGAAAACCCAATACTACTATTCTATTCAAGGAACATACCAATAAAATTACCCCTAATGACATTCTGCTATACCCATAGACCAGTGTCTTGCTCAAATGTCATCAGAGCTGCTTCCTCCTGCAGCAGAGGGAAACAAGTACAGAGACCCACAGCCAGGCAATATGCAGAATGAGAGACCTTGGAACACTCAGCCCTAAATGGGATGTCTCCATTAACTCCCTCTCCTCAAGACTCAGGGAACCATTCAGAAAAGGAGGCAGAAAGAGTGTAAGAGCCAGAGAAATGGAGGACACCAGGAGAACAAGGTCTTCTGAACGCAGCAGGACTGATGCACATACGAACTCACAGAGACTGTGGCTGCATGCACGGGTCCAACACCAGTCAGTGCCAGATTAGAGCTGAAAGGAGAAATGGACACAAACCCCTACTCTAACCTAGAAGCCACCTCTGACTGATAACCACTTGCAAATGAAAAAAATTAGTTTTCTCCAAGGAAGTCTCACTGGGAAAACGAAGTATTCTTAGTGGTTGGCTGCATGCATGCCCACAGCAGTAGATGCCAACAGATAAGACATCTTTGGAAGTTTCATGTCTCATAATGTTGTGTCAGGGCTTTTAAAAACAAAATAAAATGGACTGGAGAGACAGCTCAGTGGTCAAGAGCACTGACTACTCTTCCAGAGGTCCTGAGTTCAATTCCCAGTAACCACATGGTGGCTCTTGTGTAAGAGGATCTGATGCCCTCTTCGCGATTCAAGACAGCTACAGTGTATTGATATAAATAAAATAAGTAAGTCTTATAAAAACAAAACCAAAACAACAACAAAAAAACCTTTCAATTTATTATTACCCTATAGATTTTGTGTGTATGTTATGGCTTCCAATGTTGTGTTTTTATGGGATTCCTGAAGGTGTGAGTGAATATGTCTCTTATCTATATCTTTTTCTTGTGCTTTTTCTTGGGCTCTTTTCCTTCTGTTTATCTGCTTTGTCCCATTCTGATCTGTCTTATTAGAATTGTATTTTATTATTGTCCCTTAGTTGTCTGTTTGTTTTCGAAGGAGAGGCAGTAAGGGGGTAGGTGAACTGGGAGGGGAGGGGGGTGGAGTGGAGGGAGGGCAAGCCATAAATAGAATGTAGTGTGTGAAAAAAAAAATCTGTTTTCAATAAAAGCTCAATGTCATATAAAATTTTCTTAAAGGTAGCTTGTTTCTTCTTCATCTAAATGAGCATTTGTTTAGAGGACTGTCGGCATTTTAGAAAAGCTATGCTAGGGGCTTAATAATGTTATCTAGGCTATGAAAAAAAATAGTGATGACTTTCTCTGTATCTATCTGTCTGTCTGTCTCTGTGTGTGTGTACCTCTGTCTCTGTCTGTCTCTGTCTCTGTCTCTGTGTCTCTCTCTCTCTCTCTCTCTCTCTCTCTCTCTCTTTCCCTCTCCACTCTCCTCTCCTCTCTTCTCCTCTCCTTCCCTCCCTTCTCCTTTCTCCCTTCCCCTGAAGGAGGTAAGGATAAGAAAATAAGGCTTAATATGAAAATCTACAATGGTTTTCCAGGGTATTAAGACATATTCTCCTGAGAAAGGAAAATAGTAAAAGTCAAGATTAAAGTCTTAAACAACAAAGGAAGAGCTGGTCTCCAGCTGGACAGAGAGCAACTCTGAAGAGAGCAGGCTCCCACCAAACAGAACAGCCAACAGTTGATGCCTGGTGTTGAGACACCAGGAAGAAACCACTGTCGCACAATGCAGCAGGCCTCCAGACCAACCCATAGGGAAACTGTCCCAAGTCCCTTTAAAAGTAGAGCCAGTGAAACTGAGACTGAGACTGGCACCTGGGGACTTAAAATATCCATGGCCACTGAAGCAAAATGTAAGGTCAGACCACCCAAGTTTTTCCAAACTGGTATTAACTCTGGATAAGGGGCCAGATCTTCTAACAGAACAGGCCATAATGAAAGTAGGTATGTTGAGAGCAATGGTCTTGGCTGACCCAGAAGGAAGCAGGCAGGTCATGGACATCCCTGGAAGCAGAGGGATGTGGAAGCAGTGTCTCAGTGCAAAGCTTTAACAGTGATGTGGCAGAAGGAACAACGCATAGCTGCAGAGGACCATATGGAAAGCAAGATGGCTTTACAGTGTGCTGTTCTTTATTAAACCTCGAGAAGTATAGACACCTCAAACCTGTCAAGTAAGTATTCTGTATCTGTGTTCTGAGGCTAGTTCAGCTGTCTAGAATGTTCTTTATGAGTATGGGTGCTTTTTTCTGCGTGTATGTCTGTGCACTGCATCATGCTGTACCCACGGAGGCCAGAAAGTCCTCTGGGACTGTTAGAGATGGTTTTGAGCTACCGTGTGGTGCTGGGAATCAAACCCAGGTCTTCTGGAAGAGCAGCCTTCGCTCTTACACTACTGAGTGATCTCTCTAGCCCTGGTGTGTTCTTTTTTGATCATTACTAGCAACAACTTTATTCCTTTAAAATCTGTCCCATCAGGGGCCATCCCAAGTTAAAATCCTTCCTCAGGTAATTTAACACGGTGCTCTATGCTCTACTCCTTGGGTAGTCTAGCATTGTGTTCTATGCTCTACTCCTCGGATAGTCTAACATTGTGTTCTATGCTCTACTCTTCAGGTAGTAACACAGTGCTCTATGTTGTACTCCTTGGGTAGTAAGCAGTGTTCTATGTTCTACTCCTTGGGTAGTCTAACATGGTGCTCTGTTCTACTTTGGAAGTGCTACATTCCTCCAAGTCTAAGACCCTTCTCAACATCTCTAAAAGGGGATCTTACAATCAATAGCTTATCAGAGTTTAATAGGCCACAGTCTCTCTACATAATGTAAAGGTAACACTGGTGCATCTTGTAGCCAGTGGCACTTATGATCAGTAGGAGGATCTGTCACATTGACTATTCCTTGTCGCTTATCTACTCTGATGCTATAGGCTTCTGGAGAGCCAAGACCTTATATGACTTGCATTCCCACATGGAGTAGGATATATCTAGAGTACGTTATATGTTCAGTAATAATAATGGAGTGGCTAGACTCATTAACTCACAACAGGGTGGTCAGCTCACCAGCCTTCTGGGATGCCTGAATCATATGCACCATATCTTGTTCTGAAGCATTGATTTTAAGCAGGCACTGCATTTCTGTAAACACAGGATACTACTATCTATCCAAACAGAAGTGACTAAATTGTTCACATTATATGTTCCTCAGAAAAATCACATTTAACAGGGGGATATTAACAGAAAGTATTTTCAAAGCATCTCAGTGTGGTGCCTAGGCTTTCTGATAAATCTATTTTTACATAGGAAAAAAAAAAAAAAGCCCTGTACGTCACAAATTGTGACAAGTTTTTCTTGCCACAATTCTAATTCTAATAACTAATTCTATAGTTAATGCTGATCCCCTATCTATACTCTCTCGACTTATTATAATAGAGGAAATAGATTTGGCCTTATGTATTCATTTGGTCCTGACTCAAATAAGTAGAAAAACATATAAGAGGTTCAATCTGTAATTAGTAAATAGTTCTGGAAATGTAGTTAAAGACATAACTGGATTGTGATGCACAGTTTATCGTTTTGAAAGGTTCCCCCTGAATGAATGGTCTTTTTTACAGCTGACATAAAGCTCCGAATGAAGCTCATTATTATAAAAGTCCTCAATGGTGAGAGTTTAAGAAGGAAATTGTGCAAACGTGAGAAAAATGGGCCATCATTGCCTATGCTTTATTCCTGGGATTTTTAAATAAAATGGAGACAAGAGTAAACTCATCTCAAGTGTAGGACGCCGGGTAAGCACTCCAGCACTGAGCTGTATTGTCCCCTATACGCTTGAAGCCCATTGATTGTCAACTTACTGACCTCTAAAATGAGAAATCCCATATGAAAGTTTTGCCCTATGCCATAGATGGGTGTGAAAACTAGGAAACAAAAAGCATTCTCAGGCTGGAGAGATGGCTCAGCAGTTAAGAGCACTGACTACTCTTCCAGGGGTCCTGGGTTCAAGTCCCAGCAACCACAAGGTGGCTCACCACCATCTGTAAAGGGATCTGATGGCCTTTTCCGGTGTGTCTGAAGAGAGCAACAGTGTACTCGAATACATAAATTAAGCTGGAGCATCTAACACTAAGTCTGGAGAAAATGACAAGATCTTGATACTGATGGGAACCTGACCTTGGCCACTCTTTCAAATAGTGCCCCTAGCCCATGGAGGCTTGGCTGAAGATCCTGCCTGGCAGCTGTATTTGCAGAAGAGGGCACAGGACAGAGGGTGAGGTGTACCGAGAAAACCCCAGAGGAAAATGAGACCCACACAGGGCAGAGGAAAATGAGACCCACACAGGGGAGTGGCCGATGCAGTCACAGAAAACAAGCCCAGGAATCTACAGACTCTCAGTATCACGCTGCCTTTATCACATCTTTCAAACAGCAGCTAGTCATTTATAATATGAAACTCTATTTTAAAGTTTGTAGTTTAGCAGATTTCCAGTGGCAAGGCACCTGACTGGAGGCAGGATTTTGGCCTTACATGTACACAGTGCCTGAATTGTTATGTTGCCCGGTTAAGGCATTTCCTTGGGAAAGCCATGCAGTTGAATTATCCAACATTACTTAGCCACACCAGTTGGACCTTTGACTTTCTAGCCAGCTGCTTTGGCGTTGCTCAGTCAAAGACCAAATTAATTTTGGAGTCACTTTTCATAAAATCTGAAATCTGAAAGTCCAGCCCTAACCACCTCACAAAATGGGTAGCCTTGTTCTTGACCTCATTAACAAAAGACTCTCATTCCAACTTGAACCAACCTGGGGGAAGGAAGTAAACCAGACGGCCCGAATGACGACAGAAAGGAACGAAACAGCCTTTCCTCAGGACACTGCCTTTTCCTGTCTCTGCACGCTCCTCCCAGTCCCACACTGGTTTCTACATCCGTTTCTTGACCAGGATCCCTGTTCACATCAAAATGCCCCTCCTCAGGCTTAACCCCAGCATCCACAGGAAGGCACTTCATCCCAGAGGAAAGAGGAAAACCGTGTGTTTGGTTACTATAAAATTACAAGCCTCTTGCTTTATTTTTCATCATATAATCATACTCCTAAGCAATATAGACTAGCTTCTAGCTTCCATAAGCCAAACATTTAACTCCTGTACTCTATAGTTTTAGTTTAAGCTAAAACCATTTAAAAATAAAAAAAAAACAAAAAATACTCTAGCCATTCTGTCTTCATTAATGAGTGAATGCCTGAATCAGGAAAAGTTTGGGTAGATTATTTGAATCTTTTTTTTTTTTTTTTAAATTCAAAAACACATGAAAGCACATACGGTGGACAGATACTTAAGGAAGAGAGGTCAAAATTCCAGGCATTCCTTCACTGACTTGGCTACTGGGACCCTTCTTGGGAGGTCTAGGTTAAACCCAGTTTTGAACATCTAAATGTAATTGGTGATGGTGTAGTATGAAAATGTTTCCAAAGCTGCCCTTTGTGTCATCATCAAAAGCTTGTATTCAGGACCGACATATGGTATGCACGGCAGGCATTTAAAGAGGCATGCCCCTGCCAGGGGATAAAATACAGCCTTGGGTAGAGAGAGACTATCTGACAGTAGTTTTTTTTACTGTATTGTGGGGTGGTAACATAAACAAGATTTTAGTTGATAGGCTATGCAAAAATACAGAAATATGCAGAATAAGCATAGTAGAACCATTTGGAAGACCATTCCATCTTGGGTGAGAGGTGCTGATCAAAAAAGAGTAGGTATCAAACAACTAAAAAAAAAAAAAAAAAAATAGAGCAATCGATAGTGGTGCATGCCTTTAATCCCAGCAGTTGGGAGACAGCATTTGAGACCAGCCCAAACTATAGATCAAGTTCCAGAACAGCCAAAGCTACACAGACAAACCCTGTCTTGAAAAACAAAACAAATTTAAAAAGTTAAAAATATATAGTTTTAAAGTTATTCATTCATTAATTCATCTGCTTGCTTATTCAGAATCTATCGACTGCTTCTTGGATGCCCAAGTAGGTAGCCGACATACTAAAGAGCAGGATGTTTTTTCATGCTACTTGAAATTCACACTCTTGGGAGTCTATCATGGCACATGGAGAAGGCAGCATGGGAGGAAGTGGGTTATCCCAGTCCAGCATACTCAGTTGTCCATTTGGAAGTAGTTATATTTCACATGACTCTCAGATTTGGGGAAGATCAGCTACAGGCTAAAGCACATTCCTAATTTACTCTAAATAACTTCAAGACAGGTCTTCATAGACTTGTCTCCTTCATACTCTGAGGGGTATGGAGAAATTTCTTCTAGCAATTAGGAAAACAGTTCTTTGCTTGAAGTAAATACTTAAAGCCATCTCTTTGGGCTGGGGAATAGGAATGGTCTCAAGAAATCAGCTCATCACGAGGCCTATGTGAACACATTGTACAGTGGGTGGAGAGAGAGAGAGAGAGAGAGAGAGGAATAAAGGGGAAAGGGAGGGAGGAAAAGAGGAAGGAATGAAGAAGAAAGGACTGTAGGCATAAATTTTTTGCAACTTTTTATAAGGATTCAACCTCTTCTCTAGCCCACCACCCAGGTAAGTGGACCTGTTCAGCAATAGTTCTTTTTTTTTGGGGGGGGTGGTGGTGGTGGAGACAGGGTTTCTCTGTGGAGCCCTGGCTGTCCTGGAACTCCCTCTGTAGACCAGGCTGGCCTCGAATTCAGAAATCTGCCTGCCTCTGCCTCTGCCTCTGCCTCTGCCTCTGCCTCTGCCTCTGCCTCTGCCTCTGCCTCTGCCTCTGCCTCTGCCTCTGCCTCTGCCTCTGCCTCTGCCTCTGCCTCTGCCTCTGCCTCTGCCTCTGCCTCCCAAGTGCTGGGACTAAACGTGTGTGCCACCACTGCCCGACTCAGCAATAGTTCTTTGGGGGCAAGCTTGATCTTCTTGAGCAGCAGTTCAGTCCCGTAGCAAACACCAAATACTATTCAGCAGCTGCAGACCAGTCCTCTAGACAAGCAGACACCAGGCAGTTGTAGTTCAATCCTGAAGAAACCACCAGGCTAGCCAACTGGCCTAAGGCAAGGCCATGAAAGTGGCAAGCTACTGCAGGAACCCCACAAGCAGTTCTTGGGCAAGCTTCTCTCAATGGTGGCATTATCACAAGTTGAGTTCAACAGTGCTATGTAAGGTGAACCAATACATGTGTGTTGTTAGTGAAGAATAAAGAGGAGGAATAAACCAAATCATTGCTCAGTGCTCATTACTCACTGTCTGTGGGGTCGTATTTATACTCCTTCATCACAGGCCTTTCCATGTGTTTGCTACTTCAAAACATCCTTTCACCTGTGTCTGCCTCGGGACGACAGTCTTGTTCGCCTTAGTAAGACACCCTTTCACCTGTGTGCCCTAGAAAACAACCTTTGGCATAACTAACTTTGCAAAGAACTAGAAGTTTCCACTTCATGGAAAGACAGGTAGAAGAGACTAAATTTCTCTCTGTTCCAGTCACCCTTGTCACAGAGAAAACCTCCTTCTCTGTATGCACAAGGAACAGCATTTTAAAATATATTGAGTGGGTATTCAGCTAAAGAGATAACAATCTCAACTGATAGGATATGCAGAACATACAGCTCCTTGAGAGGAGAGAGGATGTGAAGTCAGCATAGAAAGTATTTGCTAAGATACCCATTATGACCACTTTCTTATCAACTTTATCTCATACGATCCTCCACAGCTTGCCAGGCGTATGGTGACAATTGCCATTCCACAGATGAGGAAACAATAGCTCAGCAAATTAGATTCATCTGTCCAGAGTCACACCACCGATAAGTAGGAAAGCCAGGAGCTAAATCCTGGGTGCTCTGAGTCTACAGCTGGGGTATTGCCTGCCTCCAATCTATGATCAGAACTGCAGAGAAAACTGTGTGTGTGAGACTCCCGGATAATGGCAGGACAGTTATTCCCTCTGTTGCTTGGGTCTGGTCAGGCTCCACAGTGAGGCAGCTTGATTCTGCACTGTTCCTGTCATATGAACAATCTTAGTCTATGTTTCAAAATCGATACTGCCTAGACCATAGGAGGAGGCCACAGAAGCTTAATACTGAGCTGATTGAAACTAGATTGACGTGTTTACACATTTACATGTTTAGATGAAACTGATTAATAAAACCAAGAGGTGTGTTTGTTTTTATTGCTCTGGTCTAAAACTGCACCTGTTTTTGACTATTTATAACGTAATCCTTACATGTCTTCTATTTTTTCCATCCTGTCGTATTTATCCACTCTGACCAGTCTCTATACAGCCCAGGAAGGAGAAGCAAGTCTATACCCCACTGTTTATGTTATAGCCCCTGGTATTTTGTTATAATGCTTATCTTTTAAACAACTTATCTTACCTTTTTTTTTTCCCTTAGAGATGGTAGCAATTTAAATTCAAATATCTTCATGAGTTTTGCTATAAGTGGCATGCCAGAGAAGTGTTTAGAACCCTTAAAAAGAAAAATCTTTACAAGATCTTACTGTATAGCTCAAGTTACTATATACTTAAACTTACTTGTAGGCTTAGATTTTCAAAACCTACTTTAATTATGGTTCTTTAATGATTCGCCCTCCCTTCTAGCACACCACCCGCCAGAGGTAGGAGGGAAGAAATGCTAATAGGAAACAGGGATTGTGGATCTGTTTAGAAATAGTTCTTTGGGGGTGATTTCCGTCTTCGTTGTCAGCAGTCCAGCCCACTACCAAAACACCAGTCATGAATCAGCAGCGGCAGTCCTGTCCACTCGGCAAACACCAGACACAAATCAGTAGCAGTGGCTCCATCCAGAAGAAAAACCATGAGGTTCTGCTGATCGGCATGAACACGTGAGATCACAGAAGCAACAGGAAGCAGCAGGAATATCACCAGAAGTTCTTTGGTGCATTTCTCTCTATGAAGTCAAGACAAGTGAAGATCAGTGGAGAAAGCAAGGCATAACAATGCAAGAGTGTATTAAGTGAAGACCAGCATCAGCAAAGCACAACAAAGACCAGCAAAGAGTTGCAAGGCAAACAAATGCAAGAGCATCATCCACTGCCTGTTGGGTTATACTTACACCCTTTCCAAACGTCACGTGTCCTCTTAAGCATCGTCTCTAGCAAAACATCACACGCCCTTTCACCACACAGCTTCCTTAAATACACCCCGTGTCTGTTCTCAGCAAAACATCCCCTCATTAGACAGTTTCCAGAAAATTATCACATGACACAACTGAGTCTCCAAAGAAACCAGAAATTCCCACGTCACCTATTATTTAATCCAGAGTAGCCTCCAACCCTGGATCTGTCTACCTCAGCCTCCAGCACTGTGGATTTCCAGGCATCAATTACCATGCTGGGCCCTAAGAATTTTTTCTTTCTTTTTAATCTCAATTTTTGGCCACAGTTGTGCTTCAGAAAAGTCTATTCATTAGGCCACACCACTAGAAACGTTCTCAAGTCACTCTCCCCAAGAGACCCAAACTCCAACATCAATAGGAGGTTTGGGCTCTGACTCTGTTGCATTTTGGGATTCTCTTTTGAGTTAGCCAGTAAGCTCCAGATGGGCTACCTGTCCACTGGGAACAGAAGAAGGCCACTAGCATAGGCCACCCACAACTGACAAATGGCAGTGACTCTGGTCACTGATGATGCTGGCCAAATCCAGCTCAGCTTAGAAGAGAAAAAACCCACAATGTCCCTGAACAATTCCCGTCATTCTACCCAGTTGTTCATTAAAGAGAAGAAAATTGGCAACGCTAAGACTGCAAGGCCACATTAACATCTGGACAAGGGCTTTAGAGAATATTCTGGGAAATGGAGAAGAAAGAGCCCCCTAGGTCATCGTCACTCTCAGACTGTCCAGAGAGACCACAGTTAAGTAGCAGTGGGGTGGTTGGTTTATGAGAGTAACCATCAGGGGTTTCCATGGTTGGTTACACAAATTACACTAATTTGTATTCATCCAAAAATGATAAATACAAGGTGCTTATTATAACTCACAGAAACATGATTGAAGGACCATGAATGTATAATAAAACTGAATATGTATCACTTTTTCATTGTACCAAAGGACAATTAGAAAGGCTGGATTCTGGGATTAGATTCATTGAAAAGAAATAGCCAAGGTCTCGGCACTGTCTTGATTCTCTCTCCTGCTGTTAGATAAAATGCCCTGTAACTTAGGGAAGGAAGGGTTTGTTTTGACTCACAGTTTGAGGGTTCCATCCATTATGTTGGGGGAGTCAAGGCAGCAAAAGCCTGAAGCAGCTAGTCCCAGTCAGGAAGAAGAGAACAGTGATTGCCTGTGCTCACCTCAATTTCTCCTTCTTACTCAGTCCAGGACTGTAACAGTAACTTTTATTCTCCTGTAGTAATTGTCTTGGAGACTTATTGCCTCTATCTACCAACCTATGCCTAGTCTTGGA
This sequence comes from Mastomys natalensis, assembly GCA_021653895.1. Taxonomy (NCBI): domain Eukaryota; kingdom Metazoa; phylum Chordata; class Mammalia; order Rodentia; family Muridae; genus Mastomys; species Mastomys natalensis. The sequence continues at coordinate 1,139,197 of JAJTUV010000053.1, read as the reverse complement.
AGCCTCTAGCCTCCATACAATCTAATCTAGGCCTAGAATGTTTTCAGCCCCTGAGACTTACTGCTGAATAAGCTCACCCTTTCTAGTTTTTTCTGAGCTCTGGCTGACTGGTTCAACTCAGCTGTTCTGGTTCAAACTCCTTTCCAAGCTGACTGATTCAATCTAGTTTCCCTCAGTTTTAATGAATTGCTCTGTTGGCCTCATACTCTTTCCTTTCTTCTTGTAGAGTTGGGTGTATCCTATTCTGTCAAATCTTTCTCTGATTCGTCACTTTGTCTGCCACTCAATTATACATCACTTTCAAACATGGGTACTTCCTTCTACAAACTATTTTTACCTTCATTGTTTGCTATTAAATGTGTATACGAAGGGCCTGTTTGTATTCCAGCCAGAGGGATTAAAGATATGTGCTAAAGGCTGAGACATACCATAACTAGAAACCGTTTTTTTTTTTTTTTAGTAAATAATACAATATCGGGGTTCACAGTGTGATCAAATATACTACAACACAGGACCCAAGGAAGGATCATGCCCTCTGTTAGTGAGAGTCTTCCCACCTCAAGTAACCCAGCCAATGCCTGGTGTGTCTAGAGGCTCCACTGTAACCACTGCATCACAGATGTGCCTGGAGGCTTGTCTCCTGGATGGTTCCAGACCCCATCAAGTTGACAGTGAGTGTTAACCAGCCATCGTGAAGGCTGCCTCTGCCCCAACACAGTGCATAACACACTTCAACTTTGGTTTTCTTAAAATTCATTCACAAAAGAAAAAAATTCTTTAATTTTTTTTAAAAAAGAATCACCTGTCTTTCATTTGAAAAATCTCTTCTCAGGTTGGACTTAACTCCACGGGTTCAACAATATTGAACTTTGGGAAATGTTTTAATATTCCTCAGCCACTTCCGTGTCTATCCAAACAGCTTCCAGTCTAGCTCAGTGTTCAGATGACTGACGGTTAAGCTGAGGAGGTAGAGTTTATGGGGGCAGAATAGAAGTGTGGACTCTCTGCCAGTTTTCCCTTCTCACTGTCCCCTCGATCTAGAGCAAATGATTTCATCTCTTTACACTCTAGTCTTCTTACTTTAAAATAACGGTCTAGTTCTCAAAATTATTATGACCACTAGAGAAGTCAGTGTACCAAAGTGCTTAAAGAGATGCCCTGGTTTAGTAAGCTCTCAGTGACTATAAGCACCATGGGCATTGTCTTACATCTCTCAGTGTCATAGAATCTGCATCACAGTGAGCCTGTGTGTTGATTATAATGTCTGCTTTCCTTGGCTCAGGACTTGTAAGTACCTGGTATGAATTCTGCCACAGAAGAGAACTCAGCATTTTTTTTTTTTTTTTGAGACAACGTCTTCCTGTGAAGCTTAGAACTGGCCTTGAAAAATCATAATCCTCCTGCATCAGCCTCCGAAATCCTGAGGTTACAGTCATGTACTACCAGGAGCAGCTTACCAAAACATATTGACTAACCATTTCTCATGGACCCTGTGTGATATCCCTCAGTCTGTGATGTCTCTCTTCATGTCCATGCCAACAGACGCATCCTCCCCCATCCTGTCCTACTTGCTTTCTCTTATCTCTCCTGCTGTCTCTCTAACAACCAACATCCTCCACTCAGCTGAGAATTATAGGGGAAACCTCAGCTCCAAGAATACAGGGAGATCAAGATTTGAATATTTAGCCAGCCATTCCTATGGCTGCTTAATAATCTGGGTAGGATGGAATTTTAACAGTTTGCATAAGAGGAATTAAACCTCTGGGGGTGCAAGAGATATCTGAAAATGATTAAAGGTTGATACCATTCGGAAGCCTCCAGGCCAACGAGATAACTCTTAAAGGTGCTTGCTGCTAAGCCTGAGGATCTGAGTTCAGTCCCTGAAACCCACATGGTAAAGGAAAGAACTGACCTTCGAGTTGTCCTCTGACCTCCACACATGTGCCATGTCATACATGCCTGTGCCTCAAACACACGCGCATGTACGTACATGCACATGCTCGTGCACGCACACACATACACACACACACATGCATATTTTTAAGAAAAAGTTATTTCTTCCAACGTAATCTAATTTTAAGGTATTTGCCAGTGAAGGCTAGAATCCCGATACCATCTTGCATCCTGGGGGTCAGGGAGGTGCTAAACCAAGGAACTAAGAATGACTGAAAATGTGCTGATCCATTACTGAACTAATCAGTAAGAGGGTTACTCGGTCTTCCCCACCATAGCCCCCGTCCAGAATTGTGCTGTTTCTCTGTAACAGTTGTGTCGTCTGTCTCCCTGCTACAGAGAAAGTCCCTCTCAAAGGCTAATACTTAGTGTGTATATCATAAATACACAGCTCACTGGATTTTCATGAGCCACCTAGGCCTATGTGATTAGCACTGAAATAAAAATCAAACTATATTTTAAGGAAAAAAAAAACACCTAAAACTTATTTTACCTAAGAAATTGGCAGTGAGGAAAGTTTCATTTCTTTCTGTTGGTCTGAATGTAGGAAAATGTATTCTGGTAAAGTTTGGGTAAATGTATCAAAAATTGAAATGCATTTATTTACCTTTTGACCTCAAAACTCAACCTGCGTGGCAATCCAGCCTAAGGAACTAATTGAACTGACAGATGTGCCAGAAATCTTTGTTGCTGGCACTTTACCAAAAACGTGTGGCAGTAACCTGTCAGCCACTAATGTGGCTTAAGTAATAAAAGATTGTATGTATTATTTTTTCCACTGAAGGACAGTGGATTCGAACTCGCAACAGACACAGCACTCAGGCGACAGAGCACGGACACTAGAGCGGTGCGCCACCACTGGATGGCTGATTGTACGTATTTTTAAAGATGAGTCACTGATGAATAAGACACAACAAGCTGATTGCATCTACTTTTAAATAAAATTAGCACATTGCAAAATAGTCTAAGCTTACTTGTAGTATTGACAGGTATTGTGGTAGTCTGAATGAGAATGAGCCGCGAGACTGATGTCTGAGTACCTGGTCTCCAGTTGGTAGTGCTGTTAGCTTAAGAGGTGTGGCCTCACCGGGGAAGTATGTTTCTGGGATGGACTTTGAGGGTTTCAAAGCTCCCTGCCACTCCCAGTTCACTCTCCCTGATTGGTGCTTGCTTTTCAAAACAGGAGCCCAGAGTTTCCTGTTCCCATTGCCATGGTCCTGCCCTGCCGCTCCGGACTCTAACCCTCTGAAACTATAAGCCCTAATAAACTCTTCTATAAGTTGCTTCTATAAGTTGTGGTGTTTTATCTTAACAATAGAAATGTAACTAACATAAGTACTCTGGGAATGGTGGGCCTCGTGACCTCCACTCCCTTCCACAGAAGGATGCTGACAGTCTTGTGCAGGCTGCCCTGGGTGCCGGGGTGCAGTGGCTTTATTATGGCCAGAAGTCAGCATTTCACACCCTTTTCCACTTCCTCTAGCTCTTACATTCCCCTCCCCCCCTCTTCTTCTACAACGTTCCCCGAGCCTCTGAGGTGGTGATATGGATGTCCCACTTATGGCTAGCATTCAGCCATCACTTACTCTCATTATGATTACCAGGTACCACTGACCAATGAAAAAAGAAGCTGCTCTGGCCAAGACAGACAGCAGCACTAGTCTATGGACACAAACCCAATTATTTAGAAGGCAATTTGATGGGTTCATCATGTTCATTTAGCAAAACAGCAGTTGCTTCTCCACTAAGGCCTATGATTCTCACAGCCATGGGCTTCGACGGAGTTCACAGTACTAGAGGTGAATTGTCTACTGTGGATCAGACTTCAATTCCAATGAGATTGGTTGGTTAGCCCTATAGCAGACTGGCTGCCATTGTGATGGTTGGTGGTGCTGCATCTGGGGTCAACAGCTGAGTAAGATCAATGATGACAAGTCTTGTCCTAAATCCTATAGCACATTTCTACACTGTGAGGGCCAGTCAGCAACAGGAAGCCTTTAGCCTAGTTCCAGCTTGGTTTATTTATCTGTGTACTCAGATCAACACATTCGACATCTCCAGCAATCCAAGTCATACTATCTGGTTCTTGAAGGGAACCAAAAGCAGTTTTAATTAATCTGTACTGGGGAGTGGGGGAGGTGACCTCAGGATCTCCCTAACCAACGACACACAGGGTAGGCAGTCCACTTTTGGCACTGGGATTTTCATTTAATAACCCATAGCCTCTGGAAGTAGCCTTATCTACTGAAGCAGGGTACCTCTGTTCAAGCCCTTCTGTTTTATATTGCTTTTTAAATTAGCTGATCAGGCATCAGGTTTCCTTGTGGCATTTTCATGCATTGTTGGTTTTAATTGACTCTCTGTCCTTCCCCTGGTCTTGCTGTCCCTAACCTGTACTAAAACCTTCCCACTGCTAGTAGGGACGGGACCTTTTGTGTTCCTAGAGCTCTTCCCCAGAGGCATGATCTTGACTTTTTACTCAGGATTCCAACTCTAAGACACTAGGAAAAGAACAAAACTCCGAAGCTGATGAGAACATCAGAGGGTGGGGGGTTGAGTAAGTGGAGTGAAGAGGGTGTTTCAGAGTCAGGAGACGATTGTGTTTGCACAAAGACTGATTCCTGCCACAAATTTATCTCAAAACCTATAGTACACAACACAAGAGGGACCAATCATATTGTAACCTATGGACGTAGAGTGACAAGAAGGTATCAGTGTATCAGTGTCAGCACTGACGCTGTCAGATAATCTGTGAAGGACATCAGTAGTTAGGAAGGCTGTGTGTGTGCGTGTGTGTGTGTTAGGGATATAAAACAACTTTGTACTTTCTATTCTATTTTATTACAAACTTAAAACTTGTTTAAAAAATAAGTTCTATTTTAAAAAAAATTCCTTTTTCATAAAAATGTTCCCATAAAATGGAGTCTTTTATTTCTTTTTTTTATTCGATATTTTATTCATTTACATTTCAGGTGTTATCCCCTTTCCCCATCCCCCCCCCCCCCCCCATCTTTATTTCTTTCACGTAAGACTCATGGGTACCAGCTTAACTTGAACAGACTCGCACAACTACCTCTGTCGTGACCCACTTCTGTCGCAAGAGCCTAATATCACTTTATGCACCTACTCCTAGCTGTGTTTCTCCTGGCCATGTCCTACTTAAGGTGAATTTTCATCTGAGCTTCACAGGGCACATGAAATCAAACAGAGGTAGTTTCATCACTTGCAACACTTGAAATATTTATATCCTTTCTGTATCCACAGGTGGGGGCTAATTATTACCAAGCACGTGGAGATGATGCCCTGGCGTGGGGTTATGACAGAATGGATACATCATTTGGGGAAAGGTGTAGCTATCCGAGCTCAAGGACTCTCAGGAGCATCTCGGAGTGGTCTGTTTTAGTCTTGCAGAAGAACTGGACCATCTCATTACAAATGACACATTTGCTACTAAAAAGATCAAACGGTGTGTGAGGGCTTCTGCAGCTAGTCCCACGGTTGATTTTTTGGAGCATCTCTAATGAGTTGCAGAGAGAAATAGATGTTCTCTGGAGCTGGAAGGTGCCCGAATAGGAAGGGTCTTAGAATTCCAACGCAGAGACTTCATGGAAAAAAGAGATTACTGGGGCTCCACAAAGGCCTTCAAATTTCCCAGCTGAGAAGTTGTTTTTTTTTTTTTTAAACTGGAAATGATAGTGATTTTACAAGTTTTGCTAATTAGAAGACCAATTAAGCTTTGCTTTAAACGTTTTCAAATAACACAGCAACATCTGGAGTTCAGATTGTAACCAACCTCTTACCGTCTCATTCCTCGGACATGATGGTTAGTGGCCTGGCTACATCCCAGAATCTTTCTATGCAGGCATACATGTAGGTACTGATGCTAGCTATGGCCAATCCCCTTGGAATGCTCACACGATGTCATAAGAGACTAGATAAGCCAACATCGAGGACTACAATCACCCAAGAAGTTAGAGTCTAATGTCATAAATGTTTTATGTCGCTTCTATAGCATACAGCTAATGAGAACAATTCTAAATTGTTTCCCAACTTTGAAAGTTGGGGACATAAATCTAATCCCATCATCCACTTATTAAGGGCTTCACATCACGCAGGCAACCAAGACCAAACTCCCCACCATAACCTTGAGTCGATGATGATAGCACAGTGCCTCCTCCTCAGCGGCCTTCCCAGCTCATTCCCCAGGCCCCAGCACTCGGCTTGTACAGTGCCTGGAATCTCCTTTAACCCCTCTTACTCCACCTGTTAATGCCTAGTGGTTTCCAGATCTCAGCTTCAACGATGCTTTGTCAAGGTCACTTTTTGCTGTATAACTGTTTGGTTGTTTGTTGGGTTACTATCTCTGTTGCCTGCCAGGCTGCAGGCTACACATCTGCTGCTCTATGTTACTAGCTAGTTTTCCTAGAAACTGACAATGCACAGGCCTCAAGGCAAGAGCGCTAGTGTTTGCTCTGTCAATTTATTTCCCAGTAAGGAGGCTTAAATTGCTAATAATGAAAATGCAAGTGGAAGCGAGGCTTCTGGGCAGAGTTCTAACGCTCTGACTGGGGAAAGAAACATGGGTCGTGGCCCCTGGTAAAAGAGGAAAAAATAGAAAGGTTCCCTGGACTTCACAGACCACCTGCGCATCACACACTGGCTTTAGCTGGGGACTCGCTCTGTGAGACTCGGGCCTGCAAAGACAGAAATTACACATGGGAAAGGAAGTACTGATATCCTCCTTGCAAGATGAAATAGTGACTTTTCAATTTTTACCCTTTCTTTTTAAAAAAAAAATCGTAATTTAAGCCAAAGAAATACGCCAAAGCCGTTGTCTGTGGTTTCTTCCCCGTCCTCTGGCGCCCTCTATTGACAACTCAATTGTTTGAAATCACAATGACTCCTTTTACAGCTGGGAGAAAGGCGGGGTTCTTCCACTGACAACCCTGGTGGCTTCAGTCTTTGGGGCAGTTTCCTGGAGCCTTTCATCCAACTTGATGTGGGCAGATGCCTACAAGTGAGCTTTTATCTTCACATCGTCAGGCATCTGCATTGAGCCTATGTTAGAACGCAGATAAAATGTGCTAAACCTTCCAACTCCCAAAGGGCAACAAGAATGTACTTATCTAGATGCTGCCGGAACTAGTGTCCTTCATGGAGCTGCTAACTTGACTTTCAAATCCTAGGCAAAATTTAGAAAGAAGGGCAAGTGTAAAATTAAAATACAGTGTTTACTTAAACGTTTTGGTATTTTCCAAATATCTTTGATACAAATTGATAATTTCATTCCAAACACATGACCCACTTCTTAGAGAAAAATGACTAAGGCAGTTTTTTAAGAGTACATATAATTGAAATCAGAAGTACAATTGTTGTGCAAGAAGCCTATTTTTTAAAAAGTGATGAAAAAATCAAAGCAAAAAGAGAGAGAGAGAGAGAGAGAGAGAGAGAGAGAAAATGCCCTAAAACGAATTGATTGTATGCATTCAGTTTTCAATATTTTAAAACAAGAAACTCACCCAGAACACAAGAAGAGACTTAAGACTGACTAAAGTTCTCCATGAGCCACGGGAGTTCTCCAGCGCAGTTTCACCCAATCTGAGGATAACCAAGCCACCTGCAGTGTTTACATTTTCTCTCTCCCTCCCTCCTTCTCCCTTTCTGTCAATAGTTTTTTTTTTTAAAGGCGTCTCATTCTGTAGCACAGGTTCGTAGCAATCCTCCTGCCCTGGCCGGTCTTCCATGTGTTTGGATTATAGTTTACAGGCGTGAGCCAGCATCCCAAGCTAAAATGTTCTAGTATCTATATAAAAAATAATAGAAAAAGGATAGGTAAGCATAATTTTAACTTTCTATTTTTCTTGAATCTATATATCCCATAATTTCAATATGCAATCCACACAAAAATGACTAACAAGACATTTTATGTTCTTTTGTCAATCTGTTATCGAAATCTAGGATGTGTCTTATACCAATAACGTGTCTTAATTTTGGACACTAAAGTTTGGTGATTAAAGTGAAAGGTGGCTCTACAGAAGCGGTAAATTTAGCTTGGATAGGAAAAAAATATTTCCACTGCCTTGGTTTTTAAATGAAAATTGTGTGACGTTTCAGATTCAGTTATTCAATCTCTTTTGCCACATTTCAATTGTTCACTAGCTCAATGAGGCTAGCCGCCGCGAGGTTGGAAGCGGCAGATCTAGCACAGTACCTAGCCTATGCCCACTTCCGGTGAACGCTGATTCGGTCTTCTCTGTTCCGGATCCATCCCCAAGAAGGTACATGACCTTGACAAGTCATTGTTCTCTCGCGATCCCACTTCCCTCATCCTTCTCCTCCTTCTCATCCTGTCTATCCATTTTTATTTTTCAATCTATACCCTTTAATTCAGCCTCCTGCCCCAATTTCCAAGAAGAAAAGGATTATCTTCTGCTTGTCCTTAAGCCAACAGACTTGTGGAGCATCAACGTCATGAAGACATAAGGGCACAGTCAGTGTTACTGGCCCTGCCCCAAAGAAGCTTCTAATGAAGACTATAGCGTATAAGAGGCTATGCTTGAGTAATCGAGCGAATGCGGTGGGGCATGTACTTGACTCATCACGGCGTTATTAAAACAGTTGCTTTAATTTAGCAAATTCAGTTACAAGTCCCTGGAACCACCTGCTTGGCTTCATTCCAGCAGTATAGAGAACTGAAACGGACCTGGGCTGTAGATTTCACTTGGGCAACGTCTAAATCCCCGAGGAAGTGAAGCTAAAACTCACCCACCCACTCTCTGAATCAAGGCTTTATTTGTTAGAAACGTCAGCTGAGGGCAACGTGCTTTCACGTGCTCAACCTGGATGCTTCTGAGAACTACACATGCTCTTGCTGAGGTTCGCCCAGCAGATACCCACCTGCACGTTGAAAGCCTATATGGAGCTATTTCCAGAGAAGGCAAAGCAATCAGAGTCCCCGCTGGCTTCCTTGGTGATGTCTCTTTCAACTCACCGGTCTAAGTGTTGCCATGATTCTCAGAATAACCCATAGTAACCCTAAAGTTCACCTACTGCCTTCAAGTCTGAGAATCCGGCCCCACACTGGTCCCATTTGCTAATGGTGGCCACAGACCTGTCCCTCTGAATTCCATCTAATAAATAAAGCACTCAGGGACAAAGATGTAGCTATAAATTTCACTAAACCCCGAGGCTATTTAGGGTTTCTCAAAACTCTAAAGCGTTTCTTTCTGCCCCACATAGAAGCTATTCTCTGCAGTGAAATGGGACAATGGCATCTCAAAAGAAAGCATTTGATGAGCTAGCTGGTAAAAACACAGACATGATTAAAACAGAGGCAAAGACTCTACATATTGCTATTACCTTAATGATTAAAACATGCAGCTCATTAATTTAATCTGACAGTGGACCCTTTTGTGGGCAAACAATTCATATGTAAAGTCTTACTGCAGCTGAAGAGGCTTGGCCCATGCCAAGCCTGGCTCCCCAGTTTTCTTTTATTAGCGAGAAGCCACTGGTACAATCCAAAATGATTAAAGCAATAGAGATTGAATTGCAGACAAAGAACTTCAGACAGGATCAGGGAGGGAAAATAAAAACCCCCAAACAAGTCCAGAGCTCAAGGGACTCACGATCAAAACATGTCATTTTTTAAAAGCTGGAAAATTCAGCATTCTAGTTTATAACATGGTAGAGAAACAAAAACCTGACATCATCTGCTAACACCCACACTATTTCTCTGAGAGGAATTCTTCCAGGGTCCCTAAAAGAGAGAGGCCTAGCATCACTGAATCTGGAGGTGTAAGGAAGCTAACCGACAAAGATCCTGGATCCAATTCCCTGGGCTATTGTTATTCTTTCTCATGATACAAGAAAAAACTCTTAAACACTGCATGATCACCAGGCTGACCGTAGCAGATAAACATTTCATCACGAAATACAAGAGACAAGCAGAATTACCACAGCACAAAAGTCACAAAATAACTGTAAAACATCATCGGATTCATTTTCTCCACACACGTAGCCCACCATAGTAAGCTTTGTCGGAATGGCTGCTTTTGCACAAAACCAAACCAAATAATGCAAACTTCTTTTCCCTCAAGAAACAAAGAAAGTGTTTTCTGTGGTCAGTAATGTTTATCTGTTTCTAAACTGTCCCCAACTCTTCAGTCAAGCCTTGCTCATTCTCTTGAAGCTAATAATTCAATGGACACTGTACATTAGATGACATGACATCAGGAGACTTAGAGGCCCTCTATCCCGCAGCAGAGTCATATTCCACCTTTTTTACCTGGGACTTCCAAGATCCAACTTCTGATAGAGAGAATCCACTGATTCTATTGAAATAAAACAACTTTTACCTGAGCAAGAAAAATCATTTTGCTATTCCTCAGTTTCACAACCTGTCCTTTTCATGGAAAGGCAATAGTGCATGCAATATTAATTAGTCACAGTAATCTTGCTTCCAGTAAGGGGCTAGGCCTGTAGCTCAGTAGTACCACACTTGCCTTGCATGCACGAGGACTTAGGATCCATCCCTAATACTACCACCACAACAAGCAATTTATTTATTTTTTCCTTTCAGAAAGCCAGTTTTATTTGTAAAACTGTCATATGCTTTTAGAGGGTACCAATAGTCACCTGCATACTTCTCTAGGCTGTCTGTATAGCGGCAAACAAAGTCTGGCCATGAGCAGACCATGCCAGAGAGGTACTGGGGTGGCTCTGCCTTGCTTCAGCTGCTGATAACTGCTTTCTTCAGTTCATCTACAATGATTTTGCCCTTCAAGTCGCAGATCTGGATCCTGAGGTTGGTGGCAGCACAGAGCCAGTAGCGGTTGGGGCTGACGCACAGGGCATTGATGGTGTTCCTACCATCTAACCTGTAAAGGTGCTTGCCTTCCTTGAGATCCCACAGCATAGCCTGGCTGTCCTTGCCTCCAGAAGCACAGAGGGATCCATCTGGAGAGACGGTCACTGTGTTCAGATAGCCAGTGTGGCCAGTGTGGTTGGTCTTTAGCTTGCAGTGAGCCAAATTCCACACCTTGACCAGCTTGTCCCATCCGCAGGAGACGATGACAGGGTTGCTGCTGCACAGTAAGCAATTTTATGTCCAGTCATAAAGTGACCAGTGAAAAACTGCTAGTGGCCTGGGTCTAGAACCACCCACGCTCGCTCTTTGTTGAGATATAAGCTTTGTTTCCTTCAAGAAAAAGAAATAACTAGGGCTGGTGAGGTGGCTTAGTGTTAAGAGCACTGACTGCTCTTCCAGAGGCCTGAGTTCAATTCCCAGCAACCACATGGTGACTCACAACCATCTGTAATGGGATTTGATACCTTCTGGTATGTCTGAAGACAACTACAGTGTACTCATATACATACATAAATAAATAATTTTTAAAAAGAAAATAACTAAATGCTGATTCAACAGTCACTAGGAGGTTTTATTGTTGGGTTTTTTGTTTGCTTGTTGCTTACTTGCTTATTTTTATGTTATAGGGGGACCCTATTTCTGATTGGTGTTCCTCTAGCTTGGGAGATTCTCTTATAAGTTATTGATACCTAAGAGTAACATTTAACACAAACACTGGTCACCATTCATAAAGTCTTCTCTGAGAACCTTCCCGTGACCTGCATTTTAAGGTGTTTTACAGTGCATTTATCATGCCAGACTTTACAATTGGAACTTTTCACTGGGGACTAACAGGAATAGTTCAACTACTGAAGACAGGACTTCTTCCTAAGGCATTACCTCAGGTGATTTAAAACATTTCTGTAAAAACAAACTGTCTCCCTGGTCTCTTTTAGAACAGGTCAGCCAGCTCTGAGATGTGGAACCCTACTCTGTCATGTGAGCTTGCCTAAGTGGGTTGCCACATAACCACACAAGTTTAGAGTAGTCAACAACTTTAGAGTAATCAAATAACTACCATAAAAACATTTGAAGCTGCCTTATGTTATAGACCCAGAACAAATTACCCTTATTTAAGACGGAGTTTTCAATGTGTGTTCTAAAAGCCTTCCAATTCTGTCACTGAAATTTACTGCAAAAAATTATTTTTCGCCTGATGCAGTTTAGGATTATTTGAAAGCACATTTGTTCACACAGTTTTCATCTTGTTACTGTACTGTCTCTCTCTCTCTCTCTCTCTCTCTCTCTCTTTTCTCTCTCTCTCTCTCTTTCTCTCCTTTTTTTTCTTAACGAGTAATCATATAGTAAATACTATAATTTAAAGAGTCTCTATTAGCTGGGCATGGCAATATAGGCTTAGAGTTTTCAAAACCTACTATAATAAGGGTTCTTAAATGCTGAAACCTCCCTCCTAGCCCACCACCCACCAGAGGTAGTGGAAAAGAAAGGTTAATAGGGCAAAGGGGTATGTGGACCTGTTTAGAAATAATTCTCTGGGGCCATTCCAATCATCTTTGTCAGGATATCAGCAGTTCAGTTCACACGAATCAGCAGTGGTAGCTCCATCCACTAGTAAATGCTATTCACAAATCAGCAAAGGCAGTTCTTGGTTTCCAGAAGAAACCAAGAGGCTCTGCCAAGCAGCCTGAGTCTGCAAAGTGGCAAGAAACTGCTGGAATCTACCGGAAGTTCTCTGATGCTTTTCTCTCTACAAAGTCACAACAATCAATTATCAGCAGCAAAGAAGGCAAGGCAAACCAATGCCAGGGTGTCATCAGTCAGCAAGGACCAGTGTCAGCAAAGACCAGTGATGACAAGCAAAGAGGGATAGGGTGAAGCAAAGCCAGAGCACTGTCCACTGTCTGTTGGGTTATACTCACACCCTTTCTAAACATCACGTGTCTTCTCAGGTGTCTGCTCCAGCAAAATATTACCTGCCCTTTCACTAGGCAGCTTCCAGAAAAATGCCATGTGTCTGTTCTCAGAAAACATCCTCTCGTGTGTCTACTTCACCAAAATATCCTCTCATGTGTCTGCTTCAGTAAGACATCCTCTCATAAGACAGTTTCCAGAACAATATCACATGACACAACTGAGTCTCCAAAGAACCCAGAAATTTCCACTTCATGATAATGCACAGCTGTATCTAATTTCAGCACTTGGAGGCAGAAGCAGGGAGATTACTGTAAGTCTGAGACCAGTCTGGCCTACACAGTGATTTCTAGGCCAGTCAGGACTACATAGTAAGATTATTTCCAAAAACAAAACTCAATTTTTATAAAAAAAATGTAAAATTTGCTATTTTTATATGCCTGTGTCTAATATTTTTCTACCCAGAAATTTAGCATGCACATAAACTACAACAGACACAAAACATTTTGCACTAAATTGGTGACAGAATTATCAAGATGCTCTTAAGATAAACTGAAATTTATTATTTCTATTGAATATTTAAATGCCTTCAGATAAGCTAAAGCTTAAAAAGATAGCTCTTACAATAACGCAAAATTGAGATAAGTTTTTAAATTAGTCACTGGAGAGATGGCTCAACTCTTAATAGTACCAGCTGCCTTCCAGAGAACCTGAGTTCCATTGCCAAAACCCACATGTTACACACAACTATCCATAATTCTATAGAGTCTGACCCCTCTTCTGGACTCCAAGAACACCAGGCACACATGTGATGTGTAGATTACATGTGGGCAAGCACACATACATAAAAAATAAAACAATCTAAAATATTAATTTTTCATGTTCAGAATATAAACATGGGCTGGGTGGTGGTGGCACACGCCTTTAGTCCCAGCACTTGCGAGGCAGAGGCAAGTGGATTTTGAGTTCGAGGCCAGCCTGGTCTACAGAGTGAGTTCCAGGACAGCCAGGGCTATACAGAGAAACCTTGTCTTGAAAATACAAAAACAAAAACAGAATATAAACATGGAATTGAACATTTTAAACTTGTGAAACAAGTGCTTTTCGAGACAGGGTTCTCTGTGTAGCCGGCTGTCCGGAACTTGTCTGCTACAACAAAATCCTGAAATGCTGGATTAAAGCGTTAACAAGTAGCTTTTTAAAATTAAGCACTTGTTAATTTAAATATAGACAAACCAGTTGTTGGCCATAACAAATAACACAATGATCAACTGACTGAATATCAGCTAGTTTACTGTGTTGATTTTGTTTGTGTGGTTTTTGCACCATTTCCTATGTAGCTCAGGTTGGCTTTGAACTTGTGTCCTTCCTGCTTAGGCCCCGTGAGTCTATCGATGGTATACCTCCACACTCAGGCTCACAGCTGTGCTTAGAACAAGATAGTATCAAATCTTTAGGTTAAATATCAATATAAAGTCTATTTAGAAATGCATAGCTTGCCGGGCGGTGGTGGCGTACGCCTTTAATCCCAGCACTTGGGAGGCAGAGGCAGGCAGATTTCTGAGTTCGAGGCCAGCCTGGTCTACAGAGTGAGTTCCAGGACAGCCAGGGATACATAGAGAAACCCTGTCTCGAAAAACCAAAAAAAAAAAAATAAAAAATAAAAATGCATAGCTTGCTTTATTGATCTAAATAAGAAGCATTAGATAGTCATTGTCTGTGTGACATGATGTGACGTGGTCTAGACCACACCCCTTCAAGTCGTGGGGGTTATTTTTCCATCAATCACTCTGAATCTCTACCCTGTGAAAGCATTGTTCTTCTCGGCTCACCTAGTTGTCAAAAAATGGCAGACACTAACTTGACTTAACTTTCATCCTGAAAGCTGAAGTGAATTAAATCAAGCATAACCCAGTTTTTCCTTCTTCTTCTTCCTGCCCTGTGTGACCCGAGCCAGTTTTCAAAAGAACACCTCGGGAGCCAATTTGAAGTGGATGCTACGGCTTTTATTTTTTACAAGCTATGTATTTTTGAACACTTGAACCCACACAAAGCCTCTGCAGAGCATCCAACTCCTCTCTGAACTGATACCTCATTTGCTTTAAGTTCAAGGCGGAAGTCTGATTCCCTGAACTCTTGTTAATTATGAGACTTTGCTAACTCTCTTTCCAGGACCCCAGGCACAGAAGGACAACCACCCACTACATTACTGATCTCTAAAGCAAACCAGAAGCAGACGAGGACCTAGAAAACTCAACAGCCCCTCACAGTATGATGTGTGTCTCTTTCAAATACCATAACCCGCAAGAGCAAATAAAGTTTAATACCACAAGCCGACAGCAATTGAGTGGCAAGGTGAGTGGAGCAGCTGATAGGATTGGTGCCCTTCGATGTGACCTAGAAAGAGATGAAAGCTAGATGGAATGCTTGGTCCACCCCACACAATGCTCGGCTCTAGCAGACGGATGCTGGCACCCCACACATGCTGACTCGGACATGTGAGCCAGCTCTCTAATCCCTCCCCGACTTCTAGCCTGTTACCAACTGATATTTCCCAGTGCTCTTACCTGTTCAAATGGAGCATTCTAGTAAGTGGGTTACTTTTGCCTCTGGGTGAAAGAGACACTCACAAGGTATCTAGCTGGTTCACTTCTGTCTTAGAGGGCATCCCCACCAGGCTCTTGGGAAGCTGGGAATATCCCCTTGTCAGTTTAGATAAGGGCTCAACTTAAGTTGAATACTTAAAGTCACTTAATAGAAGATTTTACAATAAATAAATAAATAAAACAAAAAACCTTGTGAAACTATTGCTATTTTTGTTTGTTTGTTTGTTTGTTTTTTTGGTTGGTTGGTTTTTTTGAGACAGGGTTCTCTTATAGCCCGGGCTGTCCTGGAACTCACTCTGTAGACCAGGCTGACCTCGAACTCAGAAATCCACCTGCTCTGCCTCCCAAGTGCTGGACTAAAGGTATGTGCCACTACTGCCTGGCTTATTGCATTTTTTTTTTTTTAAGATGAAAGTTTAACCCATATGTCAAGTGCCTTCTGCATTATCTAATAATGCTTCAAGTTAGTAAGTGTTATTTGAAGATAAAGTCTTACATAATTTGATTTTAAACTGGATTCCCTTCATTTCTTCCTTTCTTTCATCCCATCTCTCTCTTTCTTCTTTTCTTTTCAGTCTTGCTATACAGCCCAGGCTGGCTTCACATTTTTTGATGCTCTCACCTCAGCTTTCCAAGTGCTGCAATTCCAGATGTGTGTCTCTGTTCCCAGCTTAGAATGTATTCACACACATCTATGTGATTTTGTGTGGCATCCTTTTGACAACTGCATGTGTTTGGACAGATGGTGACACTGGAACAGGTCATGCCATTAGTATCCAACGGGTCCATGTAGGCACTCAGCGGATTAAGCAGGACTTGGCTCACTACAGCAAATGTGGGGCAAGTTTGATATCCATCTCACCTCCCAAATATTCATCTATGTCTATCAACAACTATTTACATACGCTGAAATGCCACTGAATCCTTTCCATAAAGCACAGATATTGCCGCAACTTTTTTTTAAAGGACTTAGAACAACAACTGCCAATCCAATAGCAGCTACTGATGGACTTCTCTTATTCCTGGCTTGAAGCACAGAGGGAAGCATTTCTTACATGGAAAAGAAGCCTTGAAGATGAACAAACTCATTTTGACGATTCATTTTGATTTTTCTTAAAGTGGAAACGTCTTGATTATCTGTGACTAGCATACATGAGCCAAAATAATACATCTAGAAAGTCTATGTTAGAAATGAAGACTCTAAAGCTAATGATGTCTCAATGCACAGCGTCACAGGGATACAGAAAGCTCGAGCTTCAGTGAAAATAAAACAGAAGCAAATCCACGGGAGACAAGCACGGGTGAACCTCCTTCGTGAGAGCTGATAACTCATGGCTGTCTGCAGATCTTCCTTTTACTTCTTTGCTCCCCAGTGTACCTACACAGTAACCCCCTGCACCGGAAAAAGCAAGAGGCAAGAAAGGACCCAAACAATTGAACTGGAGAAAACAAATAAACAATCAAACAAAACCCAAATAAAATAATTACGTAACAACTAATACCTGCTAATTAGAAGATGTTTGGTAATCTCTATATGAAACAGCATCAAGCGTAAGGAGAGGAGAGTAAAAATAGCACCAAGGCAAGCTTATAGGAAATACTAAAAACATCACAAAGGGGAATCTATGAACTAAAAGAAAGTGTGCCTCCCTCCAAAAACACTTCGATTAGCTAGCTCTTAGGTAATAGACAAGATCTACATCTTTGGCCATTAACATTTGAGGGAAGCATCAACGTGAATAATAAAACCTCCAGGGCAGACAGGTCACAGCGTTTGCGAGCCCAGGCAAGCTGCATGGCTTCTCTGTGCCTCCATCTTCTTCTTTGAAAAATGTGGTTGGTGTGTTGTCATGGTGAGCCTGACTGGAGATATCCTGACAGGGTTGAGCTGAATTGATAAATCCAACATGTAGAGAAGTTCACAATGCATGGTAAGGATTACATTTGAGAATCTGCTGTCCTTCCTATTTGATACAACTCGGTAAAGGTCAAACTTGTAAAAAAGTAGCAGAGGCTTTAAAAAAAAAAAAAAAACCTAGTACGATGTGTTATTAATTGCATTATCAATGTGTTTGTATTTAAAATACTTTTTGAGAGTATATTGATTTACTATTTGTGGTCATAACATAGTTCCACTAACTTAGTAGCAGAAATCAGTGGAAATTCACTCACTTACAGAGATGACGGAGGTCCAAAGCCTCCCAGCAGGTAAAGTTTGGCAAAACATTTTCTTTCCATGAGTTATAAAGATACAGTTTCCTACTTATCCTAGCTTTAAAGTAGTGGTTCTCAACCCTCCTAATGCTGTGGCCCTTTAATACAGTTCCTCATATTGTGGTGAACCCCAACCATAAAATTAATTCTTTTGCTCCTTCATAACTATAATTTTGCTACTGTTATGAACCATAATATAAATATCTATGCTTTCCAATGGTCTTAGGCAATCCCTGTGAAAGGGTTGTTGACTCCGAGGGGCTCCAACCCACTGGTTGAGAAGCACTGTGCTAGAGTCTACATATTCCTTGCCTGATGGTACTTTCTCACACTATGTCACTACAACCCAAGGGTCCTGGTGCCTCTGTAGGCAACATGCACATGTTCAGACCCAGATACACATGCATATATATAATTAAAAGTATAAATAAAAAATTTTAACTGACCTATTCTTGAACTAAAGATCCTGAAGAAAGGTGTTTCTTCACTTTTAAAATTAATTTTTGGGAGGAAAAAATATTCATCATAATGATCAGAACTACATGCCATGTCAGAAATGGTCCGTCATAGAAAAGAATCTTGAATTAGTAACTAAGGCTGTAGGTTCAAGCTTGGTTAATGACACCCACTAGCTCTGCAGTCGGGTCAAGTCACAGGATTTCTCTAGATCTCCTTTTCTTAGTGTTGGTTCAATGGGGTTCAAGAGGAAAATGAGGCCTATCCAAGAGTGGTCATCGAGAGCAGGCAAGCAGGACAGAATCTGATTCATGTAATAAGAACTTTCTCGAATCAGGTGAACCAATTATTTGATTTCTTTCAACCCAACTAGGAATGCCAGCAGCTAAGAAGTTATGATGGTCCACAGAAAAGGAAGTTGGCATAATGTGATATTAATGGGAAATAAGTGCACATCTACTGTATTTCTCAAAATGTCCTAACCAAACGTGTCTTCACTTGCAAGTCTTTATATAGGTGATGAGGACACTAAATGTTGTAGTTAGTTCACTTAGGCTTGAGGCTGCCAACGTCCTATGTGTAGGTTTACTTCTTCAGAAATGAACCAGTTTCCGTTCTTCTACTACCAGAGTCTGCACCCTAACTAATCACTTTAAAGCTGGTAATTGGTGTCTTATTACTTTTCTATTTCTGGGATAAACCACCATGACCAAAGCCTGCGCCCTTGGTAGATCGCCTCTAACAAGGCCACACCCCCATCCTTCCTGAACATTTCCACCAACTGAGGACCAATTATTCAAAACACCTGGGAGGCTAGTCCCATTCCAACCACCACATCTGTTTGTGGAGAGCTTAGAGTAGAGAGGAAAGCATCAACTGTTCTGAAAGAAACAGCTCGATGCTTGAGTGGCAGATGTCGCTCATAAACTGCTGTTTGTGGCTGGGTAGTGGTGGCGCACACCTTTAATCCCAGCACTTGGAGGCAGAGGCAGGTGGATTTCTGAGTTCGAGGCCAGCCTGGTCTACAGAGTGAGTTCCAGGACAGCCAGGGCTACACAGAGAAACCTTGTCTCGAAAAAAACAAAACAACAACAACAAAAATAAAAAACCCTGCTGCTTGTGAAAAGGGATATCTGCATTCAGGCTTCAGCTGAGAACCCTGGGGACAGTCTCAACTTTCAAATAAAGGTAGTGCAGATCTCAGGGTCGATCCAGTGCAGGGTGCAAAGAGCTTTTTCAGATGTCTTCAGCCTGTACTACACTATGGCATTCCATGAGTTTGTCATTTACTGGATCTTGGAAAACAGGTCTGAGTGTCCGTCCCCTTTCCCTCCCAGACATAACCAGCCATCAGGCTTCTGCTGCTCTTGTTATAGACATCCCTGGGGCTGGTCAATCTCTCCAAGTAAGCTTGAGGCCCCTCTCTTCTCCACAACCCTTTTGTCTGTCTCTAACACAGGTGTGATCTCAGAGCAGTGGGGTTCACTAAAGATTCTTTGGGCTTATCATACTCATTGTACTTGGAAAGTACAATGGTAAAGCTCCTGGGTAGAAGTTGCTTGACGGTGCCAAAATCATTGGCAGATGTGAACAATCCATTTTTAAAAATATATGTTATTAGTATGTGAAAGAATTTTGGGGCCCCTGGGGTCCTGATTTGGACATGTCTGGGTGTCACACAGCTACAGGCTGAAGACTGAGATGAGCTTGTGCTAACCATAGAGCTTCCTTGATCGCTGTAGAGAGTGTTGGAGCTGACACCTACCCAAATTACTCATACTGTGTTTGTGCCTTAAATGAGTTTCTCATTTTCCTGAAAGCCAAGTATAGAAGCATATTCCGGTTAGTTTGTGGCTTCGCTTAACTGAATTCCACTTAAGCGAGCTTTAAAATGAGTTTTAGTGAGCCTGAGGCTCACTGGTGACAAAGTTAACAAGGCCAGAAGAAACCCAGGAAGCTGAACTCACAAACTTCTTTTCTACATGCTCACAGTCTGAGAATTTTCAGGGCACCTAATTCTAAGCACATCCTTTTATGTCTAAGAACTCTGGCTCTGATTGTTGTCTGTGCTTTGGTGACACCCTGGTGGCTTCTTTCTGTTGCTCAGTATTTGTCAGAAGAAGTTGCAATTCCCTGATGGGTTCAATCTCTCTTGCTCACATCTGAGTTGGGCCTCCCTCTCTGAACAGCCCTTCTGATCCTCTGGCCTCGGTCAGTGGTTCTGGGGTTGGCTTTAGAGAAAGACTTTGTTTTGTTACCCAGGAAATCGGGTGCTCAGTTGCTTTCTTCTTTTCTAAAAAGCCAGCAAAGAACAGTTCAGTACTTAAGGAAAAGCAAATTTACAGAATTATCCACGTGCTTCTGAATAACATCTCCATGTAAGTAAGGTAGCCAATTCCCCACAATGGGAGATGCCCTTCAATAAAGGCAAGAGACTGAAAAGGTCTCAAAATTGCCTTTGTCTGGCTCAAAAGGCTCCCCCCTCCTTACTCCCTGGCTTTGAGAAAGAGTATTTGTTCTCTTGCAATCTGAAATGCATGGGCCTAATTGGAATAAGATGTACTCCTTAAATGATGAAAATAAAAAGTGATCAAAATAGATTTTTTGTTATCCTGTGGGCATTGGGAGCTTAAATGCAAACTGCATGGCTGCAGTGTGGGGAATTAATTATTGGTAATTGAAGTTGTAAGCTTAATTCCCTGCTCGCTTCAATGAAAAAGAACCCTTCTATTTAATACTGAAATAAACACTCCTCACCCCATGATCCAGGACAGCACATAGACTCAGCTGCTGAGCAACAATGATTGTTGAAATAAGAGAGAAAAAAATAAATAACCCTGTTATCTTTTAAACACTGAATTGTAATTAGATAAAAAGATGGGAGAGAAGGGATGAACACATTAGCAGACACTACAATAGACGGTGCTGGCTACTCTGAATAGATCCTGTTCTAATGTGCCAGGTAGAAAACCCATTTTGTAAACTTAATAGAGATTTAACTAATTAAGAATGTATTTGTGCTTTTTGAAAACTTGTTATTGCAGTGTTTTCATCGAAATGGGCTGTCCTATTTCAGCAGAATAAGCTGTTGGCCAAGAAAGTATGACTCCCACCCCCAAGCATCCCAGCCAAGTGTTTCTGATGTCAGACATCTTTTTCTTTTTGAGATGTGAATTGCTTCTTGTTCATGTACCTACTCCCCAGGGTCTAGTCCAAGAAATGCCTCTGAATAGTCACCCATATGGCAACCTAGGTCTGAGGTGCTTTCCTTAGTTACCATCTTCTAGGCCTGCTCATAGAAAGAGCAGAGAGACTCATTGCAGCTGAGGTAGAGGCACATTCTCACCATAGGGAAGCATGTTTCCCAGTTGTTCTGTCTGCTCAGACCTGTCCAAGACAGCAGACAGTGTGTGTCTGGATCCTGGATAGACTGGTAAATTAATTACCTGTCTTATTGTTGTGAGCAAATGCATGACCAAAGCAGCTTGAGGAAGGAAGGGTTTGTTCTGGCTCCTAGTTTTTTTGGGTACAGTCCATCATAGCCGAGATGGCAGGAGCTTGACATGGCTTGCACATTGTGATCACAGTCAGGAAACAGAGAGCTGTGAATACAAGCACTCAGCTTGCTTTCTCTACTTTACTGTGTGGGACACAGCACTGAGGATGGTGACACAAAGAGTTAGTCTGTTCTTTGTGTCCCAGTTATCTAGACAATCCCTAACAGGTAAGCCTCATATAGCTCTTTAGTGACTGGATCCTGCTACATTGATAATCACTATTAACCATCACTCTTAAGAATTATTTATTTTATGTCTAAGAGTACACTGTAGCTACCTTCAGAAGAGGGTAGCAGATCCCATTACAGATGGTTGTGAGCCACCATGTGGTTGCTGGGAATTGAACTCAGAACCTCTGGAAGAGCAGTCAGTGCTCTTAACCGCTGAGCCATCTCTCCAGGCCCCTTAACCATCACTCTTGACGTGCGAAAGTATTGCTAGTGCCAGGTGTGGTGGCTTTCCCTTATAATACCAGCATCCAGGAGTCTGAGGGAAGGGTAGAGAGAGGTTAAAGGAGACAGAAGAACCCTTTGGTTTTTGTCCCAGTGTCCCAAAGCCTCTGTTTTATTCTTTTTCTTAAAAAAGCGAAAGTAAACTTAAATGGTTTTCTGGATGAAAATGGCGGGCTAACTCATGGATCTAATTTCGCTTCTCTGCAAAATCTCACAAAAATGTGAATAAGGAGATTTTCTTAGGAAGACATAAAGCCACATGAAAGAGAATGTGAGAGTGCCTGACCTCTGGAAACTGCAAAGCATATTGGCAACCAGCAGTGCTACATACTCAATACACAGTGCAAAGGGGAGGCTGATCAATGAAGAGGCTAAGGGGGATTAGGGGGAGCTCTTTCTGTGGCTAGATCTCCGTATCTCTGCTCATACTGCACAGGACTAGACAATTAGCCTTTCCACTTCCTTGGTATAATGGTTTACTCTCAGGAGTAAGTACAGAAGAGGCTTCAGGGCTGCAGGGCATAAGATATGATTGAAGATGTGAGCATTGTTTTCACCCCAAGCACAGAAAACAGGATAAATATTCCATGCTTAAAAACTCTTTTCCTTCCCTCATCTAACTCCCAGAAGGCCAGCAGCCTGACCCTTTATTTCTCTTTAGGAGATGAGAAGATGCCAGGGGCCAGCTCCAGCCCTTCTTTCTTATTGGTTCTTCTTGAGGCAATGGAGGGGGAATAGAGTTGGTGGGGGTAAGACTTGGTCTTACGAGATATTTAGGGTTGCTTTACAATAATAAAACATTTACCTATCTTAAATCTTAAGTAACTTTGCTACAGTAGCTGACTTGCCTGTCTGTGTTCCTCTGAGGCCAGAAGCTGCAGTCTTTGGCATTAGTATCTCATCTTCAAACAGTGGGGGGATTAAGTAATGGATTAATTGCTAGAGCCTTTTCCCTCTTGTCCAGATGCCTCTCGCTTGTCAGGCTAGGGGGTTGTTTGGAGCAATAAACTTCTATTGAACCAGGAGAAGAGAATAATGCTTGAAGAAGGAAACACTATTACATAGCAAATATGGATTAAACTCACATAAATACATACACAGATTCATGCATACACATTCTTAAATCTCCGTTTGAACTAGTTGGGCTCAGCTTTCATAGTATCTCATAATTACATACTTGCATACACACACACATCCATACTTACATATATACTGAACAAAAGACCAAGTGCCAGTTCAGAAAGAAGTCACTCATTCTGGATGAAAAATGAACTCCAATCTTTATTGCATAGAGAAAGAAAAGGGCTTTTCTTGCCCTTTTATTGTTAAATGAATTAAATCCAAGTCTGTAAGAAGAAAGCTTTGGTCTCTTTAGTAAGACTAAGCCTGCCTGTTCAGGAACTTTTCCCCTGTGCCTAGGTATTTGAGGGTCTTCCCCACCTTCTCTTCTATTAGTTTCAGTGTGTCTGGTTTTATGTGAAGGTCCTTTATCCACTTGGACTTGAGCTTCGTACAAGGAGATAAGAATGGATAGATTTGCATTCTTCTGCATGTTGTCCTCCAGTTGAACCAGCAGGATTTGTTGAAAATGCTGT
This sequence comes from Mastomys natalensis, assembly GCA_021653895.1. Lineage (NCBI taxonomy): Eukaryota > Metazoa > Chordata > Mammalia > Rodentia > Muridae > Mastomys > Mastomys natalensis. The sequence continues at coordinate 1,115,584 of JAJTUV010000053.1, read as the reverse complement.
CCTTGTTCCACTGGATGGTTTTAGCTCCTTTGTCAAAGATAAATGACCATAGTTGTGTGGGTTCATTTCTGGGTCTTCAACTCTATTCCACTGATATTCCTGCCTGTCTCTGTACCAGTACCAGGTCGTTTTTTTATCACTATTGCTCTGTAGTACAGCTTGAGGTCAGGAATGGCGATTCCTCCAGAAGTTCTTTTATTGTTGAGAATGGTTTTTGCTATCCTGGGTTTTTTGTTGTTCCAAATAAATTTGAGAATTTCTCTTTCTAGTTCTGTGGAAAACAGTCTGGCAGTTCCTCAGAAAATTGGACATATCACTACCTGAGGACCCAGCTATACCACTCCTGGGTATATATCCAGAAGATGCTCTAACACATAACAAGGACATATGCCCACTATGTTCATAGCAGCTTTATTTATATAGCCAGAAACTGGAAAGAACCCAGATGCCCTTCAACAGAGGAATGGATACAAAAAATGTGGTACATTTATACAATGGAATATTACTCAGCTATTAAAAACAATGAATTTGATAAATTCTTATATAAATGGATGGAACTAGAAAATATCATCCTGAATGAAGTAACCCAATCACAAAAGAACACACATGGTATTCACTCACTGATTATTGGATTTTAGCCAGAAGCCTGAAATACCCAAGATTCAACTCACAGACCACATAAAGCTCATGAAGAATGATGACCAAATAGGGGAGCCTTCAGTCCTTCTTAGAAGGAGTAACAAAATACTCAAGGGAGCAAATATGGAGACACAGTGCAGGACAGAAACTGAAGGAGGGACTGTCTACAGACCATTCCACCTGGATATCCATCCTATGTGCAGTCACCAAAGGTAGAGGTTGATGTGGATGTCAGGATGTACATGCTGACAGGAGCCTGATATAGCTGTCTCCTTAGAAGTCTGCAAGAGTCTGACATACTCAGAGGCAGATGCTCACAGCTAACCATTAAACTGATCATGGGGTTCCCAATGGAGAAGATAGAGTGAAGACTGAAGGTGTTGAGAGGATTCGTGACACCATGAGGAAAGCAACAATACCAACCAACCAGAGCCCCCAGGGTCTAAACCACCAGCCTGGGAGCGCTTAGGGAGGGACCCATGGCTCCTGCTATATATGCAAGGGAGCTATATATAAGTGGGAGAAGAGATCCTTGGTCCCATGAAGGCTGGACGTCGTGGGGGGGGATATTCGAGGGTGGGGAGGTGAGATATGGGGGAGGGGGGGTACACCAACGTGGAGGCAGGAGGAGGGGGGAAGGGATAGTGAGTTCCTGGGAGGGAGGGGGGGAAATGGGGTAAGGAGAGAATATCTGAAATGTAAATAAAATTTCCAATAAAAAAAAAAAAAAAAAAAAAAAAAGACTAAGCCTGCCTTGCTGTCCCATGGTGAGGAAAAGCCTGCCTGCTCCTTCTACAGAATCTATAGATTCTTCTTTTTCCTCTTCTGCACTCTGCATATCACTCTCTTAATTTTTTAAGTTGCCTTATAGTTACTAAGTTATTCCATTTTGCATCCTCCTTCTAATCTTGCTCCCTCCTCCTGTTCTGATGTAACAGTGCTCTGCTCCCAAAGCCTCACTCCTAATGCTCTCTCTCCAGTGTATATCTTCCAATGTAATACTTCTTAGTCTTTGAACCTTTTCTAGAAGACTAGATCGCATGGTTTTTCCAAGCATTCCTTTTTGTAAACAGAAGGTCACTAGAAATTCAAACATAAATTCAATAAGAAGTTTACAACAGAGAATGTTTCCATGCATCTCCATTAGGAGCAATTATCTGGCTAAACATTCATCATCTGTTACCAGCTCTACAGGTTCATGGATAGTTAAAAAACATAACTTCTGTGACTAAGATACTAGTGAAGTTTTGTATAGATAAACCTAGTCAGTATCTTCTGTCATTGCACGTACAGAAAATTCTTAGTTCCCTTTTTATGACCTTTGGTTAATGGTTTTACAATCTCTTGTAATGTGCTCTGAGTAGTAGATGCCTGCTTGCTATCTCAGAAGCAATTAACTTGTGACACTTGAAGACTGGCAGAGTTCTCATTGCAGTTTTGACTATCAGAAAAGAACTTAATAATTACTATAATTTTAGGAATTCTTATACATAGGATCTTTATTAAGAATTAAGAAATCATCACTACAAGACAGAACATTTTTGTTGTTCTGCAGAGATTTGCTCAAAAGGGTGGGCTAATACCTAGAGATTATTATATATATTTAATAATAACAGGAAAAGCATATTAATAGCAGGAATCTTTCCTAAAATGAAATTTTCCTGGGCCTTGCCTACAGCAACAGATCTGTCATAGATTTTAACCCAAAGAGGACCCCATCTCAGGAAAATCATCTGCTAGTTATCAGCTTCTCCTAGATGGCTCCTGACAAGAAGAGTCTGTTCTATGAAACATAGCAACCCAGAAAGGCTTTTTAAACATCGACCCCAGGAGATCATCAACCAGTACCTTTGCCAGTTCATGGACAGAGATGTTCAAAGTGAAAAGGCCCCCTGTACTCAGAGCAGTCAATGCAATTTCAAGTCCTTATTCTTAATCATAAGCACAGAGGAAAAGAAAGCAGATATTTGAGGAGGATTCAGCATGGAAAATAGAAACCAAATCAATAAATAGAACACAGTATCTCGGAGGAAATAAAATCTCTCTTATATATATAAAAAAAGCTTGAACAGGCTGTCATTAGTTTCCTTGAACAAATCAGAAAACAGATACTACATAAAAAGGAAAATTCAGATAATAGAGTTCTTGAAAGCTTAAAGAAAAAAGCTGGAATTAAAAACTCAATGGAGAAAAATGAATTCAAGGGTATCACTGAAGTATAGAACACCAACGATCCATAGAAAACTCAAAGGGAAAAAAAGATTACACAGGCCTAGGAATCAGAATGTCTTCAGATTTCTCATTGTAGAAAGACAAAGGAGATAAAATTCCTAAAGAAAATTCTAGATTCAGTCAAACTGTGAAATATATATGATGAAAGAATAAAGACATTGCAAACAGCCGGTCGGTGGTGGCGCATGCCTTTAGACCCAGCACTTGGGAGGCAGAGGCAGGTGGATTTCTGAGTTCGAGGCCAGCCTGGTCTTCAGAGTGAGTTCCAGGACAGCCTGGGCTATATAGAGAAACCCTGTCTCAAAAAAACAAAACAACAACCAAAAAAAAAAAAAAAAAAGAAAAAGAAAAAAAAAAAAGAAGACATTGCAAATAGAAAAGATCTCAAATTTTAATTCCTATACTCATTAATTTAAAAAGGCAGTGAGATCGGGACATAGTGGTCACTTCCCTCTGGTCAATCCCAGTACTCAGAAGGATGTGGCTGTAGGATGGTGAGTTTGAGGCCAGTGTGTTCCAAGACAAACACCTCCCCGTGCCCCCACCATGCCCCCATCCCCCCACACCCCCACCTGCAATAAAAAAGCCTAAGACAAAAACATAGCAGCTACTCTTCTGCCAAAATGAAAGAAAGCATTAAGACTGAGGAAGGCATGATATACTGAGCTGTGTGTTTCTGCTTTTGAAGCTGTGTGGTAGCAGGCTGACTCCATGGGACATGTATGAGTCATGTGCCTAGGGGTTGTGTTCAGCCAGAAAGAGCCGCCGGCAAGAGATTCAGAAGGTAGTAAGTCAATGACAGCCTAGGCACCCACGGCCCTGAATGCTGAGCTATGGCCCTAATAGATCAGCCTTAGAGTGTACGTTCAATATACCACCCCTGTCTGACTGACATCACTGTTCCTGTGGTTTGTGGGAGACTCTTGTACTCCAACACTGCAAATACCTCTCACATTAGTGTGCCCTGCCCTCCAGTGGGCAGAGTCAACTGGGGACAAAAGGCAGTTTAAGGACCACACACTGAAACTGAAGTAGTAAGATTGCCTCCAGTTTTGAGTTCCACAGTGTGTCCCAGGTTAGCCTGAGCTACAGTGTGAAACCCTCCCTTTACCTTCTCACCAGCCCTCACTAGCCCCCACCGAATAAAATAAAAATCAAAACTAACACCACTCTGGGCTTTAAGGGAACCAGCGTTAGGCTGAGGAGACGGGCTCAGATCCAGTACATTTCCTCTGCATTACTCCATTCAGGAGCCAGTCTCTTGGTGAGTGGCAGTTCTCCTAGCACCTGCAGGAAAGAGCCTGTCTTCTGGGTGTCATCTTTAGCTTTCCAGAACCTCCACTGAATTATATTACCTGTTCTCTGAGCAGTCCTGCGTTGTTCCCCATTGCTGCACAGAGTTGGCTCCTACTGTCTGCTACTAAGGGACAACACACTTTTCTTTGTCTGGATTGGTTTGTTTATACCTCCCTGTCATGTGTCACATGACACAACTATTTAGTATTTGTTTGGTTTGACTTTGGCTGAATATTGATGGTAAATCTAAAATTAGAAGGTTATAATAGTTAAGATGGGAAGTTAGGGCAGGATAGAGGATATGAGACCTGCCATTAAACAAGACAGATGAGGAGGAATGAATAAGAAAAACATTAAAAATAATTTGACATTGGTTGTCAAGTCTGTAGTGGAAAGAACGGTAGTGAATGGTCAGGTTTTCAGGATTCCCAACCCTTTGGAGAGGAGAATGACAGATGCAGGGCCAGATATGTCGGGAAATCCCTGGAGATGCCCTGCAGCCATGAAGGGACTGGAAGTTAAATCTAAAGCAGTGCCAAGAACTAACAGGACTCACTTTGTAGACCAGGCTGGCCTTGAACTCACAGAGATTCACCTGCCTCTACCTTCAGAGTGCTGGGATTAAAGGTGTGTACCACTCAGGCCCTCGTTTTACATTTTTTTAAAAAGTGAAAAATTCGGCGTGGTGGTGCCTACTTTTAATCCCAACACCTAGGAGGCAGAGGCAGGCGGATCTCTGTGAGTTCAAGGCTAACCTGGTCCACAGAGTGAGTTCCACACCAGCTAGGGCTATAGAGTGTGACCCTGTCTCAAAAAGTAGAAAATGTGAATAAATGATTACTTAGGAAATGTACATTTGGAGTATATTTACTCAGGTGGTAAAGTGTGACACAAAAGCACAGTGAGTTGTCAGCTCTGAGAACCAGGGTTGCCGTCAGACTAATATATTCCCAGCCCCTGACACAGTCCTGATTAAAACAAACATACAAACAAAAAACCCTCAAAGTATGAAGAAGTGAGAGTCTGAGCTCTTAAGGATTTCAGAAATGCTACAGATCTGCACACATTTTGTGACAGACCCCTACAGGTTCAGTTAGACTGAATTTTCTATTAAATACCACCTGGGAAAGCTAAAATACTTAGTGTGATCCTTACTCCTTCAGAGAACACCAATTCTACCCAAAAATGGGGGAAACCAGACCATGAATAATGATGACGTAAGATTGAAGATACCACGTGGCAAAAAGTAGGTAAAACAAACTGGATTTGATGGCATACACCTGTAGTATCTGGTAGGGTAAGGCAGAAGGAATGTCATAAATTCAAGGCTAGTCCAGGTTACAGAGAATGAGTGCTAGGCCTGCCTTAGTCTCAAAGTGAGATTGTCTTTAAAAAAAAAAAAAAAAAACAAATAAACAAACAAAAAACAGAGAAGTAGGCAACTTTAAAAAGAGGAACTTGGTCGGGCAGTGGTGGCGCACGCCTTTAGTCCCAGCACTTGGGAGACAGAGGCAGGCGGATTTCTGAGTTTGAGGCTAGCCTGGTCTACAGAGTGAGTTCCAGGACAGCCAGGGCTATACAGAGAAACCCAAAACCCTGTCCCAAAAAACCAAAAAAAAAAAAAAAAAAAAAAAGAGAAACTTGAAAGTCATGTTTTACTGAGTGGAAGAGTCACCAGCACTGACAATACAGTACTCAGAATATGCCTGAAGTGCTGGTTACCTCTCCAAATGTAAAATGCATCACTGAAAACAAAGAGCATAAACTCCCCCAGGAAGCGGAAGGTGGGACAGTACAGGGCATGCTCAGGAAGACAGAATGGGATTATACTAGGAAGATCTTTGCAGCGAGATGGCTCAGAAGGTCACGTGATGCCAAGCCTGATGATCTGAGTCCGATTCACAGCACCCACGTCAAAGGAAATAACTGATTCCCAAAAGTTATACCTTGACCACTTCACTAAATAAATACATGTAATAAAAATATTTTAAGGGCTGGAGAGGTGGCTAAGTGGTTAAGAGCACTGACTGCTCTTCCAGAGGTCTTGAGTTCAATTCCCAGCAACCATATGGTGGCTCACAACCATCTGTAATGGGATCTGATGCTCTCTTCTGCTGTGTCTGAAGCCAGCTAAATAAATAAATACACTTTTTAAAAAAAAAATTCAAAAAGGAAACCTTGATGGCTGGAGAAATGGCTCAGTGGTTAAGAGAGCACTGACTGCTCTTTCAAAGGTCCTGAGTTCAATTCCCAGCAACCACCTGGTGGGTCACAACCATCTTTATAGGATCTAATGCCCTTTTCTGGTGTACATGAAGACACAGCACTTGTGTATATATAAATAATTTTTTTTTTTTTTTTTTTTTACAAAAGGAGACCTTGAATGCGAGAGGTGCTGGTTAATACTGACAGCTCTAGAATCACTGGAATGATGCTCCTCTGGCCATGTCTGTGAGGGATTGTCTACACTGGGTTCACTGAGATGGGGAGACCCACTGTAAATGTGAGCAGAACCATTCCATGGACTGGGACCCAGAAACAGCTAGCTGAGCACAGCATTCATCTCCCTCTGTTTCCTGACTGCAGATGCCATGTGACCAGCTGCCTCAAGCGCCTACCTCCATGCCTTTATACCGTGATGGACCATACCTTCTGTTTTATGGTTTCTACTGCTGTGACGAAAACCACGATCAAAGCAACTATGGTGTGTGGTATATCATCCATGGACATTAGACCAAGAACTCATGGCAGGAGCCCGGAGGCAGGAGTTGACATAGAAGCCGTGGAAGAGTGCTGCTTACCGGCTTGCTCAGTCTGGTTTTGTTTTGTTTTGTACATACCCCAGGGCCATCTGAGTAGGGATGTCCCTACCCACAATGGGCTAGGACCTCGCATATCAATCACCATATTAAAAAGCTACCAATTTAAAAGGCTTGCCTATAGGCCTTTTCCTATAGGAGGCATTTTCTAAATTAATTCTTCGTGAATGTCTAGGTTTGTGTCAAGTTGACAAAAAGCAACCAGGACACTTGAACTGTGCATCAGAATAAACCCGCCTTTCCTTAAGTTGCTTTGCCAGGCACTGGCCCCCAAAACATAGAAACTAATATGCCAAGCTAAGGAATCTGTGTTTACTTCTAGGTTTTGGAGATGACCCAAGGTTTCTGACAGTCACATAGTTTAAAACTGTCATAGGAGGTTTGTATGATAGGTTTGTATGATATTACCACACAGAACAGCCACGGATCAGCAGCCTGGACTCCCTTAGGAACTGACTAGAGATGCAGGCCTGTTCCGTACCTACTGTCCCCGACCTAGAAACGAGCACGAGCTCCAGGTCACTGTAATATTAAGATTTGAGCTTCACTTGTATAGGATACTGTGGAAGGGAAACACTTGACCTCAGGAGACAAAAGAGAGGACTGGGCAAAAGGTATATGGACACATGCAGACTATAGGAGAGGCCACAAAGCGTGGTCACAAAGGACCTAGGGCCCTCTAGCTTCTGTCACACCCCTTCTCCCGATTCTGTTCTCTTATCCATCAAAGGCATCATTTCTTCCCACTTCTCTTCACCAGCAAGCACTGGTTCTTTCTGGCCTCCTTAATGCGTGAGACACATTCCTGACGGAGGTGGATCACAGCTTCTGGGATATCCATGGCTGAAAAAAAGAAATCACTTTGGGGCCAGGGAGAGAAGGAAGAAAGGGGCAAACACCTGCTCTTGAATCTGGAGAGCTTTCCTGAGTTTAACAGAAATCAAACAGGTGTGTGAGCAGGGTGTGCAAACACGTCTTCATCAGCGTTTAATCTTCAGCTTCAAGAAAACCCAGAGCTCTCGGAAAGGGGGAAAGTAAACAGCTGAGCACTCTGACTCATTTACACTTCAAATATACTTTCAGTCGGTTATTCCTCAACTAATCAAACAGCTTGTGCATCCCTAAAGTAGTATAAAGTGACACACTGTGTGGAATCAATTTTTCTTTCCAAAATCATTAAATCCAGTAGCCTGTGACTCCATCCCTGCTAATTCTGGTACCCACCCTTTCATCCTCCATTAACTTTGGCACGCCTAACAGGCTGTCAGGAATAATTTCCAGGACGTAAATAATTCAGAAATTAAAAATTATAAATAATAACAGAGAACTACTGGGAAATAGGCTGGGTCAATTAGCGCGCTCCACATTCTGTTTCTTCGCAGCAGGGGGGACAGCCGCAGTCGTTACTTGAATCTTTCCTTCGATTCTAAGGTCTGATTTACAGCTCTTCATTATTGGATCCAGTCAGGCGCAATTACCTCCATCACTATCTCAGTTCCTAACTTCAAAGAAACGAGCGCTTTCTCGGCTGCTTTTTTTCTCCTTGCAGCAGGCTCAGCTTGACATCCCTGGAATTTCTTCCACGCAGACTAATTAATAAGTCTTCCACTTATCATATTCACTTCTCTTCTTTGATGTGCTACCTTAGTCAATCATCCCATTTAATTAGAATTGCAATGATAACTTTACTTATCTTGTGGCTAGATGTAAATTAAAATAACAGGATTTTAATTCTCTTTCCGATGAGGTTATGACATTTCAGAAGACAAAGTTTCAACACAAAACATGATATTATGTACTTCTTAATGTGGGGGTGGAGGAGCATTCTGCAAAATCATTTGTCCTTTGTAACAAAATAGGATGACTGTTGAACAAAAACCAGTGGAAATCAGTGCAGTAGCATCTTCTACTGCATCAACTCACCAAGTCTGGCTCATGGAAACCACTGCCTTTGTTTACATAAAAAATTAGGCAAAGACAGGTTTTGCTTTTCCCAAAGGCAGAGTCTATGTTTCCAGGAGAAATGTAACTTCAGGAAACAAGACTCTGATATACTATCCCTTTACCTCTGCTTACCATTTCATTTTCATGACTCCACTGTTTGCCAGTTTGGTGAAGTCTCTGGGGCTTTCTTTAGACACCTCAAAAAAACCACAAGGAAACGAAACAGAAACATTTGTAATGAGATGTGACCATGAAGTGTGAAGCTGGCCAGCCAGAGAGAACAGAAAGCCATAACCCCTTTCCAAAAAACAATCCTAAGGCTGGAATTCCGAGAGCACCTACTATGTGCCAGCCTTAGTCTGTGCTGCCCCTCTCATTCTCACCAGATGCCTGTAATATAATTATTCCACAAAACAGATAGAGAGACAGTCTGTGAAACTGATACAGAGATAGTTGGTGAGATTAGCTTGTTTTCCCAGGGACACAGGGCAGCATGTGAGGAGGAAGAAATCCAAAGAAACTACCACTGAGTTCTTAGTTGAAGCCTTCCATGATCTGCTTCCAACTCTTGGCCAAATTCCTGTTCTCTCTAGTATGTTAAGCCACCCGAAAGATCTCCTGGCATTAACCCATTGCCAAGTTTAGTACATGCCTTTTATGCCTTCTTAATAATATACATTTGCTTAATATATTTCCCATGGTTTAGAGATATTGGCAGAAATTTGGCAGTGTGACGTGTTTTTGAAATAGTCATGTGACTTCAACTAGCACACATCCGTTACCATTGAATAACAAGTAGAGAAAAAGACAAACAGTAGACTGTGTGTATATATACATATATGCTTTGGAACACAAAATTACAATTTTCTCCTGTTTTCTTAAACTGTTTTCCTCCTCCAGGAATACAATCTTTAGCTGTGTGTGTGTGTGTGTGTGTGTGTGTGTGGTGTTTTATATTACTGACAATAGGAACAGCAATGTGCGTTTCCCGTAACTGCCATCCTTGCTCAGCCATCCTCCTTCTGTCCCAGGCCACAGCCCTCCCCTGTGACCATGTCCAGTTAGACAACAAACAGTGGTTACAGAGACCAACAGAAACTTACTTCATTAGCAAGGGCTGAAACCATCACACCAATGCTGGTTTGAAGCTAACCTCTGGGGGATTTAATACAGTTGTTCTCTGACAATAGAGCTTGGTTCATTTGCTACTTAAGACATGATTATTTAAATTAAAGTTAATTGGTTTCCTTACTCCCCTTTAGGGCTTTAGGCTCAGAAACATTTCTATTAGAAAGATTTAATTTGTTCTCAAATTCCTATTTCTAAAATTTAGGATGTTAAATGCTGTGGTATTTTAACCCTTTGTAGGGAAACTGATCCCTAAATTCTGGTACAAGTTAGCAAAGCTAGCTGCATTAAAGACACAGGAACACTTTCAGAGCTTTCAACTGGGGTCTTGGGAATAACTTACCATGGAAATACAGTGACCAGTGGTCTCTACAAAGACCCAAAGATTGGCCTCTCCTTGAGAGTTTTATTTCACTTTCTCTTTTTTCTTTTCTTTTCTTTCTTTCCTTTTTTTTATATTTTATTTTATTTTTTGAGATATAGCTTCTCTGTGTAACAGCCCTATTTGTGTCCTGGAGACCAGGCTGACGTCAAACTCACAGACATCCATCTGCCTCTGCTTTCCGAGTGCTGGGATTAAAGGAGTGTGCCACACCACTGGCTATGTAACTTCTTTTAAGGAGATTCAAAAAGAAGCTGTGATTGCGTGGGCTGATTGACACGCTAGGACTCAGTAATGTGGAGGAGTTGGAACGCTGCAAATCCCAAGCCAGATTATCTTGGGGCATCTCCAACCCCTCAATAGTCATTGATCGCCCTCCTCTGTGGCTGACCTAACATCTTTGTCACCATTCGGTAAAGCTTCTGGAACGCACAGATAGACCCCTACGATCCACCAACCATAGAGCTAAGAATACTGGCAGATAACACAGGAGGCCTAAGGTCCTCCCCACATGCTCAAACTCGTCTGCCCAACGCATCTACCAATGCGTTTGAAAAGAGTATTCTTTTATGACTTTGTCCTATTATTATAAAAAGCTCATGTAATTGCTAGTTCAACGGAATGCGAACATTTGCAGAAACCTCTATCTGGGTTCTTGGACCATGGCACTCATATCCGGCTCCAAAATAAACCATCTCTTTTGTTTCTTTGAGGTTGAAAACTGTTTCTTTCCTCCATACACTTAATATACATTTTTAAATGAAGACATGCCAAAGAAAGATCATCAAACTAATGGCCTATTCTAAATGTTTACACCCAATCAATTCATGGTTTCAATGCATAACATGTAAAGCCCTGATATAATCAGCTACCTGCTAACAACCACACAGTTAATAAAATGCATAATTCTATGGAATTGAACTCAGGACCTCTGGAAGAGCAGTCAGTGCTCTTAACCACTGAGCCATCTCTCCAGCCCGATAGTACGTGATTTTATCTCACCGGAGGCAGGTAGATTGCTGTGAGTTCAAGGCTAGCTTGATCTATATACAACTGCTCAGTGGAATTCTATGTAGTAATAAGACTAAAAAATAATTGGGCAGTGGTACACACACTTTTAGGCAGATCTCTAAGTTTGAGGCTAACCTGGTCTTCAGAGCATATTCCAACAGTCAGGGCTACACACAAGTAGCCTGAATACATACAAGTAGCTACATACAAGAAACCCTGTCTCAAAAACGCCAAAACAAAATAAAAGTAACAAAATTTTAAAAAGGGTTTTATTTTTGTTTGTTTGTTTGTTTGTTTGTTTCTCTGTATAGCCCAGGCTGTCCTAGAACTCACTCTTAGACCAGGCTTGCCTCGAACTCAGAAATCCGCCTGCCTCTGCCTCCCAAGTGCTGGGACTAAAGGCATGCGCCACCACTGCCCGGCTTTAAAAAGTTTTTAAGAAGAAAAATAAAAAATGTTTTCAAAAGACTATGGATAAATGTTATAAACATCAAGTTGAGCAAAAGAGTGTAGGTGAAAAAAGACACCATGCATTTAAAAGAACAGAGAAAAGAGCAATCTTGAAGGGTCAGAGGTCAGCACTGTGTTATCTTTGGAGGAAGAGAAGACAGAGGACCTATCTGGAGTGTTGATCATATTGTCTTGATGCCTGGGTTAAGTTTGTGAATCTGTATAGAGCTATATACTTATTACAATGGAAACATTTTAATGATTGCATCTAAAGGATCTTCGAAGACTGGGCTAGAGAGCTGCCTCAGTTAAGATCACTTGTTCCTCTTCCAGAGCACTGGGTTCAAATCCCAGCACACACACTCACCTTTGACTTCCAGTCCAGGACTTTGATGCCATCTTCAGCCTTTTACGGGAACTAAACATGCAGACAGTACACACACACACAGAGACCAAACACCAACACACATAAAATGAATCTAAACTTTTTAAAAGAATCTTTGCATAAATTACAAGCACTTATAGAGGAATTTACCAAAACGACTAAAAGATAATATACAATAAATTACATTTCTAAGTACCAGCAACAAAGCAGAATTAATAATGTAAGGCAGTGGTTCTCAGTGACCCTTTCACAGGGTTGCCTAAAACTATTGAAAATATCAGATATCTATGTTATGATTCATAAAAGTAGCAAAATTATAGTTAAGAAGTAACAATGAAAATAATTTTACGGTTTGGGGTCACTACAAAATGAGGAAGTGTATTAAAGTGTCTCTGCATTAGGAAAGTTGAGACCAATGATGTAAAGGGTACCATTTGCAATCAAGTTAGAAAATGTAAAATGCTTAGAGGCGGACCTAACAGAAGTTATTTGAATCTCTATAAAATCATAGAAATTTATTCAAAAGTATTAAGGAGGACTTGAATTCATGAAGATCTATTATTATACCTAGGAAAACTCACACCATAAAACATCCATTCTTTTCTAATTGGTTTGTGAATTTAACACAAATGCAAAGTTCGTATGAGCTGACTATAAAATGTATCTGAAAAGACTTTTTCTTTGTAGAAGAAAATATAGTACATCCATGCCATCTCCAGGGTCAAGATTTATTAACTATAAAGAGTTAATAAACCGTGGAACTGATAAAGCAAAGACATCATGACCAGTGGAACAAAATAGAAAGCCAGATTGCAGTTCAGTAGATGTCTGCAGCTTTGGTTGAAGACAAAGCTTACATATTATTATACTGGCTTCAATAAAAGTGCAGTAATTGATGCTGGAAACAGTTAGACATGTGGAAAAAATTATACCCCCAAGTTACTCTATATAAAAAGAGAGAACTCTAAATGAATCTGTGAATAGGTTTTATTTTGTTTTGAAACTAGGTCTCTCTATGTAGACAGGCTGGCCTCAAATTAACACTTCTCTTCACCCAGCTTCCCAAACGCTGGAATTACAGGTGTGTGGCTTCAAACTTGGCTTTCAGAGGCATTATTGAAGATACAGGTCAAAAGCATGTTTACTGTTACACTATAACAACAGCCAATATTTTAAAAAATGGCCTAGCTGGGCAGTGATGGTGCACGCCTTTAATCCCAGCACTTGTGAGGCAGAGACAGGCAGATTTTTGAGTTCAAGGCCAGCCTGGTCTACAGAGTGAGTTCCAGGACAGCCCGGGCTACACAGAGAAACCCTGTCTCGAAAAACAAACAAACAAACAAACAAACAAACAGGCCTAGACTCTTCTCAACAGAGGACTAGATGTAGAAAACGTGATTGGCACACTCACACGCACACACCGAATTTTATTCAGCTGTAAGGAGAAATAAAATTATAGTACTTGCAGGGAAATAGAACTGGAGATGATGTTAAGCAACACAAGCCAGACTCAAAAAGACAAATATTGTAAGTCTTCTCTCATGCGTGGAATATATGATAAGAAAGTAGATGGAAACTAAAGGCAGGGGCCAAGAAAAGCTTATAAAGAGAAAAGAAAATATTCTCTGTTTGTTCTCATATGCAGATCTAGATTTAGATGTGTGTGTACATGTCATACTAGCAAGGTACATTGACATGTATGAAATAGCATAGTAACAGAATTTCTTGTATGCTAACAGAAAATTTTAAAAAGAAGGTATAAACAAAAATTTGCAGTTACAACAATCAGCATTTCTAAATCTTGTGAAATGAGTTGGTTAGCTTAAGCCAAATTTCCATATACTGACTAAACTATGTCAAACCAAAAACTAAAGAGACGGTGATAAAGATATAGGTGACCATATTTCTAAATAAGACACAAACTGCACCAAAATTAATGTTTATCAAAACACTTAAAAAAAATTACATTAAAAAATGTTAAGCTCTCGGGCAGTGGTGGCACATGCCTTTAATCCCAGCACTTGGGAGGTAGAGGCAGGCGGATTTCTGAGTTCGAGGCCAGCTTGGTCTACAGAGTGAGTTCTAGGACAGCCTGGGCTATACAGAGAAACCCTGTCTCAGGGGAAAAAAAAAAAAAAATGTTAAGCCTCAAATGTCCCCAGTCCAAAGAGAAAAAAATTTGATTCATCTTATTTTAGTTTTAATAATAGCTACACAATAATATACAGAGATGTTAATGAAGAGAGGAACAGAGAACTGACTAAAGGAGATTGATTAAAAAAAAAAAAATGAGTCTTGAGATTTTTTTTTTTTTTACCAAGATCTCTGTATTTCCAGCAAGACTGATCAATAACAACACAAACACAGATTAAAAGAGAAGAAAACTTACATAATAGGGTTAAGCTTAACTTGGGAAATTACAAGACCAATTTCTCCTGGGATGGAGGGGCTTGCATAGAGATACATTAACGCGCAATGTACAAAAAAGAGCTCCCATCTCCTAGAGATGGTAATCTGCCCAGCAAAGTCTCTCTAGAAACAAAGAAATGGGATGCTAAGGAAATGTATTCATTCATTTTAAAAAACTATGCTTGTCTCTCTACACCAGCCTTTATCCAATGCCAGCCAGAGACTGAAGGGATTCCACAATGGGAACAACAGAGACCGCAGGTGCACACGGGAGAGCTATCTGAGAGAGAGACCTGAGGAAAGAATATAATCAGAGCGGTTTACCTAGTTTCCTGACAAAGATGGTAGTGATATGGGGCTCTTCTTTAAAGGCCAAGAAAAGTGTTCATTACTTTTGACAACATGATGAAAACTAAGGGCCCATAATGTAAACGTTCGCATGGACATTTGGAGGTCGCTGACCCCCTCAGGTCCTCTCGAAGACCAAACTTTACCACCCAAGGGAAGTCTCAAGTAGCTGTTTGCACATAATCATAAATTAGGCACCACTTACAGCGCACTTGCTCTATGTAAGACTTGTAGGTTAAGTGCTTTAACTTCAGGATGCCTTTGATCATAGAACTGCAGGGATATTTAATAATATCTTCCTTTTAGAGACTTACGGACTTGCCCAAAGTGGGATACCTAGTAATTAGCAAATGCTTGGTTAAAAGTCTGTAAAGTTTGTGCTCTGGCTGAATAATAGAACGGAAGGTCCAGAACGAGAAGGACCCAGGTTACCTTATGGGATGTCACAGAGATTTAAAACCAGGTCTAATTACCCTAGGCTAAACGCGTCGTGGCGCCCTTGTTTTCCCTTAGGGAAGTGGGTAGGGCTCCTCTGTCACTGCTTCCGCTCCCACAGCATTCCTGCACCTAATTTTTCACCTGACGTTCCTACGCGTGGCTAGAGACAGCGCCCGCCTACGTATGCCACTCTACAAATCCGAAGCTCAACGCGGTCCCACCTACACAGGTCCCCAGGTCCGCTTCCGTACAGCATGGCGGCGCGCTTCCCGACGCGCCGCTTTCTCTGACGTACTTCCTGTCCGGCGCAGTCACATTTGACCCTTGAATTCGCCCGCCCCTTCCTTTTCCTCTTCCGGGGACGGTGCTCAGAGGTATGGTGGCCTGCTTCTGGTCTGCGTTTTTACTGCTTACGATCCATAGCCATCCGAGGAGTTCGGCGGGCGGGACGCCCTCGGGGACGGTGCTGTAGCTGGGGTTAGCGGTGAGGGGCGAGGAGAGGTGCGTACCGGGCGGGTCTTCGCCTCGTAGTTTCGGAAAGCTCTCACGTCAAACCAGCGCTCCCGAAGCGGTGAGTAGCCGGCGCTCCGGGCGCCTCGGCCGCCGGGTACGGAGAGCGAGAGGCTCAGGTCGTGCTTGTGAAGCGCTTAGGATTGGAACAGTGGAGCCCTCGGGGATCGCGGTCTCCGGGCGCTCCCCTGTTAATGTCTGTCATGGTGGCTAGTGAGCTAGCGAGACGCGATAGCAGGGGCCGTGGCGCAGTCTGGCTTGGTTATGAAGATACGAATCGAAGAGTGGCGGCTTAGGTCATTAAACCCTGGTCTGTGTCGCTTTAGGTACATGGCATTTGGGCTCCCTTTAAAGTGGGTGTTTGGAAGGTGTGGAAGATAAGTCAGCTTGGCTGCTCCTGGCTTAGCCTTCTGTTACTTGGGTAGTGCTCATAGGCGCTCAGCTTTTCGGGGATTGTATTAACCAATGCCCATTCTTCAATCCACGACCAGGCGTTAGTAGTGAAAGTTTTAAACAGCACAAACCGGGTCTCGTTAATAACAGACTTCTTCTCGGGATGCTGCTTGAACAAGACCTAGATCTAAACATACCTTACATGTGTCAGCACTGTGGAGGTGAGATAGTCAGTGTCTATCTACTAGTACTGTATAACTGGTTGAAAATACTTGAGTCAGAGCTGGCTCTGTATTCCAGCAAATAGCATGCTGGGGAATCACCAAGGTCCACTGTCATCCTTTAGCATTACCAAACAACAGACTCTTGAGGAATGAGCCCACGATCGGATTTAACCAAGCCCCATCCTTATCACAGTAGGAAAGTTTAGTATTAGTCATCTCTAATTAAATGTGCAATTCGTAAGGGCACTGTGTGAACGAATGTATATGAATGTAAGAAACATGTGGGGATGCTTTGACCTTTTAATTTACCTTCACAGTGAAAGGTGATTTTTATTCTCTAAATTTTAGGCACTCAAGATGGTCCAGCGTTTGACATACCGTCGTAGGCTTTCCTACAACACAGCTTCTAACAAAACTAGGCTGTAAGTATTTGCAAGTTTAATAAGACAGTTATTGCTGCTTTCTCTGTGATGTACTGAGCTGCTTACAATCTCCCTTCCTAGGTCTCGAACCCCTGGCAACAGGATTGTTTACCTTTACACCAAGAAGGTTGGGAAAGCACCTAAATCCGCATGTGGCGTGTGCCCGGGCAGACTTCGAGGGGTGAGTGCCCTTTTGAGAGAGTCTTATTAATCCCTCAGTAGGGAAATGGTGAAGGTGGACTTGCTGCTGAGATGTTTGGGAACTATTAAATGTCTGGAGTCCAAGTGACCAGTGTGAGAGGTGACCGAAGTGGCTTTACCATGGTCACCTAGTTTGGTTACTAGGAAATGTCTTCCTATCTGAGCATCTTAAGGTGATTAGTCTTTGTTACACAGGTTCGTGCTGTGAGACCCAAAGTCCTTATGAGACTGTCTAAGACAAAGAAGCATGTCAGCAGGGCCTACGGTGGGTCCATGTGTGCCAAGTGTGTCCGAGACAGGTGAGTGGGACATCAGGTGGGCTGTGTTCCTGTTACTGCTGGGAGATAAGGGGTCTTGGGAAACAGCGATGCTCCTGTTGTGTCAGAATCTGGGCATCTTGAAAATAGCATTGGTTTATAGAGAACAGATGGGCAAGAGATGCAGAGTTGGTGTTTGGTAGTAGGCAGCTGTGGAGGAGACGGTCTTGGAGGTGTGAGGACAGGTGTTGGTTTGGGTGGCTGATTGAGGAGGTGACAGACAAAGCTGGGAAAGACTGAAGGGCTTAAAAAGCTTTAGTCTTGGAATGAGGGAACATAAGGATGGTTGTGATTTATTTGCTGAGTGCCAGAGAACATTTCAGAGCTTCTGGGCGGGTTTGTTTGGGGGAAAGAAACCAGCACTTCTGTTTTACGCTCAGTTACTACCGTGCAGTGCTCAGAATGTCTAAGGAGAGAATGGGAGGATTGGTGAGGGGAGAATTCAGAGGCAGAGCTGGACTCTGGTTTGTTTGGTAATTTACAGAATGTTCTGATAAAGTGGGTTTTGTTTTGTTTCTTGAGGACAGTCTGCCTGCCCTGTTTGTGGGAGTTGTTTGTTAAGAGGAGGAAGGCCTAGTATGTTAATACAAGCACGGGCAAATGTTCTATAATACAGGCAGTTTGAACTTCATAAAGTTTAGAAGAGAAATTCATGCAGTTGTTGAAACTGGATGGCATTTGAGCCAAACCTGAATGGTACAAAGGATTTCCAGACGGGTGTTTGACCTGACACTGGAAGGAGGGGTGAAAGGAGGCTGGTGATAAAGTGGTGAATTTTGAGCTATAGGAATTTGCTTGGCATATTTGATTCATGGTCTACAGACTCTAGATTTGGTCCTATCTAACAAGACTGTGTCCTTGGCTCCTTCTTTACACACAAACATACATACTCCGAGTTCTAGTTCCCAGCTGGTAGCTAGATTTTATGGAAAACCATAAAGTGGTTAAAACATTCTATGATATTTTAATAATGTGTCCTGAATCCTGATGGCAAGAAATATTAGCCAGCTAATCTTAAGTGATGGTCTTGTCTTGGTATTGTCTGTTAGTTTTCTGTTGCTGTGATAACCATGACCAGAGACAACTTGGGGAAGATGTTATTTCATTTGCACTTCCAGGGGGCTATCCCATCACTGAGGGAAATCTTTTTAAAGTGTACTGATTGAGGACTTAAGCACCTACAACAACCCTGAATGATTCTCAATCTAGGGGCATTTTCTTGATTGATGTTCCCTCTTTCTGTATGATTCTTTTTTGGTTTGGAGGTTCTTTGTAGGGCTGTCCTAACTCACTCTGTAGACCATGGACTCAAAATCTGCTCCTTGATTTGGGAAGGTGCCACACCCCTTTCTGTATGATTCTAGCTTATGTCTATTTGACATAAAACTTGCCAGCACAACATATTTATAGTTGATCATGAAGCAGACAAGAATACTTGGAATTGGAGAATCGTCCTACAATAGTTCATGTAACTTCACAAGCTTTGTGAATTTTTTTGTACATTTTTCTAGGCTCTTGATTGTCTTTGCTCCATCTTATAGTGTTAAGTTTCCTGTGTTAAATAATTACTGGTTTGTTTTTCTTTCTAGGATCAAGCGGGCTTTCCTTATTGAGGAGCAGAAAATCGTTGTGAAAGTGTTGAAGGCACAAGCACAGAGTCAGAAAGCAAAATAAATACGCAATTTTTTTAAGTAATAAAAATCAAGGCTTAGTCTACGGTTCTGTTATGTGTGATTTGTTTTAGTACTTGAGGACTAATTTATAATTGATTGCTTTCTCTTAAGGGAGATGGTGGCTGTAAGTCACTGGATACTAGGATCTTGAGAAGTTCCTTTGATTTGGAATGATTATCGCCGGGCGGTGGTGGCGCACGCCTATAGTCCCAGCACTTGGGAGGCAGAGGCAGGTGGATTTCTGAGTTCCAGGACACCAAAACTACACAGAGAAACTTTGTCTAGAAGGGGAAAAAAAAAAAAGATCTACTCTGATGACACTTAGACCATTTTTTGTAGTATCCTCTACATGATCAAACCAGAAACCAGCCTCAGGCTGTTTTGAGTAAACTTTTTAAACCTCTTTTTAAAAGTACTCATGTAGGAACTGTAAACACCTACAACAACCCTGAATGTTTTTTTGTTGTTTTGTTTTTTTTTTTTTTTTTGGTTTTTTCGAGACAGGGTTTCTCTGTGTAGCCCTGGCTGTCCTGGAACTTACTCTGTAGACCAGGCTGGCCTCAACTCAGAAATCTCCCTGCCTCTGCCTCCCAAGTGCTGGGATTAAAGGCGTGCGCCACCACTGACCCTGAATGTTTCTTACATTGTGATTTTCATTGCATTTTAGTCCAGGTTAGGATACTAAAATATGAGCTTTATTTTGGTGGTTGGTGGTAATGCTCATTGAACAAGCTTTCTGAAGCTCCTTAATGCTAAGAGAACTAATACTGGTCCAAGGGCCATACAAAAGTATTTCCTATATTTCTGTGGTCTGCTGCTCCAGATTTAGCCGTTACTCCATAAGCTGGCGATATGATGTTCTGTCTATAGAGGAGGGACATAGAGTTACTGTGTCTTTTATAGTAACTTAGAGTAAAAGGCAGAAATGGACCACATAACATGCAGGCAAACACTCCTACACAAAAATCATTTTAAAAAGCAAAACATGGTTCTGAGTTCTGTTTTTGAGACACGTTCTGGTTATATGGCTCAGCTTGAACTTGGGGGTCCTACTTAAACTTGAAGAGTCCCTCTATTACCTCCCCAGTACTGATACTATAGATGTTTGGCCCTCTGCTTGGCTAAGTAAAGTTAATAGGCAATTTATAGAAAGGTTAAGGGGATCCCAGAAAATGAGGAAACTGATGCTCGTTTGAACAGAAGTTTAAACAGAGACACTTGACTATACCTGATAACATTGGCCCCTTTCTCCCCTGGAGTCTACTCTCACCTTTTGCAAGTGAGGGAAACAGATACAGTTGTTGGTTTGCAAATGTCTTATTTAAAATTTGATGGGTATAGTCATACATTCTTTGTCCCAGAAGTTTTGAGGACATCCTGAGTTACATAACAAGACCTACCTCAAACACTTGGGAGGGCTGCATCTGGGTCCTTGATAGCAGAGGTATACTACTAACAACCTTATGTAGATAACCATCAGTTGCCCCAGGTACCACTTTTGAGTAAAGCAGCAGGACCATTTTGTCACATTAGAACATTCTTGTAGCTTGAAAAGTAGCTCAGGAAATCAAACTGAAGCATGGCCTGAGTTAGAATCCTCAACACCTATAAAAGCCTGGCAAGATGGTGTCTCTGGTCCCAGTTGTAGTGGATTGGGAGGGTGTGTATAACAAAGGCCTGCTGTCCAGCCAGTGTAACCAAAACACTGACCCTGTTTCTTGTAACTGGAGAACAGGACAATACTCAGTATTGATCTGTGACCTAAAAGATTCACACAAAACTTAAATGGGAATGCCTTGGGCTCTTCAATAACTTCTTCCCATGACAAGTTAGTGAGATGTACTGTAGTGTGTTCAAACACTGTTTTAAACTTAATTGATTACTTGTTAATTGATCTACAGGCTAGTTTTTTAAAACCTTGAAGCCCAAGGTTTATCAACACTGGAAGGGAAAGCCTCACTTTACCAGGCCTTAATGAGTCCAGGCCCCATTAAACCTATTAATTTAAGTTGAGCAACTGAACACAGCCCATTTTCCTTTTTTTTTTTATGTATTTTATTTTCAATGATATGTTGGTATGAACTTGTGTTTAGGTATCCTCAGAGGCCAGAAGCATAGTGTTGGGTACTGGATATCAAACTTGTGTCCTCTGAAAGAGCGTTACCAACGCTTAACGTCTTGGATCCTGTCCAATTTCAGCCAAATTTAAAAAAGGTGTGGTGTGTAGCAGAGCTTGAGAAGTTATTAACAGGATATACTTTCCAAGCAATTCATTTAACCCGTTCTACATTACAGGTGTTTATACTTTTCTTCGAAATGTCTTTGTAGACAATTTGGAAAGTATGGAAAAACATTTCACTACGTAGAATATTATAGTAGTATTTTCCCTTTCATTTTGTTTGTAAGGCAAAAAGATAATGACAAAGTTGAAAGCATAGTATATTTGTAATTTTTCATTTTTTCCCTCAGAACCCCTTATGTAACTTTTTTGAAATGCCTGTTAATATCTTGGTATGGCCATAATTTAAATATTTTTTTCTTTCTTTTGGAAATTCAAGCAAATACCAGCTTTCTCTCTAAAAACCCATGAATATTTGCATTTATTTTGCTTTCCCACTTGAAGTACTGTACTTAGGATATTGTAGTGTGAGTGTAGTACCAACTTTATATCCCAAGTCACCCAAGTGGATTCTGTAACTGCTGTTTCAGTGTGGCAGGGGTGGGGGTGGGAAATCAGGCTTTTATTGAATCCAGTTCTGTGTGTGACAAAGTAGTCTTGACAGGTCCCTAAAAGGCCATGTGAATGTACTCAGTGGCTTTCTTTTTAAAGTCTAGTATTTCTCCTTCCATTGAATTGCTTATGAGTTCCATCAGAAGGTTGAAGTGGCTCTTTTACCCATAAAAGCAGAAAAATCTCCATATGTTTAAGCAAATCAAGTTTCAGCTGCTGAGTATTAATGGCATACCATTTTTCGCCTAATGATTAGCCTGAAAATGGTTCCCTCCAGGCATAACTATCCATTTTCCAGCAGAAGTCAGTCTTTAGGTTATGATGCTACATAGTTCTGAATGTTGGTTTTTCTCTAGGGTACAGTACTTACTTAATGGTAATGATCATTATTTTGTAATTATTGACATCACCGCTACTTCATCTTAGCTTGTGAAAGCAGTTGTGTGCATCTCTGCAGCACTGGACTGCAGTGTATTTAGATCTAGAGAGTGGCATGCTTCACAGCCCTTTTCCCTGGAGCTGGGCGCGAGCACTGGACCACCCCACTATCGCATGGTCTGTTGCTACTGAGTACACAGGATTCAACTGGTTTCAGGAGCTCTATTTAGTGCTTACTTGGTAAAGATGTACACTTAAAATTTGTAAATAGTTACTATAACTTGATCCTGTAAATGTCTAGGTTTAATTTTTATTTCTCTGTTGCTTTAGGGCAAGGAAATTTTTTGTGTTGTTGGACAGGGTCTCACTTTGTATCCCTGGCTGACCTGGAACTCGATATGTATACAGTTTGATCTCAAACTCATAAAAATCCTCCTGCTTCTGCCTCCTAGGTGCTGGAATTAAAGGCATGAATCAGTCCACCTGGCTCATTTTGAAAAATCCCATTTGTTGTGATCCAGTTCTGTGTGTGTAGATGTAGGGGATAGTAAAAAAGTCTTACGGGTCCCTTTAAACAATGAAAATTGATGGTGGCGAATCTTGTGCTGAAAGTCAGGAACAGGTTGGGCGTGGTGGCGCACGCCTTTAATCCCAGCACCTGGGAGGCAGAGGCAGGCGAATTTCTGAGTTCGAGGCTAGCCTGGTCTACAGAGTGAGTTCCAGGCCAGCCCGGGCTATATAGTGAAACCCTGTCTCGAAAAAACAAAACAAAAACAAACAAACAAAAAAAACTGTTTAAAAAAAAAGAAAGTGAGGAACAGAAAAGTTCACCTGTCTCTGAGCTTGCTTTCTTGGTCTGCACTGCTGTAACAACCATATACTGGGCAGCTGAACACCACCACTCAGGGTTGACGCTAAGGTCAGGGTGGTGGCCCATCTAGCAACACTCTCCTCCTGACCTGTTTGTCTTTTTGCCTTATGAAGACTCAAAACATTATGACCTAATTTCTCCCCCAAAACTCAGATCCTACGGACATCCCATTTGGAAGCCCGTTAAATAGACACATACTGAGATCATAGATACTTCGGCCTATAATGCTTCCCGAGTTAATATTTACAATACCAAATCAAAAAATGCTTCTGGCTCGCAGATCCCAGCTGCCCGTCATTCATTCAGCTGACACTTAAAAACTGCCAAGAAGTGCTGAGGGTAAATACTGATAGCTAGCAAAAGGACTGAACTCTGTGCTGCCTCATGGCTTCCTTATGGACGAAGTTTAAATACACACACACACCAGCACACACACACACACACACACAATGAAGGGAAAGGCTTTTCTCAGAATAATATGTAGATTCAAGGTAAGGATAAGCGCTGAGTCGCTAACTAGTAAGCAGTCTATTCCAGACAAAGGAACTGACCTAGGCAAATACCAGAAACCAAGAAGCGGCTTGCATAAAGACACAGTTAATTCAATATAATGCTGTTCTCAGTGTTTACAGCCCCCAAGCCTGCAACATGTGAACATTACCAGTCTCTAAGGACCATCCCTGTCACCATACAGATTCTAACAAACGGGCCCCATCTGTAATGCTTTTCCCATCCTGCAGGAGATCAGTGAGAAAGAAACGCCTTTTATACTGCTTATTTCAGCAAGGTCAAAAACTCCCTTTGCATTATGGAATATTTAAATTACGAAAAGCCCTGGGTAATTTGCACAGTGGCCTACTCTGCTATTAAGGAGGGAAAGGATCAAATGTATTGACTGAAATCTCCTGACACTCATCCTGCTTCTATATTCCATGGCCTGTGCAAACAGCCTGAGGGCCCTGCTCTCTAACTCTCTCTAGGGTTAGAAATAAGCTTACAACTTGGTATGCCTAAAGAACGAATGGTCTTGAAGAAAATTCTGATATTTACTGCATTTGAGTGTTATTCATGCAGAGACTGTGGGGCATATGTGTCTGTCATACATTCCAACTCTTCTGTTGTAGATCGAAAGTAGCCACAGACAGTGTACACATGAATGGGCGGAGCTGGATCCAATAAATCTTTTTTTTTTTTGTTTTTTTGGTTTTTCGAGAAGGTTTCGCTGTCCTGGAACTCACTCTGTAGACCAGGCTAGCCTCGGACTCAGAAATTCGCCTGCCTCTGCCTCCCAGGTGTTGGGATCAAAGGCGTGCGCCCACACCCGCTCCAATAAATCTTGATTAGCAAAAATATGTCGGATTTAGGCCACAAGTTGTTGTCTTGGACTCTATGATTCTACTTCTAGCCACAATACCATCTAATGGCAACTGCATGATTGATTTCAAGTAAAATCAGAGTTTCGTTCATTGCCCCTTAGATCCATCAACCTGGGGATAGTAAGAAGAAAATGAAAGGACTTCTTGTCTTCATCCCATTTACTTTTGCAGTGATCGGTTACAGGGTACCACATCACTAAAGCAGGTGTACAGTGTAGTGAACTGTACTTGCCGACACACCCTTACAATGTTTTTGAAAAGTATACAAACCCTGTCAAATGTTTAGATTGTCATTGAAAACTTCCTGTTAGGATTTTAAATCATGCAGAATATTATTTCCAATGGAGTGAAGGTTTGAGTAATTTTTTAACAGAGTGTATCTTTATTTTATATACATTGCTGTTTTGACCTCATGTATATCTGTGTGAGGGGTGTCAGATTCCCTGGAACTGGGGTTACAGAACATGTGAGTTACCATGCAGGTGCTCGGAATTGAACCTGGGTCCTCTGGAAGAGCAGTCAGTGCTCTTAACGCAGAGCCATCTCTCCAAAACTGTTTGAATAATTTTAGAGTAAACTGTTCCACCAACCTTTCAATAGATTGAAGTCACTTACACAATGACTATTTTAAAGATAGAAATGGACAATTGAAAATTGTATATTATTCCCTTGCCCAGACATACCACCAAAGCAATTTTCCCCATAGAACGTTAGCTGGACAATCACATGTTGAAGTCCTTTCCTTGTGAGTAATTCAGGTCTGTGAGAATAAAAGAGCCAGAAAGAGAAGCCACAGAGCCTTGCCTGTCACACAGACAGAGTAAGGAACCATTTTCTTTGCCCTTTGAGATGGTAACAATAGCGAGGATATTAAATAGAAAGTTACTGTAATCACTCGACCCCGTTCCAGTCTCTTCTGCGTTCACAGGATCCTCAGTGTGGTCCAGGACAGCCTGCTGCCGGGCTGAATGCTTCTCTTCTGTGTCAGGCAGGGCGGGAAGAGCTCTACTGGGAGCCATTTCTTTCCTCACAACCACCCAGACATTATAATGCATTAGAATGCCTAGGCATTCTTCTAGGCATTAGGATTAACAACGTAGACGGACAAACATCTCCTTAGCGAAGAGGTTTTACTCCACTGAGAATTGATACTAAAGGAAAACGTGGGATAAATAAAATACATAATACAACCACCAAATGCTATGGAGAAAAACGGAGCTACTCAAGGAATCGAAGGTGCAAGCACAGAGATACAAAGATCTACCAGAGAATGGCATTCCCAACCTGCTGTATGTGAGGGAGGAGCCACAGTTCTCCAAGAAGAGAACTCTTGGGAGAAAGATGGTATCACATAGCTGAAGCAGAGGGAGAGGGAGCACGCTGAAGTGACAGAATTCATAGGGTATTTAATCATGTTGGTCTTTATACAGTTCCCTGACTGGACCTATGTGGTCATCAGTCCTGGGCAAGAGGACCTCTTCTCTGGGCCTAGTACTTCAGAGGACTCTGCTCTAACGTCTCCTGGAAGTCCTTCATCACACAGTCAGAGACCAGGAGTCCCCAGGTTGTTCCCTGTCTAGACAGTAGCCCAGACACTCCTGCCCTGAGCTCCCCAAACTCACTCATGGGACCTGAGAATTCCTTTACTGTGGAGCATTTATCAGAGAGGATTTTGTTGTTGACATGTTCCCCTGAAGTCTGTGGGTGTTAGGAAAGCGTGTGGGTGTGTGCTAAACTAGCCACACATCTGCAAATAAGGTCCTTCAAGGCAGAGATCGATCCAGAGGTCTACAAAAAGCAGAGTTTTCTGCTAGACAAGAAACAAACTGTGCTATAAAGTCATATTTGGATGGAGAAATCTGAAGAGTTTTAGGAATCTGATGTCAGACCCACCTTAAACACCTGTTTGTCAAGTGGCAGCACACCTTTCTGAGTTCCGTGTTGGCATGATTTATACGACTTACGTAAGCATTTGACGTAAAGCGTTCTCCTGTATTTCCTTGCTCTGAGTCCTGCAGATGTCAAGGCAGCCCTGCGTTTCTGGCTCCTGAGTGGATGGGAAGCCATCAGAGCCACATTGCTTGAAAACAGCTGTGCTGATCCTAGATGCAAAATTATTCATGTACTGCCCTCAAACTGTGTGTCTCCAGTCAATTCACCACGGAACATCAGATGGGTTTGTGGTTTCCTTTCTTCTGTAAAATGGAAGAAACGTGGAACAGTTGTAAAAGACGGGCTGGGGAGGAGAATTTACATGCCATCTTCTTGGGGAAAATCAATTTTCAGAAATAGCATGTGGAATTTGAAAATCTAGAAATCACTTTCATTAAAACTGACAATCCTCCAAGGCCCCTTGGGCTATCCTTAGGTAACTTTGCAAAGACATCTTGTATGAAGAGCTCAACTAGAATAGAGATAGTGTTTACTCAAAGCCCAAAGGCCTGGGCTACAGTGCTGGTTCAGCCGCTGTTTCTGTCTCCTTGGGTAAGTCACTTGTCCTGGTCCTGGGAGTATGGCATAGTGATCTCCAAGGACTCCTGTTTGTACATCCATTGATTGATTTCTCTGCATGCATTGATTGATGGGGAATTTGGCATCTGCTGTGTTCCAAGCACTGTAAGGGCTCTAAGGATTGATACAATAGCCCCCGTGCTCCCTAGGAGCTCGGGTCGAACTCGTGGCAGATTATCTAAGCCATGGTTCAAGCTACAAGCATCTGCACAGACTAGGGAAATTTGCTGGACACGTATAGAATGTACAGCTCAGTCCTGCTAATTCAAACGGTCCTAAGTTCATGACTTTATGACATTCATTCAGCCTCTTATGTAGTTTATTATCCAGGCCTTGGTAGATTCCATGTAAATAAAGATACACAAAGCATTTTCAGAATGAATGTAGAAAGTACTTAAGTTTCTAAGAACGCAGCCACTATATAAAACTAGGGAGATTATATTTTTCTTCTAAATAATAATCCGGAGAAATCTAACATTTGGGGAAAAGGTAGTAATCCATAAAACCTTGATCTCTTGCCATGTAATCTAAGAATCCCAAATGTAAAAAAAACGTAAAACAAATGTAAATGTGTGGGTAAACTTCCTGATTGACATTTTTAAAGAATTCTTTAGTGCTAGATATTGTTTGCACAAAATCTGATTAATGATGAATTAGTTCATAGCAGAATACAAAAAAATTAAGAAGTCTATCATGTTCCGCCAAGAGCAACAGGACTCCTGAGCTCCTCGCTTTCTTACAAATTTGTCAACTCTGACTGTTGGCAATTGGAAAACATCAAAGGGTTTAAGCCCGTTAGGATTTAGAAAGCTCCTTTGATGACTTCAAGTATTCACATTCATTCATTCAGCAAACATTAACTGTGTACTGTGTGTGTACTAGGCACTGTGTTGATATTGCCTTGAGGAGAATTTCTGAAGCATGCGAAGGCTCCCGTGTCTCCCGGTCCCTATGGTGTTCTGTTTCCACACAGTACAGGGCACGGCACAGAGGAGAGATCACAGACGCCCTTTGCTTATTCATTAGGCCTTGAGAAGTTACTGCGCGTTAGTGTTTTATGAAAATGCTAAATGAAAGTAAAAACATTTCTCCAAGGTCGTTGTAAGAATAGACATATCTGCTACTTACTTCATAATTAATATACGTTACCTCTGGTTCCCTTTTTATCTCTCTGCAAAAACCTAAACTCACAACACAGCCGGCATCAAACATGGTGTGAGTATGAGCCAATGCATTTCCTCAAGAACTATTTATATGTGTTGTTTTATAGTTTTATAGAAGATGGGTTTTGAAATCAAAGCAGAGCAGGCGGGGCTGGTAAATCAACCTGGGCGGAGCCAGGCAGCACCACCTGTTCAACAGAGACATGGGCAGGGTAAAGGATGGACGAGCACACAAGACCATGCTGGGACTGTTTAATGATAAACATCAGGGGGCTGAAGCGATGGCCCAGCAGCTAAAAGCACTCACACAGGGACTAACAAGTGTCTGTAACTCCCGTTTCAGGGGCTCTGAGCCCTTTTCTGGCCTCCATATATACAAGCAAAACACTCATACACATAAAAAAAAAATTGGAAAACTAATCTTTAAAAAGAGACCGGGGTTCCAAATTCAGGAGGACCAGTGCCTGAACTTCCCTTTTCCGTTTCAAAACTCTGAGCTTGTAGGAGGGTCTACAGTCGCCCACTTGAGAATCAATTTAGGAACTGCTGGGGACACTGTTCCTTAAGAGATGGTTGAACATGTAGCCCCAAACAAGACATATCTATATCTCTATCATGCTATCTAAGGCTCAGGGAACATATGGAAGAGGGGGTAGGGGGAGAGGGAGACAGGAAGATGGGGTGAGGGGAAGGGAAGAAGGGAAAGAATGAGGGAGGAGGAAGGGAGAGAGAAAATAGGAAGAGGGTCTGGGAAAACTTATCTGTATGGCATAAGACAGCCACTGCAATCATGAAACCACAGCAGATGAGATGGCCTTGTCTAGGCCTGCATAAGACTAGACTGGTCTTGGAAGGACTTATACAGCCCTACTCCTCCCTGCTGAACTATTGGCTACTGGTGGATTCTGGAGGAGAGACAGTAATTGGCTTCAGCTGTGTATTCAGAGGTGAGCCCACCAGGCACCTGTAGACAGTTCCAAATCCGTGGTCCACAGAAGGCCATGGTTCAACTCAGTGGGTCACAACATAAAACCAAAGGACATAAATATGAAAGAGGAATTCTAGGGAAGAGGGGGGTGACTATGGGGGGAGGGAGATGGAAGCTTTGTGGAGAGAGTGACCAGATGTTTTAATAAACATATGAAACTGTCAAAGAGCCGGGCGGTGGTGGCACACGCCTTTAATCCCAGCACTTGGGAGGCAAAGGCAGGCAGATTTCTGAGTTTGAGGCCAGCCTGGTCTACAGAGTGAGTTCCAGGGCAGCCAAGGCTATACACAGAGAAACCCTGTCTCAAAAACCAAAAAAAAAAAAAAAAAAAAAAAAAAAAGAAACTGTCAAAGAACAAACTTCATAAAAAGATCATAAATAAAAATAAGCCAGATTCCTAGTCAGGCATGGTGGAGCACGCCTTTAATCCCCCGCACTCAGGAGGCAGAAGCAGGGAGATATCTGAGTTCAAGGACAGCCTGCTCTACAGAGTGAGTTCCAGGACAATCAGGGTTACACAGAGAAACCATGCCTTGAAAAAAATAAAAACCAAAAATTAAACTAAAAAAAAAAAAAAAATCAAACTCCTGAGCTCAAGTAAGGATGCAGTCAGTCAGAACCTCTAAAATCTGGGCCCCAAACTGCATTTAAACATATTCTCATCAGCCTGGGTCTTGGACTGTCCTTTTATAAAGATGGGAGTATGTGTAATTTGTTTGATGGAAAGGACTTCATCATTGTTAGAAGATTCTGAATCATCTCTGTCTGTCTAAGTCATCTGACCTATAAATACAGAGAAGATAATGAGGATTTGGGAGAAATGGTGGTCTCTGCTGGCCATGGCTGAGTTTGTGTGGTCAGGAGTTCTTTCTGAATGATTAAAAGAAAGTGACCGTCTTGGAAATAAGCAAAAAGTCAACTGATACCATCCTAAACATTTTTTGTGTCTTTGTGAGGAATTGTGGACACACACACACACACACACACACACACACACACGGGTTGAAGTGCCCAAGCTGTATATGATTAGTTCTGGGCAGAAGCACATTAGGGCATCTGAAAACCACAACTGGAGACATCTATTCTGATGGGCCTAATGCTCTGCGTATTTCCTTTCAACTGAACTTGAGGGAAAGTACTTTGATACAATGTACATATGGAAATATTTTACAGCATTCTTAAAAAGTTAGATATTTCATTTAATATATATAAAACATACTTTTTTTTCCCTTTTCAATGCACAAAATACAGCCAAATCAATGCCTTCAAGGGTCCTTCGTCATTTCAGACCACATAGTTTTGTTTTGTTTCTCTCTGTGTTGGTGCCTAGAGTTCGCTGTGTTTGGAAGGCCTGGCTGACAGCCCTGGAGCCAGGGTCTTTGCTGGAGGCTTTTGGCCAGCAGCAGCAGCAGCAGCAGCTGCTCGGATGTACTCCACATACTTACCTCTGGAAAGATCATTTCTGGAGGTGAGAAGGCTCTTTGATTTCCTGGCAGCTCTTAAAGCTGTTGATGAGAACAGCCACGCTACGGCCGCCCATTTGGAAGGACTTTGAGTTCTGAAGCCATTGCCATATTTCACATATGCAGTGAAATTTCAATCTGGGTTTTACTTCAAATTCTTTGAAAAGATTAAAGTCTGTTCTTTTAGATGCTATTCCTAACCTTGGGGTAAAGTACGCCTTGAAAAGATAGTCTTCAATCAAAAGAATCCATTAATACTGGTTACTTAAAAAAAAAAAAAAAAAAAAAAAAAAGGCATAGGGAGACCGAACAGATGATAGGAGATAACATTTGCTGTCAGGTTTTTAATCTTGTAAATTAATGACTTTTTAAAAACACTTATTATTGTATGTCTGTGTATATGTATGTATGTGTGCCTGTGAGCACACGCATGCCACAGAATACACATGAATGTCAGACAACAACTTGCAGGAGTTGGCTCTTCCACCATATGGGGTCCTGCATATTAATTAAAAGATGTATCATGTTAAAAAATTAATGAATTATTCTTTGTAAAAATATTCAATCGGCCAAAATTTGCCAAAGCCATTTTTAAAGTTTTATAAATCTATATGATTTTCAAGGCAACTAGATATATTTTAAAAATCCTGGGTTTGATATTTTATTCATTTGAAAATGATGCTTTCAGGAGGTTTTTCTTTCATCTTTAAAGGAGTAAACCATTTGCATTTTAAAGATATGCCGGAGCGCTCCAGGAAGCAGCCTTCTCTATTTATGTTATATTTAATTGCACTTACTTGATCATAGCATCCGGGCAAGTTTTTAAAAAACAAGTTTGCCTTTTTATTATGCTTGTGAACACAGTTGACAAATCTCAAGTTATCAAAAGTACATTTTGGCTACAATAAAACTGTGCATGACGGAGTACTAGAAAAGAGAAACCCTGCCCCACTGTGGCCACAGGAAGGAATTACAAGTGGCACGTTCAAATGGTTATTTGAATTATACTAGCTTTGGAAGGA
Source organism: Mastomys natalensis (assembly GCA_021653895.1). Lineage (NCBI taxonomy): Eukaryota > Metazoa > Chordata > Mammalia > Rodentia > Muridae > Mastomys > Mastomys natalensis. The sequence goes on along the minus strand of JAJTUV010000053.1, from coordinate 1,083,860 downwards.
AAGATTATTCAATGTATATAGTTATTTCTACAAAAGTCTATAGGTTTGCGTTCATATATACATATATTTTAGTCTAAACTCACTGCTATGTAGCAATCCAATCCTCTCTTGACAGTCCACTCTTCACTCACTCCCCGTGGCCATTTACACTTGAACACATAGAAACTCAGCCCCGTGCTTTGATTCCTCTTTTCTCCTTAGCACCTCGGTACTCGCATCTGCATGAGACACAGCGGAAGGCCAAAGGCGGAAGGCCTCAGCCAGTTTCTGGACATGTCAGCGTCAGAATTTTGACCATATTTACGGTTAGAAATCTTCCATCTGAAGAGTGACCTTGACATCTACTCCAGGGAATTGGATGGGTTGGATAAGATGACATACTGCTGGGAGTGGCGGGGCACGCTTTTAGTCCCGGCACTCAGGAGGCAGAGGCAGGCGGATATCTGTGAGTTCAAAGCCATCCTGTCTACAGAGCGAGTTCCAGGTCAGTCAGGCCTACATAGACAAAGTCTATCTCGGAAACAAAACAATAATAAAAAAAAAAAGACACAGCACAATTCCTAGGCACAGTGGACATGCATATTGGTTGTCTAATACCTCTGCTTTTTCTGGTTTGTCTTTTTCTAGCCAAGTGTGTGTGGCAGCACATGTCTGGAATCTCAGCTATATGGGAATATAAGATCAAAAATTCAAGGCCAGTCAGTCCTGGCACCTGTAACTATCTTGTCTCAAAAATTAAAATGGGAGGGCCTAGAGATATGGCTCAGTGGCTAAGGGCAAGACTTGCTCTTCCAGAGGACCTAGGCTCAAGTCTTAGCACCTCCACAACAGATCACAACTGTTTCTAACTCCATTCCAGGGTACCATGGCACACACACAGGCAGGCAAAAGACACATAACATGGGGCTGGAGAGATGGCTCAGCGGTTAAGAGCACTGACTGCTCTTCCAGAAATCACGTGGTGGCTCACAACCATCTGTAATGGGATCCGATGCCCTCTTCTGGTGTGTCTGAAGACAGGGACAGTGTACTCATGTATATATAAAATAAACAAGCAAATCTTAGGGGAAAAAAGACACATAAAATAAATACTTAAAAGAAATTAAAAAAAAAAAAAAAAAAAGCCGGGCGGTGGTGGCGCACTGCCTTTAATCCCAGCACTTGGAGGCAGAGGCAGGCGGATTTCTGAGTTCGAGGCCAGCCTGGTCTACAGAGTGAGTTCCAGGACAGCCAGGGCTACACAGAGAAACCCTGTCTCGAAAAACCAAAAAAAAAAAAAAAAAAAAGAGAATGTAAAGAGGAACCAGCACATGGGGTACACACACACATAGAAAACGTAAGACTTTTTAAAGGGTGGGGATGTAATGTCAGTGGTAGAGCCCTTTCCAGCATGTGCATAACCTTCTTTGGCCATGTTACTGGAAAAAAAGAAAAGAAAACAACTGTTTTTCCAAGATAAATTTCCTCTGTTGGGCTGTACCATTGCCCTGGGCAAGGTTAAGTTATTTAATCCCCTTCCTTCTCCTTGGCATCTTTTTTTTTTTTTTTTTCTGTAATCTTCTTCCTTAATTTTACAGAAACATGTCCAAGTTTTCCATCCTTAGATATCTCTATCTGCTCTCATCTGAACTCTCTATTCATATATACATACACTACACGTTACATATGTACATATGTATATCTTCAAGTGTGATGAATAAATAAATCCATTTCTTAAAAAGATTTTAAAAAATTTTACATGAGTACACTGTTGCTGTCTCCAGGCACACCAGAAGAGGGCATTGGATCCCATTACAGGTGGTTGTGAGCCACCATGTGGGTGATGGGAATTGAACTCGGGTTGTCTGGAAGAGCAGTCAGTGCTCTTAACTGCTGAGCCATTTCTTCAGCCTCCATAAATCCATTTTTTTTTTATTTATAGTTATTTAAATCACACTGTAAGTTACTTATTTACACAGAGGTTATAAACACAAAAAGGCAGGATGTGGGGAAGGGAATGGCACCAGAGCATAGGTGCATAAATCATTTTTAATTCACTATATTTTTGTTTGTTTTTGAGACAGGATCTTATTTTGTAGCTATGGCTGGTTTTGAACTTTCTTTACTTTTTTTTTTTTTTTTTTGGTTTTTTGAAACAGGGTTTCTCTGTGTGGCCCTGGCTGTCCTGGAACTGACTCTGTAGACCAGGCTGGCCTCGAACTCAGAAATCTGCCTGCCACCAGGCGGTGGTGGCGCACGCCTTTAATCCCAGCATTTGGGAGGCAGAGGCAGGCGGATTTCTGATTGATGAAAAGAGAGAGAGAGAGAGAGAGAGAGAGAGAGAAGAGAGAAGAGAAGAAATCTCTGCCCTGCCTCCCAAGTGCTGGGATTAAAGGCGTGCGCCACCACTGCCGGCTGGTTTTGAACTTTCAATGGCACCAATTTAGCCTTCAGCTGCTGGGATTAAAGATGTATGCTATCTACACCTATCTCACACTCATTTCATATTTTTTTTTTGTTTTTTTCTAGATAGAGTTTCTCTGCGCAGCTCTGCCTGTCCTAAAAACTTGCTCTGCAGACCAGGCTGGTCTCGAACTCAGGGATCTGCCTGCCGTCGCCTTTTAAGTGCTGGGATTAAAGGCTTCAGCCCCTCATTATCATCATCATTATTATTATTTTTAAGTTCCACTTTTTTCCCTTCTGTACTTTGGCTTCTGTCACCGTGCTGCTGAAATGGATGATTTAATTTACTAAAATAGTTATGAGCACAGGGTGCCTAGTAAGCATTCAGATCTGTTTTCTGGCCATTTTAATACTTCGTACTCGACATGTTCAATGGCGAATGGCACTAAGGGCTGGCCGTTTGTCAAAGGCAGTGGCTTCTTTCCATTTTACTTCATCTGACATGTGGAAACTCTCCTCTGCCACTTCTGTATGTATGTCTGCCCTGTGTGCACCTTTGATCTTCTGTATTTACTTTGTAGTCTCCTCATCATGTGGGCGAGTCCCTAGGCATCTGTCTGCTGCTCTCTTCCTTCTCTTTTAACTTTGGTCTGTGAACTTCCTATAATTTTATTCTACATTGGGTGGATATGTGTGGGCGTTTTTTTTTTCTGGGAAGAGAAATTTTTTTTTTTTTTTTTTTAAACCCAGCTTTGCATGGTCTATGGTTTGTTTTTTTTTTTTTTTCAAAAAACAAAAAAAATAATAAACAAAAGCAAGTGAGCCTTTCAAAAAACAAAAAATAAACCAAAGCAAAAAAACACCACCCAGCACCAAAAAAAAAAAAAAAAAAAAAAAAAACCAAAGCAAAAACAAAAAAACAAAACAGAACAAAAAAAACCAAAAGACCCAAAGCCTACTATGGTGGTACATGCCTTTAATCCCAGTATTAGAGGAGGAGACAGGAAGAATCTTGAGTCTAAGGCCAGCCTGGTCTACTGAGAAGACAGCCAAGGCTACACAGAGACTGTCTCCACTCACTCCACCCCCCCTCCAAAAAAAAAAACCTCAACCAAACAACTAAAATAATAGTAATAATACCACAATAAGCAAAACCAACCAACCAACCAAACCAATCAAAAAGCCCTGAACCTTACTAGATCTGTATCACACTCAGATGCATCAACTCTCTGAGTCTCCTGTGCTTGTATGACAGCTCCGGCAGACTCAGATGCTCTTGCAAGAGCGTCTTGAGTGCCAAGTGGATAGGCCTATGGGTCTGCACCTGGCTGCAAAACTTTGTTGAGGGCGAGAGCCATGCACTGGTTACCTTAAAGCCAGCCGCACATAGGAGAGAGCTCATCCCTGCTGCTTACCGCACTAATGTTTGGGGAATGGATGGAGGAATGGACGGTGAATAGTAACAGCGCTCTGCTAAACCCCAGTGACCCTAAGCTCCGCAGAGATAGGGAGGAAAGTGTGAGAGATCAGGCACATCTTCCAAGCACGCGCACAATTTCCACAGAGCAAGTATCGAGTAAGAAGAGAAGGTGTAAGACAGAAAATAGAGAAAGCGGTGTGGACGCCTTAATCCAGCACTTGGAGGCAGAGGCAGGTGGATTCTGATTCGAGGCCAGCCTGGTCTACAGAGTGATTCCAGGACAGCCAGGCTACACGAGAACCTTCTCGAAAAAAAAAAACAAACAAACAAAAAAAAAAAAAAAAAAAAAAAAACAAAACGAGAAGCGGAGACTACAAGGCAACCTAACGTTCCGGTCCACTCACGCTTACTTCTCTGTAGCTAGGAGTAAAGTGATAGTTCAATGGATATTATGAAATCTTTTCGTTTTAGAAATAGCACCTTGGAAAATACACATGGGGTGATCCAGGCATGATGAATTCTGGATGATGTCTCTGGGCTAGTGAGGCCAGAGATGCAGAGCAGGAAACAACCAAAGATTCCGGAGCTGGAGAGATGGCTCAGCGGTTACGAGCACTCAGAAGGCTTGAGTTCAATTCCCAGCACCCACATGGTGGCTCATCACAACCATCTGTAATGGGATCCGATGCCCTCTTCTGGTGTGTCTGAACAGCTACAGTGTGTATATACATAAAATAAATAAATAAATCTTAAAAAGAAATGTGAAGGAAGCACAATTGTCAGGTGACACACTGCAGGGTCTCAAGCAATAGAAGAGGCTCATTCACTGACCTAGTCAACACATAGCTAATGGGTCCTATTATGCCATCCTGTGAAAAGTTCTGAAAACTCAGTAATAAAGCAGACAGTGTCCCTGAACTTATAACACCGAGTTTCTGATCATAACAAATAGCCACCATCACTTGAATACAAGAAGAACTATACTATACAATACTATACTATACTGTGGAGCGCTGCTGCCGAGCTTTAAAGATGGCGCTTGCCTTTCTCCTGCTTTAGAATAAACAAGCCCTTATTTGGTAGGAAAGCCGTGCCTGCCTGTGGCCTGATCTTCCATCATGATGCTCTGGCCTATGATAGTGCAGATCGTGGTATGGGCTCATGGGCCGTCCTACGAAGAGTATTTAAGCTTCGCTCATGGGGCATTCGGGGGCACACCCTTGATTCGCACATAACCTGCCATTCCTGAGTAAACCGTTACTGGAAGGAACTGGTGTGCTAGTCTTTCTTCCCTGCTGGACAGGGTGATCGGCGCGGCACACTATACTATACTATAACCTAGCTTAGAGAACACAGTTGATATTGAGACCAGAAAGTAACTGCCATGTTATAATTGGGAACTCTTTAAACTTTTAAACATAAAATTTATACATATTACATACAAATGTTGTTTCTATATAATTGGTAATACTTGCATTTTTGGAAAAGGCATAATCGACAATTTCATCACACACGTTTGTTTTCATGGTCCTTTAGACTTTCTGCAATGCACGGTGCCTGAAAAATGCACACAATGAATGAGTCAGTTCTCCACATACCTATTTTTATTTTTTTTTTTAATTCCTGCTTGTCTTCATTTCTTTTTTTTTTTTTGTTTTTGTTTTTTGTTTTTTGTTTTTGTTTTTGTTTTGTTTTTCGAGACAGGGTTTCTCTGTGTAGTCCGGGCTGTCCTGGAACTCACTCGGTAGACCAGGCTGGCCTCGAACTCAGAAATCCACCTGCCTCTGCCTCCCAAGTGCTGGGATTAAAGGCGTGCGCCACCACCGCCCGGCTTTGTCTTCATTTCAGACCTGCTGTAAGCATCTCTCCATTTCAGGAAAAACAGACTTCTCTGGTATCACGTGCTCAGGTTCTCCAGTATCTCACTGTTTTGATGCCTCACCATATATTTATCTAATCCACCCATTTTCAATGTAGTATTTCAAAGTTTTAGAAATAAAGATCGATCTTAGTTTAAAAAACAATGTCTCTTAAAACTAATGAGGTTTCTTCGAATTAAGAACTTTTCAGAGGGCTGGTGTTTTGTTCTATCCTGGAACCTGATTAAAAAAAAGAGAGAGAGAGAGAGAAAGAAAACCAAAAGTAATTATGCAGTGAAAAGGATCTGGGCAATGCCATTCCAGATTTGTAAGTTAATAAAATACAAGTATAATATGACGCAGCTTGACAAGACACCCATATGTATGTTTTGAACAATACTTAATTTTTACAACAGCATCATGCTTTGCCTAGAAATGCAATGTCCCCTTTATAAAACTCAAATGTACTTTCTCCCTGCAAAGAAGAAACAGACTCCTTTTCTCCATTTTTGGGTAATAACTGTTCCTTTTCCTTCTTTGTTATCTAATAAGCAGTGAAAGGTTAATAGTAAATTTTATTTTACTTGTTGTAGAGGAGTAGAGGACAGAAAGAAAAATAAAATAACTGCATAAAGTATTCACATTAAAATAAGGAAGAATAGTTATAACTGTTGTGGTGATCATTTCTGTGCCTTGTCAAAGGTCACACACACACACACACACACACACACACACACATATATATTCACCTACCAGTCCACAGTTCATATTCCTGTTGCTCATAAATAACTAATAGTAGATGCTTTTAGTTCCTTGACTCCTGCTATGGCTCAAATTTTAAAATCTGAATGGTCCAAGCCACTAACATTTCTACCTCTATTGGCTTGTCATGTTCCTTAAGCTTTTTATCACAGGATATGGGAATAAGAGGCACCGCAGTTGAACTTCTGTATTCTAAATACATTTTTTCCTCTCCTTGCTATTTTACAATAGCAACCCGTTATTTTCTTGATCGATCAGGATTACTGGCTCTAGCCAGTAAAGTCTTTTCTTATTTACATTTACTACTTTGGCAGGAGGACACCTTAAGTAGCCAGGTGGCAGGACTTTCCTTTCCAATTTTAGTACTAATGCTGCTGAAGCCAGCGCCCTGCTAAGCAGGTAATTAAAGTGAGAAACCAGACTGACTTCAAGATTTTTGGCCTGAGTGATTTTTACTAACACTTGGGTGACTGAGAAGAGACAAAGCAGAGAGAACTACAAATGGTTCAGAGTAGTATTTTGTTCTGTCACAGTCTGTGGTAGGCACGGACTGGGTTTGTTTGATTGCTTTTGGTTTTTTTTTATAAAGACCATACTACTTTGGAAATTACTGCCAATTAGCGTCGCTATACAGCATGAAGAAAAAGCTCAGCGAATTAGAGCTTTTTCAAGCCCCGAGGGGAAACCTCCAATATTAAAAAGGAGCACAACTCTAAACTTTCATTCATCCTCCAGCCCTGTGAACTTAGACTTTCCAGTAGCCAATCAGGCCCCAAGTACGTGGCGTCAGCAAGTGGGCGGGGCAGTGGGATGCTAATCTCTCCGCTTCTCCGACTTGGCCACGTAGGACGCCTTGCAGGTCCTGGAAGGTATATAATAAACAATATCTCTCAGCAAGAAAAAAGCTTCTAATCCACACTGAAGCTTAAGAATTCTCGTTATTATTTGTTTTTAAATATATATACCTTATCCGGTTAATGTGGTTTCTTTTTTTCTACAGTAAATATCTTGTCTGCGTCTGACTTTTACGGTCCTGTGGTCCTTGGCTCACGCATGCGCAATAGCTAGGGAAGGCGGGCGTGTTTCCGGGCGGCGCGGGAGACTGGAGGCCAGAGGGCTGACCCTACCGCTGGGGTTATGGAGACTCTGTACCGAGTCCCGTTCTTAGTGCTCGAATGCCCCAACCTGAAGCTGAAGAAACCGCCCTGGGTGCACATGCCGTCGGCTATGACGGTGTACGCCCTGGTGGTGGTATCTTACTTCCTCATTACCGGAGGTAACTCGGCCGTGATGGGTCGGGTGGGCGCGCTGGCTGCTCGCTCCGGAGGCGCGTGGCCGCCGAGCCGGGCCCGCGTAGGTCTGCTGGCAGAGTGGAGCTCGGTTCACGCCTTTTCCTGGAGAACAGTGGTCTCCTCTTTGCCCGCCCTCTCCTTCGAGAGCCGAGTTGAATATAATTGTCAAGCCCAGCTAGTTCTTATTACTTGCTATACATTGTCAAGCCCAACTAGTTCTTATTATTTGCTATACATTGTTTGACCGGGACTTGGGAACATCATTTTCGAATCACTGTGATTCAGTGGTGTGAGACTTTTAAACTAATCTTGTGGTCCCTGGAATCTTGGAAGAGATCTGACAACCATTGAGTTTGTTAGCTCAGACACCAGGGGCTTGGGTTGCTTTATGCCAAATCATAGGAATGAGAAAAGGGACTTACGGAAACCACGGTTTTTAAGAAGTACGTGAGATTGGAGTTGAGGCTTGCAAAAAGATGGTGTAGACTTTTGCTTCCTTTGGGGACAGTTTTTGTGAGAAGCCTCAGCTTTCCATTGGGCCACAGTTTTGGTATTTTTAAGATGGGATTGGAGGAAATTCCCTGCTCCAACCACTCGGTCATACTGGAAGGGCACATTTTGTACATTTACTGTTTAGAGGGCAGAAAATGGGACTCAGAAAATAGAAGGAAAGCAGCGTTTTTCGGATATCTGTCACCGAATCCCTTAAGAGGAAAAATGCAAAGGGGTGTGGCTTTGCCTATTGGTGAGTTGGCAGTCGTCTGCAGTCTCTGAGAGCAGCACCCTTTGGAGCGCCAGTTCCAGGATTTATTCAGGCTTGTGCTTTTGGAATTTAGGAAGTAGTGTACGTAATTCAGAAAATTAAAAAGATCTTAGGTTAGCAAGAGTAGGTCAACTTTTTTAGGGTGTGTGTGTGTAGACATTGCTATTGCTTAAATGCTTTCTAAGACTACTTGGCATATTTGAAGAGGTAGAAGACAGTATTTAACTGTAGAGTTGACATTCTGCGGAGCTTACATTAATGGAAATGCTAAACACCGCTTTAAGGATATTTTTGTTGTTTAAGAAAAAAAGATTATTACTGGAGCATTAACTTTTGCTCACCATATTAAGCAGTGAATATGGAACTTAATGCATTTAGCTTTAAGAACGTAAATGTTCATTCTTGCAGGTCTGTTTCTTGATTTTCGCTTCCTTTGGAGAGTTTTTGTGAGAAGCCTTAGCTTTCCATTGGGGCCACAGTTTGAGTATTTTTAAAATGGTGTTTGGGGAATTCTCTGCTCCAACCACTCTGTCAAAATGGAAGGGCACATTTGTACATTTACTGTTTGGCTTCTGGAATAGACAGTCTTCTAAAAACTGAATATACCTAAGCAATGTTGCTGAGAAGACAAACATTACTGACTTTCTGTTAACTCGGTGCTGGGATAACATCAAAGAAAATATAACTACTCTGCCCTCCATAGAGTGTAGTGGAGACATGCTAAATACCACATCCGTGCTTTCTGCTACATAGAAGAAAGAGCTGGAAGCATTGATTTCATTCCAGTGTGTTTCCTGAAGAAATGACGTGTGTTAGTCTGAGTTTGAATGGTTAGAAGAGTCATACTAGAAAAGAAAAAAATGTATGGACAAAAGTGGGACCAGGAGACCAGTGAGGTGTTTTGTTTACTTAGATCAGGGCTTCTGGCATTTTTCCTCCTATGTGACCCAACTTTTCCTGATAGGTTTTTGAATAGCCTTGGGTAAATAGGCATATAAAATAGGTATAATGTCAAACTTCTACTGATAGTAACTAGTAAACTTACTTTACAACAACAATTTGGTAGATACACAATTGTGCTAGTTTTTTTTTTTTTTTTTTAATGTATACACGTACATATACATGTATGCCTGCCACTCAGAAGGGGACACTAGATCTCATCATAGATGGTTATGAGTCACCGTGTGGTTGCTGGGAATTGAACTTAGGACCTCTGGAAGAGCAGTCAGTGCTCTTAACCTCTAAGCCATCTCTCCATCCCCAGTTGTGCTATTTCTTAAGGCTGAAAGCAAATTCACATACTAATGAGATGGATGTGCCTATGTATTTTGCTGAATATTTGATACTGCAGGGTGTAGAGCATCTTTCGTGTTCTTCAGAATCTGATATTTTGGGTTTATAATTACAAATACTGAGAATTTTGGTTCCCCATATATATGTATTGTGAAATAAATATGTTTAGGACCATCTCAGAAATTGTTAGAAAATTTGCCCTAATTCACAGCTAAAATTCATTAACAATTTTTAAAGAAACTCAAACAGCAATTTAAGAAACTAATACACAATACAGTCCAATAATACTAATTTGCTACTTAACATCATGCTTTCAGGAGAGCAGATTGTGTGTGTGTAGTAATATATAGTGGAAACAACCATAATTCATAGTATACAGTCATCTGGAGACTGAGCTCAGATGTTTCAGGCACTGCATAGTGTGGCGTGTGCTTAGTGTGAAAGGTGTGTGCTGCATTCAGGCTGTAGTCAAGTCTCCAACGGCACACATGAAACTCAGAGTTCATTTTCCAGCTTGCAAGTTCGTGAGCCTTTTACTAGTGGCATTTTTAAAATCCCCACAGTTAGTTGTGTCAGACCCCTGTTACAATCTGCAATGATAAGAAGCTGTGATTTAGGTTCTAATGCTAACTTGGGTTGCAGTGGTTCTAATTAGTCTTTTGTCTGTTTAGTTTGTTTTGTTTGCTTTTGAGAAATGAGGTTATAAACTAGAGCAGGTGTTTCTGGAAAGACAGTGACTAGAAAGAAGCCTTTGACTTTGGCAAACTGTAGGTCATGGGCAGGCTTATCACTGTTGAGGATGGCAGAAGCCAGGTACATGTAGGGCTAGTTTGCTTAATTCTTTCCAAGACTATGTGTTTAAGAAAGCAGAAAAGTGTTAGGAGGGTTTAAAGAAAGGAAGGATTGATAAAAGGACAGAGAGCTTGAAAAGACAAGACCAAGAAGTTACCCAAAGAATGAAGTTCCTGAGAACAAAATTGGGAGTAGAGTGAGAGGAAGCTCCTTGTGTAGCTGAGAGAAGAGGCGGGTGAATGCAGGTGCCGGTCCTTGTACATTTGTCAGGGAAAAGGTAAGGGAATCCTGTGATTTTTTTGGTCAGGCTACAGTGAAGGGGACAGGCCTGCAACTGAATAAGAAAAGCTGGAGTCAATGCTGTTTAATAGTGGGAGCCAAGTGGTGGTGGCCTTTAATTGCAGCACTCTGGAGGCAGAGTTTGAAGCCAGCCTGGTCTTGAACCAGCCAGAGTTCTAGGACAGCCAGGGATACACAGAGAAACCTTGGAGAAAAGAAAAAGTGGGAAGGTAAGAGATTGTAGCCGCACAGTGGAAGTTGCAAATGTTGCTGGACATTAATGATCATTGGCTGAGTAAGTGATCATCCAGTCCTCAGGAGGCTGAGGCAGGGAGACAAGTTTGAAGGATCCTGGATTGTAAACTGAGTTTATGCCAGGCTACAGAATGAGAACCGCTCTCAACCAACCAAAAAGAAAGAGCAAGAACATTTCTGTAGGCCTCTCTCAGTTTGTAGAAGTGAATTCAGGGTATGTGGCTTTATTTTGTGTGCTAAGTAGAACTGTAGTATTGCGCTCCCTTGTTGTGGAGTCATTCTAGAGCAGAGTTTCTCCAACTAACTAACTAACTAACTAACTAACTAACAACGCTGTGACCCTAATACACCTCCTCATGTTGCGCTGACCCCAACCATAAAACCGTTTCATTGATAGTTCATAGCTGTAACTTTGTTGTTATGAACTGTATTATAAGTATCTGATACGCAGGACATCTGCAGGATATGTGACCCTGCTGTTCTACAGTATTAGCCTGTGTTACTCCATTTCTTTTGTGAACCTGGCACTTCTTGAGAGATAATAGTGTTTAGATGTCATTCTAAACATTGCTCTTAAGAGACATCGTGACCAAGGCAACTCTTATAAAAGAAAACTTGGGACTGGCTTATAGGTTTTTTTTTTTTTTTTAGTTTTTTGAGACAGGGTTTCTCTGTATAGACCTGGCTGTCCTGGAACTCTACTCTGTAGACCAGGCTGACCTCCAACTCAGAAATCTGCCTGCCACCACCTCCCAAGTGTTTGGATTAAAGGTGTGCGCCACCACTGCCCAGCAAAGATTTATTTATTTATTATTCTATATATATGAGTTCACTGTAGCTGTCTTCAGACACACCAGAAGAGGGCATTGGATCCCATTATAGATGGTTGTGAGTCACCATGTGGTTGCTGGAATTGAACTCAGGACCTCTGGAAGAGTAGTCAATGCTCTTAACCACTGAGCCGTCTGTCCAAAACTGGCTTATAGTTTCAAAGGTTTAGTCCATTATCCTCATGGTAGAAGCATGGCAGCGTGCAGGTAGACATGGTGCTGAAGGAGCTAAAAATTCTACATCTTGATCAGCAAGCAGCAGAAGACTCTGTGTTTTACACTGGGTGTAGCTTGAGCATTTAAGACCTCAAAGCCCACCTCCACAGTGACACACTTCCTCTGGCAAGGCCACACCTCCTCCAGTGAGCACACCTCCTAATACACTATTTCCTGTGGCCAAACATTTTAACATACGAATCTGTGGGGGTCATAGCTATTTGAAACCACCACACCAAAAATCAGATTATCTGGATCTTCTTTGATTATAATGATGCAATCAAAGCAGCCTTCTTTATGTATAGATAAGTCCCATTTAAATGTAATTAGAGGCAATTAAAACTAGAGACCTACTTTTCAAACTGAGAAATCTAGTCTGTGCTGTTGTCTTTCATTTAGGGATAATCTATGATGTTATCGTTGAACCTCCAAGTGTCGGCTCAATGACTGACGAGCATGGCCATCAGAGACCAGTAGCTTTCTTGGCTTACAGGTAAAAGATACCGTTTTGTACAACTTGGTGATGGGAAAGAAGGTTGTTGGCATGCCTAATTATTCAAAGCTAGAAAGCAGAGCGAGGTGGATGGCACATGACTGTAACTCCAGCAGGAGGGTCTCTGGTTTTAGGTAGTCTGGGCCACATAGTGATGTTGAGGCAATGCAAATGAAATATGGCAAAAATGCTGTGGGACTTATCTGCATTTAGAAGCATTTGTTTTAAATGTGGCATTCTTATAAAACAAGGCAAGAACATAGCAGAAGTAGAACTGTATTATTAATTTATTAGGCAGTAAGGTATATCTTAGTGATTGGTAGATCACCAACCTAAAGGTTGATTTAAAATGAAAATGACAGACTGTTCTGGGGTCAGCGAACTACAGTCATTCTTGGTAACATTTTATGGGAATTAGCAAATTTATTTCTATTACCATATAAATACCAGACACTAGTTGATCATATCACTGAGTGCCTAATTGATTAATTATAGCTGTTCTTAAGCTGAGCTGAGTGACATAAACCATGTGGTCTACAGGCCCAAGTTATTTGGTTATTTCGGTCCTGGAGAGCAACTCTGGGGTCTCATGTGTGGGCAAGGAATGACCCTTTGTGATAACTATGTGGACACTTTACAAAACAAGATTATGAACCCCCCCAATACTGTTTCTGTGAGTAAGCAACTTTGAGAGCTTATGAATTCCATTTTATCAAGGAAACACTTCTGGCATGGTTTGATTAACCTGGGCAGTGCTGAGCCCGTTGCTGTCTAGAGCCCACTTGATGTGTGGCCACCTAAAGCAAGGTGTATTTACATTTGTATTATTATATACATAGACTGTTCCCAGAGAGGTTTATTGTGCTTCCCTGGGGTGGGAGTTAAACTGACAAATATGATCTTAGGGAAACTTTTCAAATTATCTTTTTTATTTTTTAGCATTTTAAAAATTACATTGTGTGTGTGTGTGTGTGTGTGTGTGTGTGTGTGTGTGTGTACACCATACCGTAGTGCAGGTCAGAGACAACCTGCAAGTTTGTTCTTGCCTTCCACCATGTAGAGTGTGGGGATTGAACTCAGGTCTTCAGATGTGGCATCAAGTACTCCTCCTTGGTGAGCTATCTTGATGGCTCTATAGGATTTTTTCCTGCACTGTTGATTTGGAATATGGTATCATATTATGTTTTTTTTTAATATTATGCTTTCATGAAATCAATTAGTTAATGAAAAATATCATGTATTTTTATTAATAGCAGTTGATAACCATCTCTTTGACAGAAATTTGCTTTCTCTAAGAATTCAGCATACTATGTTCCTGAAAAATCAGACATGGGTTGTTGAGATGGCTCAGCTCAGCAGGGACAGGCACATGATGCCAGTCTTGAAAGCCTAAGTTCAGTCCCAGGACCTCCACATGCGTGCTATGCATGTTTGCCCCCTAAAAAACACATACAAATATGCATGAAACAATAAAAACTAATAAAATATTTTTAAAAAGGAAAATCAGATACAAGCATAACAACTTTACATGTAAGGGTTTGCAGATTGCTGGAGATGTTGTTGGGGTCATGGGATCTTAGTTTAAGATTTCATGTTTAAAAATATTTCAATTTGAAATGAGTAAATTTTTTTTAATGATTTACTTATTTATTTTATGTATGAGTACATTATTGCACTCTTCAGACACACCAGAAGAGGGCATCAAACCCCATTGCAGATGGTTGTGAGTCACAATGTGGTTTGCTGGGAATTGAACTAAAGACCTCTGGAAGAGCAGTCAGTACTCTTAACCACTGAGCCATCTCTCTGGCCCAAGAAATTTATTAATTATTGTGACTTCAAGAAACAAGCTAGTTCAAATTACTTTGCAGCTGATGGAATATTTATTTATGAATAGGTAAGGTCTCACTACATAGCCCTGGCTATCTTGAAGCTCACTTTGTAGGCCTGAGTGCTGGGATTAAAGGCATATGCCACCATGCTTGGCAAGATGTTCAACTTTTTATTTTCTTAAAGATTTGTTTATTTTATGTATGTTAGTACACTGCCGCTGTCTTCAGACACACCAGAAGAGGGCATTGGATCCCAATACACATTGTTGTGAGTTACCATGTGGTTGCTGGGTATTGAACTCGGGACCTCTGGAAGAGGAGTCGGTGCTTTTGACCACATCTGTCCAGCCCAAAGATGTTTAACTTTTAAAATAACTAATATGTATATTGATTATTCTAGACAGTTTTGTTAGTTGATGCTTTTTAAAATTTTGTTAAAGCAAGCTACATGATAACCAGGTTTTATTGTTTTATTTTTTGTGGTACTTGGACTAAACCTTGAATGTGTTTGTGCTGGTTAAGTTCCCCCAATGAACTACATCCCCAGCCAAGACAGGTTTTTACCGTTTTGTTCATTGTCATATACCTAGAACCTATGCTTGCTGTGTCATGTACATCTGTTGAATGAATGGAAAGATGACTAAAAGCATAATCAGTAGTTGTAAGGGTAGAATAAAATGTCAGCACAAACTGTTTTAACATAAAACAGAAACAAGGATTTGAACCTAAAGGAAAAAAACCATTAATTTTCTAGTAACGTTCATTTTCTTTGCTGTGGTTTTGTTTTTCAGAGTAAACGGACAGTATATTATGGAAGGACTGGCGTCTAGCTTTCTGTTTACAATGGGAGGTTTAGGTTTCATAATCCTGGACCGATCCAATGCACCAAATATACCAAAACTCAATAGGTTTCTTCTTCTCTTCATTGGCTTCGTCTGTGTCCTACTGAGTTT
This sequence comes from Mastomys natalensis, assembly GCA_021653895.1. NCBI lineage: Eukaryota > Metazoa > Chordata > Mammalia > Rodentia > Muridae > Mastomys > Mastomys natalensis. The sequence continues at coordinate 1,068,439 of JAJTUV010000053.1, read as the reverse complement.
CTTCATGGCCAGAGTATTCATGAGAATGAAATTGCCGTAAGTAAAATACTTTGTATAATAAGCAATTTTACTTTTGTTATGAATTGGTATAATAATTACTTGGGCAACATAAATTCATAGATTTAATTTAATACTCATTTAAATGTGGAAAATATCCAAGAACTAAAGAAATGTGTGACTGGCCTCAGGTTATAACTACAGTTACAACAAAGCTGAGACCAGGAGGTCTTCCCGGCTTTCTTCCCGTGCGTGTTCATGAGAGTTTGGTTCTGCTGCCTCAGCCCCACTGACTGGAGGGAACCATGGGCTTTCTGGTTACTATATCAGATTCCAGTAATAATAATGAGAGTAAAGAGGATATGTCAAGCCATGGGCTGCTGTCGTTACTTCATTATTGGTATAAGTTGCTTATTCCTAACTGAAAGGTAAATATTTTGTCAGCTGGCATGATGCCACAGTGGAAAGTGCTACTGCATGAAACCTTGTCTCATGACAGAATTGTTAAAAATACTGTATAAAAGAACTCTTTGGATACATGGACAAGATTCATAAAACACAAACGATTCCTTCTGTTTGGTTTGTGAAAGGAGTTTTGCAGTGCTGGAAAACTCAGAGCCATTGTGCATGTTAGACATTGTCTGGAGTTACTATGGCTTTGATAAACATCTTGACCAAAGGCAGCTTGAGGGGGAAAGGGTGTATTTAATTATATATCACAGTGCATTGAGGGAAATCAAGGTAGAAACTCAAACATGCAGGAATCTGGAGGCAGGAGCAGATACAGAGGACATGGAGGGGTGCTGCTTACTGTCTAGTCCCTCATGGCTTGCTCAGCTTCCTTTTCTACAGAACTCAAGAACACTAGCTCAAGGATGGCCACACCTACAATAGGCTGGATCTCTCACATCAATCACTAATTAAGAAAATTCCCTATAGTCTTGCCTCTAGCCTAATCTTATGGAGGCATTTTTTTGCAGTTGAAGTTCCCTCCTTTCAGATGACACTTTAGTTTGTGTCAAGTTGACATGAAATGAGTTAGGACAGGCAGGTATTCTGCCACTGTGCTATATGCCCAGTTCCTATAAATGAATGTTTCCATTGAGGTCCCATCCCTAAGGTATCTTCTTATATATGCAAATATTAGAAGATAAAGACATCTCAGTTAGGGAGATGGCTCCACAAGTAAAGTGTTGCTTCATAGCATGAGGGCCCGAGTTCATATTCCCAGTTGCCATGTAAAAGCTGGGATGAAGATGCATGTCTCACTCTGGAGCTAGGGAGCAGGGACAGGCTGATCTGGGGCTCACCGGCCAGCCAGCACAGCCCACGTGCACATACACGCAACGCACATACACGGGTGCCATACACACCTAACGAAGGAAGGAATAACAAACACGTCTGGTCCCACGCATTTTGGATACGGATTTCAGCCTGCATGAAGAAAACCCATTAAGCCTCAGACAGGAAAGAACTACTGTCCCATAACATAGGAGAAAGGATTGTGTTTTGTTTTGTTTTTGAGACAGTTTCTTTCTTTGTACCCCTTGTCTGTAGACCAGGCTGGCCTTGAACTCACAGGGATCTGCCTTCTGAGTGTTGGATCAAAGGCATGGGACTAGCTTGGATTGGGTCTTTTTTTTCAATTTATTTATTTAACATCCAGATTGCCACACCCTCCTCCTAGTTCCCACTCTTATAAATCCTTCCCCCCATTACCTCCTTCCCTTCTCAGAGAAGGGGGAGCCCCCCTATGGTACCATCCCATCTTAGGACATCTAGTTGCCACAGATCTAAGTGCGTCCTTTCCCACTGAGGCCCAATTAGGTAGTTCAGTTAGGGGAGGGGATCCAGTGTCAGGCAACTGAGTCAGAGACAGCCTCAGTTGTTAGAGGACCCATAGGAAGACCACGATGCACATCTGCTACAGATGTGTAGGGGTCTAGGTCCAGCCTCTGTATGCTCTTTGGTTGTCTGGATTGCATGTTTTAATGTAATATTATTTAAAGATTTTTTTTCCTTTTTATTGAAAATAAACTCTTTTCTCACATAATATATCCTGATAACAGTTTTCCCACCCTCTGTTCCTCCCAGCTCCTCCATACCTCCTCTCCTATCTGGACCCCCTCCCTTTCTCCTTCATTAGAAAAGAACAGGTTTCTAAGAGATGATATTAAAGTCAAATAAAGTATAAGATAAAACCATTGCACTGAAGTTGTACAGACAAACCAACAGAAGGAAAAGAATCCAAGGGAAGCCCAAGAATCAGAGGCCCACCCATTCTCACGCAGGAGTATAAAAGCAGTACACTGGAAACCATAAAGATTATTGGGATTCAGAAAATTTAAATGTTTTTAGAAGAAAGGTAAATTGGTTTGTAGAAATATGTAATTCCAATTGAGGTTGTTAATTTGAAATTCAGAAACATTTGCTAAAGAAACAAGTAGTTCTGGCTTAATTTGAAGGTGATAAATTTTTTTATATATTCTGATTTTACCTCTGGCAAGCCAAACACAAAGATTAACTTCATAATCTAATTTATTTTGTAGAGAGCTCTATTAAGCATCTATATTATTCTTGTTCTATTGCTAAAATAAAACACCATGAGCGGCTTCGGGCTCCAGAGATAAACGTCCATGACGGTGGAGCATGGTGGCAGGAGCCGAAGCTGAGGACTCAGACACACCTTGAACTACGAACACAAAGCAGAGTGAGCTGCTGGGAATGCCACGGGTCTCTAAACTCCCGAAGCCCACCCTCAGTGTCATACTTCCTCCAGCAGGGCCACATGTCCCAACAGTGTCCAGAGTGTTCAAATACCCGAGACTATGGGGTACATTTGTCATCCAGACTCTCCCGGCATCATGCATCAGTCGTACTAATCTTTGAGTATTTCACATGTCCGTGGTTAATCTGTCCTCTACCTGGAATATACATGCTGTGCTAGTGAGGCTACTGATCCTGGAGTCATAGCCCAACTCAGGTCTCACAGGACCTTTGTCAGCTAAGGGTTTGTGTGACTGTGTAGTTCTGTAGGCTTCTGTCTTTTGTCAGAGGGAGCACGTGCAACCAGCCTTGTATGAAAGCCTGGACACTCTAGCTGTTTGTTCTTTCTCTGCCCGTTATGGCTAATTCACCGCAGCCTGGTGGAGTCCACTGTGTGGGGAGACTGGTGCTTCCCATAGCATTGAGACATTCTTTTTCAAAGCTGTGCTGTGGTGTTACACACCTGTAATCCCTACATTTGAGAGGTGGAAGTGGAGGGACCAGGAGTTCAAGTCCAGCCTCAACTGTAGCAAGTTTGAGACCACCTGGGATACGTGGGACACTGTTTCAAAAAACAATAGCAGCAGCAACAAAAAAACCCTCAAAATCTCTTCTAAAGTACTTACATTTTATTATCATCTTAAACATTTACACTCAGATAATAATATATTTTTTCATTTCTGAGCTGTAAGTTCAGTGTGTTAACCCAGGTGGTTATAAGCTCATGACCTTGAGTGACCCCTTGCTTCAGTCTTCTGAGTTACCTAGAGTGCTGGCACTGCTACCATGCCCAGTTTGTCCCTGCTACAGCAGGACGGTGTGAGCATGAAGTGTAAATTTGCCTCGGTGCCTTAGGGTGATTTCTACTTGTATTTATACGCAATACTACTTCTTAGGTGTTCTTTATGCTTCAGGGTTACCAACACTTTTCTTGGTTGTCAGTGTGTGCCTATTTTATGCTTTTTTTTCTCTCGGGGCTTGGCTGGTTAGTCTGTATTTTGAAAGAATAGCCTCTTTCAATAAGTTTTATTGTACTTGAGACAGTAATTGTACATATTTACAGACTACAGTGACACACACCTGTAGACCACATGCGAGGAGTATTAGGAGTGTCCAGGTGTATGCTGTACTTACTAGCCGGATTCAGTCTGTAGTAGAGGAAGCAGCTGGGGACTTTGCCTCCAGGTGCTCCCAGACTCTGGATTGGTTCTGAGAACTTGTTTCAGATTCCAGATCTGCTCAGTAAAGTTAGCAATGCACTACTCTAGAGACTGGTGGATTAAGGGGAAAAGTGTTTTATGTGCCATCAAGTGTAATGTGTTTTGTTGTTGGGAACCATCTTAGAGTTTGGAGTTTGATCACTGTGTCAGAAAGAGAGAAATGCTACACACTCCTGCTTCTATAAGTGAGGTGGGATTGTTTCTAGGATCCTGGAGAGGATGATGGGGGTAGACATGGGGAGACTGCTTAATGCCGCTTCGGCTCTTTTCTGGTCTAGTGTTTGGACCATGATGGCCCGTGCAGTCTTGGACTCTTGGCTATAGAATGAGAATAAGGCTGGCAGGGTGGCTCAGCAGGTAAAGGCTCCTCTGCTATGTGACGAACTGGGCTGTAGCCTCGAAACTCACTTGGTAGAAGACACAACAACACACACACACACACACACACACACAAATGCTTTTTAAAATGTAAAGTGAGGAGCCATTTACATTATTTCACACATATTTTACACATGCTTCTGTCTTCTTTTTGGCAGTGCTGGGGCTGGAGCCCAAAGCCTCTCTCATCTAGGCAGACGCTCTCCACCGAGCTACACTCAAGCCCAGTGCCCTCTTAGGACTACTGCAAGGGTTATGTGTAGTCATGTCGGACTCTTAGAAGCGCCTGTCAGTGCTAACAGTCCTGCCTTAGTGTATGTAGAAGGGACTTAGTGATTGTCGAGATAACGGCTGCCCAAAGAGAAAAGTAGTACTTCATGGTTTCTGTATGTAGGTGGTTTTTAATTAAATCTATTTGTGTGTGTGCACATGTGTAGGGGAGCATGTGACATGGCACATGTATAGGTCAGAGGATAGAGGGAACTGGTTCTCCCCTTCCACCTGTTGGCCCCTGGTACTGAGCTCAGGTCATTTTGGGCAGCAAGCAGTCTTACCTACTGGACTGTTTTTGCTGGCTCCGATTATGTTTTTGAGTTCTTGGTTTGTTTAGATTGTATTTATCTGTAGAATTCTCATTAGCCTGACTATAATAACTAAGGATTACAAAGTTGTCTGATCTATAAGAAAGGGCCAAATGATTCTAGGAGTGGCCATGGTATATGAGAAACCTGAGTGAGGTTTGACCAGACTAATCCAGTGAATAGTAAGGGCGCATCACAGAGGGGACACTCTGGGGACCTCAGTGAGTACGTGTGTAGTCAGTCATTTGGTAGTGTGGCTAGTAGCACAGCATTTTTTAGAGTTTTGTTCTGATCCTGCACATTTCTCCTTGGTAGTAGATCTCAGGTGCTCATCGCAGAAGGCCGGATTGGGACCTGAGTACCACATTCAGTTCCTTAAGGGATTTCTGGGCCTGCTACACCTTCAGTGAAAGCAGCTTGAACTTTGGTTTCATTCGTGGGCACAGCTGAAGTCTGCAACTGTTTGCTGGACACTTCCAACAGAGGCAGATAGATATCTTTGCAGTTTGGGGACTCAGGATCAGCTCCAGGCGTGCTATTCCTGGCTTTCCCAGTGTCTCCTCTAGTCTGATGAGCTAGTTTCCATAAAAAAGTTTGATTTTTGTTATAATTTTGAGAGTCCAAAGATTGATTCTATCTGTTAGCTTTGGCTTTATATTTGTAGTCTTTCATTTCTCTGCCTCTTTGTGTCTAATTGTATATTATTTTGCACATTGCTGTGATGTTCTGAGAGGAACGAGAACAGGAAGCCTAGTTATGTATGATCATGAACCAGGGGTGATGAGGAGGAACTGCAGTGACATTGGGGTTTGTCATCGGATTCCTAGTAGGCAGGCATGTCTGAGTGGTTGCTTCCTGGTCACCTTTGTGTTTATGAATTCTGTTTCTGCAGGGGCTACCTGATGGGCTAGTGATGGGCTAGTACCTTTTCAGAAGAAATGAGTGGCTCCTGGATCTGCTCCTGTTAATAAAGCTTTAAAGGCTCAACCACCCCCTTGTGCAATGGGAAAGAATGAAGAACAGCATGGACGTTGCATTGAGTGACACCCTAGCAAGCACAGCAAAGCTAGGACTGGAAGTCACAGTCGCAGAGACAAGTTCACTACAGTATTTTTCCTGATGACCTATCCTAGTGTACCAGCTATTAAACGGCATTTTTTTCTTAGTTTTTTATTTCTTAAAGAAAATATACTCCTCTTAAAACTTTGGTATTGAATAAAGTGATTATTTTTTTGCAAACCCATCATCGGTTTTTTGGACATGATATTTCTGACTTTGAGAAATTAATGTAAATCAAGAAATACATCCTGAGAGCTGAGATATTTGGACGTCTGGCCAGTTCCTGCAGTGGTGCTTTGCCTTGAAACAGTGTGTGTGGTACTCTACCATTTCAGATGCATGTGGGAGACTTGTTTCCTGGACAATGTGATGTATGCAAGGAGCAGAAATAAATGATTTTTCTAATTAACATTTCAGAGTGTGCTTTTTGTTGTTTTGTTTCTGAGACAGGATCTACTAACCCTTTCTGGCCTGGAATTTTGTTATATAGACCAGGCTGGCCTAGAACTCTTAAGAGATCCACCTGCCTCTGCTTTCTGAGTGCTGGGATCTTGTGTGCTACCTGAACCAGCCCAACTGAAGTAACTTTTGATCTGTAAGTCACTAAGTTCCTTGTGTTATTCCTTGGGCACAACCAAGATCTTTAACTGTACTGTTAGGTGTCAGGTCCACAGGTGCCCTCTTCTCCCTAGCAAATGGGCAGACAGCCTGGACTGCAGGAGAGTTTCTGGCATTTAGATAAAAGCCAGCGTTCCTCAGAAGTTGTGCAACTTGTTCCTGTCCACCAGAAGGAGCCACTTCCCTTACCTCTTACGTACGCCTCCATTGACATAGCTGCTGCTGCTGACCCAAGCCCCTGTGTCCAGCTCCTACCTCTTACATACGCCTCCATTGACATAGCTGCTGCTGCTGACCCAAGCCCCTGTGTCCAGGCTCCTACCTCTTACATATGCCTCCATTGACATAGCTGTTGCTGCTGACCCAAGCCCCTGTGTCCAGGCTCCTACCTCTTACATACGCCTCCATTGACATAGCTGCTGCTGCTGACCCAAGCCCGTGTGTCCAGGCTCCTACCTCTTACATACGCCTCCATTGACATAGCTGCTGCTGCTGACCCAAGCCCCTGTGTCCAGGCTCCTACCTCTTACATACGCCTCCATTGACATAGCTGCTGCTGCTGACCCAAGCCCCTGTGTCCAGGCTCCTACCTCTTACATATGCCTCCATTGACATAGCTGTTGCTGCTGACCCAAGCCCCTGTGTCCAGGCTCCTACCTCTTACATACGCCTCCATTGACATAGCTGCTGCTGCTGACCCAAGCCCCTGTGTCCAGGCTCCTACCTCTTACATATGCCTCCATTGACATAGCTGTTGCTGCTGACCCAAGCCCTGTGTCCAGGCTCCTACCTCTTACATACGCCTCCATTGACATAGCTAGCTGACTGCTGACCCAAGCCCGTTGTCCAGGCTCTACCTCTTACATACGCCTTCCATTGACAATGCTGCTGCTGACCCAAGCCCCTGTGTCAGTGCCTCTACCTCTTACATACGCCTCCATTGACATAGCTGCTGCTGCTGACCAAGCCCCTGTGTCCAGCTCACTACCTCTTACATACGCCTCCATTGACATACCTGCTGCTGCTGCACCAAGCCCGTGTGTCCAGCTCCCTACTCCCCTAGTCACCAGTATGTCCTACTCTTAAGCTTGAATAGGCTGAAAAAAAACCGCGGCGCACCACCCCCACCGACCAGTGTCCTGCTCCCACCTCCTCACTTCTCTACCTCTGTCTCTATCTAGTCTCATGTTTCCCACTGTATGGCGCTCAGCCCGGCCATGTCAGTCTGTTTCCTCCTTCCTGTTTAGATTCCTCCCAGCCTCTGGATTTTTCCTCTTACTCACATCAAAACTTTATGCCATACCGTGAGCGTCAGTCAGCATGTGTTACTGTGCCTCTCGTCGTTGTTCTGCTTAGGGCTGCTTTCCTGAGAAAGTGCTTCCACAGTTCATCCTAATCCAAGCACAATGTCCTCATACGACTGGTAGGTGACAGTCCTTTCTTACTGGCTATCTGTAACAACATGTTATGGAGCACATTGCTGAGCAGTCTTCAATAGTTTTTCTAGCCATGTGCTTTATTCTCTGACAGGCAGTCCTTTACTTCTTTATAACTTCTAATTCATTCTAATCATAGAATTTGTTTACAGTAGATTTTGTTCCTCGATTGAGTCTCCTATGTCCTTTCCAGTCATCCCACGGGTGATTAATTAGCAGTTTCACAATAAGATTTCATCCATTTAGTTCAGAGGCTTTGAACCACAGTGATAGAAGATGAATCAAAAGCTTCTGTTCTTCCAGAGCCGGGGTTCAGTCATCAATAGATCAAACTGTTGATAAGCTGTGAGGTACTCAAATGCAATAGCCAAGGACCAGTGCGGACCAGTGATGTGGAGAGGAGAAGGGTGACCCAAAGATAGAGTTCAAGGCCTGATTCAGTACAAATACAGTTTCTGTTTGACTTTCAGAACATCTTTTAAAACCTTAGGTGCAATACAGCAAGGTCCTCCTTTTCTCTATTGATATAGTAACAGTTCCTCCTATGTACCACTAGGTGATGCTACACTAACGGTATGTTTCTGTTTGAAAAAAATCTTTGGAAACATATTTCAAAAGCATTTTTGGGTAATCATTTCTTTACCCAGTACAGTGAAATATTTAATTAATACTTAAATCAATATTTTGAAGCATATAATTAATTATATGAAATATTTTGTTGGTAAAATGTACCATGTTTCTGTGAAGACAAAAATGACCAATACTAGGTATAAAGTATTTTGAGGGGGCATGAGTCAGCATTGCAGTGCATAGAAGACTGCTAAGAATTATTTACTAGGCAGGTGAGTGTAGAATGAGTTTGCCTACTGGAGCGGAGACAAACCCATCTTTGACTATTAGCTCTCCCGGGAGAGGATGCTGAAAAGTATAAAGTGGCTTTGTGGAGTGTAAGCTGTCTGAGAGGAAATGGAAGGGGGTGGATTTAGGTATGATAAGCTGACAGGTGATGTCAAGACGTCATTGGCTGGCAGGCCATAGCTCCAGAGCAAAGCTTGCCTGTCAGGGCAGTATGGCATGTAGAAGTGGCTAGACACTAGGCTACTGTTGTGACATCATGGGTTGGAGACCAAGATTGATACAGTTTGCCTGGGAAGCTGGAGTAAACCTGATAAAGGGTCTGAGGTTGCCATCCCGCCACATCCTACAGTGAGTGCTTCCTTCGAGGGCAGCTGAACGGCACGCATGGGTTTATGAGTGATTTGTCTGATTTCTGTTGATTGGTAAGATTCTCTGACAAAAGCCGTTAAAGGAAAAAGGATTTATTACGGTTCACAGCTCAGTGGTACACTATGGTGGGGGAAATCATATCAATGGAAACTTGAAGCGGTGGCTCACATCACAGCAACAAAGCGGAGAGCAATGAGTATCTGCTGCCGCGGCAGCCGTCCAGCCAGCTTCCCCTTCTTATGTAGTCCAGGACCCACCCCACAGAGTTGTGCCACACGGGACAGCTCTTCCAACCCCAGCTACCTAATCAAGATCATCTTGACTAGACACACCCAGGTGATGTGAGATCTCACAATCTTGACTAGACACACCAGGTGATGTGAGATCTCACCAAACTGACAATTGAGACGAACTATTTCAGATTTATAAAGAAGATAGCCTATTTGTAGGATTATAAACGAGAGCTAGGTGCGCCATGTGCTTCTTATTTTATCTGTCAGGAGATGGAGACAGAAGGACTGAAGCAAGTTCAAGGCCAGGCCGGGATACAGATCAAGATCTTGTCTCAAAACAACAGAAACCTCCCCATAAGATAATAAAAAATGAGAAAAACAAAAACAGTAAGAAACTAAAAAGAAGATTGTGTTGCGATCACTGCTAATGTTTACTTGAGTTATAAAATGTGAAGTAACGCAAGTGCTCATGACTGAAGAAGAAAGTTGGAAGAATATTGTCTGGATGGGAATGGGCTGCTCCGAGTGCACAGTGGTTGTTTCTGTTGTATGCTGTAACCTTCCTAGTGCAGAAGGCCAGTCAGTCTGCACATAGAAATAAGAACTACACATTTACAGAGTGGAAAAAGCAAGTGCCGGATACTGAGTTATACGAGGCGAGCTCCTGCCCAGGTAGCACTTCAGCCCAGAGAATACACAGGCTAACTCCTTACTGCTGGAGCAAAGCCTGCTCTGTAGTGCCCCACAGTACCTAACTTAAAGTTTGTGAGTGCTGGGAATTGAACCTGGATCCTCTGGAAGAGCAGTCAATGCTCTTAACTGTGGAGTCATCTCACCAGCCCGAAAGTTCAGAGTATTAAAACACTTGTCAAATACTACTTTTTTTTTTTAAATGTATTTAGACTCTTCATTATAATCCTACAAGTTCTTAGTGGACCTGTATTTCAGTTCTTTCAATGACCAGCTGTGCAAACTTCAGCAAAATCCTTAGGTTCTCTGAGCCTCAGTTTCTCTTAAGAAACTGAAGGTAGCGACGCTTACTTCTTAGGTGCTCTCAGAGTTAGATGAAGTGATACACAGCTTCCTGATATTACCATTCATAACAGTAGTAAAAATTACAGTCCTGAAGCAACAACAATAATTTTCTAGTTTGGGGTCACTACACTGTGAGGAACTGTATTAAGGTTAGCACTAGGAAGGTTGTGAACCACTGCCTTAGATGCTCTTTGAATATGGCTTCTGAACTTTCTCGGCGTTAGGCTCCCCCTCATTGCTATCCTTTTGTTTAGTGTGTGATTGCACGGTCTCCTCTAGGGGTGGGGTGGGGATGTGCACACGCAGTCATGTGTGATAAATGTGACTGACTATGGAATGCCTTCTCTTATGTTTATATCCACTTAACAATGTTTTTTTTTGAGATTTATGCAGGGTGGAAAGAGTTTCTAAGCAGTGTGACACCACTTGACTGAAGGCCAAGGAGCAGCCTGGTGTAATGGTTGGCTCTTCACAGTCTCTCTTCGGAGCCTCTGTCAAGGATGAAGCTCCAGCAAATGCCAGTTAAGTGCTTGCGTTGGCCACTGGTCCACCTCAGAACGTGATCTCCTTACAGCAGAGGGGGAGTGCCAGTCTAAACAGCTCTCGGAGTCTGACTGCATCAGTGCACTGGAGAAGCTGTTATCCACTGTTTTAGTTTAACTGGGGTGATCACTGTTTCCAAACAGGACCATAACAATAGCTCTTATCCATGTATTTTATACAAAGCAACGGTTCTGCTCCCCGTCAAGAAATGGGTATTATTTCCCTAGCCAGTGAGTGATATGTGCTCACCCTGTGCCTGTTTTGATCAGACGATGGCACGAGTGTCACCATGCCAGTCCTGGATAGTTTAGCGGGTCCTGGCAGCTTCTGCTTCCTGCCTCTTAGAAGACTGGTTCTTGGGATATGCCCTCTGAAAACCCAGCTTCAAGATCATAAGAATCCCAAACCACATGAGAAGCCGTTTGTAGCTGCTCCTGTCAACAGCAGCTGAACTTGGAGCTGACCGTTGTATCAGCTGCTGGCCCCGGGTGTTGCCCCCAGCTGCCCTCTGACTAGCTGTGTGAGAAGATCCGAGGGAGGAGCGCCTAGTGGAGCCTAGCTGGCTCCCAGTACTTGGGAGCTAGGGCTAAGCTTGTTTTCTGAAGGCTGCAAGGTTTGGGCGTGGCTTTTATGTACAGAGATAACAGATGGAAACTCTGCTTGGCTTCGGGACTAAGTCGTGGCTGGAAAGGGGAGGGATCTTGTGATAGAGATGAAAAGAGACTGAGAAGGGTTTCCAGAAGACAAGCAGGGACCCCAAAAGATGAGTCAAGGCCCGAAGACTGGGAAAACGACCGTGGAGGCTGGAACCAAGTGAATGTTTTGCTAATGCTGTCTACCGTTGCCAGGGTAGAAAACAGTTCAGAATGAACTCACAGATCCAGTCCTCTAACAGAAAGCATGAAGATCAACTTTACTCTAGTTGAATGTCAGTGGAATTGGAGGAGAGAAATGAGTTAAAGAAGGGATTGCCCAATTCCCAAATGTAGAGGAAATCGGAGAGAGCATTCTTTTCAGGCCAATGAATTTATGCTTTTTTTTTTTTTTTTTAAAGATGTATTTATTTATTATGTATACAGCATTCTGCTTGCATGTATGCCTGCAGGCCAGAAGAGGGCACCAGATTTCATTACAGATGGTTGCTGGGAATTGACCTCTGGAAGAGCAGCCGGTGCTCTTAACCTTGGAGACATCTCTCCAGCCCCTCGTTTCATTTTTTTTTTTTAAGTTAGACTATCTAAGAAAATGTTCTTGTTAACATTTGTTGTAACTGTTGGTTTGTCACTGTTTCTGAGTCTAGCTCACGATGGTCTCTTAGTCTTTTTCAGCTTCTAAAGAACCTTGCTATATGTTGTCTCACTTCGTCTCACCATCTTGGTACAGTAAGAGAGACATGGTTGGTTCCCAATGCTGAGCACAGCCACAGTCATCTTCCTTTGTCTCCAGTTGCAGGTTGCCTCCTCTCTGCGTGGTGAAGTATCACGACTCACTGTAAGGAAGGAGCACACTGAGTCAGAGACGCAAACATGAGCCACCGTGAAGACACCACAGGATCCCCCTGACTCTGCTTGTCCACTCTTCACATTGCCCGTTGCATTGAGGAGATAGCTAGTAATTTTAAACCTGAGGGAATCTGCAATAGGCAGATACTTTCTTTTACCTTACAAAGTTGCCTGGTCACTATCTGTATTACAGTCAATATTTTCAAGACAAGGGCTGTGCTACCAGGCCAGTGTGTAACTTTTGGTCAGTACAAGGTAACAGTAGTGTGAATGCTGGAGACTTTTTATTTTATATATAATAAAAAGTTTATATATATATATATATATATATATATATATATATAGTATTATATAGTATAATGTATTATTATTTTCTATTATATATTATATATATATAATATATGGTGAATATATATAGATTATAGATATATATCTGGTATCTTCTGCCTCCTGCCTCTTGATAGATTGACTTTCTATTTTTTTGGGGGCTGGGAACATGTAAATACTGTAATGAGTCTTTTCACTTGTAAAATCAGTGTACTGGCTTGGTCAGTCTTTCATGCCCCATTCGTCTTTGCTGGTTCTTTTCATCTTTCCTACTTTTCCAATGCATCTGTTTTTCCATCAGTCTACAGGCTGTGGTGCAGGCCATTCCACCAGCAGATGGCGCTCTTGACATCCTAATAGGACTGGAGTCCTAATGGGCACATTAATGGTTTTTTAACAGTGGTTACTGATTGCTGTTTGTTCACAGTAAGACTTTGGCCCAGACATGATCCTTCAGCAGGTTTATATTTATGTAATTATGTTCTCAAGCCCACGTCAAATGATTGATTTTTGTGTGTGGGGAGGATTTCAGTGACGCTATTAACAGAAATGTCTCCCTGTGGGGAACACCACCGACAGAGATGGAGATATGTCCCAGGGCTAATTGTCAATCTGATTTAGTGGCCCTTGCATTCGAAGATATCCCAGGAGGGGAACTCATTTTTCTGATCTGTAAAGCTTAGGGACTGGAAAATGCATCTTATTAAGGCTATAATGATCATACACAAGACACAGGAGCCATGGAAATCCATACATTGTAAAATCACATGTCAAGTTATAATTCTTACACATTTTATCTTAAATGGATACTAATCACCTAATCCAGAGGTTCATTATATAATTCTTCCAAACAGGGATTTAGCAACCTCCAAACTCCATTTTCTCTGCTTTTCTCAATGTTGTTCCCTGTGCTCTCCAGTATTTATTATTAGTCTTTAGATATAGCGACATTCAGTTACAAGGTGTGGGCTATATTTCTGTTTAGGATTTCCAATAAATTCCCCAAGAGCTTCAGTGAAGCTTCCAGAACCATTTCACGGTGTTCAAACAGTCAAAAGAAAGGCAAGCCAAACACTTAGGGGTCCCCTCAAAGCGAGAGCAGGACTGACCATGAGTCCCTCTTTTTGTTTTTAAAGATTTATTTTTATTTATATGAAATTTGTCGCTGTCTTTAGACACACCAGAAGAGGGTATCAGATCCCATTACAGATGGTTGTGAGCCACAATGTGGTTGCCGGAAATTGAACTCAGGGCCTCTGGAAGAGCAGTCAGTGCTCTTAACTGCTGAGCCATCTCTCTAGCTCCTGAGTCCCTCCTTCTAAGTTAGACCTGTCATGTTTCCCATGTCTCTTCCCTGGGGTGTCCAGAGGTTGAAAGTAACCTGTGCAGGTCATTTCATCACATTCATCATGACTGGACCTGGTGGCTTCGTGTCCATAGTTGAGCACCGCGCCTGGTCAGTATTTTGAGAAGAAGGCTTAACGGTGTGAGCAAAGACTGAATATCTGTACAGGCGGGCTTGCTTTTTCTTTCTTCCTCCACTGGCGGGTCCTCTGAGAAAATTTCACATACCCAGTTGTTACTAAAGTAAAACTTTAATAATCAAATTTCCCCAAGAAGGCTGATTGTTTTCCTCGTCCAATTTGTGTTGGACTTCTTCCTTAGAATATGTTAATCAGGATTTCTGAACCACATGAGTGAGCAGAGAGCAAAGTCAGTCTTCGTCTGTACGGTGGAACTTTTAACACATTAAATGCCTAATTCTTCTCTTTCAAAGGGTTTAATTGCTGAAAAGCTTTGATCTCTTTTTCTAGCTAGGTTACTCTTGCTGTGGTGAAACACCATGATCAAGTAACTTGGGGAGGAAAGGGTTTATTTATTTAACTTATTCATCCATATCACTGTCATCAAAGGAAGTCAGGACAGGAACTCATACAGGGCAGGAACCTGGAGGCAGGAGTTGATGCAGAGGCCATGGAGGGTGCTGCTTACTGGCTTGCTCCTCATGACTCGCTCAGCCTGCTTTCTTATAGAACCCAGGAGCACGGCCCAGGGGAAGCACCATCTACAATGGGCTGGGCCATTCCCTGTCAATCACTAATACAAAAATGACCCACAGATTTGCCTACAGCCCAATCTTAAGGAGGCATTTTCTTTTCTTTTTTAAATATTATTTATTTAATGTATTTGAGTACACTGTAGCTGTCTTCTGACACTCCAGAGGAGGGCATCGGATCCCATGTCAGATGACTGTGAGCATCATGTGGTTGCTGGGAATTGAACTCAGGACCTCTAGAAGAGCAGTCAGTGCTCTTAACGCTGAACCATCTCTCTAGCCCAGGAGGATTTTCTTAATAGAGGTTCCCCACCTCTCTGATCACTTGGTCTTGTGTTAAGTTGACATAAAACTAGTCAGCACTTCTCCGTGGAAGTATTGGTAGCAGAATAGCTAAGGTTTATTGAGAGCATATTATGTACTAGCCATCGAGCCAGGCACTTCTTATGTACCACGTCACCTCAGTCTCCCAGAACTGTTCTGAATCAGTGCTCTTAGCCCACTTCTCAGATGAGGAAATGAGGCTCGGACAGGCTTTGTGTACCAAGTGGCCAGCCACAGTCTGAATCCAGTGTCTTTGCTCTTAACCACAATGGTGGTGGCTTTCACTTGGCTTCAAAGGAGTAGGAATCTTTCAATACTGATTCTCATTTGTTTTGATTGGTGGTTTTTATGGTTGTTTGGTTTTTATTTTTGTGTTTCACTAGGGTCTCCTTATGTCGCCATGGCTGATCTGGAAATTGCTGTGTAGACCAGGCTGGCCTTGAACTCACAGAGATCCACTTGGCTTTGCCTCCCAAGGGCTGGGATTAAAGGTATG
Source organism: Mastomys natalensis (assembly GCA_021653895.1). Classification (NCBI taxonomy): domain Eukaryota; kingdom Metazoa; phylum Chordata; class Mammalia; order Rodentia; family Muridae; genus Mastomys; species Mastomys natalensis. The sequence continues at coordinate 1,052,641 of JAJTUV010000053.1, read as the reverse complement.
TTTGGCCATGTTGGCTTCAGTACTGATATCTGTCTGTCTGTCTGTCTCTGTCTCTCTATTATCTATCTATCTATCTATCTATCTATCTACCATCTATCTATCATCTATCTATCTATCTATCTATCTATCTATCTATCTATCTATCTATCTATCTATCCAGGTTTTTGAAGACAGGTTTCTCTGTGTAGCCCTGGCTGTCCTGGAACTCACTCTGTAGTCCAGGCTGGCCTCGAACTCAGAAATCCGCCTGCCTCTGCTCCTAAGCGTTAGGCTTAAAAGGGTGTGTACACCACCACTTCCTGGAAAAGACTGATTTTTAAAAAAAATCTACTAGAATGGAAATTTGTAAAATAATTGTTTTTCACTTAAAATTTGACAACATTTCTCATAGCTTACCTCTAGCTATATTTTCACACCCACACACCCACACACCCACACACCACCCACACACCCGCACACCCGCACACCCGTAGAGTGCCATGCATGTATCTCCTATATCTTAATGTATGCTTGGGCATTTAAGTAGAAGTATCAGATTCCATTACACATGGTTGTGAGCCACAATGTGGTTGCTGGGAATTGAACTCAGGACCTCTGGAAGAGCAGTCAGTGCTCTTAACCACTGAGCCATCTCACCAGCCTTCTATGTGGCCCTTCCTAAGAGCCCCTCTACCCACTTTACTACAGATCTCACCTCTTAGTCTGCTGGTTTGCTTCATTCAACTGTTCCCCTTGGTCATGACATTCATAGTCAGTCTAGGGCCTTGCTCTCGCTTTACCTGAATGGCCCACTCCCTTTCCTCTTCCAAATATGTTCAAAATAGTAGTTTTATACAATGAGCCCTTTCTTTATCTCCCATTGAAAAATCAAGACTCCCCTGTTTCTCTTCACAGCACTTGCCACTCTTTAATATACTATATAACTGACTTATTTACTTTATTTATCCAGACATGAACTACATGAAATCAGAGGTGCAGTCTAGTGTGTGGGACATAATACATGCTCAATAACTCTTTAGTACCTGGCTACATAAAACTCCTCAGGAAAATACATTCAAGAACGGGTTAATTGGTTGAGTAGCCCAGGCTAGTTGGCATCATTTCTAATTTTCCTGTTTGATGGATTTCTTATTTGTTTAGCCCCACCCCATTTAAGGCTGCCAATTGAACCTGGGACCCCTTATGCCAGGGGCGTGCCCTGCCAGCTTACTAAGACATACTCGAACTGGCTCTAACTACCAGCACCCTTTTTTTGTTTGTTTGTTTTGTTTTTTGTTTTTTCGAGACAGGGTTTCTCTGTGTATCCCTGGCTGTCCAGGAACTCACTCGGTAGACCAGGCTGGCCTCGAACTCAGAAATCTGCCTGCCTCTGCCTCCCAAGTACTGGGATTAGAGGTGTGCGCCACCACCGCCCAGCTAACTACCAGCATCCTTGATTTGATCCACCATTCCTCTGATTTTCTGTAGTTGCTCCCATGAGTTTTCAGTGTTTGCTCTATTTAGTTGAGTGCATTTGGTAGAGGGGCCAAGGCTATGCAAGCCCCATGGTAGATCAAGCTCATAGCATACACATCGCCAGGAAAGGGTTTCTTTCTCCATCCAAAATGCTGCGTCACGCAAGGTTTTATTTGACAGTAAACAAGTTGACCAACTAATTGATCGTCATCTATGTCACTTGAGTTCCATGAACATTTAGTGAATTGGTAGTCACCGTGATTTTTGACACCGTTTGTGTTTTGTTCTATTTTGTAACCTGGGTCACTTCTTCTAAAACGAACAGTGCCAGGCTCTGGAGCTGCACCCTGTTTGTCAGTTAATAAGCTGGGTCTGTTACTGTTTCATGGATATTGGCAGAAAACTTGAGACTTCTGGGTCAAAGACAAAGGACTTTGTTACAGTGGAGCAAGCAGCATGGGGACAACAGTCTCCAAGCTCCACAGGGTAGCGATAGATGCTGTGCACATAGGTGGCTGGCTCCCAGATGCACTGAGTTTAGGGATGTGCTGTTTTATAGTACGTGGAAGGGGAGGGAGGGAAACCTACCCTTTGTCTACGAGGGACAGTTATCTCATTCAGTCAGTGCGGTGGGCTGCAAACACAGCCCTGAGAAATGGCCTGGGGAAAGAGCAGCCACGGTTTCACATGCTTGGCAAGAAAGTACAGGGTTACTCAGACCCCGTACCTCTTGTCTTTCCCTATTATATTCAGATATTTAGCGTTGACACTGGTCCACCCTTAGAAGCCAGTCCAGACCGGCTCAAGTCCCTGCTGTGTCCCTTTCTGTGTGGGAATTTAAACAAATTCTATTTCCTTCCGTCTTCTCTTCTTTTCAGTGGTGCTGCCTCCCATTGATTGGCACAGGATAAAGGAGTAACTGCAATAGGTATAGAGGGCTGAGATTGTCAAGAGTCTTTTTTTTTAATTGGATATTTTATTTATTTACATTTCAAATGTTATCCCCTTTCCATGTTTCCCCTCTGCAAACTCCCTATTTTACCCCCTTAGCCTACTTCTATGAGGGTGCTCTCCCACCCACTCACCACTCCCACCTCACGGCCCTAGCATTCCTCTTCACTGGGGCATCAGGCCTTCACAGGACCAAGGGCCTCCCCTCCCACTGATGCCAGATAAGGTCCCTTTAGCTCCTTCAGTCCTTTCCCTGAATCCTTCATTAGGGTCTCTGGGCTCAGTCTGATGGTTGGCTGCAAGGATTCACATCTGTATTGGTCAGGATCTGGCAGAACGTCTCAGGAGACAGCTGTATCAGGCTCCTGTCATCAAGCACTTCTTGGCATCAGCAATAGTGTCTGGGTTTGGTGTTTGCATGTGGGATGGATCCCCAGGTGGGGCAGTCTCTGGATGGCCTTTCCTTCAGTTTCTGTTCCACTTTTTGTCCCTGTATTTCCTTTAGACAGGAATAATTCTGGGTTAAAATTTTTGAGTGTGTGTGGCCCCATCCCTCAACTGGAGGGCCATGCCTCTGGATATGATCTCAACAGGTTCTCCCTCCCCTTTTGTGGGTTATTTCAGCTAATGTCATCCCTGTGGGGTCCTGGGAGGCTCTTGCTTTCCTGGTATCTGGAACTTTCTGGTGTCTACCCCCAGTTCCCCATTCCCCATTGCTACACACCTCTGTTCAATTTCCTGACCCTCTGTGCCTCTCCTCCAGCTCCTCCCACACCTGAATATTTCCCTCTCTTCCCCTCCCCCTCTTCTCTTCCTCCCAAGTCACTTCCACCCTCTACTTCCCTTATTTTGTTCTCCCTTCTAAGTAGGACTGAAGCATCCATTCTCTGGTCCCCCTTCCTCTTGAGCTTCATGTGGTCTGTGAGTTGTATCGTGGGTATTCCACGCTCTTTGCCTTTTATTCACTTATCAGTGAGTACATACCATGTGTGTTCTTTTGTGACTGAGTTACCCCACTCAGGATGATATTTTCTAGATCCATCCATTTGCCTGCCGAGAGTCCTAATGTGCCCATCACCACTGACTTGCTCTCCTTACTGGGCAGTTTACTTCTGTCCATTGAACGAGGGATACTCTGATGCTCAGGGGACTAAGTTTATTTCTTCTAAAGGATTCTGCTAATTGTGAAGTGCTCTTTCAAATACAGTGATAGATAGTACAGATATAAACCCTTGCTTCCGGGGAGATTGTATTTGAGAGGGGAGATGTATCTCAAGTTGGTACATAGTGTGATGTAGACAAACATTATGAAGAAAAATGAATCGTAGTGAGGGTATGGTGGTCAGAAGCCCATACGGGTAAAGTGCTTGTCAAACTCTGTGTACTACTGTGGTTTGTCTGAGTTCAAGGACAGGCCGTCGGTGGCTTAACTTAGAAGGAGTTTCGGCACTGGAAAACTTGGCGTGAGTGGCTAGTTATGTAGTTCATAGGAAACGAAGACACATGATGTTAAGTTGTGATTGGATGTCATACTTAGGTGGAGTACTTTTAAATCCTTGAAAAGACCCTCCAAGTTGATTATTTTAAACCCAGGATGTAAGAAGAGACACCAGAAGAGGGAAGCTTTGAATGTACGTGTTCATAACGCTTGTTCTCTATGTGACGTTTCTAATGGATGGTATTCTTCATGGGAAGATTCGAAGAGACCGAAGAGTTTGAAGCTGTGTAATAGATGAACCATTTGGGCTTCCACTGACAAGCTTCCTGTCTGAGAGAAGTGATTACAAGTAGCCAGGGCTCTATGTACTGAATTCTGTAGCTCAGCTGCTCGGCTCTGAATCCATCCACAGAGGCTGACTAAGCCTAGGGCAGCTCTACAGGGGCTGACAGGCAGCTTTTATCAAGACTATCAGAAACAGAACACAATCAGCTGTGAAAAAGAATGCAAACACACACACACACACACACACACACACACACACACACACACAACAACAAACACATGGCAGCCAGATTGACAGATAGTGTTCATAAAAGTTACAGATGCAGAAGGACAGACAGTGGAGGTGACAGCAGAGATGACTAGATAGCCAGTCTACCATGACCACTCTGAGCAACTGCACAGAGCTGCTGAGTTGGCTGCTAAGAGCACTTCCTCCCTTGCCCTTGCTAGAGTAATCAAGGCAACTTGACCATGAAGGCAGAAGGAGCCCCATCATCTGGTCTAGATGATGCTGGTCTACACCTGACTGAACTTGTCCTCTACAGTCAGGTCAGGTCAAAGACAAGAACAGAAGGGACAACGAGTCATTCTTTCCATGTTCTTTGCTCTAGGTCAGGACAGACACTTGAACCTGGTTCAGACAGGACTAGCCTGGAGGACTGTAGCAACTCCCCGGTGCTGAGAGGTTAGTTACTACAAGTGAGCATTCCAGCAGACTTAGGTTTGGGGTTTGATTTACAGTCCTAGAAGCTGCTCTGGAGCCTCTTTAAAGGAAAAGGCTGCCTCCAAGATTGCTTTAGACAAGAGAGAGTGTCTAGCTCGGGCTTCTGGCACTGGTTTCTCCTGGCTGCATAAACCCTTTGTAATTGAACTCACAAGGGAGGCGGAGGGAACAGGATTGAGCTGTGTTGGCCAGTTCTAGTCTGGAGGAAAGTAAGGCTGCTTTGTGTTAGGTAGGGAATCATCTGTAGAAAGCGATGTATTCGATTGATATGTCTTCAAATTAGGTCCCGTTGAAAGACAGGGTGACCTAAGTCAGCAGGCACCCTTGGAAAGGGCAGCTACCGTTTCAGTCCTTTGGCTTCTTCAGCAGTTAGAGGGCCAAGTGTGGCCTCTGAAGTCCGAGTGACAACAGTCTTGGACTCAAACAGGAAAACATAACAAGTAGGTACCCTGGCCACTTCATCCCAGCCAGGGACTACCACAGGTTAGATCAAATGACACGAGTATAGAACATCATATAAAGTTTATATAAAAAAATCAAGTTCTTACCAGAGCTTTGAAACATTGTTCAGGTTTAAGGCAGTCCACAGGCAGCTCTCATTTTCAGTTCTGTTGGTGACTAAGGGCTCTGGAAGCAGGGGCAGCGATGTAGAAGTTTTGAGGATTCTGGACCACGATTTCAGAAAGCAGTTTGCCACTCTTAAAAAAAAACATGTTTGTTCCTGTCCATCTCCTTACTCTCTGTTCAGCGTTCTCATTATTTGTCCACCATTGGGCTTGCAGGATTACGTGAGTCAATCTGCAAGTCTGTCTACCCTTCTAGACTCGATGTCTTCAGACACCACGCCTGGGCCATGTACTACATATGCATCCATCACACGGCACATGGGACTAAATGTCCGGCAAGTGCTGGATGATATATAACTTAAAGGTTTATGTTCATGCTGTCCCTAAGAGACAAACTATGAGAATAGAGATTCACAGGACAGCCAGCTTCTTAAGAATTTGCCGAACTTTAAAAAGAAAGGACCAGGTTGATCATACTGAATTTGGGTACAAAACAAAGGCAAACTCCAATCAAATTGGCCTCCGATAATGTTGTTGAGTATCAAAAAAGGAACAAAATCCTATTCGTGTGTGTCAGTTAGTTAACAGTGAGATCAGCACACAACTGGTGGAGAGCCAGGCTTCCCGGAGCACATCCCCGTCTTCTACAGGAAAAGAAATCATCAGCACATGATGCTGAAAAGCTGGACAGAGGGACAGCTGGAGGGCTGGCTCAGCAGCACTGTAAACCTGTGGGCTGTGGAGGTTCCCTAACCCACAGCCAAGACAGACTTCAGTACCAACATGTAGATGTCTGCAGTTTTAGTAACACAACAATTTTAATATGTTCATCTATTCATTTCATGTATCCACTCATTTATGGAGCAGATATGCATACTGGGTACTTATTGTCATAGGGCTGGAGAGATAGCTCGGCTGATAAAGTGCTCATGCTGCAAGCATGAGGACATGGAGTTCAACCTTCAGAGACCAGGTTTAAATGCCATGTGTGGTGCACACTTGTCCCAGTGCTGGGGACATAGACAGAAGGTCCCCAAGGCTCCCTGGCCAGCCAGACTAGCCTAAATGCTGATGGCCAATGGGAGATTCTGTTTCAAAGGAAACAGATGACATTCTTGAGGATGATACCTGGGTTTCCTCTGGGTCCTCCACATACGGGTACACTCATATATATGTAGACGTGCACACACACTTGTCCACACATAGACAACACAGAAAATTTTGCTATTTTCATGAAACTTACATTCTAGAGTAAAGACAAACAATAAAAGAATTAACTTGAGCAAATACGATAAGTGTTATGGTGTAAAGAAGAAAAGCAAGACCTGACTTGAGGACGGGGCAGGCGTGTGATGATGTCCCCAACAACTTTACTGAGACAGGACCTCCTGTGATAGGGAGTTTGTCTTGGCCGTATTTGAGAGTAAAATCCGAGGAGGACCAAAGACGAAGTTCCTGGAATCAGTGTGGCCTGGTGAGTACAAGCCAAGGAGCAGGAGGAGGCCAGACGGCTGGGTTGGAGGGAAAGGTGGTACGTAACAGGAGAGTGAATCCAGGATCTGTCACAGAGTCCTGGCAGAGTACAGCAATGACTGGTTTTTGCTTCGGATTTGAGGGAAGGCCTTGGAGTGTTTCTGAGCAGAACATCTCGGCTTCTGCTCTAACAGCATGGATTTGCCTGTTGTAGTGAAAATATCCTGTGAGAATGTGAGAACAGTGGCGGGAGCCTAGCTGCAATAACAGAGGTGAACGCTGATTGGAGACAAGGCTGGGGGTTAGGGAGGCAAAACAGTGATCTGTAGCAGAGAAGGATCAATAAAGAGGCTGAGATTAGACTGCTAGAAACTCTAGGGAAACCTAAGCCATTGTGATGTTCTAGGAGCCAAGTGAAGAAAGTATCTAGGGAGGAGCGAACCGGCCACTGTGTCACCTCCCTGCCAGGTGACATAATGTGAGGACTGAGAGGTCATGAGGGTTATCAGAGCCTCAGTCAAGGCTGACCTTAAGAAGGGCAGTTCCAGAGAACGGCGGAGGTTTGGGTGTGGATGTAATGTGCGAGTGATGGAACGGGAAGAGGGACTGGAGCCAGGCTTATAAAATGCTGCTGTCAAGGACTTCTGCAAAAAGAGGCAGAGCAAGGAGTGTCAGTTTGAGGGACAAGTGGGGTTTGAAGGATTATTTCCAGGTGGAAAAAACAAGCAACACACATGTGCAAGGGGATGATTGAATGATACAGAAGAAGGCTGGCCCAGTGTCTTAACTCAGGTGACAGAAAACAAGAATGGCGAATGGCTCATCTATCAACAGAGTTCCCAGTGGTGAGAGGTCATGGAAGTCCCCTTGACTGCTTGCATTTCCTCAGCAAAGCAGGAAGCAATTGTGTCTGTCAGAAGGCAGGAGGGAGGGCTGGAGTTACAGATGGAAGAGACAACACCACGGAACCCCTTTCCTACCAATAGTATGACTCTTCCACTGGTTATGGAGTTTAGAAATGAAACAAGAGCAAATGTAGGTGGAGACAGAGTAACAGCTGTTGAAGATATTTTAGTTGGCACCCAACTACCAGAATGAGGGTAGGGGTATGTCTAAGGTCTCTCTGAAAATTTCTGGGAACTTTTGTCTAGATGGCATTTTTAGAAATAAATATAGAATCCTTGTTGTGGTGAATAAAATAACCCTTTACAGGTAAATAAATAGATGTAGTTACATTTATCTATCCTAATTTATGTGAGTATTTCAGAATTCCAGTCATCAGAGTCAACAGAATGCTTACCAAAATGGTAAAGGCAAAAGAAACTATGTTCAAAATATTTGATCTAAAAAAAAAATCAAAATTAAGAATTCTTATCTAATGGGCTGAGGGAAATGTCTGCTCTTTTATAAGCACTGAAAGTCCCCAGTAATCATGCAATAACAGTATTCATCTATGCTCAGCTCTCCAGGAACTGCTGGGAAATTGCCTCATTAACCTTTATATTACCCTTGTGGGGTGGCAAGAATTTGATGAGATTTCCATTCTCTACAGTAGGCAAATGGAGACAGGGAGATTTGAGGAAAATTGTAGACATAGCTCAAATATAAATAAATCTTGTGTTGAATCCTGCGAGAGTATAAGAATGAATTCAAGTCTATTAATCACCTCAGGATGAACCCGCCGTTTTGAACCTTTATCATAGACCTCAAAACGAGGAAGTCATGTTAGAAGAAATGGTGAGAGGAAGGGAAGGAGAATAACATATTCACGTAGGCACTGGAGAAACCGGGACTTCATTCCTGTGGTAATGGCAAAAGACAGGAGGAAAGTATGCAGACTAGGAAGCGAAGCTGGAATTCTTCAGGGGCGAAAGAGAAAGAAAGGAGGTAAAATCAGGCAAGTTCGGGGAGGATCTTTGTGAGGTACACAGGGAAGGAACTCAGATAGCCACTCCACGGAAGTGTGAACTGAAATCATGTTGAGTTGGAGCAGACTTGTTTTGGGTCGGAGGAGGCTGGAGAGCAAGGATAGCCTTCTCATAGCTTGACACACAAAGAGCATCCATTTAAAAGCAGCAGCTAGCATTTACTGAGAACTTATTGTCTTCCAGGCACTGTTAGCTCTTTCATGTGGTCATTCTGTCTTGCTGCCTATGAGGGAAGTGGCTCTTTGGTGCCAATTATTGAATGAAGGCACGATGAAGGTGACTGGCTCGAAGTTGGTCTAGTAATGCAGACCAGTCATTTATGTAGAAACAGGAAGACACACAACAGATGTGCAATCTCTGTTGAGTTGGTAAATGAACGAACCAATAACTACACAGCCCGGTATGGAACACTGCAGAGGTGAGACCTAGGCAATGCTCAAAGAATTATTATGGTTCGCCTTGGAAACATCCACCCCCAGGATCATGTGTTTGAGCCCGCGTTCCCCTGCTGGCGGCAGGGTTTTGGTTTTGGGCAGTTATGGAGTCTTTGTACCTGTGGCTTGGCTAACAGAATTGGGTTTATGGGCAGGGCCTGTGATGGTGACATCAGCTTCTGGTCCTGGCTGGTGCTTTTTACTTTCTAATCTACCAAGATGTGGGGAGCTGTCAGTGCATAGTTCCACATCTAGAGATGGAGCTGCCCCAGTTCTCATGACTTCTGGGACTTGATAGATGGGATCCCCTGAAACCAGGATAATAAACTCTTCCTCTCAAGTTTACGGTCAGGTATTTGGTCACAGCGGTGAGAAAGCAGTTGATGCGGTGCTTCAGGACCTGACGATGCTCTACCTTCTCTTTCGTCATCTTTTCTTCCTCCTGGGCTCCCCTTAGCTACATCGCCATTGCTTTCCTCATGACCCAGACGCCTGAGAAGTGTTCTTCAATCACTAAAACATCTTCAAGTTTGTCCTCAACCCATCAGCCCTCAACCTTTTCATTCTCTCTTTGCCTAAAGGATCAAACTATTTTTTTATTTATAAATTCTACGAGACTTTATTATACTAGAAGATCTGTAGTAGTACAACTCACTACAATGAGACCAACACAGACCGCATCCGTCCCTGATAAACTCTTCAGAGGCATTGGAGGAGGAGGAAAGCTGTGAGGGAGAGACAGAGCTTGGAGAGGGATAGAGGGATAAGGAAGGGGAGGGAGAGGGGAAGGGGGAGGGAAAGGGGGAGGGGGAGAGAGGGAGGGAGAGGGCTAGAGGGAGAGGGAAGAGATAGAGAGAGGGCAGGGGAAGGGGGAGGAGGAGGGAAAAAGGGAAAGGGAGGGGAGAGGAGGGCTAGAGGGAGGGGAAGGTAAGGAGAGGAGGAGGGAAAGGGAGGGAGAGGGGAAGGGGGAAGGGAAGGGGAGAGGAGGGCTAGAGGGAGGGAAGGGAAGGGAGGAGGAGGGAAAGGGAGGGAGAGGGAAGAGGGAAGGGAAGGGGGAGAGGAGGGCTAGAGGGAGGGGGAAGGGAAGGAGAGGAGGAGGGAAAGGGAGGGAGAGGGGAAGGGGGAAGGGAAGGAGGAGGGGAAGGGGGAGGGGAAAGGGAGAACAAGATAAAAAGAGAGATCTTATTTTTCATTGTAAAGCCACTATAACTGTTAGCTAGGAGTACTTATATACCCGACCACCACTACCAAGAACAATAGCTCAGAATGCAAAATCATATATCATGAATAAAAAACGAGGTTCCTTGGAATGCAGACAGCTCAATGATGAGTAATCTCTTAATCTAGTGTGGGTTAATAAAGAGTAGGAACGTGCTTGTACCTACAGGCTTGAAAAAATATATGTACTAAAGCTCGCCTTCTACTAGAAATTTATTTTTAAAAGACTATAATAAAATGTGAACATTCCATAATATACACACCAAACACCAACACACACATGCACACACACACCCCACATTCAAACTAGCATCAAGTTTAAAGATGAAAGATATGACGAATACCCACCGAAATGAAGACAGACATGAAACTCATATCTGTAAAAGAACAAATCAATAAACTCAAATTGAAAATACGGGGTCATATGAACTTTGCCCCACTGGTACCTGACAAGACTCCCATGATGTTTATTCTCCACGTCTCACAATGCTCATCCAGATCAGAATTCTTCATCTTGGTGAAGAGCATCTACACAGCTGTTCAGTTAGTATTATGACTAGTTAAGGATCTAAACTAGTCTTCATGATCTAGTCTTTAGCCCCCCCTCCCCCCACCTGACTGGCATATCAGAACAGGGCTTAGGTTCAAAAGAACAAAAGGATTTTTTATTTTCTTTTTGGAGCTAACATGGCACTGAAGCTGCATCTACATCCTTCTTGAATGTTGAATTTTTACCCAGTTGGCTTTCTCTATCACAGGCTTTGAGGGAGGAAAGGTGTTTTTGATTATCCATGTTGGGTATGTGTGTGTATGTTTGTTTGTACTTTAGGTGCTGGGAGAGAATCCCAGGATTCATGCCTGCTAAGGAACTGAGCCATGAAAAAAGCTTTAATGAGTACTTTGTAGTTGAAAAATCTGGAAGGGCTGGGGAGACAGCCCGGTGGTTCAGCATGATTGATGCTTTATTCTGAGGACTGGAGTTTGAATCATGGCCCCCATGGTCACTGGTCCACAAATGTTCATAATTGTAGTTCCAAAGGATTCAGGCCCCTCATCTGGCTTGTTGTACTTGCACACGTATGTGCGTATACACACACACACAGAGAGACAGACACACACATAGTAAAAATTATCTTAAAAAAGAAAACAATGACAAAGTGGAAATCATAAGATTCTGTAGTAGAAATCTTATCAAGGTGACAGCCATACAAATGACTATTGATAGATTTAGGTAGAGATAGATCTTTGCTACTTTTTTGCATATCTGTGAGACTAGTAGCAATGACTTATTGACCTCCTGTGCTCTAGTATGATTCTATGATTCTGCTCAAAACTTGTAGGTTTTTTTTTTTTTTTATTTAATGTCCCCAGTGACTCTGATAGACAAGAAATCTGAGACCAAGGAGTTCCTTTGTCTAGTACAATAAACAAGTGGAGAAGGGGAGATTCCGACGATTCCTCTATAAATCCAAAACCGGGCTTTTTGCGAAGTAACCATTCACTTTCTTCTGGTGAGAAAGATAGAGACACTCACGCCCAGCTTTCCCCTGGGGCAACTTTCACAGGAAATGCTGTTCTGACAGCAATGTGAGCCTCACTCACCCATTGTAGTAATTACATTTATTTCCTGGAAATAAATTTTCTGGCCCTGGGGTAAGACACATTTCAGTTCTGGAGGTCAGGAGGGAGAAGCTCTCTGCCCCCCTCAATTCTTCCAGGCACTGACCTTCAAGCTCTTCCCTTCAGTACACTCCTCCACCCCACACCCAGTGCTGGGATGAAAATAGACCTTAGCTCACATCCTAACATCTCTCTGAATTCTAATCGGAGAAGGCTCTGTCTGTCACTTCCCCTTCCTAATCACAACAGTAGCCTCCTGCCTCATGAAGGTAGGTTTCTTTCCTGAGTTATTTTTGTCCCAGCAATTACCTTTCAAATTTCCCCAGATTAAACCCCAAGGGACAGAGACATTAACTTCCCTGGATGTGTAGCACCTAACTATGTGACTGTTACAGGATGAGTAGAAAGAATCTCACTATCTGTTGAACGAAAGACTAGGTCAGAGGTCATCAAACAGGAAGAATAGAAAGGGCCTTACCATAACCCTGGCTCTGTTGTATTTGGGAATACACATACACACACACACACATTTACAAATATAGTTTTTTTTTTTTTAGACTTTGTTGAAGCTCTTGAAAACAGACTGTTCGTATCAGGAATTCAGGGGATGTGTTGGCTAGTTTTATGTCAACTTGATACAAGCTAGACTCATTGGAGAGGAGGGAGCCTCAGTTGAGAAAATGTCTTAAGACTGGATGTAGGCAAGCGTGTAGGGCATTTTCTTAATTAGTGATCCGTGGAGGAGGGCCCACTACTGGGGGCAGGTGGTCCTGGGTTCTATAAGAACACAGGCTGAGCAAGCCACAAGGAACAAGCCTGTAAGCAGTACTCCTCCACGGCCTCTGCATCAGCGCCTGTCTCCAGGTTCCTGGCCTTGCTTCAGTTCCTGTCCTGACTTCCTTCAGTGATGGATTACAATGCGGAAGTGTAATAAACCCTTTCCTCCCCAGTGTTTTGGTTACAAGTGTTTCAGCACAGCAATGATACCCTAACTAGAACAGAAATCTGTACCAGGACGGAGGGTTCTTGCTATGCCAGACCTGAGCATGCTGGTTTTTGGAGGACTGTGGAAGGCTTTGGAATGTTGGGCTAGAAGAGTCATTGAGGCTTATAAGATCGGTGGGCTGTTCTGTAGGAGCTTGGAAGAGAAGACTTGAGAGCAGTACGAACGATGGAGGCCTGGCTTGTAAGTTTCAGAGGGAAGCAAAGACTCTACTGGACCATTTGTGTGAAAAATCTGTGGAGTCTGATCAGCTGGAGCTGAAGAATCAGCTGTGATGACAAGAGACCAGAATTACTCAAGTAAATCCTTGCTTTGCTGGGACAATGGGTGCTGCTCAGCTGGGGCTGAAGAATCAGCTGTGATTAAGAAGAGACCAGGTGAAGTCTTCTGGGAAGTGTTTCCTCAGGGTGGGCACAAAAGCTCTGGTCCGGAGGTGGCCAGGGTTGTACCTGACACTGGCAGCTGAACTGGGTAGTGAATCACCCAGGTGGTTCTGGTTTTGAAGGCATGAAGGTGTTATGAACAGCAGTGGAGAGCTGGCACTGTGTGGCGAGGCTAGAGTCCCTGAATAAAGCTCAGGATAGGCTACTCGTGAAAGTACAGCTAAGTTGCTGCAGGAGATGCCAGCATCTTTGAAATAGCAGTACTATGGGATACCACCAAGGATGCCAGGGGTGTGGTGAGGAGATGGCCTGAGCCTAGGAGACAGTCTGTGTGTGCAGCAGAGGAAGGAGCCAGAGAAACGACCCAAACCCTTTGGAGGAGCCCAGGAGATCATGGTGAGTGGATCCCAGACATTGGATACTGAATGACTTTCAGTTTGAAGTTAGGTTTTGATCTGATTGTGACTGTGCCTTGGTTCTTCACTCTTGAAGTAAGAAACCATTTAGCTTATTTTTGATTTTATAGGAACCCATAGTTGAGAGACATTTTATCTGAAAAGACTTTTAATTTTATTTATTTATTATTTATTTATTTATTTAAAATTTATTTAAAAATTAGTGGTTTTATGTATATGGATGTTTTATCTGCATGTAAATCTGTGTATCAGAAGAGAACATTGGATCCCACAGGACTAGTTATAGATGCTTGTGAGCTACTATGTGGGTGCTGGGAATTGAACTCAGGTCCTCTGTAAGAGCAGCCAGTGCTCTTAACCGCTGAGCCATCTCTGTAGCTCAAAGACTTAGGATTTTAAAAGAATGGGTATTTTAAAGAGACTGAAATTTTTAAGTGTTTGAATTTTTAAAGATCGTGGGACTTTTTAAACTTAAAATGTTTATAATGTAGTGTTGATATTAAGGTGTGATCTTGGGGATGAACAAGAAAGGAAAAGCTGTGGTCTAACAGTGATGTGTTTGTGTGTCAAGTTGACAAGGGATAAGTTGTACTGTCTAGTTTTATGTTAACCTGACACAAGGTAGAATCAATTGAGAGAAGGGAGCCTCAATTGAGAAGGTGCCTCCGTAAGACAGGGCTGTAGGCTAGCATGTAGGGTATTGGTGATCCAGGGAGAAAGGCACTTCCTGTTGTGAATGGCACCATCCCTGGGTTGGTGGTCCTGGGGTCTATGAGAAAGTAGACTGAGCAAGCCATGGAGAACAAACTAGCAGCAGCCCTCCATGATCTCAACATCACCCCCATGGTTCCTGCCCTGTTTGAGTTCCTGTCCTGACTTTCTTCAATGATGAAGAGTGATGGACATATAAGACAAATAAACCTTTTTCTCTCCAACTTGCTCTTGGTCACAGTAGTTCCTCACAGCAATAGTATCCTTACCTAGGAGAGGGGGATTTATTGTAAATGTCAATGGAACTTGAAGGACCCAAAGCCCCTCGTTTTGTAGCTCACTGCCTTGTTGAAGGGAAACCAGGAGGCAGAAGTTGATAAAGAGAAAAGGCTTTACTCTCAAGTTCTCACCAAAACTGTGGAGAGAAAGACTCCCATTTTCTCTGTAGCTCTTTTACAATCATAGAAAATTCAGTATCAACCTGGGAAGTGTGCTCTTGGGGATTTAGCTGAGAGGTATTCATTCAGCCACGGGGTGGGGAGGGGACTGTGCTTCAGCTGTTAATCGCAGCATGAGAGCTCTGTTTCAGGGCCAAAAGAACTCCAGACGTTTCTAGTAGGAGGGAGATCTGGAAACGAGGCCCAGGGGGGGGGTGGGAGTGGGGTTGGAATGAATCCGATTCAATACATCCTCCTGCTGGTTGCCGGTCTTTTATTGAGCAACTACTGAAGTATTTCTGAGTTCATGCCAAGCAATTATCCATTCCACAGCCCTCTGTATAAGATTGCTTATATTGTTCCTAGACTATCTTTAGGTTAATCTGTCTTTCATTTATGAATTTATTTGTTTGCTTATCCACTCAACAAACATCTATTTAACATTTATGCTGGGCCAATTGATCTAGGTAGGGTTTTGGCTGTCTGAGGGAGCTTTCCCTGCAATTATAGCTCTGGATTGGGGCGGGGTCAGCTGTTTTCATTCGGCATGACAAGCGATTTATGCCGATGGAAGAGAACTGAGGAGGGGGGAGAAGCAGGAAGAGGTGAGCCTTGGCCCCTTGTCAATATTAGGATACTACTTTGCTCTTGGCAGTGAACAAACTCTGAGGGACTGTCCAGATTCCTTACTGGCCATAAGTACAGCTGGATAGAGTACGGTGTCCTATACTGGGACACAGAATTTACAGCTGTTTCATGCATGTCTTTCTTTCTTTGTTTCTTTGTTTTGGTGGGGGTGGGTGGTGGGGAGGGGGGTAGAGGCCGTGATAGAGTGTTACAGTTTGTGTCTCCCCAGTGATCACATATCAAAGGCAGATCTTGCCAGCTCTTGGACTGCTGGAAAGTGATAGGAACTTGAAGTGGGGTTGTCATTGTCAAAGACGTACTCCTTTGAAGTATTAGGTCCCCTCATCACTCTCTCCTTTGCTTCCCAGCCACTATATGCCCAAGGGTACCCAGGCCAAGGGACAGTTGGAACTCCCCAGAACAGAGGTCCTCTCTTTCGTCTGATCTCTGTGTGGGGAGACTCACTGCATCTTCAGAACTCATTTGCTTTTGCCGCTCTACCTACGGCCTTGCCTTGGCATGTGGACCCTTCTTGTTGGATCGGTCATTATTAACCTCAGCTGAAATGCTGGCTAACTGTAGGCTTGACCCTCTGTGATTTTGTGTGGGTGATAGTTAATCTTGTCATGAACATGTCAGGAGACACATACTCAGGAGGGAACTCCACTCTGAAAACTCATTTTCTGTTTCTCTCTGTCTGTGTATATGTAATAACATTGGTTTGTTGTTGGATTTTTTTTTTGTTTGTTTGGTTTTTTTTGTTTTTCGAGACAGGGTTTCTCTGTGTAGCCCTGGCTGTCCTGGAACTCACTCTGTAGACCAGGCTGGACTTGAACTCAGAAATCCGCCTGCCTCTGCCTCCCAAGTGCTGGGATTAAAGGCGTGTGCCACCACTGCCGGACGTAATAGCATTGTTAAGCATCAATTTTTTTTTCCTCTCAGGAAAAGAGAGCATACAGTTGCTCTAGCTGTTCAAGTGTTGTCTTTGCTCTTGTTTTTTCTTTTTTATTGTTTTTTTTTTTAATTTTTGTTTTTTGTTATTGTTGTTAAGACAAGGTCTTTCAGTGTAGCTCTGGCTGGCTGCTACTCCATGTGCATCCCAGCTCATAATAATCCTCCTGCCTCAGCCTCCTGAGCACTGGAATTAAACCACCACACTCAGTTGTCCACTCCTGTTGACTGTAAACCAGACACTAGTGCACCCGTGCACGAGGCCCCTGTGGTGAGACCTAAGAGTGAGCAGTATTTGGTGATGATGGAGGGTCAGGGGAGGACTACACAGAGCAGGGAGCACCCACATGGAGGAGCCTTTGCTGGAGGACTGGCAACCAATACTGAGTTTACATGGGAAAGGGAGGAGGTTTGCCTTTTACTCCTCCATTTATACTGCAGTTAAAGAACGGGACAGAGATTCCAGGGCTGGTGTAGGGAACCCCCCAGGAAGTACAACAAAGCCTCATAGCTCTTTTCCTAGCCTGGGCTACCTCTTCTCCTAGCCTGGGCTTCCTGCTTCATTCCTTTGCCTTTCCTTGCTAAACAGGCGCCTTGGGCACAGCACATGTTGCTTCTTCTTTGTAGCTCCCAAGGACTAAATCTCCCATGGTTGGAAAAGATTCAAACTATTCAAACTACTTTATGTTCCTTTCCAAATTTTTCAACAGATCTTTTTTTCCTCAATAATATATATTTTTTATTCATTTATATCCCAATTATGTGCCCCCTCCCTCCTTTCCTCTGGACCTGCCTTTATATATCTCCCCCATGACTCCCTCCCCTTCTCCTCTGAGAAGGGGAAGTCCACCTTGGGTACCACTCCCTCTGAGACATCTAGTCCCAGCAGGACCAGGCACATTCTCTCACACTGAGGCCCAGCCAGGCAGTCGAGATAGGTGAAGGGGATCCAATGGCAGGCAAAAGAATCTGTGACCAACCCCACTCTAATTATTAGGGGACCCATAGGAAGACCAAGCTGCACATCTGCTACAAATGTGTAGGGGGCCTAGGTCTAGCCTCTGCATGCTCTTTGGTTGCTAGTTCAGTCTTTGTGAGTCTCCATGGGCCCAGGTTAGTTGACACTGTAGGTCTTCTTATGGTGTCCTTGACCCCTCTGGCTCTCTCGATTCTATACCTGACTCTTGCACAAGATTCCTCAAGCTCCACTTGATGATTGGCTGCAGGTCCCTGCATCTCAACAGAGGGTTGGGTCAGGCATCACTTAAAGCCACGAAGTAACTCCCTCTGAGGTCTAATCAGCTCCTAATGGCACATTCTAAGTGTGTGGTTTAATTTCCCTTAGATGGTAACACAGTTGGGTTATAAAATGTTCATGTGGTAGCCTGTGCTATACATTCATGTGGTAGCCTGTCTATACATTCATGTGGTAGCCTGTGTTATATGTTCATGTGGTAGCCTGTGTTGTATGTTATGTGCTTTCCTTCCTCCAACCATCTTTTTTAAATTAATTTTTATTTTATGTGCATGGGTGTTTTGCCTGCATGCATGTCAGTGCACCTGGTTTATGCCTGGTACCCACTGATGCCAGAGGAAGGTGTCAGGTCCCCTGGGACTAGAGTTATAGCAGGTGTGAGCTGTCGAGTGGCTGTTGGGAATCAAATCTGGGTCCTCTGCAAGAACAAGTGCTATTAATCACTGAGCCATTTCTCCAATCCCAACATCTCGCTTCCATGGTGGCAAATTGATGCTCAACACTTGGGAGAATCCTTATTTGTCCATTCCGACAGGTGCCTCTCAGTCATAGATAAATCACACTGACTGGACGGCCCACTGTTTTCATGCCAGCCATTCATGACAGAGCTATAAGGCATGGCCTACGACATATGAGCCTGTGTATGCATGAACGCATGCCTATTCACAGCTTTTGTTTGTTTGCTTTGTTTTTCGAGACAGGGTTTTGTTGTGTAGCCCTGGATGTCCGGAACTCAGTCTGTAGGCCAGGCTGGCATTGAACTCAAGAGATCTGCCTGCCTCTGCTCCCCGAGTGCTGCGATTAAAGGCATGCTCCACCACTGTGTCTATTCACAGTTTGGAATCCGTACTGTGGGCTGATACAAGATTAGATACTTAGAAAATGTTTTCATGGTTGACTAATCGTTAAGGAGTGTCCCCACATAAATGGGGCTAAAATAATACTTCTTTTTTTTTTTTTTTTTGGTTTTTTGAGACAGGGTTTCTCTGTGTAGCCCGGGCTGTCCTGGAACTCACTCTGTAGACCAGGCTGGCCTCGAACTCAGAGATCCGCCTGCCTCTGCCTCCCAAGTGCTGGGATCAAAGGCGTGTGCCACCACCGCCCGGCAAAATAATACTTCTTATCAGGTGACTACAACAGAGCAACAGCCCCAGTGTGCTCAGAAGGATGCTCAGGAGATTTCATAAACACTCAAGAGCTCCTCATTCTTCTGTTTCAGTTTCGTTACTAAGGGACCTGACTTGGTCCCCAGTGTTAGCATCTACAAAGGCTCTTTTTAAAAAGGCCGTATTATAAATGGATCTCAATTGAGGATAAATTCTTTTTTCCAAAAATTTTTTCTTGATTTGTTGCCCATCTGGCAGAGCATACCAGAGCCACAGCCTAGGGGTTCACCTTCTTTAGACTCACAGACGGGGAAAGAGAGAAAGCCATTTGCCAATGTGTAACTACAGCAGAAGGCTGGTGAGAGATAAACATGGAAAAACCTTCACTTTGCCCTACACCTAAGGTGATGAAACTGACAGATGGAGGGACATGACCTTTCTGGTGGTCAATATTGCTTTTGTACAGGACAGAGTGTGAGCACACAACCAACCATCTAAGTCTCTCTCAATCTCTCTCTCTCTCTCTCCTCTCTCACTCTCTCTCTCTCTCTCTCTCTCTTTCTCTGGCTATAGGAGAACAGGAAGGAAATCAGTATTTTCTGATTGTCTATCATAGGCAAACACTGAATTACATGTTGTTGGCCAAGTTGTGTGGGAGACATATCTGTGTCTTTAATGGAGATATTAGCTCCAGTTACATGTGGGAAAGTTGAAGCTTGGCTCAGGGAGAGACAGACTAACGTAACAACTACATGCAAACATTAGATAAGGGGCCAGGGACATAGCTCAGCGGATAAAGTGCTTACCCTGCAAAGCCAGTGACAACAGTTCAGATTCATAGAACCAACTTAAGAGCCAGCTAGGCATGGTGGCAGCCTGTCTCTCCAGCACTCAGAAGGCAGAACTGGGGTTCCTGGAACAAGGTAGCCAGCTAGACTTGCTGATGGCTGAGTTCTGGGTTTAACTGAGAGAACTTGCCTCAATAACTTAAGAGGAGAGTGATTGATGAAGACACCCAATGTGCATTTGGGGCCTCGACATGCCTGTGCATGCATACGTGTAAACACTCACACACACAGACACATGAAAAATTCCTTGAATTTGTATAAAACATTAATATACATCTTCATAAGCAATTCCTAGCAGCCAGCCATCTGACTAAACCAGACAAAGCAATTAATCAAAAGTTCTTTATCTCATTTGTAGTTCTCCAAAATCAGGATTTCTTACCTCACTTTAGGGCTCACCACTCCTCTGTCTTGTAACCATCAACTCCTCACGGCATTAAGATTCATCAACCTCTGTGAGGTGCCAAGGAAGCTGTGTGTGAGCATGTAAGGAGTGAAGTCCTGGGTGAATGTGTGCTGTCAACATGGTCATGTCGAGGACTGGTGCCTCAGACCCATGGCAATAGCTAACCATTTTCTTTGGTCCAAGTATGAATGTTTATGAAGAACAGTTGACCAGTGTATGCAAAAACCAAGAAACTGCAGCTTCTTCCTCATAGAAAACTGCAGCCCAAATCCACATCAAAGCCAGGCAGGCATGGGGGCAGCCTGTATTATTAAAACTCAAGAGGCAGAGATGCAGTTCCTTACTGAGACCTCCTACCAAGACTAGCTTACTCCTTCTGTGTTGTACTTAGTAAACACATGGAGGTTCTGGGTTGTCGTGTAGTAGGTATCCCTCTGTCTGAGTGAGCTTTTTTGTGTCCTTGTGTCTGTCCTGGCTTTATTCCTCTGCCACACAAGACAGGTTTCCAGGCTTAAGCCATGCAGGATGTAGTGAACCCCTATATATTAATAGGTTAGTTTTTGTTACTTTATGTAAATAGAATCATACTGTATATGAACACACATGCACACACATTGGCAGTTTCTCTGAAAGCAGATTTATACAAAGTAAAAAATCCCGATGATGGGCATTGTGACAAGGTAATGGTAAAATGTTTACAGAAGTGCAAAGGACAGAGAATTGGTGAGATGATGTAGAAAATTACCAGCCTTACTAAGACAGTGTGATATTGCCTTAGGGCTATGCAAAGAGCCCAGTGAGACAGAATAGAGTGCAAACCAGAATACTGATATTCATATTCAATGTGACACTACAGGCCGCCAGAGAGAAGATGCTTTGTTTAAATGTTACTGGGACAACTCACATGGAAAACAAAAATCCCAATATGCAAAAGTCAGTTTTAAATGGAATACATTTCTAAATGTGAAATCCTGGAAAGTTTTTAGAAGATATACCAAAAAGGCTTGGGGTGTAGCTTTGTGACAGCACACTTGCCTAGCATACACAAGTCTTTGGAGTTGATCTCAGACACCAAAATACACAGATATACTGTGTGTATGTGTTAATACATCTAGGTGCTGAGTCCTTGCAAGACTTGAGTACCAGACCCCTTCCCCCCACATACAGACACCTTAGAACTGGGATCCCTGCTCTGTGCTCTTTGATGGAGAAGTCATAGATAGCACTCTGTAAGCTTAGCATTCTTGTTCTATACAGTGAACAAGGAGGTGGGGTTATGACATACAGATAGATGAACAAGGAGGCAGGGTTATTATAGAAAGATAAACTAGGAGGCAGATTTAGCTAATTTCTGTAGGAGCCATCTCTGCAAGGGGCATGGTCTTCAGGCCATAAGTATCCAGGGGAAGAAAGCTTCAGTGGACGTTTTTTGCACACACTATTAATATTTGCACATGGATCAGAGAGAGGCCCTGCCATTTCCCATGGGTCTAAGGCACTGAGTTCCTTAACATGGCTGTGCCCATGTCAAACAATACACATTTACGTGAGAGTTCCTTGGCTCCCTATATTGAAGTATGTGTGTACAAGTGACCTGCCTTCTATACCTACAGGATCCACATCCATAGATTCAACCAATTATAGACGGAACGTAATTCAGAAAAGGTTGTGTCTGCACCAAACACGTTTAAGCTTTGCTCTTGACAGGTTTCCTAAACCATACAGAGTTACATGTAAGTATAACTTTATATTAGGAGTCACAAATAATCTTGACATGGTTTTCAATAAGCAAGAGGACCTATGTGAGTTACATAAAAATATAAGGGCTGTGGTTATCTTCAGGTCTTGGAAGATCCCCTTTTGGATATGGTGGGATAACTTCATGATCAGCAGATAGACAGAAGAGAAAAATTATGGTTACATCTAGATTTACTTGATTTGACCAAAATCTTTGCTCTTCCGCCCCTCCTTTCTAATACCTCCCCTATGAGTTCTCCCCACCTTTCCATCCCAAATTTATGTTTAATTTTTAAACCCACTGACTTTACTTCATGATGCCCACATGTACAAGGGCATAGGACTCTCTCTCCAACATGGGTAGAAAACTGACTCTCCTTTTCCCAGAATCCATCAGTTGCTAAAAGTGCCGCAGCTAGGAGTAGGACTTCAGCCATGCTGGGATTTTGGATGCCAGCTCTATTTTAAATCATCCCAATGAACATCAGAGTCAGGTTTATATGCATAGTATATGAACTATTTGGGAAGAGGCTTTCTAATATGCTTGGTATATTTATAGTTATGAAATTCTGCCTCTGATGAGGAAAGGCTGGGGGTGTGGAGGGAACTAAGACTAAAATTAGCATATAATTTAAATATCCAGGACTTACATGAAAAGGCCAAAGAAATGTTAATAAAAAGCTGTGATTGCACTTTCTTTGAAGTCAGTGGAATGACACAGATTGACAGGTTTTCTGGAGAAGAGAGTTTATTCTGAAAGGAGTCATTTCCTAGGGACTTTTCTTAGGTCATTGCACAGGTGGCTTAGACCTTAGCCATGAGCAGGGACTCATGGCTGTTACTTGGCAGGGATCAAAAGTTCTCAGTGGAGTCCACCCTTAGAAGTTGGTAGAGATGGACTCTTACAGGTTTGGTGTTGTGAGGAGATGTTGGGTACAGCAATGGGCAGTCTACCTTGACATTTTCTTCCCTTAAAGATGTCTCCCTTTGACTACTAACAGAATTATTAAGCGAAACAGGGACTTTTTAATTCCGCAGTTGATCTTAGCACTTTCCATTTACTTATACCAAGTGATTTTGAGTCAATTTGTGAACCAAGAAAGATATTGAGAGTGGTCTTCGCTTCCTCTTTTTAGTACCCCAAAAGCCAATTCTCAAACATATAAAAACTAAAGTAAAATAAGAGGCTTGCTTTTCTAAAGGTGTTGAAGACCAAGACCCTAGTCTCACAGTCTGATAGGGAGAGTTCTGTCCTGTAAGCCTTCCAAGTAAGAAATCACTTTCCTACTATCTCTATTTAATATTGATAATCTTAAGATTGCTACCAGATTGTCCTAACTTACGCCAAAGCTCAGCAAAAGAAAGCAGATACTTTGGTGAGGTCAACTTAGAAGTGTTAGCTCAAGAATGTTCCAAAGTAGCATTAAGAAAAATGTTATAATGTGTCTCTTATTCATTTCTTCACTTACACTCACACAGTGAAAGGTAAGTGGGCACATATTAGGAAATACTGCTCTGCAAAAGTAGAGAGTCTACTCCCTACTGGTTGAACAAATAGGAAATTTATTGGCTCATTTAACTGGAGAATAGAGGCAAAGAGAAGATTTGAGGGTTGAATTTTTTTCATGCATTCAGCGATGAACATTTCTTCACAGAAGCGTGATCTTGTCCTTTCGTTCTCTGTCTATGGAAACTGCAGATGCATACCCCTCCTGTCACGGAAGCTCTCGTTATGCCTTCCTCTGTTGGCTTGGTGAGGTCCGGAGCCTGTGCATTGATCTTGTTGCAAGGAAGGGCAGGTGCTGACCCAGGAGGAGGAGGGATGGAGGGAAACAGGTGGGAGGTCCGTGATGGAGAGGTCTAATACTTTTAGGGTGTGGGAAGGAGGAAGGCATATTGAGTAAGCAGACAGCAAATGGCCCTGTAGAATGTGTCTTCCACTGTGTGAGAGATAAAAATGTGACCCGAGGCACCTACTGTTTCGAAAGCCTCAAACAGAAAGTGTGAGACTCCCTGGGTGCCTGTACGCCTGCGCACTTCCCTCCAGCATTACCTAACTTTGATGCCGTAATCAAAGCCTCATGAAAGAGAGCATTGTGGTGCTCTTCAGGATTCCATGGCCACTGTAACCTTGGAATGACAGTACTTACGTAATGAAAAAAAAAAAAAAAAAAAAAGAACACAATAAATGTACCAAAGCATTCGGTAAGCAGACAAAACCCCAAAGCATCCAGAATACTAATGCCTTTCACCAGAGTCTATTTGTTAACTGCATTCCCAACAAGCTTCTCATTCTGTGTGTGGAAAAAGAAATATTATATTCTCCTTTCCTAGGGTTCTCTTATTTCAAGTTAGTTATTTCTGGTTTTTATTTGGGGGGAGGAAGGGCATTCATTTGACTTGTCTGTTAGTTGGACGCTATCACTGTGGTAGGCTGAATAATGATTCCCCAGAGATAGCCTCGTTTGGAATCCCCTAAACTGTGAATATTACATTATAAGGCAAAGGTACTTTGCAGATGTGACTCAATTAAGGATCTTGAGATTATCTTGGATTAACCACCTGTGTCTAGTGTAGTCATGGAAGTCCTATAAGGTCAGGCAGGAAAGTCAAAGGAACAGAAACTGGAATAATGAATGGGACAGCCGGAGCATTGACCTTTGGAGATGGAGGGAGAGCACCATGAGCCAAGCTACCCAGGTGGTCTCTCAATGCTGGAAAAGACCGGGAAACCAATTCTCCCTTGGGGCCTTCACAAGTCAGCAGCCCGGGCAGTTCCTTGCTTTCTTAACCCAGTAGGATTCACAGCAGACTTCTGACCCCCTGAACGCTCAGAGAGTGAGTTAGTGTTGTTTTTAAGCTACCGAGTTTATGATCACTTGTGACAGGAGCAGAGGAAGTGAACAGAATCACGGTGGCATTTCCAGGCTCAGGTTTTGCTCTATGCTCTGCAGCTACAGCAGAAGAATCTACACAAAATGAAAATCGGTCTACTCAAAGCTTCACACAAGTCTCTAACCTGTCCAAAGGCCATCACAAGCGGCCATCTCTCTATAAATCTTACTCTTGCTCCTGTTTTCTTTCTTCCTCTTCTCCTTCCTTTGAGTCACAGTCAAGACTCTGAGCTTTCTGTGCCCACTATTCCTGTTTAGAAGGGATGCCTACTCCTCTCTGATTGGTAAATTCTCATTTTCCCGATGGACCCTGCAGACTTCAGGATTGTCTTGGGTGAAGTTATTTGTTCTTTTTTTCCAAAGTTCCTACAACATCTTGATGGCACATAGCATGTGCCACTTAGTGCCACCACCATACTGTTTCCATCTGTTTCTCCTGGCAGGAGCTGAGACTCTGCAAGGGTCCAATCAGTATTTGCTGAAGGCTTGGATGATCATCCCATGTCACCCCATCTTGTCTCCAGGTTTCTAGTTAAGCCACACCATTCTGTCTCCCTTCCTCTAACATCATGTAGATGGGCTTTGAAATGGTTTCCCAAGGTCACCTTTCACTAAACGGGCCTCTGGCTCCATCTCACATTTCCATCCAGAGAATATGTTCCAAGGATCTCTCATAGGACATGTGGGACATTAGATGGCTAGTCTGAGCACAGCCCTCTTCCTTCTGGCCCTCTTCCTTCTGTATACCAGCACATCATCATCATCATCATCATCATCATCATCAGCAGCAGCAGCAGCAGCAGCAGGAGGCAGCTTACTTGGTAATAGTTTTAACCACGAAGATACAAGCATTTCAAAGCATGCGAAGTAGAAGTGAACGTTTAGCTATTATCATCCTCATCAGTCTTTTGGTTTTTCAAGACAGGGTTTTCCTGTGGAGCCTTGGCTGTCCTGGAACTCATTTTGTAGACCAGGCTGGCTTTGAACTCTCTGCCTCTACCTCCTGAGTGCTGGGATTAAGCTGTGTGCTACCACCACCCAGTAAACATTTAGCTTCTATGATCTCAAAGTACTTTTCAAAGTAAGACATAGAAACAAGGGAGGGAAAGGTGTTTGCTTTGGCCTTTGGTAACATGTTAGTCACTAGTTGACTGACTCCATCCCCTTTTTCTTTAGTCTGGCCACTGAGGGTGTCTTTGTATCACTCTTCTTTTGTCTCGGTCTTCTTTAGCTCCAGCACATCACCAGATGGGAAAAGTCTGTGCTGAGATACAGCTTAGTTGGTAGAGTCCGTGCCTAGCCTGTGTGAGGTCCTGGCTTTGATCCCTGGCATCACAGGAGACTAGGTGTGTGGGAACATGGGTAGGGGATGGAGCCAGGAGGATCGGAAGTTCAAGGTCATTCATACCTGAAGAGGGAGTTGAGGCAGTCCTGGACCAGACAACTTGTCTAAGAATAAAAGGGAAAATTATTGAATGGAAGATTGGATTATTATCATGATGGGTTTCCAAATCATATAAGCAGGTACCTAGTTGCACATTTAGGTTTGTGAATCTTAACTTACACTGTCTTTGAAGAAAAACAGTTATAAAAGACTTTACTTGCGGCCTGGCAGTGGTGGCGCACACCTTTAATCCTAGCAGCACTTGGGAGGCAGAGGCAGATGGATTTCTGAGTTCGAGTCCAGCCTGGTCTACAGAGTGAGTTCCAGGACAGCCAGGGCTACACAGAGAAACCCTGTCTTGAAAAACTAAAAATGAAAAGACTTTACTTGCTAATTTTACAGAAACAAATGACCCAGTGAACCTGGCTTGAGCAACAGGTTCCAAGGCACAAGCTTTACATCACAGTACATCTTGTGCAGGGTCCAGAATGACCACCTGTAGCTCTCTCTACCTTTCTCCTTTCTTTAGCCCTAGCCCCAAGGGAGGAGCTCAGATGGGTTTCTACCATTGACAGTGTTTACAATGCTCGCAGAATCATGGCTTGGCTGTTAAGGACCCTGAAAAATCTTGTGTTCTATAAAAGTTACAAATTTGATTGAGTTTCAGGACTCCAAGCAGCACGGCTGTAACAACAGCAGCCTCACCTACAGAAGCAGACTTGGTTTCATTAAAGACACTTCTTTTAGCTTGTTGGCAATTATGTATGTCTCCTTAGACAGGGCTCTGGGAGAAATCCCCATGTCTTTAGTGTGTCAAGACATTTGACAATCAATCCCTTTGAACTCCCAAGTCCTCCAGGACTGCACATTTGGGCCGTGGGAGACTGCTCCAGTGCAAGCAGATCCAGTGAGGAGGTGTAGAAGGCCTTGACATCCTCAAGACAACTTTCAACCAGTGAGGGAGCGAGGGAATTGGGGTGGAGAGTAGGAATCTGGGGGTTGGAGAGTAGACAAGTTCTCTGCTTTCCCTCTCCCACAGTGACTCAACTGCACAGAATTTGTTAGCTTCAGCAGCTCAGTCATGTTCTCCCCACTACGGACCCCGTTTTTCCCAGCCCCACTCTCTTTCCTTCCATACTTCTGTTTCCTGGGATTATATCCAAAGCAAACCCTCTGTCCCAGGTCTTGGCCTCATGTTCTGTTTTTGGGTTAGCCTAGACTGTTTAAAACTGCTCATTAAGGAAAATCAATACCTTTGCAACTTGATTATGGCACAGAGAGAAGAAAGGTTTCTGGTCTACCATTGCTTGGAGCCTCACAGTCTGCCTTAATTACCTGGATACTCTTGCTTCTTCCCCCTTGACTGGCAGCCTCTCCCTCTCCAGGGAACATTTCCATTGTCTCCACTCTCCAACTATAGCCCGGAGACTCAAGATCAGACAGAACAGTTGTGGGGCAATATGAGGCAAGCATGCTGTTTTGGGGGGAGAAAGATTATTTTATTTCACTCTTGGATCAACTGGTGAAGCTTTCGAAAGACACATGGAAACAATCGAAAGAGAAAGACTTTATGTCTTTTTGGAGTAATGCATATTTATTCAAATTATAGTTGGATCCCGTTATGATACAGGATTTTTAAGGGAAAAAAATCTTGGGTTTCATTTTCAAAGCTATAGATTTCTTATGTTGTATAGTTTTGGACAGAAACAGAATGACCTAGCTTGAGGGTTCAGTTAGAATTTTGTAATTTTCACAGGACATTTTTCCTACTGAAAACACAGAGTAATTCTTTTGTTGAAGGATCTTCACAGCAGTTCTTATTAACAGTGGTGAGCTTTCACATTTTCATATCAAGACAGCCCTTGAGTCCATCACCCACTACTAATGCTTTAGCCTCTTTTCTAATCTGCCAACATGGTCTTGCCTTTTTGTTGTTGTTTTTAACTTTGAATATCCGAGAAAATTCATTAACCTGACTCCCCTTTCAAATTAGCTCTGCCAGGACCTCACTGCATAGAATAAAGAGATTAAATTAACCTTGAGTTGTCCGGCAGATTATGAACTTCAAATGCTGGAAGGTCTGTCTTTGACTTTTGACTCAGGGAGGGTGAGACAGGAGAAGAACCTGGAGCCTCCCATGGCTGTCTTTGACCTGGACAGAATGTAAGAAAACACCCGGCTCCTCATTGCCCAGGGTGGCTCCAACAAAAGCTGTTTATGAACAGAGCTCCTGAAGGCTTTTGTACAAATGAGGGGATCCACTGCCTCAGCCCTCCATAAGCTACACAGGGGTCTGAAGCTTTGAGGAAGAAATATACTTTATGAATATAATATGGACTGAATTAATCATCACTTTTCATTTTATATAGAGCCCCAGTTTCTAAAGTGATGTTATTTGTGAGGATTCTAGAAAATAAGTTGGTCTAGGAAGAGTCAGGAATGCGGGGCCCCTGTGAAGGGATTAGTGTCCCCATAGAAGAGCTTGCGGTCACTGTTTGAGCACAGAGCAAGGACACAGTCACCAGTAAGCAAAAGAGATCTTAGACTTCTAGCCAATCAGAACTCTGCTCATTAGACTCCCAGCCTATGATGTTTTGGCAACCCAAACCAACAACACACAACCAGAGTAGGCCAAGGACTCAAATATTCTCTTTACTTTTCCCTTGGAGCCTTTTGAGTTACAGTTCTCCTGACAGCCATAGTTCCTGGAATCAAACATATAGGGACAACAGACCAGAATGAAAAGGCTTGGGTTGCTTCCCAAATTTTTATATATGTTTGTCAGTTATGAACTATATTATCAGTCTGTAAAAAACCCAAAGGGAGTGGATTTTCTTCTATATAATTTATACTTCAATAAGCCTGAATAAAAGAAAATCAGTGATTGGGAAATAATTTTTCACAAGAAAAGTCTGAAATCGTTGGGCTTATCTAATTTAGAAATGACAAATTTTGAAGTAGCTTTAATCTTTTAAATCCAAGTGTCCCCATTTCTCACCTCACCCTTCGCAGTAACTTTATATGCTTGTTTTTGGTAAAAAGGAAAAGAGAGAAGGCCCAACTTTGAGGTATTTACTTGAGTGTGGGTTGGTGAGCAATGGGCTTTGGAAGAATTCCCTAAGGATGTTGTTGGTGTGTCCAAACCTAGTCTTTTTCAAAATCACCAGGCTGACTTTTGCAGCACTATGTGTTTATTCTGTTAAGTGTGTAGTAGACGCACACTAGAAAATAAATGTGGTTCTGAATACACTCATAAGGGTAAACATAAAATTTTGGAAGTAATATAGACTAAATATATAAAAAAGAGTAACTTTCCGAATGAATCATAATTTTAAGGTTTACTCTGCCCACAATAAAACTGGGCAACGAACCCCACCCACTTGGGATTTGTTTTTTTTTCCCTTTGTCAAGCCTCTACTGTTACTGGCGGCTTCCTTTGATACACAATCTTCTTTCTCCAAGTCTTTAACCTGGCCTTTATAAAAATATGGAGCAAGTTATATAGAATGATGGTTTAAGGGTCTAGATGCTTGAAATGAATGTTTAAAGGAAACCTAAGAGATGCTCAGATATTCACCTGTGAACAACATTTGTTTTCACTACTGCTTATGAAAAAGATACCATCTCCACCCACCAAATAATCTCTCATTTCTCCAATGACCAACAACTGACATGTACCTGATCTACTTCTGAACTCTTTATCCCATGCCACTGGTGAACTGGTCTACCTTTGTGCTAGGGCAACCCTCTGTTAGCGGCTAGAGCCAAGTCTTGGATTCTACTCAGGTATTTTCTCTCATTTTTCTTTATTTTTGAAATGCTGAGTAAGAATCTTGATGAATTAGTTATTTTTCTTGCTGTTTCAGATACCTGGTATGTTAGTTGTTTTTCCACTAACTGTAATAAAATGCTCAACAAAAGTTACTTACAGAAAAAAGTAAGTATTTGATTGGCTTGTGGTTTAAAGGGACACATTCTGTCATGATGGGAAAGTCATGGCAGCAGATGGTCCCAGGGTTCAGAAAGCAATGCTTTCTGGCATACAGTTGGCTCTCCCTTGTCTCTACTTTTTATTTCAGTCAGAGAGCTCAATTCATGGGATTGTTCTGCCCATAGTCAGAGTAGATCTTTCTCCCTAGATAAACCTCTCTAGAAATACCTCTCTAGACATACCAACTAATATGTCTCCTAGGTGATTCTAAACACAGTCAAGTTGAAAACAAAGATTCAGCACCCAAAGATATCACTTTAAATGATAGTATTCCACTTCTGGTCCTTTAAACCTCATATCCACTCATCTTATGTAGCAGTACACATTTACCTCATCTCTAAAAACACTTCTGTCCTTAATAGTTCTAATACTGTTAAAAAGCACAGAACCTTCTCTCTTCTGAGCTTCAAAAGTCTCTTAGCTATGAGCCCTAGTAAAATAAAATTGATTCGTTAGATCCTATTAATGTGCAATAAGTAGCACAAACTAAACATTCTAATTCCAAAAGAGAGGGATGTGGAGATAGCAAGGAAATGAACAATTCTTTACCTGTTGAAGTTTACCTGTTGATGCAGTGGCTGAAGGAACCCTCAGTGGCAACCTAGCCATCTCAGCTTTTAGTCCATTGGAACCATTGTTGTGCCCCAACTCCCCAGCA
Organism: Mastomys natalensis; assembly: GCA_021653895.1. Lineage (NCBI taxonomy): Eukaryota > Metazoa > Chordata > Mammalia > Rodentia > Muridae > Mastomys > Mastomys natalensis. Next base: position 1,021,742 of record JAJTUV010000053.1, on the reverse strand, counting down.
GTAGGAGTTATTACCTTAGGACCAAGACTTCTATATCAGTAGAATCCAAAGTTGTAGTGATAGAACTCAGATGTTTTTCTAGAGGATCGCTAGGGTTAGTATTGAGAAGAGCTGTTGTATTCTTACCTCCTGATTTCCACTCCCATGCATTGTGGTGATGGGAGAAATCAATTTCAGTCCTGGTTACTGACTTAGGTCACAGTCTACATCCTAGTTGGTGTTTCCCTTGCTTTGAAAGTTGTTGTCCTCTAGATGACACCATAAGGGAGTCTTTGAAAGTCTATTTCACTGCACTGGCAAGCTGGTTACTTCTAGATGATGGAGAATAAGGGAAGAAAAACAGATCTCATGAGCACAGGCCTTTTCTATACTTCACTTGTGACCGAGTAACTCCTTAGGAATAAATAGTGCAGATATATCATGCTAATGGTATCCACAAATGGTAGTTTTAGTGAAAGAATTGCAGGCAGGAAAAGAAGGTCATAGCCAGAGCAACTGTCTCCTTCAATCAAGCAAAGCACTACTCTTGGTGTGATTGGAGGAGTGAACACACTAAATCAATCTGCTACTAGGGCTCTGTCTGGTGCTCTGGGGAACTATATCATACAGGGTCATACCATTAAACTCTTAGCATTGCTAGCAATAGCCAGATTGATGTTACAGAGTGGAAAGTCATAATACTTGGTCCATACCTAGCCCCCACCCTGCCATCACTGTTCATGAACCTATCAATGATGAGAGTGCCCAAACAATTAGTTTAGAACACTGGAAAACTGGTGTTTCTAGAAAAGCAATCTGTATGGTAGAAATTCTTTAAAAATACATTTTAAAATACATTTCAAGTAAAATTATTTTACAATATATTTTGTTGGTGCTTTTCCCGTCTACCAACTCCTCCCAGATCCTCCTTACCCTCCCTACTCACATGACTTTATGTTCTCTCTCTCTCTCTCACAAAATAAACACAAATAAAATCAAAGAATACACACAATCCCTCTCCTCAAAAATGAAACAAACAAACAAACAAAAAAGGTCAACCAATCAACCAAAAAACAAAACAAAACAAACAAACAAACAAACAAACAAACAAGACCAATCTGAAGACCAATTGGTGGAGAGAGGAGCCAAAACAAGCAAAACAAAGCAAAATGAAACAAAGGCCCTGAAATACCACTGAGCTCATTTTGTGTTGCCCAACTACTCCTAGGCTTGGGCCTGCCCTGCATTGGGATATTGTGATTAGTATACCCGATGCCAAAGGAGAAAACTGATGTTCATTTTGCCAGTAGCTATCAAGTATAGATAGCTTCTTGGTTAGGGATGTGGTCCTGTGTCCATTTACCTGCTGGTTAGTGGACCCTGTCTGGTGTGAAACTGTGCAGGTCTTGTATAAGCTGCCTCAATCTTTTTTTTTGAATTTCACAGAACTTTATTGGGTAGGACAGAGGGCTACATTTCTGCCTGCTCACCGCAAACATTAAACTGTTATTGCTCTGAGACCCCTAGTGATCTCCTTCATGATCTCCACTGGAGCTTGAAGAGAGTATGACCAGGAAAGCTCAAAGCTTCCTTCCTTAAACACGGGCAGTATTATTTACAGTTTACCTTTACACTGGAGGTGACAATCACACTGGAATTTATCACTAAGCCAAATTTATTTTTCCTTCTTAAATGTCTTTGCAACATAGTTTAACTTTTCTGGTGACTTATTGTTCTTAACTTCTTAGTGTATACAGTGTCTTCATCCTTCTTTGGAGTTTTTGCATCTTTCTTGGCACCTCGAGTTACTCTTGCTGCCTCAATCTTTATGAGTTCGTGTGTGCATCTGTACTGTTGGAAGACAATTCCTTAGAGCCATCTACTGCCTGTCACTTTTACAGTCTTTCTGCTGCCTCTTCTGCATAGATCCCTAAGCCTTCGGGCAAATGATTTGATGAACCAAGTGCTCCAAAGTCTCTCACTCTCTGTATATTTTTCAGTTGTGGGTCTCTGTGTTAATTCCCATCTACTACAAGAAGAAGCTTCTCTGATGTGGGTTATGAGCCATTGATGTATGTATAAGTATAGCAGTTTGTCCTAATGAAGTCATTTTACCGTTATATTCCTTTAGCAGAGTAGCAGTATTAGGTTTGGAAATTGTTTTTTTTTTTTTTTTTTTTTTTACTTTTTTTATTGAATATTTTATTTATTTACATTTCAGATGTGATTCTCTTTCCCCATTCCTCTCACAGAAACTCCCTATTCTATCCTCCCTCCTCTTTCTCGCTTTTTTTTCTTTATTAGTATTTTAAATTAACATACAAAGTACTGGGTTTTATTACAGCATCCTCATACATGTGTCATTAGAGTTCTGATTTGTTTCCCTCTGCCCTTTCCCTTTCTTCCTCCAGCTAGTTTCCTCATCTGATTTCCTGTCACATGTATTCCATCACCCTCTCTCCTCATCCTTTTTTTTTTTTTTAATATTAATCAAAGGCTTTATAAGTTTGGTAATGCTCAATAACAAGATGCCCATACAATCAGAAGTGTAACCCAATACCCAACCTAGATATACCAACTATCTTTGACTGGTGGAGACATGTAAACATCTGCCTCCATGTTCCCCACCACACCCCCTCTCTCCGTCTCCGTTTCTCTCTCCCTCTCCCTTTCTCTCTCCCTCTCCCCTTTCCCTCTTTCTCTCTCTCATCTCCTAGCTCCTCCTCTCCTTCTTCTCCTTTCCTTCCTCTTCCTCTCCTTACTCCTCCCACCTTAGCTCCTCCTACATATCACCTTTCCTGTTAAAATAAAACTTTTCTCTCAAAATACAATTAGAGCATAACTATACCAATTTGTATCAGTAAGGTACAAGATAGACCTAATACCCAGTCCAACATTTTGTTGACTAACCAGAACCTTTGTCATCTCTCCTAACTAAAAGACTTAGTTCTGAACCTGGCTTTTTTCTTGGCTTTAGAATGAATGTCAGCTGAAAATCATCCTCTGAAATCTTTTCTCTCAAAGTAAATAGCTGGGATTGGCTATGAGACTATAAGTCTTCAACCCCATCAGAAATCCAGAATGACTGAATTAACTGAAATTTTGGGAAGCACAAAGCATAGCTTCTAAAATGTAGCCAATTTATAGAGACCACTGAACACCTGGACAGTCGTTATACTACAAAACGTTGGAGCATTCGATCTTCAGCCTTCTAGCCAGGATCATCTGACAGACCTAGTGATGCAGAATTATTAAGGGCTGATTACTCTGTCTTGGCAGATATAATCAGTCGACTATTCTGCAAGTGTGTCCTTTTCTGGACTGTTTGCTTGTTTTTCAAGACAGGGTTTCTCTGTATAGCGCTGGATGTCATGGAATCTATGCTGTGTACCAGGCTGGTCTTGAACTCACAAGATATCCCCCTGTCTAATCCCATAGTGATGGGATTAAAGGCATGCACCTCCACTGCTTGGAAAAATTCTCTTTAAAAAGTAGATGAATAAGAGTGAATCAAGAAGTATAAAAAAGAGAAGTTTTGCTACAACTGTGCTGTTGTTATTTTCTTTTCTCCTAAGTATGAAAAAAGAGCTCCGAATTTCTACTTGGAAGCTATTTATTTCAGGTCATAGCTGATAATCCTGCTGACAGAAAAAGAACCAAGGAGGCATAAGTCAGAAGTTGGTGACCATGCTTTATATGATCAGGTCAACATTACCCAATGGGATTGTTGTGTGCTTGTTACTATTTCATTTCAATTTTTTAATTAATACTTTTAGTGTCTGTTGCTGATTTTGTGTTTTGCTTGTTAATGGTTTAAAGTCAATTAGTCAAAGTAACTGGGTTTACACCACTTCAGTAGAAGTTTTGATGACCCATGTTAACTGGTCATTCTTTGATGCTTCATTCCTGACATTTTTAAAGGTTATGGAAGAAAAGGCATTTGCCAAAACTCAGGGTTATTAGATACTAGTCCTTGCCTTGTTTCTGAGGACATGAGATACTACATTTAGTCTTTTAATATCTATATTTTCCAGCCTACCCATCTGTCTAATAAGAGGTTAGGCAGAGACCTACACTGAAGAAATAATAAAGGACATTCTTCAAGATAAAATGAAAATAATTCCAGATGGAAAGAAGAAATAAAGAATATGAAAGCAAGCCGGGCAGTGGTGGCACACGCCTTTAATCACAGCACTTGGGAGGCAGAGACAGGCAGATTTCTGAGTTCGAGACCAGCCTGGTCTACAGAGTGAGTTCCAGGACAGCCAAAGGTATACAGAGAAACCCTGTCTCAAAAAAAAAAAAAAAAAAAAAAAGCCCAAAAAAAGAATATGAAAGCAAACAGAAAAGTAAAATAGCATATGCTGATATAACAGTGATGATATAAAATAGCTATCAGATATAGATGCATGCAGCAATGGCATTCTAAATGTGATGTGATAAAGGAAACAAAACTGCTCTTAAGTTCTTGCACTGACCAGGAAAAAGATGCTGCAATTTGCCAAGAAGCTCCTGAAAAAGGGATCAGATGTCATGCGACTTGTAAGTTTGTGTGTTTGGAGTGAGCATATGGTATAACAAAACACCACTCAAACGTATTTGAAAGCAAGAATGGAGTAAAGAGGGAAAATGATCATTAACACAACAACATATATTTAAAAGCACACACCAGAGTTACATTAACTATAAATGCTCTAATGAAAAAGCAAAGACTTCCAGACTGAATAAAATGCACAGCTCTCCAAGTTTAAAAGAGGAATTTCTAAAACATTTAGAACATGTAAGCTGCATATAAGATAAAGACTATTTTCCAGGAACATTTTATAGTTATAAGTTTGTTCAAATTTTATGATGTACTTTGATTTATGGAAAGTAAACATTGATAGAATTATAAAGAAATAGTAAACTCACATGCATTGTAGGAAAATTTTATTCATATCTTTCAATAACATGATCAAAATCTTTCTACACACTTGACACAGTACAACTTGACTCTAAAAGTTGACTTCTGTGTCACATTTAGAGTATCTCAGAATTTACCTCCTTTCAAAATGTATGTGGTATTTTAAAAAGCAAAACAGATCATGGGCCATATAACATGTCTCAAAAATTTCCAAGCGTGATTACATGCAGAGCACACTACAGTGAGAGATCAGTTGAGTTTCTAACATAAGATCTTGCTATAGAGGAAGTACAAGTGACCACGCAGTAAATTCTACCTGACAGTTAAGGAGTAAATACTGGGAAGTTTTTGTGTTGACCATAGTTTCCTTGGCTTATAGAATACAAGTTTCTACAGTGCAGAAGGCCATCTGGGAGCCCCTGAAGTTTTCCCTCCACACACATTTTTTTCTTTACTCAGCCTACATAAAAAAAAAAAAAAAAAAAAAAAAAAGAAAGACAATATCCATTCTAGGGCATGATACCAGAGATTAATGTATCTCTTAAAAATCCAAAGGAGTGTGTGTGTGTGTCTGTGTGTGTGTGTGTATATGTGTAGGCCAGTATTTTTTCTATTTGTTCTTCAACCTTAATTTTTCTCAAAGATTTGCTTATTTTTATATTCATGTACCAGTACTTGCATATATATGTACCACATGCCTGCAGTGCCCTTGGAGGCCAGAAGAGGGCATTGGATCTCTGGAACTGGAGTCACAGTGAGCTGCTTTGTGGGTGCTGGGAACCAACCTGAGTCTGTCACTGAACCTGGACTTCACCAATTCAGCTAGACTGGCTGGCCACTGAGCCCCAGGATTTCTTTTGGTTGTATTTCTTCATCTCAAGGATTACAATGTGCACTGGAACCAGATTTATTCTTATTATTATTTATTTATTTATTTATTTATTTTTAACGAGGGTCCTGGTGTCTGACCTCAGGTCCTCATGGTTGTGGCAAGCATTTTACCAACAGAGCCGTCTCCCTCTCTTGATCACAGAATCCTTTACAGTTGTGATCAACAGTCTTGTTAGCCTTCGTGCCCTTTGTTATAACTTAGGCTGTTATAACTTAAGGTTGGATCATCTGGGTACTTTGCAGAACATCCTGGTGAGCCATGGCTGACACCCGTAAGCTGATGCCGTTGGATGTGCCAGAGATGCTCCCCTCGCAGAAGATAACAGTATGCTGGTGCACTAAGAAGACACATTTGGTTAAGATAACAGGGGATAAACTCCATGATGATTCAACGACCCGCCATTTCTGTCACTGCCTGCTGGCTGCTTTATAGCTATTCTCAATGGGGTCTTGAAAGAGTGGCTATGGAAAAGTTTCCTGGAGGCAGAGCTCTGAGTGGTGTGTGTGGGCATCTGCCTTGCATGGAAGAAATGATAGGAGTGCATAAGTAGCTCCTTATGAAAATGGTCTAGTTAGTTGTCCAGGAACACAAAATACTAGAACAAAAGACATATGGGTCACAGGCATGGAAATGGCTATATTGCGTGAATACTCCATGCTACGATTTTTTTTTCACCTTTTACTGCCTACCCAAAGCATCCACTACAGAAGTAACACTGGCCATTCAAGCAGGCAAATGATGATGGCGTCATGAGCAGCAGGCACTCGAGGTAGAGATGAAGGCGACAAGTGGGCCAGCAGCCAAGCTCCTCCTTGGTAAGACCAATTTCCCAATGCCCTTATTCACATCCAAGCTGATTGAAGCAGAATACAATGTTGAGCCCCTGATATGACACTACGCCTTGAAGAGACAACCAGCAACTTGTGGAAGTTGCTTACTACAGAGGCCCCCCTGCCCTTTTTTCCCACAAAGACCAGTGGTTTGTTCCATTAGGAATTAACACTTTATGGTTGTTTAGTTTGCCTTGTTTTTGTTTTTTGTTTTAAACAGACTTCTCAGCACCACAATTCAAGGCCTTCTACATGTGCTACCCACAGATAAGGAGTACCCTAAAGTACCATTATCCAAAGAGCAGGCTCATACTCCCAAGAAGACATCTCACTTGGTTAACAGTAAACAGGCATGAAAACTTACTGTCTGTTCTTCATGGAATAAGAACAATTAGCAAGTTTAACAACTAGTAGGAAGGTGATGGAGAGATACAGGTCAGACAAAGCTAATTTAAGCTATGTGGGATGCAGGTGATAATGAACTTGGGGAAGATAAGATGTTAGGAGGAGGGACCATTCTTACCTGGTAGATAAGCAACTTGATCAAGATGGCATGGCCTGTGAGTAGCCAGAACCAAAGTTTCCAACTCTGAATGCTGGGCTTTGCTGCTTCTTCAGTCATGTATATGTGTCCCCTTTCAGTTCCCACAGGATGGCAAGTACCCAGGGTTTTACCAATCACTGTTCTTTGCCATTTTCCTCCCTGCTCTGTGATTTCCTTTCAGAATGACTTAGATTTCACAACCATAACCTACAATGCTCTCTGCATTTTATAGTCTTCATTTTTGTTTATATCATCTTTTATTTTATTAAAATTTATAAATAAAGTTTATATATTAACTGTTTAGAGTATTTCTCATGATTAAAAATACTTTAGCATACTAACTCTGAAGTGAAGGAATAGACTTCACTTGTTTCTCTAATTTCAAACATTGCAACATGAGAAGCAAGGTGCCTGGCTTAATCTTGCAATAGAAAACTCCGTTTTAGTAGAATAAATAACTTCAGAATTGCAGGCAATGAATTACCAGGCAAGAGGCTCCATTAGTAATGTTGACATAGTTTATCACTTTGGTTATTGATATTGTTAGTCTATCTTTTAATGTACAAGTTAGACAGATTGAAGATTGTAATTTAAAGGATTACTAAGAGGTGAGAGGCATCCACTTGCTTGCTGTATCCCTGGATCTTTATCCTCTGCTTAACCTTAGCTCTCATGTCTTGAGTCTTTTGCTGAGCAGGGCATGTTGGTCTGAGCATACACCATTTCTCTTTCCGCTGTGGATTTCTCTGGCTTTGGTGGCACTGAGGTTGGGCAATTCCACATGTACTCTTTAGGCATCTGCAAAGACAGGGCACAAAACTTCCATGGATGGCCACCTCTTCAAACACCTCAACCTCTTTAGATACCAGACATTTGAAAGGTGATGTCAACAGCAATTCTGAGACTCTAGGACAAACTTTAATACCTGTGCAATGACTCGACTAACCTCAGGGTATGAGGTCTCATAGGCCAACCCTTGGTTTTGCAAGATCCTGGTCAGTGCTGTGCAAACCATTTTGTAGCTGGGATTCTGACCTAGATTTGATAAACCTTCCTACCCTTTTGATAATAATGGGTCCCTATGACTGCTTTGTGTTGTGTGAAGAGACAGAGGGTGTCTTGTTAGAAATCATTTGCTCCCATTCAAACATCCTCTTTTTTTTTTTTTTTTTTTTTACCATGAAAAAGACTTTGCTGACTGTGCTGGGTGCACAGGCAGGCTCTGGGCACTGAATGTTCCCTTGCCATCAAAGCTATAAACAAATAACAAATTATGCAACAAAGCCTCTCAAGGTTTTGCTTTTCTGCTTCCAGGCCTGGGTGCTCTTTCTCACACACAGGCAGGTCTGGAAGAGAAAGGAAAAGCCCTCTGCTGGAAGCGCATCAAGAGTGGAAACTAGGCCACTCACTGTCTGGGATTCCACAGGCTACTAGCTGCTCTGGAAGCTTCCACGTCAGCTCACTTCAGAAGCAATTTTTGGTGTTTCAGAACCATACATCTAAGGCCGGTAGATGGTGAAGGGCATTGGGAGCCAGGGATGATTCCAGGTGGCTTTCTGAGCTGATATAAGAAAGCTCAGGCCATTTGTTAGTGTCTCCCCATATTTGAAAGCTGTCTTTATAAGGCCAGAAAAGAGAGTCCCTTTGTTTTTATTTATATTTTTATATTAGAATAAACCTGTGAGCATGGTGATTTGGTTTCATTTCTTGCAAATGATATGCCATTGGCTCTGGGAACTTAATTGTACTCTCAAAATTACATGATCACTGGACCTTAGCACAAGCTGCTTTTGTTCTAATGGTCACTGTAATGAAAAAAGTAATCCCAATGCTTTAAGCTCCCCTAACAAAGCAGCCATCTCTGACCTTTGTTCTGCAAGCTGTGTTCTCAGAGACCACAATTCCACTCTTGGAGTCCATGACTTCTTCTAAAACTAAATCAAAGAAGATATAGAGAAGTTAGAGCAATATAATAAAAAAAAAATAGTGTCTAGGAATATAAGGACTTAATAAGGACTAGAGAAGAGGCATGTAATATCTGTAAAAATATTACTATTAGAATTGTTGGCTTTCATTTTTTAAAAAATTATTTTATTACTATTTATGTGTATGGGTGTTTTCTTTACATGGATGTCTGTGCACCATGTGTACGCCTGTGCCCTTGGAAGCCAGAGGATGATGGTAAATCCCTTGGATCTGGAGTTACAGATGGCTGTAAGCTACTGTGTGGATGCTGGGATTTGAACCCTGGTCCTTTGGAAGAGCAGTTGGTGCTCTTTACTGCTGAGCCATTTCTCCAGCTCCAGCTCACATTTTGAATTTTGTTTCTCACTGTTAATTTGCTCATGGCTCTATTTTGCCTGTGTCTGGTTCACATAGTCCAGTTCTTCAGGGGTGTTAGTGATATCATTCAGTTTACTTTGAGTGGGATCATCTTGGGTGACGGCAATCCACCCTTCTACCTGGTATTGTAGGATCACAGGGCACACCAGCTTGGGAGGATATTTGACAGGTTTGGGTGTGAGCATGTTCTCTGAGTTCAAAGAGAGACTCTACTTTCCAAACATTAATGATCTCTGATGTCTTCACTTGTGGCTTCTCGTCATATCTTAACAACAGTCGAGAGAACCAAGCAGTGAGGTTGAATACATTTCTATAAATAGGAAACTATATAAAACCAAACTGTAATAAAAGTGGGCTAATATTTCAATAGTTGCATGATTTCAATACCATTTTACAGTGTTTATTTACTTTCCAATGCAATTTATGTTCATAACAGAAAAATAAGTTAATTTAGTTGTATAATCTGAATGAACAGAAGATAAAATACCTACGATGGGACAGAATTCTGAATGACAAATGGAAGTTCTTAAAATAAACATAAACAGATAAAAAAATACTTTAATATTTGAAGCATTCTTCAAAATGAAGAGGAAAAAAATCCAAAGTGAAATGATTCAGCAGATGGTCAAAAACTATTCATCTGTGCTTTGTATTTTTTATTAAAAAAATACTTCAGATACCTTTGCCTCCTTGGTTTTGTTTGAGTTGGGGTCTTGCTGTGCAGCGCATCAGATCTATTTATTGTTCTTATGCCTTATCACCTGAACAATAGCTAGGCTCATGGACGTGCAGTGCCAGAGAAGTTTGATACAATATCTGAATAGTTCAATGCTGGAACTATGCATTGTTAGTGGCGAGAGGCACAGTGCAGACACACAGCTTAAAAAACCATAGCTGTTGTCTAAAGGAAAGAGAAATGGTTAGCAGAACAGGGTGAACTAGGCACGACGGAGTATACCTGTAATCTCAGCATTCACAAGCCTGGAGCAGGAAGATCATGAACCTAAGGCTAGCCTGGGCTACACAGCAAGACCTTGTCTAAAAAGCAAAATAAACAACAAATACTCGTCCCCAACTAACAAGCAATAACAGCAATGTGCTAATTTGCCAAAACCTTATATTTGGAGTTTCACGACTAGAAATAAAAATTTTTTGAGAGTCCATGCGTTTATTTTTGCAGCTATCTGATTCTAGTTTGAAGGGAAAGTTATCCATTTTTTCCCCTTGTTCCATGTCCCTTGTGAATAGAAGGCCAGAAAGTGCGTTGGGGAGCTTTGGAGAAAAGAGAGAAATTGTGGACTGACCTGTTAAAATGCCATCAAGGTGCTCCACCATGAACTTTGCATCTTCTTCTGTGAAACACATGGGTGGTTTTATTTTCAGCACATTCCTGTGCGGGCCATCAGCACTGAGAAGTATTCCTTTTCCTTTCATCCTAAACCATGCAGGAAATGAAGAGTCATGAGCACATGCAGTAGGGGATGAAGGGTCATGGGCACACATGGGCAGCTGGTGGGATGATCAGGCAGTGACATGGGCACATGATGTCATGCACATGGTGGGCTGAGGATGGGTCATGACATGCGGATGATTCAAAAGGTAAGGGTTTCACTGTGGGGGCAGCACATGGGGGATGGCATGCATCATGTGAGGTCATGCCATAAGCACATGTGGGAAAGCAGGGCCAGCAGTGTTAGTAATGGTGGTGAGTCTTATGAGTGAGAACAGGAATCATAGATGCGCTCGATGGGAGGGCACGGCAGGACAGCAAGAGGAAGGAGGGATTGTGAAGTGCATGGAAGCCATTAATGTAGATGAGACGTGCTGTAGCTTATCTCCAGCCTGGCTTAGTGTCGCGGGCGTTCTTTTCTCACGGTCCCTCACCAAATCAATGCCAATGAAAAGGCCGACACCTCTGAGGAAGAGGGAAAAAAAATCCACAGATACTCTTAGAGTCTGGCACTGTCACCAAAGGACATTTGATGTGCAGCTGACTGTGATGTTGCTTAAGTGGAAATGCTGATTTTTTAACTAACTCAAGAGACCAAGCCAGTTGCCTTCAGTGTTTGAAGCAGCGTTGCCATCGAGGATTTCTGTCCACTTAATTTGCTAAGAGAATAGTGCTTTCAAACAAGCTTGTGTCTGTATGCATGTATGTGTGTGCACAGGGAACATATAGGTGCATAAGCACATGTGAGCATGTATCCATGGTGCCAGAGGCCAACTTCAGCGGTGTTAGTCAGGTACCATCCCTAAGGTTAACACAGGCCCTCTCCCTGGCCTGAAATGTACTGGTTAGGATAGCCTGCGAGTGCTTTGTCTGCAACTGAGCTCCACCACTCCTGGCTTCATAATGAAGGTTCTGGGGACAAATTCAGGTCCCTCTCCTTGTATAGCAAACTCTTTACCCATGGAGCAATCTCCCCAGTTCTCCAAACAACACTGGATGCCTTTCACTTCTCAGGGTATTCACGATTGCAAATTCTATAACTGTCTATGAAAAATACCCAGCCATTGAGATATCATTTTCCACATTATGCACAGGTCATTTAGAATCATCTTATCTTCCTTCCTTCTTTCCTTCCTTCCTTCCTTCCTTCCTTCCTTCCTTCCTTCCTTCCTTCCTTCCTTCCTTCCTTCCTTCCTTCCTTCCTTCTCTTGGACTTAAAATCATCCTAACTACAGAAAAAGAAAACCTATAAATGTGACTGAACATATGTACACAAATGTTTCCAGGGTGGTTCCTGAGTCTTGGGTTAACAGTGATCTTTGCTTCTCTGTTTTTCAGTGTTTTATACATTTTAGTTAAAAGTTTGCAAGGTAAAATATAAGCTATATAGCCATGGAAAACAAATGAGTCCATGAGACTTGGTCAACTCACCTGATGTCCCCTATCAAAGGATGCTTAGCCTTCTGTTTGTTCAGTAACTCTATGAGATAATCCCCCACTCTGACAGCATTTCCTTGAAGGTTTTCCTTTTCAATTACATCCATCACAGCCAGGCCAACTGCACAAGACACTGGATTTCCTCCATACTACAGACAACGATGGGAAAACAACAACAGAATTAGTGGTATTGCTTCATTCATGAGGAATTTGGCACTCAACATATGTCTGAAAAACAAAAACATACTTTAAGCCTTCAGCAGTCCCCACAAAGGTATACATAGTCAAAGACACACATGCTTAACATATATGCAAAAATAAAAGTTTAACTGAACTTTTTTTGTAATATAACTCCTTTAGACTTAGAAGACAGATGATTTTATTTATTGGGATTCGGTGAAAATTCACTCCTGGTTATATTCTTCAGGATGTGTAACTAGTATGAAGGATTATAAGAAACTTATTGATTCATCCAAACAGTAACAAAGTATCATATTGTAAATTAAAGATTCAGAAGTATGGTTCAGTAAGGGAAATTAGTGTTTTCAGTCCTTACAGAGCGACTGAAAACAGCTAAGCAATAGTTTCTCTGAAAAAAAAAAAAAAAAAACCCTTCTGAGATTTGACTTTTGCTTTTGTCTGCAACAGCCCTGCTGCTATGTACACTATGGTGACTCTTCTAAGCCTGACACTTATTACTTTGGGGGATAAAGCCAAAGAAATAAAACTTTCCAAAAATAAACATTTAGTATCTGCTATGAGAGATGACTAACATTAATGGTTCTAAATCCTCTAAATGCTTTAAAATTGTTTGGGGAATTTCAATATGATTCAAAACAAATAAGATCACATTGTCTGTTAATGAAATAACCACTAAAGTTTAGCAGAATAGCTGTCTATTATTAGAAAACCTAACAAGACTATTTTGGGAAGAAGGAAAAACTACAAAGAGAATTAAGTCTGGTTTAATTGAAGTTTGACAAGACTATTAGAGTGGTTTACTGCTAGTACTTTTCTTTCCTATGTCGAAAAAAAGTCTGAGAACATGCATTATTTTCCCCTTAGAATTAAATCTGTGAACCAAAATTTACCGTATTGAAATATTCCATGCCTGCACTGCTGAAAGCTTCTGCGATTTCTTTGGTTGTCACCACGCAGGATATCGGGTGACCGTTGCCCATAGGTTTCCCCATGGTGACGATGTCTGGAACGAAATCTTCACCATACATCTGGAAGCTCCAGAAATGTCTCCCAACTCTGCCAAAGCCTACTTGAACTTCGTCAGCAATGAACACAGCCCCTGCTTGGTGAACGTGTCTGAAAAGTAACAATATATGTTGATGCCCTCAGACCACTGAGTGTCCCCAGAACTACCCGGAAAGACTATTGAAGTCAGAAAAATGTTAACCTGAAGCATCTGTCTGTGTTAAAAATATTCTAGGACTCAAAACCTTGTAGAGATGTTACAGGGTAGTCACATGGTTTCTAGATGAGATCTACCCCATAGGCTGCTTAGAGTACACTGTATTGCAACATTTCACTTGGGAAGAAAGCGGGGCAGGTAGATCTTACTAAGGTTAATTGATCTTCACATGTTTACTAATGGGTAAAGTGTAAGGATAAGCCAATGAGACAGGATGTCCAGCAGGAGTTGGAGCATAGTTCTAGAGGTTGGACCATATTAAATTCTTTATTCTTTTGTGTCTCTGGAAAGACCAGGGGGTATCCTAGAGTCTGTAAGTAGCAAGTAGTCAGGAGCAGATTTTTACCAGCTAACCTGGAAGTATGGACCTCATAGACTTGTCTTAGTGCCCTTAGCTTGACCAAGGATGCCCAAGTCAAGTACATACTCAGCCACTTTCTGGAAGTAGCCTGCTGGAGGAATAATTTGTCCACCACAACTCTGCATGGATTCAGCAATAAAGGCAGCAATCTATACAAGAAAAGATGGGGTCAAAAATCTATACACAATAGGCTCCCCTCGTACCCCTACAAGAGGAGAACTTCCTACGCAGCAGGTTTTGATTTTAAAGATTTATTTTTATTTAATATCTTCGGGTGTTTTGCCTGCACATATGTCTGTGCACCAGTATATGCAGTATTCAGGGAAGCAGAAGAGGTCATTGAATCCCTGCCACTGGACTTACATATAGTTCTTAGCGGCCATGTAAGTGCTGGGAACCAAACCTTGAGAGAGAATCTTTATGTTTAGCATGCATGTGTGCTAGTGTTCAAGGAGGCCAGGGGGCATGGATCACCAGGAGCCAGACTTCTAAGTGGTTGGGAGCCAGCAGCCATTGGTGCTGGAAACCAAACTCTTGTCCTCTGCAAGAGCAGTATTATATTCTTGACTGCTGAGCCATCTTTCCAGCCCTCAGAGTAGGTTTAAAACAGCTAGAAACACACCCATGGTAAGTGCTAAATAGACTATTAATTATAAATAAAAGCTATCTGTGCCAGAAGAACACCCATTTAAACGATGTCCTAGGACACCAGTAAAGCCACCAAAGGGAATGGAGGTCACGAGAGGGCAATATTTTTTGTTAGGTTGTGTCTGAGTCAAACTACTGTATGGATTTCTGTGGTATGAACCTTTGGAAACTGATCTAGGTTCAAAAGGCATAACTGTGGTGCCCATTCCCAAGTTAGTCAAATTGAGCTGCTTGAGGCTAGAGTAGGTGGGCGGCCTGTGGCTACACATGAGGGGCTGCATTGCTATTTGCTAAGCTTCCCTCAAAAGCCAGGTATCTCAACAGTAACTATAGGGGAAGCGTGTTAGAGGCTATGGGAGGGGAGGATCAAAAGAGCAGTCACTGAAGGAAGAAGAGAAAGCTCAAGAAAGGCACAAGAAAAGAGATCTAGAGAATCAAGCCTGCATCCAGACTCCTCACTGTGGCATTAACTTGGGTTAAGTTCTTCACCTTATAGTTATTTAGGGTCTTAGCTATAAAATTGGGCTGCTGGACCCCAGAGATTTCTGTTCTAACCTTCCATGACTTTGTAAGCACAGCTGACATTTAAAAGCACATGCCCTGTGTTTACTTGGTCATAGCTTTCAGCATTGGTAACATGGTGGCATCAACCCCCAAAATGTTAATTATTAAAAAAAAAAAAACCAAACCACTTGGACCCTCGGTGAGCAGCAGGGTTCAATGATCTTGTTAGGTTAAACATATTTTCTGAAAGCATTATTTACCATCTGAAACTCTGAAGCTCTTTTGGTAGGTAGAGCTTTAGGCTACCTGCCCAGAGACATTACAGAGGACATGGAAGCAAAGCAGGGGTGGGGTTGGGAGTGGAGGTAGGGCTGTGGTTGGGAGAGATACCCCAGAAAGAAGAATGGCTCTTCTGTCATGAAGATAAAAATATTGCAATTCACTGGAAAAGGCAAATCTATTTTAACAAAGTATTCGTATTGTCATGTCTGTGCCATAAGCCAGTTTGAAGGCCAAGTGCATTTAATTTACCTAGGTAACCCCATGATGAGTGGGGAGTGAACACAAATCTGAGGACAGTAGGGTGAAGACTGAAAACATCAACCCCTTTCCTGTTCTCAAGGACTCTGGTGCCGTCCTGGAAGCCCAGGCCCAGGTGGAAAGGCTGTGCTTCTGCCCTGGCTGAGTGAGAAGCGAGCCTCAGTTCTGTGGTTCCTGGAGGCCACTAGCTCCTGGCAGCACCACGCTCCCCTGAGGATCTGAGAGCTTGGACCAGTCCTGACACTGGAGCCTCTCTTCGCCTCCCTGTGATCCTCAAAGTTGGAAGAATCTAGCCCTCTAGACCAGACCCTGTATAGTTACCCTAGAGTTAACATTAGGCCGTCAGCACTGGAGAAGTGTAGTAATTATATTTCTATGATAAATAAAAGTTTGCTATGACAAAGTACTTTTGAAACAAAAACCAAGTGAAAATGTAACCAGCAAAGAACAAAGGCATTTTAGATTTAATCCTTTTTCTTCTCTGTAGAGAATCCAGCTGTCGTAACTATTTCCATAAAAGACTTTAAAAGTGTTTCCCATAATGCCAACCTTCCTTCCGCTGCTCTGAGCCTCTTCAATGATTTTCTTCACCTCGTCTGCATATGCAGTGGATGGGTCTTCGTGGTCCTCTCTGTACTTCCCTCTGTAAGTATCTGGAGCTGGTGCCTAAAACATCAGATAATACAGTTTCTTGTAATTTGCATCTTGAACAAACTTTAAGTCTTTAGACCAAAGGACCATCTAGTTCCCGACCAGTGCATGTTGGAGGGCAGTCCTGATGACCCAAACACCCCATGTCTTTATCTTTCTGTGCGTTTCTGAATGCTGTGAAGAGCTGACCTCTGAATTGTGAGCTGGAGCTTAGAAATGCCGGCCCTTATAAATCAAAGCTTTATCCGTATTCACATAGGAAGCAAATTCAGACAGGCAAGTGCAATTACATTATATAACAATAACACAAAGTGGAGACTGAAACTAATGACTATATCGGAAAAGAAATTCACACCATTGATTATATCACAAACCATGATCACTTAGGAAACTCAAAGTTCTTAGTGCTTAAAGTCTTGCAGTAAAGCAGTGCAGACTCTAAGTGACCCTCAGTTAACACGGTGATATGAAACGAGTTTCACCGTTTCAACAAACTGGCTGGCCTCTCTGTTTGAGGCAACATACCTTTTTCACAATTCTCATTGTTTCCTAACTATGCTTTATGTAAATTGTATTTATAACAGCCAGACAAACTCATTTAGCTCTGAGTGTTGGCCTCGTACTAGTGATTGGAAGAGTGGCTGAAGACACGTGGACACAAGAGTTGACGACAGTTGTTAAAAAATCTGATCTACCAGTTCTACCACTGAACTCTCCTCCCTCGATTCTCACTCTGAGCCACGTGCAGCCAGTCTGTGGCCCCCTGAGTTTAGCACATCCCACAACCGCTCTCAATCTTAGTTTCTTTGCCATGGTTCCACTCTGCGTGGAAAGGTTGGGGTGGATGGCAGTAGATGGTTCTCTAGTTCCAGTATCCTGATCATAAGACTCAGGGATATTTACCACGTGTACAGACTCCCTCTTGACATCTTTGTCCTTCTGAAACTTATAAGGACTGATCTCAATTAATGAGACAGGTGGCCATGGTAAGCACTGAAATGAAAAAGAAAAGTCACGCAAAGAGTCCCAGGAAAGGCGTTTTTGTACTATGGGAACACAATGTTGCCTACCACTCACGTCAGTCATCTGGGGAAAGTTCAATACCAGCGCCACATTTAACTGCAAAACTAGGTCTAGTCTTCATGACAGTGCTGGCATTGGATTAGTCTATTGTTCCTTATACATGTAAGGACGTACTTGGAAAGTCTGGTATACCTCCTCATAGGCAAATTGTTTTTATTACAGTAGGAAAACCAAACATTACTTCTTTGAACTATATTGCTAAATTAGATTCTCTAAATGTGGACATTTTATACCTTCATGCAATCTTGTGATTTGGGAGTTTTCTTTTTCTATTAATTATTAATTATAATTAATTAATTTACTGGATCCAGGGCATCAGACTCAGGCTATCAGGTTGGCAAGTACCTGCTGAGTCATCTTGCCAGCCTAAATTTTTAAAAATAGACCTCACAGACTGTTCTGTTTAGCATCTTAAACTCCTGGCCTCGTGTGATTCTTCTGGGCCTCAGCTGGGACTATAGGCATGTGTCACCATGCCTGGTTAGTAAGTCTGAAAAACAATTTGATAGACAGACACGGGTTTCTGATTGGAGTGCTGTCTAAAGGATGCTTGGTTGGAGACATTAGGCAACTACTGAGGGATTACGGAAGAAAAACTCAGACTGCGAGGTGACTGAGTAGTAGCAAAATTCCTCTCTTTCACTTAACACACAAATGGTGAATTCTCTTTCTGTTTCTTGCCCAGAAGAGTAATCAGCAGATGTGAAGAGAAAAGTCTAAAAGACCCATTCACAGATGACTCCAAAAATGACATTCTCTGGCCTAGGTTGTACAGGAAACCACAAACCAGCAACAGAAGGATGACAATCCCAACTGAAAAAATGATAAAGACTATGAAAAGCGTGCTCCCAAGAGATGATGAAAGCATAAAATCCATGTGAGAAGATTCTCAAATCAACATTGCCAACTGAACAATACAAATCAAGATATGTTATACCCAATAGATTAACAGCAATTAGGAAAAAGCAGAAAGCCGGTTAGCATTGAGTTTGGTTAGGCTAGGGAGAGGGGACCCGACTGTCTTGTTTGTGGAATTTATCCCCGGGGCATTCTCAGATGTCCTGTGGAAGAGCATGTAGAAGGATCTCTGCTTGTGTAGGAATGATGTAGTCGGTGCCCATCGCTGTGGGGAAGAGACGCTGCACAGTGAGAATGATGCTGTAATCCAATATGGCAGCAATTCCCTACTCAGAGCTACGGGCACTTGAACATCTTTAGTCTGACCTGACAATGTCCAAGCAGCCACTGGATTTCTGATACTCAGTGAGTAAAAAAGGAATTTAAGATATGTCAACAGACCTCATGTTGACTATTAAAATGACAACACATCCGCAGGCTGCCCCAAACTACTAGAACATTTAAAATCCCATATGTGGCTCACGTTCTGTTTCTATTGGTCAGAAGGAGTTAGAGGAATGGGACAAATGTCAAGAATTCTACGTGGGATGAAGTATGAAAACAAAGAGATCTACAGTAATGTTGGCAAAGCAGATGCACATAAGATAACGTACATTTTACATGATATGAAAGGTAAAATGATGTGAAAGTCCGCAAGGGTTAGTCAGGAGGAAGAAAAGGATTAGCAGAAGTGGGAGGGAGAGGGGAACAGCGGTAAGTACGATCAGAAAACTATGAACATGTATGAAAATGTCATAATAATATAAATTGTCATATATAATTAATATATACAAATAAAACATTTCAAATAGCATAAAATAGATACATTAAATATATTATTAAATTGACCATAGGTCCATAAAATATATAGTAAATACATTATTATAGTTGTCCGTAAGTGATAGAGAATAAGAATTTAAAAAAAGAAATGCCCCAATCCCAAGTATGTTTACCTCCTGATATTCAGAACCCAAGATATGTTTCATATCAAAGATTATTTTTCAGGCATAGTAAATTAAGGACCACTCAACGAGGGGATTATTCTGGATTACTTGGGTGGATCCAATACAGTCAGAAATGTCTTATAAGTGCAACAGGAGGCAGGAGCGTGATAATCCAAGATGGTTGTGTAAGGAGAGAAGCAAAGGCTTGGTAGGTGATGGTTGACTTTGAAGATAATACCTGGCACTGTCAGTCATGAGATGCAGACATATAACCTGGAAGAGCCAAGAGTTTCCCACAGATAGCCCTGATTTTAGCTCAGTGAGTTATTTTAACTTTCTGATGAAATCTATGGCAATAGTTTTGTATTGATTTGAACCCATAAGCGTATAGTAACAAATGAAGCAGCAACAGAAAATGAATCATAACATTAAAGGGTGTCTACAGGCGGGCACAAAGTAAGGTCACATACTTAGTTTCACTCTGTGGGTTTATGGGATGAGGGAGTAAACAAGATGATTTTAAAAGCATTAGTAAATATGGATGTCAAGGTTCTCCTTTAAAATCAGTAAATTCATGTTTGGGAAGTAAGAGTCAATGTGACCATTGGTAGTTGTGATCAAATGAAAAAGAAGTAAAGTTTTAAATTTGCTATAAATTGATATGTTTAATATCAAGTACAGTGGATAATCATGATATTGAAGCAAATGTTTGGATTTTAAAGAAATTAATTATGTTTTTATTTTGGAAACACTTGAGCTATGGAGAGGTAGCATTAGGTGCACTGTGTAGTTAGTTACTGAGTAAAATGTCAGCCCAGATTCTCATCAGTCCTATAAGGCTGCAGTCATCAAGACACCCAGGAAAGTTGCCCCATTTTCAGTTGCGTAGAAACAGTGAATTAGCCTAGAAAGAGAGGATTCGAGCTAGACTCAGTACCTTATTGTGTAATTTCAAAACATTGTTCCAGGTATCCACCCTCCTCCAGAAGTGCTTGTGGTCTTAGTAGAGATGAGTTTGGTATTGATTAGTACACTTCTGGCTCTGATGGCGCTTCTTACTTAGAAGCCTGCCTAGGACTTACTGGTCAAGAGTGATCACATCCTGGTGGCCTCGGAACTGCCGTGCCAGGCGTAAGGCTAAGTCGTTGGCTTCGGATCTATTGAGATGACACAGAGAACGGACAAAGTGACAACCTGTTTTTTTTTTTTTTTTTTTTTTTTTTTTTTTTTTTTTTTTATGGCTCAGTGTTAGTTACAGAAATTGTAAGCTGACATTTATTCAGAAATAATGTCATAATGTGGAATGGAAGCCTTCTTTCCCACTCCATCCTGCCCGCTAAGTTCTCCCTGTAACTTTGTAACACACATGTCACAGCCATGAAGGAATAAGACACAAAGAAGAAACTCAAAGAATGGCAGCTACGCATTTCACTTCCCCCAGCTGCACCAGGGATGACTAGCTCTAAGTACACTTCTTACCGTCAGCCCTATCTCAGGAGGGATGGACCACCCTCCAGCCTGGATGCCAAACCATGGTACATTGATTCAATGCTTCATTAGTTTCCTTATCTGTAAGATTAAGATCATATGCTTTTCTAGTTCAGAGAGTCTAAATAAACTCTCCTTAAGTGGAGAAAGGAAGCAGTCACTCAAAGGATGCTCATGGGGTGTGTTTGCTTCTACTGATTCTCATGACAATGCTACAAGGGAAGTATTGCCATCTCCTATCCTAAGAGCGAGGCAACAGCCTCCGAGAGGTCAAATAAAGCAGAACGCGATGATTCTCATCAATCAGAGGACCAGCCAGGATTTAGACAAGATACCTGTATGACTTTGATACTATTATTTTCTACAATAGGCATGCAGCATCACATACATTCTCTAAAGGACAATGCTGCTTGGAATCCATCCCTCTCTGGTAGTATAGGATTCTCTAGAAATAAAAGTTAGATATTCTATTCCACTTATAAAAGGCAAGAATGATTTGTAACAACACAGGGATCCTTAAATACCTCCTCAGTTGATTACAAAACAAAATAACAATGCTCTTGTTACAAGATACTGATTGGAAAAGAAAGATGCGGGAAATCATAACAAGCAGACACTATAGCTTTATAAATATCAAATCCAAAACTATGTATCACTTTAAAAATAGGAAAGCTGCATACAGCTTCCCGCAAACCTAACATTACACTTTTAACTTCACACATTCTTGAGCATGCATTTGCAAATCACACCTTTTGATATCTGCATAGTTGTCCACAGAATGGATACATCACCATTTGTGCTTACAGAATTTAAAAGGTTGGAATGTATCTTCGCTTGGAGTTTCTTGTGTTTGCATTGGAAAAAAATATGCTCAGGTTTTTGTAAAACAGCAAGTCAGTAAAAAAATCTTATGAAATTACAGCTTCTTTAGTGGGGTCATTTATTGGCTGAAATCTGCATTTAATGACTACGTGGGCTCCCTGTTTTCATGACACATTTTACTTTGTGACAAGAGGATGTTACTGGATCCCATTAGGCTCAGAGTCATGAAATAAAGTAAAAGATTCAGAAAGGTCCACTCCTAATGAAGGTCATTTAATGAGTGGCAAGAACTTCCTTACATCTTTCTAGATGCATCAATTGGAAAAGGTGCGCCAATGAAAGGGGGCCATGGGTATGCCAGAAACTAGACACGTACCCTGAGTTTGTGAAGTAGCAAACCGAGAGCTGCTGAGGTAGGGTGGCTGTAAGGCGCTTGGCAAACTCAATGATGTTGTCGTGGAGGAAGCGAGAATTTGTATTCAGTAATTCCATCTGTTTCGCGGCAGCTTTGACCACTTCTGGGTGACAGTGTCCCACTAAAATGTAGGAGGTAAGGAATAAGTTACAAGTCTAAGAACTTTGGAGAAGAAGGAAATTCTGAAGGGAAAGAGGATTTGGGCTCTTGCTCTCTCTGTTTTACTGAAGCCTTTCCCTTTTAGGGTGACTCAGTAGAGGAAAAGGACGTCCCTCACGGAATTTCCAAGATGAACCGGGTTCCGCAATAATTTCCTTCAATGCGCTGTGCACAGGGTGCTTACCGTGCGCCACGTTGTTGATGCAGTCTAAGTACCGCTCGCCTTTCTCATCAAACATGTACTGCCCCCGGGCTCGCATTATTTTGATGGGATCCGCTGCAAAGAAAATCTTGCACGAGGGCCTAGAAATAGGCAAAGGAAATACTTTTAGTTTGGTCAGATAACGGAGTATTTTTCCTTCTCAGTGGAGGTCAACTGTGGAAAATTACAGTTACATAAGGAAAGAGGAAAACATAGGCCATGTGACCACATTATTTTTTCATTTTATATTAGCTTGGAATCCTTCATTCTAATCCGCCAGGGGTGTCACTGGTCACAATTTCTATGTTAGAGTCTCATGAATCAGCTTACTTAAGACCCATTTTTTTCCTTTGGGAAATTTTATTCTACTGGAATAAAAATGACCACCCCCACATAGGCTTTCTGTTATGTCAGAAGCTGCTATATAGCTTAATAAATACTATCTCATGTAATACCTATAACCAGTTCCCCCTTCTCTCTCTTTCCAAATTACTTTATAAGAAGATTAATAGATAACTATAAACAACTTAGAGTTAAGTGTTCCAAAGGTGATTTTCATGTATTTTGAGTATCTCTTGCCCTGTATCAAATAAATGGCTTCCCACCTTAAATATTTAATTTGTTTTGGAATTGCTGCTGTGAGCAAAATAAGTTCCTGTTATTTTTGTTTTTTTAATGAACATTTATGGCACAAAAATTAGGAACCTACAAATATTACTGAGGTTTCTAATCTTGGCTCAATGGACTTTTAAGACCTAAAAGGAAAACTATGTGAATTTTTTTTTGTTTGTTTATTTGTTTGTTTGCTTGCTTGCTTGCTTGTTTTTTTGGTTTTTCAAGACTGGCTTTCTATGTAGCCCTGGCTGTCCTAGAACTTGCTCTGTAGATCAGGCTGGTCTCAAATTCACAGAGATCTGCCTACCTCTGCCCCAAGTACTGGGATTAAAGGATTAAAGGCATGCACCATAACTGCCTGGCTAAAACTATGTTTTTATTTTGGTGTGTTTGCCTATGTAAAGAACTCTGTATACATTCTAGAACAGTGTTCTCAACCTAAGGGTCATGACCCATTTGAATGTCAAACAGCCCTTTCACATGTCACATGTCAGGTATTTACATTAAAATTCATAACAATAACAAAATTACAGTTATGAAGTAGCCATAAAATAATTTTATGTTTGGGGATCACCACAACATAAAGAACCATATTAAAAGGTTTGGCCTTAGAAAATTGAGAACCACTGCTCTTGGGGTTTGTGGAGATTTTGTAATATTTATTGATTAAGGTGATATGCAACTGTTGAGAAAATGTTTTGATTATTGGGAGTAGTGGGCAACCTCAAATTTTAAAGTGGCACATGGCTGTGGTATAAGTTTATGGAGTTTTATGTGTAGAATTGAGGACTGAACCCCAAAACTTGTCAGACAAGCAGTCTGCCAGAGAGCTATAGCTATACCCACTTCCTAGGTTATGTAGCTTATGTAGTTTTTTTTTTTTTTTTTAAAGTATCAGCTAAAATTAAAAAAAGAATATATATGAGAATGTCTTGTTGGCTGTACTACAACAGTTAGTTTGTAGGTACAAGTTAAGAGTCACCCCAAAAGCCTTTAGTCTGACTGACAGGCTGCAGAGCTACCCTTGCCTTTTAAGCTTACCTCCCACCGTGTGGCCATCAGACTGTATGTAAAATTCTAGCTTAGCCCATCCAACAGTCCACACTACATTCTTTCACAAACTTGGCCATTTTCCCCTCAGAAATCACGTTTCTGAAGGAATCTAGTTAGGAAAGGTGGCAATCAGTGTATGAAGGGGGAATTTGGATCATTGTGAAAGAGGTCTTGGTTTTTCCTCAACATTCAAGAGCCTTCCTGG
The DNA here is from genome assembly GCA_021653895.1 of Mastomys natalensis. NCBI lineage: Eukaryota > Metazoa > Chordata > Mammalia > Rodentia > Muridae > Mastomys > Mastomys natalensis. The sequence goes on along the minus strand of JAJTUV010000053.1, from coordinate 997,354 downwards.
AGGAAGTGAGGAACTTCAGTACTGGAACCTGATCAGCCTGGAGTACACTGCTTCTTCCCCTGTTGCCTCGGTCTGGATATCCTTTTGCTACACCAGGTATACGCACACGGTGGATCTGCTCTGTCCATTCCTTGGCAGCCCAGGTATATACACACACTGCAGACAGTGCTTCTACAGAGTTAGGGCATCTCTCCTATGATGTTTGCTTTGTTTTTGAAAAATCCAGACACAAAATATTAACTCACTCATTCTCATTTGCTCCTAGGATGTCATTAAAATGATTTGGCAGGCATGACACAGGTAACATGATACCTAACTAGGAGTAGAGTTCAGGCCACTCTTTATACACACTGTTATACTACTAAAGCATAAAGACAGACAAAACTAACGGCAGGAGAACACAAATTGTCATGAGGACACCGGTTGGGAGACCGGAAGCTGTGAAGCGCTCCCTGAAATCCCTGTTTTTTATATAGGTGATTTAAGTTTTTCCACTAGCTGCTGAAACCCTCTGTCGCCTCACCAAGCATACAGGGAAAAGTTCACTTTAAACAAAAGTTGTCAGAATGAGTTTGTTTTAGGAGAAATCAATCAAATGATTTCTAGGTTCGGCTGATTCTGATGGGCAGAGAGGCAAGCTCCCCATCTCGCTCCCCATCTCGCTCCCAGTGCTCATTTCTCTTGGCTGGAAACCCTCTTCCAGGACACCGAGAGCCATCTCCTCCAGCAACCTGCTGCTCTCTGAGGGAGCTGGGAGCCGCAGAAGCCCTGCTGGCTATAGATAGCAGCTTCCAGACCCGCGGGTGCTCCATCTCTCCCACCCAGCTCCAGCTGTTTGCCCTCTGCCCCTTTCTGCCAGCAACTTGCACTTACCCGATATGCTTTTCCCGCAGCGCCAGGGTGTCCTGCTTGCTATAGAGTTCGCACATGATGGTTGCACCCTTCAAGTCAGTGAACGTTCCTCCCTCTGTAGCCTGGGACGCTGCAAAGGAATTTTTTCCCCACCTGATGCCTCCTGCCCTGGATATCGGAGGTCACTGGTGGCATTGACCACCTAGGGTCATTCCCTTTTTAAGTGTTGCCTGCCTTTGCCTTTCGCCAAGTCCCTCCCTCCTGCTCCCCTCCTCCACCTGGTGCCTGCTTAGCAAGTCAGCAGCCAGGCCACCTCCGCCCCCAGTCTGACTGGCTCTTGTCCCTTCTGCAGATGTCCTCTGCCCCTCCCCATCTTATTGCATTTAACTTGCCTTTCGAGGTCTTAACTTTGCCTGGGTTCTGCCTTGCTTCCCCCTCCCTGTAAATTCCTTCCTTCCCACTTTCTCCTTTTTTTTACTGAATTTCTATACCATCCTGTAAATCAAAACCTGCCACTTACTGCATACAAGCAAAAAGCCATATACACCCATGTCACAGGACTGGGATTCAACCTGTGTCTCACTCAGATGGGGAGTGGTAGATCTGGTATTCCAAACATCTACTCTTAACAGTCCTAGGTAGACACTCCAATCTCTAAAGTAAGCCAAGAGAGGAATAAGGCAGTCTATTTCTTGCTTCCCAGTAGCAAACATGGAACTCCTCTGTGTGTGTGTGTGTGTGTGTGTGTCGTGTGTGTGTAAACTGTAGGACTGCTTCTCTTAGAATTTGAAGTTAAATACAGAGATGGCTTGGACCTTATTTCATGATAACTATTGAGTTATACATTACCTTCAGAGCTAGAGGGTCACCTTGTAGGTTCTGTTGATAAGAACTGAGAGGCATTAGGGAAAGAACAATCTTAATCAAGGTCACACGGCTACTCAGGCAGAATCTACGATTTCAGTTCAATCTGAAATCAGTTTGTATTGAAATGGAAGTTTCAGCAGAGAAAGCCCAGTTTGTTTGTATCCATCCATCTAATAAATATTTGGATAAATATATTTTTTATGCTAAGATACTTCTAGAACTTTTTATTTTCCAAGATATATGGAGAAATGGAGTCCTATGTCACAAAGGAAGGGCAAAGAATACCAGGGTATTGGATGAAATCCCACCTGGAATCTGGCTTCGTTGTGAACTATGTTGCCACTGTAGGCATACCCGAGTTCCCATCAGGCTGCAAGAAACCATGAATGGTCGCCCTCTTTCCGTGTTCCTTGCTAGTCTCCACACCTTAAAGCATGGTCTTTACATAATCGCTGAGAGTTTTGGGTTCTAGATCCAGTTCATCCATAAGCCAACGGGGCTTCTTCCTATCTGGAGATCATATTTCTTGGTATTAAAAATCATCTCTCTGGACTTTAAAGTAATGCAAATAAATCTTAAATGAAGTCATAACTGCTGCCTCAGAAGGAGAATCCCAAACTCTTTCCTCTTCAGTTGCTTTGCATTCTTTCTCAGAGATCCAGTGATTCTCTTGGGTTTTAATGTCAGCCATACATGAAGTTTACATCTCCCTGCTGCCCTCTCCAACCTTTCCTGTCAGTTCCTCTCAGGCTCACCCACTTCCTCTCCTGACATCTTCATTTAGATGTTTTCTAGACACCTGAGTCTCAGCTGGTTCAAAGTTAAAGCTCCCCCAGGCTTCTTTGGACTCCCAAACCATTGCTTTAGATTGCTTCCTTTACTCCTTTACTAGGCGTTTATTGGCTCATTCACTGTGTAGTAGGTGCTCACCCCCTACTAGGAATGATGTCCTAGAGATAAGACAGTGAACAGATGGATTAGCCCTACCCGCCCACGCTCTTCACTCCCCTCAGCAGCTTCCCTATCCCCAGAGGTGCTCTCCCTCCCAGGAATTTAAGGTCTGGCCATGCTCTGGTCAGGAGACAGCCATCCAGCCACAGGTGGTTATGGATTGGTGTGTGATCAGTCTGAGATTTGCTGCCAGCATACAATTCACATTTAAATTCTTCCATTTTTTTCTTTTTAATGTGACTATTAGCATATTTAAATTTATAAATATAAGCTTGACTTGCTTTCATATTAACCAACACTAGTGTTGTAGAGTGATAGAGTGATAAATAAATTTAACAATGCAATAGCGTAAATTGCTTCAATTATGATAAATGCCCCAAAGAAATAGAACAAAAAAGGTGTAAGAGTACTAGAAAATTCCATCTCTCTCTCAATCCCATTCTTATATCAAATTACTTTCAAGCTCCATTAACACATTTCAAAACTCTCACCCGCTGCTGCCACCCTGTAAAAGCTGTCTGCCTGTCTGTCCATGCTCTTGCTTTTTCTTCTGCATCACGCTGGTGATGCTTCCTGTCTTCAACGCCCAGCCACTGCAGATTTGCTTCTGCATGCTGCTCTTGGAACTTTTCACACTGCTTTTGCTCATCCAGGTTAACCGTTTCAGGTTTAGTTTAAATGTCACAGACAACTTCAGCTAGGTCATTCTTGATTATCAAAGCCCACTCTCAACTAATTAAAACACAAAACCAAGGAATCCCTCTCCTCTTTCCCTAAGGTAACCAGTCTCTTTCCTCTTGATGGGTGTTGTTTACCAATGCACTCCACTAGCGCGATGCTCACAACACAAAAGGCTTTGATAACTCCGTATTGACTGCCTGAATAAATGAAATGGACATACATTTCAATACTTATAAAAAGCTGTTATGAGCCTCTGTTTATATATTGACCAATTCTTGATATTTAGATTTATTATCTTTTACGAAGGGAGCAACTGTTGCTTTAACAGGCCATTTCTCTGTTGTGTAACTTATTTCACAATGTGGAATATATAATATTAACTAAGTGCAAAGGCCAGTCTTTAAATCAAGAGTTATCACAGAATGACATCAAAATCATGGTGGATAAAAGACAGGAGACTCTACAAAACTTTACCAAAAAGAGATTTCTTTTTGGTGCATACTTTCCCCCGTCTTTGTCAGGAATGTATGTGGCAAGTGTTCTTTCTCCCTAGAGGCTGATGCTCGCTTTATTTGGGTCCCGCCTTTGTTGATCGACTCTCCCTATTTTCGAGTGAGTCCTGACCTGAAGGTCACAAATTTCTCAACAGTCTGGGCTTGGCAAAACCAATAGTTGATGTGCATGACTGAAAAGGAGGGATAGTGCACACAAGCAGGAGACAATCAAAATTCCACTCAGTAACCCAGGGATAGATTTAAGTTTTCTTCTTGGTAAAAATATGCAAAGGTGGGTGAGCTGTATGTGCGGGGCAGCAGAGTCTCCGCCTTGGGATAGAAGCCTCACAGTGGAATGTGAGCATCCAGTGACCCCTTGCCCGTTTCCTTCCACCTGCCTGGCCCTAACCTCCTTCACTTGCACAAGGATGTGGTGTTTTGAAAACTGTCCATCATCTTTAACAAACATTGGGTGTAGCACTTTTCTGTCACGCACGCTTATCCAGAGGGTCTTTATTGTCCTGATAGCACATGGCGATATGTGAGTCACATGTCCAAGCTCTTCCTGGTATGTACATGGAGGTCACCTTGTGACTACACTGCACACATATTCCTGATCAGGAGGAGCTTGACAGATCAAAGCTGTGTGTCTCACCCCCGAGGTCACCCCTGTAAAGGAGCCGCTCCACCGACAGTAGCATGTATACCTAGTCCTCTCAGTACCAAAGTACTTGATAGAGACTGTGGGGATAAGGTTTGTTCTAGTTCAGAGTTTCAGTCCATGTGGTGGGAGAGGCCCAACAATGTTTATGGCGGGTCGTCTGTGTGTAGGAAACTCATTGGGGGCTAGGGTATAAGAAAAGTTTTGAACCTTTGTGAACCATTTCTGCCAGCTAAGGACTTTACAACCTTCAAAGTGGCGCCATCATCTGGGGAACAAATGTTCCAACTGTAATCTATGTTGGGTACAATCTAGATTCAAAACATAACACCCTCTGACTCTCTGAAGTACAGGAGCCTTCATCTTGTACATAAATGGTGAGGTGTGAGTCCGTAGGAAGGGTCTTATTTATTTATTTATTTATTTATTTATTTATTTATTCACTTTACATTCCATCCACTGCCCCCTCCCGGTCACCTCTCCCACAATCTTTCCATCCATCCTGCCTCCCCTTCTCCTCTGAGCAGGTGGAGCCCTCTGGTATACCCCCCCACCCTTGCACATCGAGTCTCTTGAGGCTAGGCACTTCTCTCCCACTGAAGCTAGACAAGGCTGCCCAGCTAGAAGAACATATCCCACTGACAGACAATAGCTTCTGGGATAGCCGCTGCTCCAGTTGTTCAGGACCTACAAGATAACCAAGCTGCACATCTGCTAGGTATGTGCGGGGAGGCCTAGGTCCAGCCGCATATGTTCTTCAGTTGGTGGTTCAGTCTCTGAGAGCCCCAGGGGTCCGGTTAGTTGATTTGTTGTTCTTCCTGTGGAGTTACTACCCTCTTTGGAGCCAGCAATCGGAAGAGTTATATTTTAAATACTGTAAGCTATATTTTAAATTCATAAGTGTACCATGAAGCCACACACAAACTCAAGAAACAGATTACTGGTACCCACCCCTTGTGATGCTCCAGATGAGTTTGGGATCCAGAGGATGGTATCAGTTTGGTTCTAGTTCTGAAGAGGTACAGAATATAGCACTTCAGCGAAGGTTTATTTGAGCTGAAGACATTTGAGAAGCAACAGAGGCCAGGACTTCCCTCATTGTCTAAAAGCAGAGCCTTCAGAAGGAGCTCTATCACCACACTCTTCTCCAGGTGCTTCAGGAACGGAGAAGATTGACTTCTGTCCAGCGCCTGGGACAAGAAATCACAGAGGTGTTGTCACGTTCCATCCTATGCCCCATCTATGCTGAAGATGACATCATTTCCCTCACGGTTACAACCCATTCTCTTCTCTTTCTTCCTTCATTTTTCTTTCTATGCTCCGATGTATATATATGAATGAAAATTTTATCTGCTTCTTGCTAAACTTTCTTTTATCAGTTTAATTTACAGCCCATCACTAAATCTAAAGGGCAGAGGGGAAGGTCTTCATCCATGACAACGTTAACTTTCTAGAGCAAAGGCTCGTAAACTAAGACCTATTTTTATATGGCCTATGAGCCTAGAATGATTTTTACTTTCTTAGATAGTCAAAGAAATAAAATGACATAAAAATCCAAATAAAGCTTTATTGGAGATAACCACGCTTAATGGCTTGTGTAGTGTCTCTGACTGTTCTTTCTGTGTAAAGTGGCACATTTGAGTGGTTGTAGCCTGTCAAGCATTTTCTGCTGTCTTGATTTTCATTTCGTTGTTTTATCTTTGCCCATTAGAACTAAGCTTCCAGAGGCAGAGGACTTATAGCTTGTTGTACACCAAATCTCTGTACTATGACAGCCATCATGTCACAGACAACAGCTGCCTGGTGTGACTGAGTGGCTGACATGTGCTATTTACCAAACACTTACTATATGTCAATCACCTATATCAAGACTTTCCATCATGGCAGTAAGTCTGTTGGATCATGCCATTTGTTGCATGCTTTAGTTTGTCTTTCTCCCACTCACATGTTGCAATCCCAATTCTCAATAACTGAGAAAGTGACAGTGGGATGCCTTTTGACTTATGATGGGGTTATGTGCCAATCTTGAGTTGAAAATACTGTCAGTCAACTATGGGTGGTGTACTCTTAATCTATCAACATCATACCTAGCAAAGAAGTGTACTGTGGAGTGTGGGCTGGTCGCTTGTCTGATCTTGAGGTTGTATGGAATTTTTGGCTAGTTGTTGCTATATGCTCTGTGATAGAGAATCAAGTCATATATTGCTAGCTTGGGAAAATTCTCAATATACAATTTCTAGTGAGTACATATTAACTGGACACTTGTCAGTTGAAAATTTTTGCTTTGGGCCACAGTGGTTCAGGGATGACTGTGCTTGGAGACAGAGCCTTTAAAAGGCTCTGTTTCTCTGTTACCCTCCTCCATCTTCCTATGCCCTCCTCCCTTTCCTCCCCACAAATAGTCTCTCTGCTTTCATATCATAAGTATTACCATACTTCAAAATTCTAAATACGTATTCATTGTATGTGTGTGTTTGTGTGTGTGTGTGTGTGTGTGTGTGTGTGTGTGTAGGTCAGAGGACAACCTGCTGGAGTCGATCTCTCCTTCCATTATATAGATCCTGGGACTGAATTCAGGCTTGGTGGCCCAGGCTTTACCCCTGAACCATCTTGCAGCCCTACTATTGTACTTAATGCATTCTCATTTCCCTTAGTACTAAACTCTATGATTGTGTATGAGCTCTGGGAACCATACACTCCTGCTCTCATCTCTTTTTCTCTTTCTGTTGTTTGCTTCAGTTCAGATACACCAGCCCACAGCTATGCAGTGCTCTTGGCACCTCAGTCTCTGACCCCATTTAACCCCATAATCTCAGGCATCGGCTTGAATGAGGCTTGCTCAGGTGGCTTTGCAACCATGAGTAACCCTTGCCTCTCTGAAAAAAGGGAAAAGTACCTGGCCCCTGCATTTAGTATTGTCATAGCATCCTTACTTTCCCTTGTAGCACTTTCCATAACTGACACAGATAAATTACCTGCACCATTTTTTCTTCCTAGAATTGAAATTTTACAGGCCAAGGACAGTTGGGTCTGAACTTTTCCCATTGTGTCTTGATACTAGTCCAGCGTCTTCCACCCAATAGATGCCTAGTAACTAAACCTTTTGAAAATAAGTATTGAATTTAGTGATCAGTGTAGAAGCTGTCACAGTTGCCAGTCACTGCCTCTCTCTGTAGTGTGGCTGGAATATACTGGAGAGGGGGAGGTTTGGAAGGAGATTTGACCCAGACTACAAGGTGGCTCTGAGGCAGAACCTGGACAAAATCTCAGATTGGCTTTGTTCTACATTTCCTGCCCTTCCATTGTTGTGGAGTACCTGCCACAGAAGACTGCTCAGACATGGGTTTAAGCCAATTAAACAGTATTTATTAGTGACTACACTGAGGGTTTGGGTTTCCAGTATATCACTGAGCCTTTCTCAGGGTGCATTTTAAGTATGTCAACCCATGTTCTAGGTTGATGGACTAGGTCTTTGTTTTCATTCTGGCAGGTGATACTGTGTATATGCTAAGTTTTATGGTCAGAATGGCACTTCCATCATGAAGTCAGTTGTGTTAAGATATGGGGATGTACTAAGACCTGGGGCCTTGTTATATTATCTGCCTGATTGCTCTGAGTGACTGGCTAATTTTATGCCAACTTAATTCAAGCTATAGTCATCAGAGAAGAGGAACTTCAATTAATAAAATGCTTTCTAAGACTGGGCTACAGATAGATAAGCCTGTAGAACATTTTCTTTTTTTTTTTTATTGGAAATTTTATTTACATTTCAGATGTTCTCTCCTTACTCCATTTCCCCCCTCCCTCCAGGAACTCACTATCCCTTCCCCCTCCTCCTGCCTCCACGTTGGTGTACCCCCACTCACCCTCCCCCTATCTCACCTCCCCACCCTCGAATCCCTCCCACGACGCCCAGCCTTCATGGGACCAAGGATCTCTTCTCCCACTTATATATAGCTCCCTTGCATATATAGCAGGAGCATGAGTCCCTCCTAAGCTCTCCCAGGCTGGTGGTTTAGACCCTGGGGGCTCTGGTTGGTTGGTATTCTTGCTTTCCTCATGGTGTCCGAATCCTTTCAACTCCTTCAGCCTCTATCTTCTCCATTGGGAACCCCATGCTCAGTTTAATGGTTAGCTGTGAGCATCTGCCTCTGAGTATGTCAGACTCTTGCAGACTTCTAGGGAGACAGCTATATCAGGCTCCTGTCAGCATGTACATCCTGACATCCACATCAATGTCTACCTTTGGTAACTGCACATGGGATGGATATCCAGGTGGAATGGTCTGTAGACGGCCCCTCCATCAGTTTTGTCCTGCACTGTGTCTCCATATTTGTTCCCTTGAGTATTTTGTTACTCCTTCTAAGAAGGACTGAAGCCCCCCCTACTTGGTCGTCATTCTTCATGAGCTTTATGTGGTCTGTGAGTTGAATCTTGGGTATTTCAAGCTTCTAGGCTAAAATCCAATAATCAGTGAGTGAATACCATGTATGTTCTTTTGTGATTGGGTTACTTCACTCAGGATGATATTTTCTAGTTCCATCCATTTACATAAGAATTTATCAAATTAATTGTGTAGAACATTTTCTTAATTTGTGACTGATAGGGGAGGGCCCAGACCTTTGTGGGTGGGGATACTCCTAAGCTGGTGGTCCTAAGTTCTATAAGAAAGTAGGCTGAGCAAGTCAGAAGAACTAGCCAGTGGGCAGGCCTCCTCCATGGCCATTGAACTGCATTGGTTCCTATCTCCAGGTTCTTGCTCAGTTTGTTTCCTGCCTTGGGTTCCATCTGAGAACTGGCTTATATGGATTTATAAGCCAGATAGACCCTTTCCTGCCCAAGTTACTGTTGGTCATAGTGTTTTACAGCCATAGAAACCCTAACTAAGCAGCAATCTTTCTTTCCTTATTGCTTATTGTTTTTTCTTTCACCTTTCACACTGCCCAATGGTCTGCTAACAAATTGGGCATAGCCCTTTGTGGGTCTGAGGATCTGACATCAGATTATTTTCCTGGAGAAGACTATATTTGAGTGTTGCAGTCATAGTGGGCATTATCCTTTTTCCTTCTGGTTTTGAACTATCTCTTTTTCTAAGACAGGGTCCCATTATGTAACCTAGATGACTTGGGACTTAGTATATGGCTCAGGCTGACTTGGGACTTCTTATATGGTTTGGGCTGGTCTTGAACACATAAACCCCTGTCTAATAAATTCCCTTCTTGTATTTGTGTGTCTTCTGGGCTTACCTAGAGCTTGGTTTTCCTCCTTTCAGATATAATGCAGAGGCTCTTGGGAATCTGATTCTTTTTGTTTGCAGCAGTAGTAGCATTTCTCCAGAATACTGTCTAAATCTCTTTTCTGTTATTTTAGTCAAATACTAGAGATGGATACTCTATAGAAAAAAAATTCATTTTGGCTAACAGTTCTGAAGGTTGAAGGACCACATTTGATGCTGTTCTTATTTCTGACTGTGATGGTTTGAATGAGAAGTATCCCCCCTCCCAACCCCGTAATCTCAGACATTAGAATATTTGGTTCACAGTTGGTGGCAATGTTTAGATAGGTTTAGGAGGCATGGCTTTGCTGGAGGGAGTATGTCACTTGGGATGGGCTCTGAGGTTTAAAGTCATGTACATTCCTGATTTACTGTCTCTGCTTCCTGCTTACCCTGGAAGATGAGAGCTATCAGCTTGCTGTTTCAGTCCCATGCCCTCCGTTGCTGTGCTTCTCTCTTGATGGTGATGGACTATTATCTCTTTGAAACTATAAGCCCAAATCAACCCATCTGTCTACAACTAGCCTTGGTCAGTTTTGGTGACAGCAACAGAAAAGTAACAAGTGCATTATTAGAGTCCCAGGTCAGCATAGGGCACTCACCTGTCAAGAAAGAGCATGAATTTATCCTTTAGGTGTCTCTGTCTTTATAAAGCCACCATTATTTAATCATGGAGGCTCTACTGTGATTATTTCACCTCATCCTTATCTCTTTCCAAAGGTCTCATATCTAAACCCTGAGTCCACATTAGATTTCTTCGATCCTAATCTCACAGTGGGGATTTCATTTCAGCCCATGAAGCATGGTTTAGGGGAATGACTTCCTCAGCTGTCCCAGACTACAAACATGGCAAGTAGACCTGTATATAGGGAGGTTGTGAAAACAGTATATGTCAAAGTATTGCTAAATAGCCCTTCTGCAAGATTATGCAGATTCAAACAAATTATCAAGGTACTTTAACAGGGGCAACTTTTAAATATTTGAGAGGGGTATATTTAAGGCAATATTCTTAGACCCTTAAAGCTTAGAAATGAATGAAAATCTCCCTTTCTTCATTTCCCAATGCCCATTTATTCTAGAACCTTCAAATTACTTTCTTTTGTATCTCAGTAATCACCTAGGGTTTGAGAGACTGAAGGGGAAAGGTGCAAGCTGTTGTCCAGAGTGTAGCAATGCCTGTCTTGGGCATCTGTGCATTCCAGGATATCTCTCAACTACTAGGAAACCTCCCTGTAGGATCTCTCTAACCTCGGGGGTCACCATGACCAGAGTCTGTCCTTGATCTTAGGCTCAGGAGGACCTCTTGTCTATTAACTCCTGGATAGGCAATGTCTGCCTGTTGTACATAATTAGTGCATCTTTATCCCTTTACTGTTACATGGAAGATTTAAATATAAATTACCCATTTACATGGACAAACTCATTTGCAAGTACACCATAGAGTCTGTCAAACTCTAGCCAGAGAAGATTCTCTTGTTAAGAAAACCTCAATCCAGGACGGAAATACTATGGGGATTATTTGATGATAGACCATGAGGATTGTATGATAGGCCATGAGGATTGTATGATAGACCATGAGGATTGTATGACAGACCATGAGGATTGTATGATAGACCATGGGGATTGTATGATAGACCATGAGGATTGTATGACAGACCATGAGGATTGTATGATAGACCATGAGGATTGTATGATAGGCCATGAGGATTGTATGATAGACCATGAGGATTGTATGATAGACCATGAGGATTGTATGATAGGCCATGAGGATTGTATATAGGCCATGGGATTGTATGACAGACCATGAGGATTAGATGATAGCACCCTTTCTTCAGTTTGAAAACTGCTTAATATTCCTCCTTGGATCTCCCAATAACATTTTCTTTGTGTCTTTAATTCAGACTCAGTATGATGCCCTACCTGAGTACTCCTGAGGTTGATTTTATGTCTATGCAGATAGATTGTAGGCAGCAGCCATGTGTCAACAATCTTACTCTGATGTATTAGTGTGCTCTGCGCTGAAGTTGTTTACTAATATAAAGAGTAAGGGTTGACAAATAGGTGGAGAAAATTAAAAAAAAAAAACATGAAATGAATCTCACCTTTTGAACATAATGAGATAATTTATACTAGGTGAATTTTTAGATCTTGCTATAAATTTGATAGTAGTAACTTTGCTGACATTATTATTCTAAAATGCATACATGATTAATTTGGTTTTGAAACATTAAGGTTTCAGTAATTCTCAGGCAAATCCTTGTTGAGAGCTTGACTAGGATAAACATTTGTTTGCAGTTTATTCATTTTAAAATCTTGAAATTAAAATATAAATCTTCATCTTATTTACTACCCGGATTTCTGGATTTTTTTATCATGAGCACCTTTTTTCCTGGAGAGATGTACATATTAGGTTGTATTCAATCCTTGTTTTATTTGTACCTGGTTGCAAAATATTTTTTTAAAACAGAGGACATCATTTATGAGATAAGATGTATATGTAGAGAAAATACATTGCAAATGAATGAATTAGCCTCAAGCTCACTAACTTTAGCAGGACTTGAAGATGTCTCAACTCTTACACTAATTATTCATTACATGTATGCTTAGAAACTTGGGCTCTGAAGGAGCTGAAAGGGTTTTCGGCCTCATGAGGAGAGCAACAATACCAACCAACCAGAGCTCCCAGGGTCTAAACCACCAGGAGGGACACATGGCTCCAGCTGTATATGTAGGGGAGGATGACAGTGTCAGGCATAGGTGGGTGGGGAAGTGCTTGGTCCAGTGAATCCTGGATGCCCCAGTGTGGGGAAATGGTGGGTGGGGAGGTGGGAGTGAAGAGTAGGTGGGGGCATATCCTCATAGAAGAAGGAGGAGGGGGGATGGGATAGGGGGTTCCTGGGTGGGAGGGAAAGGGGATTACATCTGAAATGTAAATAAAATATCCAATTTAAAAAAAAAAGAAAAGAAAAAAACTTGGGCTCAAAGACTCTCTCTCAAGAAAGCACAGCTCATCAAAGCATGCAGGGTCTGCCCTCTATTGGTGAGATGTACATGACAATACTGCTTTTGGTCCAGGGAGCTAGCTTAGTCAAGTACTCGCTAGGCAAGTGTGAGGGCCAGAGTTGGATCTTAGAACCTATGTAAAAATACTAGGCATGGTAGTGTGTGCTTGTGATCTCAGCACGAGGAGGAGGCAGGGGAATCCCTGGGGCTCACTCGCCAGCCTACCCAACCAGATTGGCAAGTTCCCACCAGTAAAGGGACCCTGTCTCAAAGATCAAAGTGGATGGTGTTCAGGAGAATTGTACCAAGGTTGACTGTTTGCCTCTACGTGCAGCATACATATCACATACTACATACACAGTCATGATACACACACACACACACACACACACACACACACACACAGAGTACCATGTTTTAAACAAATTATTCCTTCCAAATTCTGGAGCAAATTGAAATAAATTTTATTGACTAGGCATAGCAAGTCAAGTATACCCTTTTACAACTCAAAATCACACTATGATATTTCTAGTGTGAGATTTGTAGTTAACACAGGAGGGGCTCAAGTAAAGCTAAGCCAAATAAACCAATTGTGGAGTATTTTCAGTTTCACAGTTAAGAGAATATTGTATTAATATGTGTCTTTGAAAAAAAAAAAAACCAACAAAACTCTGTAACCAAAATGCTCCTCTAAAGCAACTAAAGAAGAAAATGTTTCTTTGGGTTCACTGTTTAAATGGCTCAGTCTATGGCTCCTTGACCCCATGCTGTCGAGCAGAGCCAGTGTGGAAGAAGCTTCTTTTCCTTTTCTGCTGTAGAGAATAGATTGAGGGCCCCCTGGAAGGGCCCACAGACACGTCAGGATGCATCTCCAGGGACCCCATCCCATCTCCTACAGTCTGCAGAAGTTCTCAAGATAGTGCCACCAGCATGGCAAGCAAACATCCACACATGGGCTCCTTCCGGGTACAAGTCATATTCAAATGACTGCATATGGCTACTTTCAGTATCTCAAACAATGGAGTGGGAGTGTTAATTAAAGAAGGAACAAAGTTCATCCTGTTTCCCTCGTGTATCAAACATCCTGTCTTTATGAAGGGGTTTCATCCTTTTCCTGTGCTGGTGGCTCTCTGAGAGTAAGTAAGTACCGTTATTAGCTATTAATGAGGTTGTGTTTGTTTGTTTGCCTTTCTAACAGAGGAGGGGAGGTTCTTGGAGCTCAAATGCAGGGTCTTTGCATACTCTAAGCCTGAATTCTACCACCGAGCTACATGCTCAGACCAAGTCTCTAAAAAGTTTGAGCCACTCAATTTTCAGTTCATTGTAGATATACCAGTTTATTAATTTCTATTTTAGTCATAACTTTATAACTAGGTTATAAGTTCATTGAAAAATTAAGGTCTAGGTGAAATCTCTAAAATTAATACATAAATTTATAATTATGCACTCAGCTTTTTATTTGTTATATGATCTTTTCACTTAAAATTAACTTAGGTGAAAAGTCTTAGGGAAGAAAAGAAACCTTTTTATCTATTTCTTCCTAGGTAGATGAAAACCAAATTTTAATGTATTTCTCTCCACGAAGTAAAAGGTTCAAGTGTGGGCTGCAGTTTCCACATGTATATTTTCATCATTTAATAACTGTCTTTGGTGATTACAATTTAAAGTTGTAAGCTACCTACTTACCAGTTTTAGTTAATTGGCGTGCAGGCCTCAGCACAGTCTGAAGGAAATTCATGTATCAGCTATATAAAATTGCTACCTAATTCAAGCAGGTATATAATTTCCTTTCTTATGAATCTCCATCTTAAAATTTTTTTTCAGTGTGAGGGATCAAACCGAGGGGTTCACAAATGTCAGACGACCATGCTACGATCACTGACCGCCGCTGTACACCTGAGCTGCCCAAGCCGAGCCTTGTGGAAACACATGGCAGAGGCAAGGCCTTTTATTTTTCAAGTGTTGGTGTAATTCCTGGATTGTTAGTCCATGTTTCTCAGCAGTTGGCTCATGATTTAAGGGGGATAGGAAATTAAACTACCCCAGGTGAGTCTTGTAATGTCTCGTCTTCAATTACTTTGAAATTACAGTGAGAAGAGCCCGTGAAACTGTGAACAAGGTGACTTGTAAAAGAAAGCAGTTAATTTGGGGCTCATGGTTCCAGGGGGTCAGAGTCCGTGGTCATCATGGAGAGGAGCATGGCGGGAGGCAAGCACGGTGCTGGAGCAGTAGCTGAGCGTTTACATCTCAGTTCAGAAGAAGGAGGCAGAGAACTACCTGGGAATGCTTGGCCTTTTGGAACCCCAAAGAGTGACACAAGTGACACACCTCCTTTACCAAGACCACACCTGCTAATCTTTCCCAAACTGTTCCAAGTATTCAAATATATGACCCATAGGGGGCATTCTCCATTACACACCACATATTCTACTTTCTCTCTCTCTCTCTCTCTCTCTCTCTTTCTCTCTCTCTCTCTCTCTCTGTGTGTGTGTGTCTCTGTTTCTCTCTCTGTCTCTCTTCTGTCTCTGTCTCTCTCTGTCTCTCTGTCTCTGTCTCTCTCTGTCTGTCTCTCTCTGTCTCTGTCTCTCTCTCTCTTTGTCTTCTTGTTATGAGTTAAATTGTGGCCCTTCTTCCTCAGTGATCTTTGTAATGTTAATCTTGGTTGTTAACCTGACTACTTCTAGCAATAACTAAAACCCAAGCAGCTAGGCTTGCCTGTGAAAGGTGTTTGATTAAATCATTTGATGATGGATATTATAAAAGCTTAGCAAATATAAAATTTCTTTCTTAACTTTACACACACACACACACACACACACCCCACAAAGGGTTTTCTCATTTAGTTAAGGTTGAACTCACTATGTAGCCAAGGATGGCATTGAACTCCTGATCTTCCTGTTTCCCAGGGTTGCAGGTGTACACCAACAGGACTAGCTCTCCTGGTAGAGTTTAGAATGTTGTTCGCACATGCCTATACCACAGCTCTTTCTGTGTCAAGGCACAAAGGCATATATGTGTCTTTTTTCACACAATATCTATATATTTATATCTTATCACATAATATTTATAAGTGTATATATTTCCATAGATATTCACATTTAAAGGTTACTGATGGTGTGTGTGTGTGTTTGTGTATGCCAGTGTTTACAGAGGCTAAAAGAAGGCATTGGGTCCCCTAGAACTGGAGTTACAGGTGTGTGGTGGTTTGAATATGCTTGGTCCAGGGAGTGGCACTATTAGGAGGTGTGGCCTTGTTGGAGGAAGTGTTTCACTGTTAGTATGGGCTTTAAGACCCTTCTCCTAGCTGCCTGGAAGTTAGTCTTCTAGCAGCCTTCAGATGAAGATGTAGAACTCTCAGCTTCTTTTGCACCATACCTGCCTGGATGCTGCCATGCTCCCATCTTGTTGATAATGGACTGAATCTCTGAACCTGTAAGCCATCCCCAATTAAATGTTGTCCTTAAAAGAGTTGCCTTGGTCATGATGTCTGTTCACAGCAGTAAAATGCTAAGACAAGGTGGTTTGGAACTATTTGACCTGGGTGCTGGTAACTGAACTTTCGTACTGTACAAGAGCATCAAGTGCTCTTAACCACGGAGTCATGGTCCAGCCACAAGATATTTACATTTGACACCTGGGCTCAGTGTTGTATTTGAAGTTTGCTGTCAGTTTAACTACTTTTAATTGTTTTCCTGCTATCAGATTTACTTAACAGAGGCATGTATTGGACCTTTTGAAACGGGAAATTCATTAAGAAACAGTGGCTTATTCTGTTTGGGGTTTGATATGTATGTAGGAGAAACAAAAAATATCTTTAGTAATTATCATGGCTTCTGGTGTTCATTTTAGTCTTAAAATAGTAGGAGGATTCAGCTCTTTTCTGCCCTCTGAAACAGTATTTGGGTCCTGCATAGACTTGGAACCACCAATCGTGAATCAAGTCCTCCCTAGCCACCTCTTCCTCTCAAGCATACCTGACAAATGCGATTGAATCAATCCCTTGATCCTCCTTTGCAAGGCTGGTAGTTTTAAGTAAGAACATAGCGTTTGGCTTCAAGTTCTGACTCTTACTGTGTTCTAACTGTGTGAGCATGGATAAGTTCCTCTTCTGACCTTCAGATTGTAAACGTGTTGGAAGCAATAACTAGGGTAATCTAAGCTCTGCTTCTGCATACTGCTTCAGCTCCGTTGCTTGGCCCTGTAGCTCAGTGAGTGGCAACCATTACTCTCAGCTCTTTACTTGTGTAGATCACAGACTCCGTTGAAGGTTTTCATACTCTATGTGTGAGTGTGAACCTGAGCGATATGCATGTGCGACATGTGTGTACAAATGCAAGAAGGCATTAGCTCTCCTGGGTGGGACTGCAGTTACAGGTGGTTGTGAGCCACTTGATGTGGGTGCTGTGAACCAAACCTGGCCTTTGTAAGAGAAGCAAGTGCTCTCAACCATGGAGACACCTCCCCAGCCCCTCATGAATTCCTTTGTATCATGTTTGTTTGAAGGGTGGCAGCAGCCTTCACTAACTATGAACTGCACACACTGGGGAGATTTTGGTCATGCAGTGTGTACAATGTATAGAGCGACGTAAGTTACACTTGGCTCATTTGCTGGTCACTTAAACTCATACCACCAGTATGAATCAATTTAAGAATCAAAGACAAATAAGTTTTCTTGGTTCATTGGGAAAGCAAAACAAGTTAGATGTGCAGGACCCCAAAGTATGACATTTGTAGAGAAAGTGCCCATGGGTTACTTAGTGACTACATAAGCCAGTATGTCTTACACAACCCTGCTAGCTATGCTTTGGTCAAATTGCACATGCATTTATGAGATATTAGCTATGCACTGGACGGCTGGGAAGTTAAGGAGAGTCTTGTAGTCCTCTATAAAACCATTTTAAGAGTTTTTGCATGCTGACAAAATTCTGCTCTATTGATTTAAGAAAAGCTCATTTTGTCAAACTAAGTGTTGAGAATCTCTTTGTCTTTGTCAATATCACAACTCGCAGCACATCACCAGGCTGGGACTGTGAAACTGAGGGGTCTCAAAGTGTTCCAGCATGTGCTGGAGTAAACATTGGCATTGGCACTGTGCAAACATTTGGGTGATGCAGCAATAGGCATCTGTTCCAGGGGTTCTCAACACAGCTGTCTTTGACGGCTTTCCCCTGAATCACTCATTCTGGAGAGTCCTCTCTCGTCTCCTATCCTGTGGCTTACCGGTTTTGCATAACGAAGCTTATCAAGTGTTTTGGGAGGTGGTAACATTATTTTTGAATCAAGCTATCAGAAGCAAAATCTTTTCAACTTGCTTTCTTATTAGATTATACCCTCATTGTGTGCAGGGATTTTGTTCTAATAAGGGCTGTGAATGTGGCTCAGGTAGTAGAGAATTCAACCCCCTTCTGTTAACTGCAAACTTTCACTCCTCTGTCTACTTAGTAGGTGACAGTATGCATACCACCAAGGTGGTGATATCACTTCCAACTGCACAGGGAGTCTAAACAGTCATAATACATCCATTTAGGAACCACATCCAGGCATGCTGTAAATTAGCCATGTTGATTAGCTATTATACACATTAAATTCATGAACCCCAGTGAATTCTGTTACTTTGAATCTCATTATTCATTTATTGATTTGGGTTCACATTTTTCTTTTTCTTTATCTAGTAGAGGAGATGAGCATATACTCAAAAAAAAAAAAAAAAAAAAGCCTGCTACATGCTAAGTGGTGATAAGCACAGACATGATTGGAGAATAGGGGATCTCATCTTGGCAGCGAGGCATGTTTAGTAAGTTGATGCACATGTTGAGTCTTAGAAGAACAGCATGTGTTCTTCAGCTGGGTCAAGGGCATGGGAATAGGGACTACTTCAGGCTTGAGCAGTTAAAGATTTGTTGAGTGGTTCGCCATGGGAAAACTTTTGGATAAGAGTTTCTGGTCCACAAAGTAGGATGTTATATAAAGCCAGTCATGTGTGATCACATGGGCTCCATATTCTACACCAAATCTGTGTGAAGAGGGGGTGACTACTGGATGGTGTGAAGCAAGAGATGGAAGGAGAGCAGTTAAAGTTCCCTGCAGAGCTGTCTTCAGTAAAGTTGCTTTATCACACGCTCTTGGGTATAAAAACCACAGCACAGTTAAGATTTGTTTACATTTATTTTCTCTCTCTCTCTCTCTCTCTCTCTCTCCTCCTCTCTCTCTCTCTCTCTCTCTCTCTCTCTCTCCTCTCTCTCTCTCTCGTGTGTGTGTGTGTGCGTCTGTGTGTGTGTATGTGTGTATGCCATGGTGTGCACATGAAGGCCAGAGGGCAATGCTTTGAAATTGGTTCTGTCTATCCACCATGTGGATAGAACTTAGCTTCAGGCTTGATGATGACAGCCTTACCTGTTGACCCATCTCTCTGGGCCCTGGAGTTAATTTAGGTAGGGGTCTCAAAAAGGCAATGTTCTTTGTGAGAAATATCACATGAAAAAAAAATCTTTTTAGCTTTTTTCTTTTTTAAACTTTCTTTGAATCATTGGCCTCAAGATGAGAGGGTATGAAGAGGAGGGAAAGGGGTCATTAGTTGCAGGAGGTCTGTTTCGAAGGCTCTTCTTCTAAAGTACAGGAGAGGGTTTGCAGTTCAGTCTAGACTGAATCCATGTGGGTGGGAAGGGAGAGACATGTGGTAATGGGATAGCTTCTGTATGTTAGTGGAATGGGCCACCCATGAGAAATAGATGTGTCCAAAGTGACTGAGGCTTCCATGGAGTTTGACTGAATGGCAGGGGAAGGGGGTTCCATTGCCTAGGATCTGGGGGTCTGGAAGAAAAGCAGGGGTGAAAGCGAATATAGTGAGCACTTGTGCATCTGGCACAATTGACACTATGGCAGCTGCTTGGGAAGTGTGGCTGTCGGAAGAGCTGAGTCACTCACTCATTCTTCATCCTGGAAGTGAAAGAGCACCTCTAGGGAAAGGGAGTTCCAGGCAGGGCAGCCATATATGATGCAGAGAGAGGGTTGGCCATTGGTTAGTGAGAGAGACCTAGCTGGGGTTGAGAAGAAAGAAAAATAGGTGGAGCATGAGTGCTGATAGGGGCAGGGACTGGAAAGGCACACTGGAAGGGCTTTGGCACTTGCAGATCACTGGTGCCGTGTGCAGATCACTGGTGCCGTGTGTAAGCACACAGTCACAGATCACGTGCTGTATCAGTGTGAAGTGGAATTATGTTCTACACTCTGATGTGATGGGGTGAGGAACAGGTAACTCAATGTAAGGTGACTCAAACCATCCAGCAGGGAAGTGACTTTGAAGAAGCTGAGTTTGGAAGCATTATTACATGACCCAGGAAACATTAATTTAAAAAAAAAAAAAAAAGAATCATCACACTATGGTGTTGGTGTGGGTGGTAGGTTACAATTCTGAAGAAAGGTAGGATGAAATCCTTGGGCAACTGTTTCTAAATAAAAGAAAATAGGACAAAGTTCTCAGGAATATCATTAAAACTTTATAACAATACAATTTATTATCATTGTTTGGGTTAATGTAATAATTACACACTTTTTACATTATGAAAATAAGTCATAAATAGTGTAAAAATAATTCCGAAGGTCAACTTCTCACAAACTAAGAACCCTGAAAACAAGTTTTGAAAGTAATTAAAAAACAAGTTAGAAAGTGAACACAAAACAATCATCTCCAGACTGCAAATCAAAAACCTTCACAGGTCTTTGTTTCAGTAATGACAGTTGGAAAAATTACAATTGAAATAAGAAATCAAACAAAGGGGAAAAAATCAATCTTTTAAATATTTACACTACTGGGATAATCAGGTTTGTGCCATATGTACAGTGAAAAGATACAATGTATTCTTAGAATAACCAAGTACATGAGACTGGCCCATAAAACATTAAAAGAAAACCCCCACGCACACAAGGTTACACTTGCCATTTTCCCCCCATTTCCCTCTTACTATGTATTTATGTGAGGTGATTTTTTTTTTTTTGGCAATATAAAAATAGCTGCACATAGAGATGAATTTTAAAATGTAAAAAATACAAATAAAATATAATATTTCCAAAAGATAAATCAGATACATACATCTTTTAAAAATGTCCAGCTTAATGAGACATTTACAACACTGTAAAGAATCTCCACCCAGATGTCAATATGGGAGACATTCCTTTTTGAATCTGACTCATTAGTATTTCTGAGATGGGTCAGAAGATCAACTCATTTTGAAAATGTTGGTATTTTTTTTTTCTTGTTGACAAGAAATCAAGCACAATGAGGTCCATCCTCCTGTCTCCAAACCATTCTGCCAATAAGCAGAGGAGGCAGTTCATACATTTTAGTGAAGAAAAAAAAGTCATTAAAATGTTTATTAGTATAAAAGTAAGAAAAACCCTAAATAAATTCACCAGCAATCCAAGTGAAAGGAGTGTCTGGGCATATAATGTGGGGCACAAAGAGAAGATGAAAGAGAAAATATGTTAAGAAGACGGACGGACAGAAGATCTTTACAGCCTAGCCCAGCTTGGCAGAATTATAACTGCTCAGACCTGTCAATCACCAGCATCAGATCTGACCATTCTGGAATGATAAGGTCCCTCTGAACCTTACAAGACAGTAAAACTTTTTTTTGGGTAAAAGTTATTGAATTCTTTGTCTTAGTAGCATGACATAATTTGAGTATCAAGAAAGGAAGAAAATCAAGGTTTTGAATGTCAGCATCCAAGTTTCTTCCTACTCCTTATGAGAAGATGCTGAACTACCATAAGGTAGATACAGCAGGGGGCAGGGATTAAGAATGTTATTTTTTAATGTTTTACTAGCAATATTTTAAAAGCATACTTGGAAATACTTTAGGCATGTTTCCTAAATGCCAAAAATGTAAGATATCAAGGACAACTTCCCCATAGGTACAGAATGGTGATCTGACCATTTTCTAAGCTAGCAGATATACACACAAAGTCCATGTAATATATGTAAACTGCCCCACTAACAGCATATGCACAGAGTGTAAATACAAAACCGAGGACTTGCTATTGGTAGGAAGGAGAGGCATTCCAATGTTCTCCATAAAATAACAGGATAAAAAAAAATCCTCCAAGGCTGCATTTGAGGATGGAAAAGGAAAGCAATTTACTAGGTGCCCTACGTGTCAGACACAGATTTCTCTAACACCGGCTCTGGAAGCTGTCAGGTGAGTGACTCAAAGGAGGAGGCAATGCAAACCGATAAAGGCATGTGGTGTATAAGATGAGCACAGAATAAGAAGAGCCTCGGAAGGCTGGAATCGAACTACATTGACAACAAATTCATGAACTCCAAAAATGGAACTGTGCACTAACAGCTTAGGAATGCCATTAAACAGAGAAGTGAAATGACCCACAATAGAGGTCCACAGTCCATAAAGATAAAAAAGGAAGAAGTTTATCAGCACCAACAACACAAATGGAAAATACTGTAAAGGTAAACACAACAATGGCATCCTTTTGAGAGGTTGGAGTCTCTGAAAAAAATCTGACCTTGACATATTGCCAATGGTGCTTTATACAATTTTTTTTCTTAATTCTCCTAAAGAAGTCCTTATAAGAAAAAAATGCTATCTATAAACCTATGTACCAGCAATGATGATTTATTATTGATTCATTTGGAAATTATTCAGTTTGATGATAAAATCGATGATTAACAATGTCTTAATAGCCCAATGTTTAAGGTTAACTCATGGTGGTTAACGTAGCAATCCATTGAGCACAAAGGACTACCATCATTCCGTTTGTCTGTGCCAAGGAAGTACATGGAATGGAAGTTTACAGGTTCCTTTAAATGTGTCTTACAAGCCAGACCCCAAATGCACACACAGTCTATGCGGTATCTTTACAAGGGTATGTCCAGTGCTTTAATGTTTCTTTTGTTGTTGAGCTAGCCTCATTTGAATCTCTTTAAGTTTTAAATAATGACCCCTCTCAATACCTCTTTTTACTGGAGAAACAGAAAGGAAGATAAGAGGAGATATAGTCACCAGATGTCCTCAAGATTCTATAGTTGTTCTGGTTTTCTTTCCTGAAGATAATGTGTAGTGTTCGGCTCAATTTTGTCCCCCAACTGATTTAAGACGAATTGTTTCATATATTGAGAAATACCTTACCCTAACTACACCATACAAGAAATTGTTAGAAAATATTCTCCATTAAAAAAAATGCTAAATTAGCTTAGGGGTGTGGAATGTTATCAGAAATAGTAAATTCTAATCTCAGAAATGATATAAAGAAAATAAAAGATGACACCATTTTGCATGATTGAGCATTTGGTTACACAATATGAATGACAGCTTAAGATCTGTCTTGAAACTGTATCTTCATTGCTGTTATTCTAAGCATGAACTAATTTTCCCTCTGTGGTAAATATCCAAGCACAAAACTTGAAACACTCCCATAAAAATGACATTTAATTACTGAGGGAAATGAAATTCTCTAATGGGCTCCCAGAATGACCATTGGTGGGAACTGACGGTGCTTCTTTGAGGCAACCCTTCTACTTAGAATAAGTTATTTCAAAACATGTCGCCAAAGTCTTCACTGTGCAAAGAAACGTCCAGGCTAAGACTATGTAGGTGAGTTTTGAGCAAGTCAGTCAAAACGAGACTCATTTTATGGCAACTGTGTTTCAGAGCTTTCTGAGATCTCAGATTTGGTCTGTGTAGAAGACAAACACTTAGAAATGTAAAAACAAAAGTAAGAAATTAACTTCAATATAGAAAAAAAGCTTATAAGAAGCAAGGTCATGCTACCAAATGTGATTAAAAATTTGAGTTTACAACAACTGTCGGATACATTTGTCAATGTAAATCAAAAAGTAGTGAAAAAAAATTGCTTAACCTCCATATTTTACAATGGTTAAGCCCAAAATGGAGTCTCCCTATAATTTCTTCAATTGTCTCAAACAAACAAAAACAACAAAAAGAGATGTGAAGAGGTGATTTTTACTGTTGGATTCAAGTTATGATCTGAAAACTTTTCTAAAAATATTGTTTAAAAACCTATGAGACCCAAACTGAAACAAATGGTTTCTGTTCCTGGACAAAGAAAATAAAAAGTATGAGAAAATCGGAAACTATATTTTGTTTCTCGAACTTGTAGAAAAACGTTTGGTATGGATCAACCTGGGAAGGAAGGAAGGAAGGGACACTTTCCGACCGCCTTTGGTAAAGTCTGCATTTGTAGCTCAGCTTATTCTGCCTGATCCCTTCTTGGGACACAGTCTCTCTTCAGCAACCTGAGCTCTGGTAGGATGTCCACACCCTTCAATGCACAAGCAGGGGCTTCCGTTCCAAGGCTCTGCTGTCTCCAAAAACACTGCTGCATACCTCTGACATTCTCCCAAAGCATCAACGCCCATGGGAAGTCAGATCAGATCATGTAGAAAACCAATTTCTGCCGTTCTGGGTGTTCGAGTTTGTAAACCTCCTTCCAACTTGGTCACGTGAAAGACACGTGCAGGATGCTGAGCCGGTCCTCTTCCCGAATCTTCATGACCAAGCGTAGCCCGAGGAAAACTAGTGGCAGCCATCAGCCTAACCCTTTGGTATTTCTACCAAGGTGGTCACCGGAGCCCACAAGATCACGAGCCTGTGGATCTGCAGTCAGGGACTGCAACTCCCTCAAAATATAAGACCAACTGTGTGTGTGTGCTCTCCGTCAATTTATCTCTTTTTGGCAATAAGCCACGGTGTAACCCCCTTGAGATGACAAAAGGAATAAGAGCTCAGATGTAGGCAAAGAACTCATAGGCAGCATGCAAGCATCTGCATTTGCACAAGCACGTTTGGCACAAGGTCATGCTGGTTTTAGTCAGTTTCAGTAGGTGGTGTGGGCATGAATGAATGCTACCAGGGAATGTGTGCTACGTGTTCATAGAGTCCATATTTGGTCACAATTTCATGTAAACTATTTCATGGCGCTTTTTGTCCATGCAATTAACAAGCTTCCAAATAAGAAAATAGCAAAAGCAACCACTTGTTCTCTATATCACTCATGTCCATATAAACACATATATTCACATAAAATAGAGACACTAGACTTCCTTCAGGTTCCTCACTTCCATGAACTGCCTAATTTCAGACGTGAGGAAAGATAGACAAGTGTGCTACTGTGGACAGGGCGAAGCAGTGTGTCGGATGGGCAGATCTCTCATCTGCACTTCTGTTTTTCAACTATAAATATAAAAGGTGGACCGTTATACACAACTTCATGCTTGGAAGGTTAGATTCATCACTGCAGAAAAACAGACAACAACAACAACAAAAAAGACACGTGATGTTAGTAGTTCTTTGCTACCAATTCCAAATTAATATCTCTTTTACAAATGCTGGAAGAACCTTGTAGTTTTTCAAGTCAGCAAGCTGATTTGATCATTTGATGTCTCCCATATTAAAGTGTAAAAAACTCCAGTTAACCGTAATTCTCTTCTTAGTTCCCACCCACATTTTTCCATTGCCAACTAGGAACTTTAGGATAAGGGGTTGTCTTAGTCATTGTTCTGAGAAAGCAGAAAGCTGAGATCAACCGAATGGCCAAAGGGTCTAAGCTCAAAGGTGCCATTGATTAATACCTTCCTGCATAACATGCGTGTGCATTTCCTGTTGGTGGTTTCTCCTAAGGCTAGCCTTGCCCTGCCAGCAGGCTGATAAGGTGACCCTGCCTATTATAGTTCTCATGCATGTGACAGTTCTGCTGGGACAAAAACAATCCCCCAAGTCTCTGGTTCCTCATTTTGAAGAACTATGTTGTGAAGATTGTTACAGAACTGCCATTGGCTCTGAGAACGAGAGGCAGATTGCATTGTGCTATTAGTTTAGAGGGCAGATCTTCAAAGATTTCTTTAGGATTTGTTTGTTTGAGACAGTGATTCACTGTGTAGCCCTGGCTGGCCTCAAACTCTCAGAGCTCTACCTGCCTTGTGTGTATTGGGACTTAAAGGCATGTGCCACCACGACTGGCCTTTAGTTTTATTCAAAGAAAAATAAAAGAGAAAAGTCAAATGCAGAGGAGAGATAGTGTCTGTGTCTTGGCCCATCCTCCCACAGGCAACTAGTCCAGAGTCTCCTTCCAGTGCTTTCACTAATAACACTGTGTTTTTATTTTTCCAAGAAAAACTTTGTGAGACTGAACCTGTCAGCCGGTAGATGGTGGTACACGCCTTTAATCCCAGCACTTGGGAGGTAGGCAGATGAGTTTGAGGTCAGCTTTGTCACAGAGCTAGTTCCAGGACAGTCAGGGATACACAGAGAAACCAATTAAAACAAACAAACAAACAAACAAACAAACAAAAAGTAAATAGCAAAAGCAATATCCATCATGGAGGATCTATACGTAGTTAATGGTTAATGGACAGATGCTTTCCTTAGCAGTCCAGCTACTGTTAAGGTGTCTATACTCCTTCAAATAATCCTGTATCTACGCTTCTCTAAGAAACCTAATGAAATTCATTAGACCATCAAAATAGCAGGGGACTATTGGAGTGAAGATCAGTGGGAGTAGGGGAAAGACAAGAGAGGGTAATATGACCAAAATGTATTATATACATGTATGAAAATGTCATAATGGATCTACTATGTATAATTAGTATATGCTAATAAAACATTAAAATCCCACAAAAGTGTTTATACTGGTAGCCTAAACAAAATACGACTAACCAGAAGTCATGTACTGGCCACCTACATATCAATTAAACATTACTTGAATATTTGAGATATCTAAATTGGCCATCTAAGAAATCTGAGAGCATTTTATCTTTCTCACTGTTTCATTTATATTGGGGGAGGGGAGCTCCACAATGTGGTGATTGGAATTCATGTCTGCTGTGGGGAAGTGTTAAGCAATACCAACGTTCTATCATCAAGCTATTTTTCTTTGTGGAAGATACTAGATCCATGAGATTCTTGGTCTTATGCAGAATATAGTATCTACTTCATAGAAAGATCAATATTTATAAGGGCAGTTTTCTGAGTCTGTCACACTATTCATATTGTCATCAGGTTTTCCATTTCAAGAGCTAACAAGATGAATGCTATATTGTTGCTGTAAGATTTATGCCTTTATGAAAAGGAAAACGATTTTGAAGTGCCACAGACCCACGGTGACTCCAAGTTCTGAGTGATGTCACAGGGTGGGGGGCATGAACTGTTTGTATCTCTAAGGTGCAGTGTGCTCATGACCAGCTCTAAAGAATCATCATCTCATTGAATTACAGGGGAGAGGTTAGAGAGCAAATGGCCATTCTCGCACGGGGTGGTATTTACGATGTCTGTGAATGGCAGTTAAGATGGTAAGAGGATAGTTTTACCAGGTAGGATGAATCTGATGAGGGGTCTGTATCCAGAGTCCCTCTTGACCTCAGAGGCAACCGAGTTCATTATTTGATAGGCTCAAAGGGGAACATGGGACACTTGTAAATAAATGATGCTGTTAAGAGAGAAGGCTTTTCTGTCCCCAGCTAAGTCTGTAAGGCTAGTTGAGAAAGCACATTACATAAGATTTCTTGATGGTTGAGTTGCTGACTTGAGGAGCAACCAAGAGCCCAGTGTCTCCTCACGTTTCCACACTCTTACATAGTTTGTTCTAATTTTGCCAGGGAAGTGTGGCCGTCTACAATTACTGGTTAAGCTACAAAGTATTGGAGATAAAATTTCAAAACTGCAACTGCAGTTTGGATTCTTCCCTTATCACACTGTTATTTCTAGACTTTTTCTTCTTTCTTTCTTTCTTTCTTTCTTTCTTTCTTTTCTTTCTTTCTTTCTTTCTTTTTTCTTTCTTCTTTCTTTTTTCTTTCTTTCTTTTCTTTCTTTCTTTCTCTTTTTTTTTTTTTTTTTTTTTGACTTCTGGTAACCTGCACACTGGGTTTACAGCATTACATGCAGAGAGTCAGCATTCCATGGGCAGTGCAGAATGCAGACAGCTCCACCTTCCTGCTGGAAATGATACCACCACTTCTTGCTGTTTCTCCTTCCTAGCCCTGTTACCCACCAGCTTGCTGCTCTTGGAAGGTTCTTTTTGCTTTTCCAAAGGTCTATTACTCATCTGTAGGCTACTACATGAATTAACCAAAGCAATATCTTTGTATGGCCGGACAGAAACCAACCTATCCCTGATAAATGTTATGTTTATATTTTCTGCTTTCTCAGTTGTGTGACTGATATTGACAGGGTTCTACCATATCTCAGCATATCTGTCAATGCAAATGATATACAACGAAAAACTAGAATCAGTAGTAGTGAGAGAGAGAGAGAGAGGAGAGAGAGAGAGAGAGAGAGAGAGAGAGAACCAAACAATCTTGCTCAGATATATTGCCCTTTCCATCACAGATAAAGAATTTGAGGTTCCAGCTTACAACGTTTGTCAAGAACTGGTTTTGCTCACTGGTTTGGGAAGAAATCAGTAATAAACACAGTCATCTAAAGATGGTCCAGAGCTGGCACTTTTTGTTTTGTAATACCCAAACAGTTTTCAAGAATGTCAAATAGAAAAGGTCTGTTCTGCATGCAAAGGGACAGGTCAAGATTAGGAGATTTTTTTCAGAAAAACAAAAACCCAAACCAAAAAACATAAGGCCTACCTACCTTTTGCCAGCAGCCAGGCATAGGTAATCCATCGGGTCCCTGGTTTTGAAGAGAAGAATAGAATTCCTTAGGCTTAGACAAGTAATAAGACGTCATATTCACATGCTAAGAGACTTCAGAAATGATTTCTATTAGGTGGCTTTGATCATAGGCGTCTTACGCTAATTAGTGGCTCACAATATTTTACCCACTCTTGGTTAAAATGAAGCTGACTCAAATGTTTCTCAGACTGAACACACATCTAGAAAATACATGAATATAGAAAACGCTATGTCTAATTTTGAAAAGGAATTGGGCATGGTTGCCCAGTGTTTTGCTCACAGCTACACCTTTAGATAACATACCGGCATGGTACCTCTTAACCTCATTAAAACATATCACACTTGTCTTTACTAAATGAATCACAGTATCATTTCCTTGTGATCACTATGGACCATGGTTTGTGGTAAGGGTAATCAAGGGCAGGCCATTTCTATCTGAAGTTTATAGGTCTCCATGTTCTAGTGTTTTTTATTTGCCTATACTGTATGTAGATATTGCAAAAATATACTCATTTGAAAACACTGGCAGTCTAGCTATGTGTTATAGTAGCTATCATCCATAGCATTCGTCAGCGCGCCTGGTTTAAATCCTCCGAAGTTGGTGAACATTCTGAATGAAGGTTTCTAAATGCTACAGAGTATATTTTCATTTGAGGTGTAAGCATCTTCAGATACAAATGAGACTGGAAGACATGACACAGTTGAAGGCATGCGCTTTCCTCCAATTAAGAGGTTTATGAAATGTGACTTATCAACACCAAGCAAACAAAAGACAGAGTATCCCACATTAATATTTTCTAACTATAATGATTGACTGGATATTTTTCTGTAAACACAATCTCATAAGACGCTCACAAAATATACATTTACCTTTAAAGAATCATGCTTATAACCAAAGAATCATGTGTAAGGCCATGCAGACCAAATGGAACTCAATGATAAAAATCTTTCTTTAGACTCAACAAAATAAAATCACACTACCTTTTTAATTGTAAAAAGAATCTAGCTTTATGAATATTTGGGAGAAATTGGTAATGCCAGATTGGTACATGGAGAAGGATCAACCAGTAGAATTTTAGATTTTAGTATAAGGAGGATTTTGAGTTCATGCCAATGGAGGAGGGAATTCCATCTACTTCAGGAAAGTGAGTTTTAAAAGGAGAGACCATTATGGCAAAAGGTTATGTGACAAGGAGGAGGGTTTGGGCTGCAGACAAGTATCATCTTTAGATGTTCAGGGCATTTTGGTTTTCCTTCCTATGGTCTCTTAACAGTGTTGCTTCAAATTGGTTAACTCTTGACCACAGAAGTCATAATGTACAACTGGCCTTATTTATGCCCTGGTAAGACTACCATGGGAGAGACAAAAAATACTGCTCTTTCTTTTAGAGGACAGGGATAAAACAAGTAGGGTAAAAGCCCAATGGCCTAGCAGTGCCATTGTGTTATGTATTTTTATCTAACTTACAAATAATCTCTGAATATTTATTGGGTAAATTAATACTCCAAAGAACATAAGATGAACATGTCAGTAGTGAGAACAATGTTAGAAGATTAATATACACTCACTGATAATACATGCTTGCTCTCTCCGATGCAGAGCCCAGGGAGGAGCCTGCTCATGCACATACATGTAATATGTTTATCATGTACACACATGTAGTATGTTTATCATGTAAAGCTGGCCCCAGAAAGAAGCACTTTACACTGATACAGACAGATACATAGCAAACAAAGGAATGGCATGCAGGATGACGGTAGGAAAGAGAAATACTGTACCAATTGGCAAGGAGCATCCAGCCCATCCAGGCCAGGCTGGCCTGGCTCCCCCTTTTCCCCCTTAACGCCACGGAATCCCTGTTTGTAAAGATTAACTCATAATGTTACTAATCCAAGAATTCATTGAAAGCAAAAATCTGCTAAAGAAACAACTTGAAGAAAAAGCTGGGAGAGGAACAACTTAGAAGGGACCGTAACACGCAGAGAAGTTTCACATTCATCATGATGAGGCCTTTGTCGGGAGACCATGGCCTCGTCTTTGGAGAGATATGGGAGGCTGCTGGCTCTTCTTCACATCCTAGTCAGGTTCCAGTCAGCCAGCACTGCTTGTGAGTTTAGAAACAGTGGAATTGGGTGTCTGGCAACAAGATGTCAAGGACACCAGTGTCACTTCATACTTCTGAATACCCATCTGAAGGTCAGTGTTAAATGCCCCTCAGGGGAACCTGCTGTTACCGGTCCCTCTGGCCTGCTCCTCTCCCATCTCATCCTCATTCCATCACAAGACATCTGGAGACGGTTGCATCAGTTAGACATACCAACGGGCAGGGTGCATCTAATCCAGGAGCGCCCTGTTCTCCTTTCTCCCCTTTAGGCCCCTTTTTGCCTTTCTTTCCCTTTTCCCCCTGTGGATACAAGGGTTTAAATAAAAGACAGGTTTTATTCTGAGGGGGTGTAGAATAAAAATGATCCAAAATATGGCTTAGCTAAAAATAGTCTGGAAGGCATTTACCATTGTGTACTGATGTACATAAGACATGATGCTATAAAAATAGGACTTAGACTGCTATGTTGACAATGGATTCTGGGAGCAGGATAGATTTATTTATTTATTTATTTATTTATTTATTTATTTATTTATTACATTCAAAAGAAGAAAGAAGGAGACCAAAAGGGCTGATGCATCAGAAAGGCAGGTCAAAATATTGGAGTCAACAGTGAATTAGGGATTTGTTCTGTGGACCAGGCAAAGATGGTGGGTAAGTTTTACTGAAACCAGTTGGTATCAGGGGGAGCTGGGCTTTGGGTAATGGATAATCCACCCAATTTTGAATATTTTTAACTTGCCTTTCCCCTCCTTATTCTTTAACATATGATGACTATACAGACTCAGAGGGAGAGGCAACAGCTTTGCTCTCTCCAAGGCTGTCCAGTCATTACTCTATTCTGCAGCTCCCAGTAAAAAAAAAAAAAAAAAAAAAAAAAAATTCCAGTTTTAAAATGTGCCTCTATTGTGTTTAAATTTTCCTCCCCAGCAAAAATGAAAATGAATACTCTAGTTATCAAGTTAAACACAAATTTCAGTGTTAATACGTGGCAGCAATGCCAACTGGAGACACAGTTGGATAAACCTAGGCGGTCTTCAATCTCTGTTGTTCACAATGGTAAATGAGTTTCCAGCTTGCAGTGCAGCTGCAGATAGGAAAGGCAGTCTGGGCTCATTAAAATGAGGTAGGCAGGATAATTACGTAGTGGGAATGTAGCTGTGGAAATTAGTATTTGGGAATGAAGGTCAAGGTTTGTAGGATGTCTGCATGGATCCTAGGGACGGAGGAATTAAGGAAAGGAGGCAAAAGGAGAGGAAGGAAGGAATGCACCCCAGCTGGTTCACATTAACATAGACATCTGCAAACGTATAGACAGGGAGTTGGTGCTGTACAGAATGCAAAAGATGATACATAGATACATACATAAACAGGAGCGTTCACTCTGCAATCTGGATGGCAGTTGCCATAAAACTGAACAGTCTGAAGCAAACACCATGAATATTCAAAGGGAAAAGACAGAACAACACGCACCAGCAGAAAAGTATGAGACCCTCATTCAAATGAATACATTCACTCTGACAGCATGGGCTGAAGCTCCTCCTCGCTCATCTCCTGTGTGCCAAGAACATTGTGGCAGAAGGCTTGGAATCCAAACCACTTGGGCTTCTTGAATACAGGGGATAGAAATTCGGTGTGGTTTGCTTGAGCATGAGTGAAGGTAAAGTTGTGACAGGGAGAGTGAAGAAGGAGCAGGTGAGACAGGAAATGCAGTGGACGATGCCTTTAGAAGCAAGTGCTCATGAAGAATCACCACCCCCCTCAGCAGGTAGCTTCAACGCCATGACATGAACTGATAGAGACTTTATGTGTGCTCTGCCTCCTTGAAGTCAGAGGACTCATCTTTGAATAGGTCTAACCAAGACCAGGTGTGTTGGTTAAGAGGCAGTCATTGCTTGATTGGCAAATGGGCTTAAGACTAACTACTGGAATTACTGTGATAGGCAATGATTTTGTGTTGATATTTAAGTGAAGAGCAAGCTTTACAGAAAAGAGCCATTATGAAAAATGCTATGTTAATGCTATTACAAAGAAGAATATGTCAACATTATCAATCAACAGCATGTTGTAAAATGAAATGATTATCTATATTCCTCAAAGTTATGTGTTGTTGTGTGTATGAGCAGTTGAAATGTGATAATTACTGTCAATTTTTTATTTCTTATACCAGTGAAAAAGATACACAAAGTGTTCAACCTTTAGAATCTAATTTTCCTAAATATAAAACTTGAAATAATTGTGGAACTATTTTTGTATGAATGATTAACATTTTTCTGAGGGCGGGTTTGTGAGTTGATGCTTTTATAAGCTACAATAATGAAAATTTCTCCTCTCCCCTAGATTCTTCATTCTTCTTTCCTTTGCCATGCTGGGAAAAATGACCTCAGGGCTTTGCACATGCTCAGTATGGACTCTGCCACTGAGCCAATACTGGTCTAATTTCTAACTTCTTTAAAGATAATAAAATTGAGCACCACATGATATATTTTTTCTTGGGTAACATTTTAGACTTATACCCACTAGGTAAATGTATAATAAGTTAACAGCTTTTTAAGACAATTTGCTTTGTGTTCAATGGTCTCATACAGAACTTGTCTCAAACTGCATTATAATTTATAGTCAGGATTTATAACATGGAAAAGAATTTCTTATGGCATCCTTTCCTTGTTTGTGAAGTAGGGAAATAACAGCACCCACCTTGGGAGGGCAGTGTGAAGACTTCAAGGTTGATCATGTGTAAAACTCTTGGGGAAAGGAATGCACAGGTGCTCACCATATGCAACGATGTAGAAGGTGGTGCTTGGGATGACCGGGGTATGGGGTCTTACCAATGGGAGGCTGAGAAACTCTTAATTCTTAAAATACATTCAGTGGGCTTTGTAGCCTTTCCCTAACACATCTCTTCGGTCTTACATCACAGCAGGAATGACTTTCACTGTTCAAGAGAATTTACTGGAGTTTTAAAAAGGTTGAATTATTAAGTATATCAGGGCACAAATTAATCTAAGAAGAACTGGTTTATACTGGAATCATGAGGTGGATGGATATTCAGATACTTTAAGATTTTCATTAATGAATTTTTGTTGCTTTTTTGCTTCATCCAATGTAAAAATGTATTTGGTTTATTATTGGGTTAAAGACTACAGCAAGAGATGGCAGGAGAGAGAGGAGAGGAGGAAGGAGGGAGGGAGGAAAAGAGAGAGAAAGTGGGAGAGCGAGAGAGAGAGAGAAACAAAAGGGAAATAGAAAAAGTGATGTTTAAAACTGACAGCCGAAACTTTTAGTCATAAAATCATTGCTTGATATTGACCCCTATAACCTATGGTGTTGATGATCCCAGGAAATCCTTAACAACAAGCCATAAAATAATGTCTTCATTAAATAGTCTACAACTGTGGGCTTTACAGCTAACAGAGTAGCTTCTGCACAGTGAGCATACTGTGGTCTGTGATAGAGCCTGTTTTCTACTCTGAATTTAAAAATATCAAAATGTATCATGCATCACTATCTCTCTTAGAAACTTCAGGCAGATAAAGGAGAGCCTGGCCTGTGGGTAAGACAGGCTTTGCCCAAATACCACTGAGGTTGGTGCAATGTGATCTAACTTTTGTGGGAAAAAAAAAAAAAAGGAATTCAATCCCTTTGGACACTATATTTAAAAAAAATGGTGTCAGGAAGTTCAAAGACTGTAGCTTTGATATCCAGGAGTTAGAATCTTCCTCCTAGGCTGGAAGGTGCCCTCATTTCTAGCTGTGTAGCCTTCTTTAGCCCTCTTTGAAGACCTGATTCCTTAGATCAGCCAATGGTATGTTTTTGGAACACAGGACAGACACAGGAAAGGTGTCTGATGGAATTCTGCAAGTTCAGCAGCAGAGCAGACAGTGCTAGCACAAACGAGGAGATGCATGCTGGGAGCTCTGCTAGCACAAACACAGGAGATGCATGCTGGGAGTTCTGCTAGCACAAACACAGGAGATGCATGCTGGGAGCTCCACTGGCACAAACAGAGGAGATGCATGGTGGGAGAAATCACCTTTTCTCCCTTTTCTCCTAGGTCACCCTTCTCGCCTCGAGGACCAGGGAAGCCCTAGGGGATAAAAAAGCAAACTCAACATATCTATTGGCATAACTGTGACAAAATCATATTGAAATTAACAAACACCACTACCATAACAACATTTCATTGGTCTAAAACTTAGATATAAAAACGGACACGTCAAATAACCTTTACACTTACAAAGAACAGTAGCACTTAGAATTAGAATTTACTACCATTTCAATGAGCTATGCACAATAGGTTTCTTGCTTTTTTTTTTTTCCTCTTAAGAAATGCAGGAGAAAGAACACAGGATATTAACTTGAGTCCTGGATATTAACCTGAGTTTGCTAACTTGCGTGGGTCTGGGCGAATCACTTACTCTGCCCTTTGGTTCCATGACTATAGAATAAAGTTAATGACTATCTGTCACACAGCTGTTGTGGATGTTAGATGAGACGGAGGATACAAAGTGCCAGAATGATGCTTGGACATGACAGGTGCTCAATAAACAGCAACTCTGGTAACATAATTACTCACATAACACCGACAAGCAGTGATTGCTCTTGGAGGCATTACTTTTGACACTGTATTTTTATACAATATTTTTAGCATAAGAGAAAATATACATAGAGACTTAATGAAAAATAAAACCCACTACATACCAGCTTTGACAAAATACCCTTCCTCAAGGGCAGTTCATGAGAGGCGGACTGATTTGATACATATTTATTTTTTCCCTAACTAGGTCATGCTGATGTTGAGTGTCCTTAATTTAGGAAAGTATTTTGAAAGTACCACTATGCAATGTCAGTTACTAATTTTATATGAATTATTTCTCCTTTATTTATCTTATGCAAATACTAGTATATTTTATATTGCTGTATATGTAATTATGTGTGTGCGTGTATGCACGAGCATGTGCACATGCATTCATAGACAAAGTATTGTATATTCTTGGTGTCCCTGGTGATGGAGACCTTTGACTGTATTTATTATTATTAAAGGATGTTTGCTGTATAGATTACTTACATCAAGACCAGGCTCTCCATCTTTGCCCTGCCAAAGAACCATAGTAGCTCCATTAGTGTTCCTAAGTTTCATCAGTAGGTTCTTGTTTAAGGCAGATCTGGGCATGCAACATTAGTATTGAAACGACTATGCTAGAAATGTGGAAAGGCTTCTTGATTAGTGAAATTGCTTTAATCGAGTGAGGGACTGTTAGTTGAAGTTATAGGGCATGAGGAATTTAAATTCTTTATTGGGGTGAATAGATACTTTTGCTAGGCTTGCCCTTTGGCTTAGTAGCTCAGGACGGAAGCGTATAAAACAAGACAAAAAAAAGTTAAGTTAAAAAACCACAGCGATGCTAATAGAAGATGGACATCAATGCTTGTTTAGTTTGATAGCTCAGTTAGCCTTTAAGTTAATGCAGAACCTTAAAAACTGTTTATCATTGAACGAAGTTTGAATTTGGTCAGATACTCAGAGTGTGAACATTATAACCTCAGAAGCTGCTTTGCAGTGAGCTTTGTAGAAGAATCTCCAAGGAAGGTTGGTCTAAGACACAAGATGGTAACTTTGCCCCCATGGTGCAGGTCAGCCTGCTGGTAACACTGTATCAGACTCTGCTCCAGACTCTATCCAAAGCCCGCAAGAGCTACTCTGTTTCCATTAAGTACACTTTGACACAGTTTCAAAATCAGCATCCCTTTCAGCACTGAAGTGATTGTGGATGAAGTTTATTATCTGAGTTCATAAAAAGCATGTGGAAAGCACAGGCAGGCTAACAGCCTAAATGCAGCACATGCTACTTTGAGTCCTACCCCATTGAATCACCGCACAGATCATCGCTGCAGAAATTTGTGGCCTACGTTTGGTTCTGCATAGTTCAGAATTTTAGAAGACAGAACTCTGCCAACCTTCTATGTTCCGAAGATCATTTGTCCTCACAGGTTCTTAGAAAGGTCAGAAACACTGTCATCATGAGTATCAATTTAATTTGGATCGTGATTTTCACTAGCAAGAGAAGTTTTTGTTAATAATCTATAAGAATAGACAAGGTTGTTATAAATGAAGCTTTCACATCCAATTGGCATGGGCGTGCCAGTTTTGAGTGTCCAGTCTCATGGCATAGGAGAGCTGCCATCTGTCAGGTGGAATCTTACTTTTTAATTAGTGCTGTTTATCCCCTAATTTCTGATCTCCAGTCACATGACATGCCTGGGTGTGACTATGTACAGTGATCATTTGAAACTGAGAATGACCTGTCTGTAGTACAGAACACTCTGTATTGAGACTATTCGTTGGACTGTCTTTGCTCCTCTAATGAGATTAGTCTGTCCACTAGCGAAAGGTTAACCATGTCAGTGGCAGGTCACAGGAACATGCGGGTGGTGGCGATCATGTGACAGTGAACTCACAGGCAGCCCATAGGGCCCTCTGGGTCCAGGCTCTCCCACAGCTCCCTTCTCTCCCTAAAATGAAAAAGCAGAAAGTTCCAGTCATACACAGACCCTCACATTCCAACAGCCCACAGAGCAAGTTGCCATTTAAACATTCTATCAGAATGCCAACAATTCATCTTCCTTCAAGACTCTAGTGGTGAAGTAGAAAAGTCATCCATCATGGCAGACTACCAGGTGACCGCTGAGAGGACAGGAGAGAGCCACCACTGCCCAACTGTGCTAAAGGACTGCCATGTGTAGGAAGGACACTACTTGGCTTCCTCTGGCATTTGTGTAGAACATTACTGTGTGTTTTAATCTGTAGGTTCCTATCCCTTACCTGACACACTTTGGAGTGGAGTTGACTTTAGATTTGATATCTTGATGAGACACAACATCAATTACAAAATATGTTTGTTTTATATAGGTGCCTTGCAAGTTAATTTTATACAATATCTCTTTTTTGTGCCTGTGTTTCTACAGCAATATGTCAGATGAGGCCAGGAGTAAAATTCCCAGCTGTGAATTTCTGGATCAGGGATATGTGGCCTGTAATCCCTACCCCCTTTTTTTTTAAATGTAAGATTTTTTAAAAGTCAGGTCCCTCTTTGGAGAAGCCCTTCCTTGACCACTCTCTCCATTTCTCCAGCTGTCCTTGCAGTCTGTGAGACACACCAGTGTTACTGTAAGTTTCTGGCTGTGGCTGTCACTAGAAAGGGCACAATGGAGCCCCAGGTCCTTCCAACTTTGGTCCCATCCCATCCACCATGTTTTAGAATAGTGCCCAGCACGTTAGTAAATATTAGTTAGATACATTAATCCCTTTGGGTCACACATTGTTATACGTATCTTGTTTTCTTTTTGAAAAAGATTTAAAACCGTGTCTTCCTTCAGTGAGTGTTTGATGCGTAGCATACTGTACCCTTTACCTACTCCCAGTGTCGGTTCCACAGGGTTGGCAATAGGGTTAATCCAGAAGGCTTGTGAAGAATTAGGGTTATTGGAGGCGGTCAGTGGATAGAAATAACCTAGTCAGAAGCAGATACTAGCACCCAACCAATGGACAGAAGCCGGGGACCCTGGGGTTGAACTAGAGAAAAGCTGGAAGAAGCTGAGGAGGAGGGCTGCCCCATGGGAAGACCAGCAGTCTCAACTGACCTGGTCCCCAGAAACCTCTCAGACACTAGACCACCAACCAGGCAGCATATACCAGCTGATATGAGGCCCTGGACACATATACAGCAGAGGACTGCTGGTCTGACCTCAGTGAGAGAAGATGCACCTAACCCTCAAGAGACTTGAGTCCCCAGGGAGTGGAGAGGTCTGGTGAGGTGGGGGTAGGAGGTGGGGACATCATCTTGGAGACAGGGGTGGAGGGGTGAAGGGGACTGGACTGCAAAAAAAGATTAAATAATAATAAAAAGAGTGTTTTCATGCTGCTCTCTACAGACTAAACTGTGTTATTATGTAGCATGAAAACGCCAGGCACACTGGTGACATCGCAATGAGTACCTCCATAGAGAATTCCATCTTCCTCACTTTATTGTGCCTAATATCATTGGGACTTAGAGTTCAGTCCATCGTATGTGTATGTGTTTGTGTGTGTGTATGTGTGTGTGTGTGTGTAAAGCCAGGTTTCCCTGAGAATTCTTGCCCTCCTCCTTCTCAGGGTTTCCATCTGAGTGGATACAAGACATTATTTGCATTTTTCTTTTAAATTTAGGGGGTTGGTGAAGCTGTCAGCTAACGACACATAGGGTACAGTGAGATTGCTAGAGATGGCTATCTCTAAGACTCTGAGCTCCTCTTAACACTTTATATTTGCTAATTACGAAACAGCAATGGTACGCAGGGCAGTGGCCAGGCTGTTGATGGAATAAAGTTTAAATCCGAATTATATTTCTGGCTCTTTCTGGAGGTGAGGCCTCCAGAACTCTAAGAACGTTCTCAATCCTTCTGTGCTTGGATTACATTAGTCATAAAATAAAACGGTGATAACGCTCTGTGGAAATTATCCTGAAGACTGTATATGAGAGCAATATATGTCATTATACAGTGCTAAATAGTTGATGTCACAAGGGCGAGCTGCTTACAGTTAGGGTCATGTTTTTAATGGAAGCTTTAAAGCGTTCTCTCTCTCTCTCTCTCTCTCTCTCTCTCTCTCTCTCTCTCTCTCTCGTGTGTGTGTGTGTGTGTTTTACTGGTATGTTGTGAGTAGCCATCAGAGGCAGTGTTCACAGAAGCAAGCTAACTAACTGGAGAGTAGCAGCCTGGATCTAGTCTAAATAGCACTATGGTGCTTCCCCCACCCTCCCTTCTCTTGCCTGAGAACCTTGGCTTGCTTTGTTTTTAAAACACTGGGGCATATCT
The DNA here is from genome assembly GCA_021653895.1 of Mastomys natalensis. NCBI lineage: Eukaryota > Metazoa > Chordata > Mammalia > Rodentia > Muridae > Mastomys > Mastomys natalensis. The sequence goes on along the minus strand of JAJTUV010000053.1, from coordinate 957,960 downwards.
AAATATGGTGGTTAGTGGTTACTACAGACCTTTTCTGTGGGGGTGGGGTGGGGCGTGTGTGTGTGGGGAGGGTTCTCTTCTAGATTAGCCTGTTTCTCACAGCAGGACACCATGAGATGTGGACCTAGGAGCCAGTGCTAGCCAAGGGGACACTCAGCTGGAAGCTCCAAGGAAGGTGATTTTCCTGCTATAGCGGGCCTCCCTCCCTTGGGGAGAGCCCTGTCCTTGGTACAAGTCTCCCTGGGTGACCCCCTAGGTCTGCAGCGAGGAGTTTGCCTGGATAGAAGCAAGGCTTAGACTTCTCCTTTGGCCTTTTTGGTTATAGGAACTAGACACTACTTTCTTTCTTTTTTTTTTTTAAACAAACCTTTATTCTTGTAAGACAGAAATTCCTAATTAGACACATACACAGATATTTTAATAAAAATGAAATCCTTGCCCTTTAAGCAAGTTTTTATGAACTATAATACTTTTATATTTATTCTCTCTCTGTCTCTCTGTCTCTCTCTGTCTCTCTCTCTGTGTGTGTGTAAGATAAGAAACTTAGAGAGGAAGCTGTTTTGTTTTGTTTTTTTTTGGGGGGCACAATCAGGTAGCAAATAGGTTTTTACACATAAATGATATAACTGTTAGTTAAAATTTATCTTCAAGATATACATTGTGTTAGCAATACTAAATGAATAACCTTTTTAAAGAAGTGTATTAAGTAAGCTTCTCTACATTATGAATGCTACTGTTTGTGGGGTAGGATCTTCTGTAATTCCCATTATAAAAGAAAAAATAACATTAAGATACTGTGCAAATGTATAGACACTACTTTCTTGTTCAAGCCTCATGATCTCCTCAGCACCAAAGCATCAATCCCAGTGGTTGCATCTTAGATACCCTCAGAAATGAAATAGTGAGCCAAGGATTTGAATGTGTAGTGTTCTCCCACCTCGGATTAAGGGGTTCCAAAGGAATCTTTGTCCCTCTCAAACTTAAAACACTACAGAGTTCTAAGGCCAGGGGAAGAAATCAGTATTTGAGATGAAAACCACTAGCAGGCTTTCAGCTCTGAGGACACAGATGCAACGCGAAAGTGGTTTGAAGACAGTGTTGTTTGATGTAAGGTTGGAGGAGGACTCAAGGCATGGCTTCAAGTGCCCTGTCCTCTATACAGATGAAGGTATCGGTGGAAGGCAGGGAGCACGGAGAGCTGCATGCTTGTGCGTCAGTCATGTATTCGAGAAACCTTGCACAGGAAATGCTTCCTTTCTTTGTAGGCTGGCCGGATTTTATCCATGTTCCTTAATTTGTATACCAGCAACCAAGGACGGGTTCTAGAACACCCTGCCTTTGCCTACCCTTTCTGCTTTAAATCAGAAACATCTGCAGGAGACTCCAGATGGCACCTCCAGTTAACTCCGAGGCTCACACTCTGCTCCGGCACTTGGTTCGAGGGCACTTGGAGCACGCTGACACATGATCCGGTTTGAGGAGACACAAGTGTAGCACTTCACACCGCATGCACCTGCCTTCAGCTATGCATTCAAAAATTCTTAGCGACTTCATTTGCTCTTCTGGTTAATTCCGCACCAGCGCTGATACCTGATACCCTTGAGACACTGTTGAGCTATCGGAAGTAGCAGCTGATTTACCAAACAGCAAACCCTCTTGAGTCCCGGGGCACATTGCCAACAGACCTCCTGAGCTTTGCTGCTCCAATTTTAGGATGGACTGAGTTTCTTCATCCAGTGCTTAAAAATGAATATCAGCAACAAGGACGCTCTTAGCTTTGATGTATTTTTTAATGAACCTAATTACTGGAAGTTGTTGGTTTGATCTTAGAAATAATAATAGTAGATTCAGATAATATATTTTAAAGGACTCATCTCCTTCTGGAATTCTTAGATAAAGCCAGTTTTCACTGGTATTCCATAGTATTTGTATTCACTTTGGCCTTATTCTCTGGCCTTTTTTTTTTTCTTGGCATAGATTTCTTCTTTGCAACATAAATGCATTTAGATTAATGGAAATAGATTTTTCCTTACTCAGCCTTAGAAGTCTTCATCAAATCCCTGCTCTCGGTTCACAGTTCACAGGGAACTCCGTGGAAGGGAGGTGGAAAAGTGTAGGAGCCAGAGGGGATGGAGGGCATGAAGAAAACAAGGGCCTCTAAATCAACAGAGCCAAGCTCCTATGAACTCACAGAGACTGCAGCAGCACGCACAGGGCCTGCCCAGGTCTGCACCAGGTCCTCTGGATTGATGTTATGGCTTCTAGTTTTAGTGTTTTTCCTGAGAGAGCTAAGGACGGGTCTCTGATTCTTGTGCCTTCTCTTAGTCTCTTTTCCTTCTGTTGGTTTGCTTTGTCTAACTTCGATATGATTTTTTTATCTTATATTTTATTTTGTTACACTTTAATATTTTCTCTTAGAAGCTTGTTTTTTCCTAATGCGAGACAGAAAGGGAATGAATCTGGATTGGTGGGGAAGGAAGGAGGAACTGGGAGGAGTGCAGGAAGCAGAGACCATACTCAGGATGTATTATGTGAGAAAAGAATCTATTTTTAATAAAAGGAAAAAATAAAAATGACAATAGATACATCACCTGAAGCACTGTTTATCTATGGGTATATATTCATGAGCATTAATAAAAGTCTATGTGATGGTGATGAGTATAAGGATATTATTCAATGCACCAGAGCAACTAGCAAAGAGGGATCTCTTCAAGTAGGAGGAATGGTTCTTTCACTCCCAGCAGACTGCATTATACACATTGTATATAGGTTGTATCTGATAAGCATTTATTGCATGCATGAATTTACTTTACAGAACACAGGACTAGGGAATTAGAAGGCATGTCAGAGACATTACTACCTGGTCCTCTCTTTAAAATCAAATTAGCCTAGTGTGATGAAAACTCTTATCTTAAGAGACCATAAACTTGCACAGTGAACTGTGCCAGCATTGTGAAATGCTCACATTTAGCATACTTTACCCTGCACAGTGTATGGCGGGGAACCTGATGGTATACACATGCACACACACACACACACAGACTTACACACTCACATGCACGTACACACACACACTTGGAGTTTTCCAAGGTGAAGAGAAGAAAAAGCGAGTGAGAAACTGAGAGAGGGGAAGAAGTTCTAGACACATGAGCAGCTGTGGGGCTGCCGCACATTTTTGTGTGTCAGATATTCATCTTCCTCTGAATGTCTATCTTTTTTTTGCTCCCAAGGATATGGAAACATAGTCTAGGATAGCGAGGCTGGTGGAAGGGCTTTGCTTTATAATGCACCAAAATCATTTCCTTATGGCTAGAGGAAAACAGGTCATTCTTTAACCCTTGAAAGAAAAATGAGAACATGGGTGACTATGTGGAGAAGACTACGTCGGTTTTTATAATTTCCTTTGGTAAAACACGATAATTTACTCACAATGAATACAGTAGTTTTGTATTAAGATTATCAACCAGAATATGTAGTTCTGGAAATTTTAGCCCCATTGACTTCAACTTCCTGGATGAAGGCCCAATGAAAATATCTTCCTTATGGGTTAAGAAGTAATAATGGGGGCTATTTATTTTAGCTATGTAAATGTATGCATTGTTTGCATGAAGGCAGGCCGATTCCACGGAGTTTTCTTCTTAGTCTTAGGACTCTGAATAGTATTTCAAATGGGCAGTTTTCCTTTACAACTAGGTAGTCCCCCATCTCTCCTGGAAAATGAATAGGCTGAGACCATCATACACAGAGAAGACATGCCTTGATTCCTCCAGTACTCAAGTGTGACAACCCAAAGAGGGACTTACTCTTTCTCCTTTGGGACCTGCAGGGCCATGGGGTCCTATTGGACCGTCAGCACCCTAAAAAACAAAGATAAAAATAGAATACTATGAGACAGCCGAGAGACTGGGGTTCTGATTTACTCTGACTTGCCTGCAGATGCCTTAGGGACAACACATCTGATTTTATGGTACTTTATTCTCAATGGTTTTTCATGCCAGTTATTTTTGAGAAATCCATGCAAGAAGGGTGATGTATCTTACTGCATGTTTCAATGAAGAATCTACACAAAAGCTTTATCTCATAGTTATTCTTCTCTGATGAAGCACCTTCATTTTGTCCTCATCCTTCCCCCCCCCCAGATTTATTTTTATTTTATATGTAAGTGTGACTGCTTTGCATGTATCTATGGACATTAAATCTTAGGCTAGAACAAGGAAGCAGGCTTCAGACATGAAAATGACTTTGGGCTAGGACAGGGAAGTAGGCTCAGATATTTTGGTCATCCTGATAAGCCCTTAGAAACAGTGATCACAGGAGTGTTCACAGAACTTTGTTTATTGCCTTGCTTGTTCTTTGACTACATGTGTTTACTGTCTTGCTTGTTCCTTGACTATTTGCATCTATTGTATTACTAGTCCCTCAACCTAGAACTGACTTTAATACTTGCATGTAATTAAAATGGTATAAAAGCAGATTGGGAAAAAAATAGTGTTAACTTTAAAAACAACTTTTTGTAGCTCTATTATGACAGCAGGGCTCACAGGATGAGGGGACTGTTCTAGGCTCTGCCTATAGCTTGAACATATAATTGGTTTCTGTGGCAGATAAGATAATACACGAAAGAATGTAAGAACTCCGGAGTCTGGTGGAAAAAAACGTACTTGATGGTTCCTAGAACTGAAAAATTTCAGATTTAGATTCTTAAAAATGAGGTAAGGATTTCAAATATATTTGCTCGATTGTCAGGAAGAATCTGCTTAAAGAAGCAAAGAGTGCAAAATCGCATTTGTAGATACACGGTTATTTCATTTCAGCTTGTCTATGGATTCCTATTACTGGTCTAGCTGTTTGGTGGAGTCTGTTAGAATCTCAGGATAGGAAAGAATCCAGAGTTGCAAACTCATTCTCATGTGGGGGAATTCTTAGTATCTTTTTTTCCCCCACAAGATAATTTTCTGCCTATTTTAAAAATTATTATTATTTATTTAATTATTTAAATCAAATTGTAATTTTTACTTACTCACACAGGGGTTATAAACACAAAAAAGGCAGGACGTGGGGAAGGGGATGACACTGGAGCATAGGTGTTCAGGGGGAGTACAGATATCTTTCAGAAGAGGGTATGGGCCGGATGAAGGTTCAGGGGACAGGTCACTATGACTCTGCCTATGATTCACTTGTCCTTATCTAAGTTGGTACTATCCACTGAGGCTACCTATTTACAAGGTCTATGATTACTCAGGCTGGTAAATTACCACAAAAGCTGCCTGTTTACAATAGCTTATAGCCTTCTGTTTCAGTGTTTTTCCACAGAGACCCAAGACTTTGTGTTAGCATGTATGTACGTCAGGCCTATTGCTGATTTTAGGCCTATGGCTGATTTTAGGCCTTCAGTGTATAAGCAGGGCTGCCCCTGACATGGTCTTCCTGCCTCAACTCAAGGGTCACCTCTACAAGGCTCCTAAATACTGAGTGACTGAGGCTAAATGTTAGAGGCGGAATTGCCCCCAAAAAACCATGTGATAAAAATGTAATTTCTTTATGGAAGAAATTACATTTCTAAGACAAACATAAATGTAAAGAAAAAGAAAGTTAAAATACATTCCTTATTTTTGCCACTTCAAGGCCCCATGGGATTCTGGGAAGGGTTTTATGAATTGTTTTAGGTTGCTGAGACACAGAAGGCAACTGGACTGGTCATTTTCTCACTGAGTAAATTATCCAGATTCAAACTTGGGCTTCTGAAAATGTTCTGGCAGCTCAGGCTAAACTTTCAAGTTGCGACTCCTTCTCTTTCCTTCTCTCCCCCTTTCTACAATCATCATCTACCTCCCCCTCTGATTCTGGCCCTAAAGTGAAGCCTCATTGTCTGGAAAGATCACAGGAATGAAGGGGTCTTCCCCCAGCACTCCCTGAGCACATGATTCACATCCACGAAGCACGTCGGAGCAGGACGCGGGGCCGACTCACCCGGGATCCTGGCTTTCCGTCTAAGCCAGATGCTCCCTGGGATCGGGTTGGTGTCGGGGTTGGTGGGTGTAACACGAATGACAAGAACAGAGATTAGTATGAGGCGCTGATGAACAAATGCAACACTTCAAACAACATAATACACACAGGATTCTGGGATGAATATCACATTGCTACAGACAGTTAGTTTTTAAAAAGTCACGTGACAATACGTGCCCCACAGATGATGGCATTTAGTGACATTTCTACCAGGAAATTCTTATCTAAAAAGCTGGTGAGTGAGGTTTTCTCAGTGGGCTGCAAAGTACTTGCTGACAATATACAGTAAGGGGGCTTCTAGCTATCTGGCCACATGAAGTTCATTTTCTAGAGACTACTACTCATGATATATTCCTCTAGATTCTCAAGAGAAAGTAAGGGCAATCTCCTAGTAAAGGGCTCTAGCTCTCTGGCTACGTTTGTTAAAACGATTTTATGAACAAACTTGCTCTGCTTTAATATCTTGGGATGGCGTCCAGATGGACGTTATGTGTTGGACCTAAAGTTCACATTAGCTGCCACTAGAGGGACTTCTAGGAATAAAGAAGAAAAAAAAAAAAAAAAGAAAAAGTAAGAATATGTGGGTTTAAATTAAAATTACTCCCAGTATGCCTCTCAGTTGAGTTCAAATAATCTTTATATTGATGTTTGCATGAGAAACGCCTTAAAAACCAACTCCTCTCAGATTAATGCATGCCTTTATTTGAACTGAGGGCCACCCAATTGAGTGATTTAAGAAAAAAAAAATGCTGTTTTCTATGTTTGAAGAGTAACTATAATTCTTCTGGTTAAACTCTTATATATAGCAAACCCCCTCTACTTTTAAGATAAGATTAGATCAAGGATTATTTAAGACCTGTATTAGCCTTTAAATCTCATTCCAGCTGGAGAGGCTTCATGCTTAGTGCAGTTAATTAAGAAAAGAAAAAAATGAAACAAAAAATTCAGCTGCCGGTGATGACACATAGACTTGGGTATTTAATTTTTGTTTTAACATTAAAGATTCCTTCAGTACGATCCTGTCATGACAATGCTATACGTGTATAAAATACAGCTTTAGGTAAGATGAGTCCAAACAGCAGTATGCTATCGCTTGTTTAATGTTAAACTTTGGCTAGTGGTCCAAAAATCGCCAAATTTGAAGCAGTGGGAAGTTTCGTTTAGATACCAGACTAAAAGTTTAGGAACTGTGCAAGTTCCATATGCACCCCCCCAACTTTCTTTAGTCACTTTTTAAAACTTGAGATAAAGTTTAAGGTTATAATTATATTGATTATAAGCACTCGAACTGGAGTTGTCAGCAACAGTGGCTAACAACTGACTTTAAATTTTGTTTATAATCCATATGATCCCATTGGCACATTTAACTTCAATTCTAATATAAGCTCTTAAATTTCACAAATGAATTATGCAAGAACCTGCATTTCACTTGACAGAATAGGCTCTATTGTGAAGCATGAAAGCACAAAACCCTGGCAGAAATGAATAGGTCATCACCACACATTTCAGTCATCAACTCAAATACAGAACATTCTGTTATTGGTTTATTCAAATTTACATATGAACCTAATAAGACTCTTGTTCTTCATGTTTGAGTATATTTACATATCAAAACCCATAAATGAAGCCATTACGTAATAATGAATTTAAAAAAAACCTAAAGCTTAGTATTGTTGAGGAAAGTTTTAAGAAAGTATGAGTTATTAGTGAAACCACTTTTTTGTTAAAATCCAAATTTTCTGTAACAGCCGACTACTTCGTCCAGCCACTCTGCCAGACCCGATCAGGAATCTCCAAACAACACAAACAAAAAACAACATGGTCGATTATTAACGCAAGGAGCCACAGCACTGACCTCGACGATGGCCAATTGCATACCTGCCACCAACAGGGGGCGACAGCTGTGAGAATCCAAGCAGATCAAAGCAATTGAGAGAGGGTCTTAACCTCTATTAGGCCATGTTTGGGAGAAGTTATGAAACAATAAACATCACTTTTTAGAGAGAGATGATGGCGGAACTTATCCGTCAGCCCCACGAGAGCCAGGTTGGCATGTATGTAATTGGATAGTGTGATGCAAACGATTCGGCACTGTTTGTTATGAGGTCACCCTCAGGCACAAGGTCGAGACATTGGAAAACAAAACTGGGCTGTGCTCTGCTCTGACATACCATGTGTTCTACTGACAGGACTCTTGACTGTAAGGTAGCTACTGAGCAAACCAGAGCTGGTACTTTGGGTAGAAAGAAAAATCTTGAGATTTGCACTGAAATGGAAAGTTTTCTTTACTTACTGGAAGACCAAGGGGTCCTCTGTCACCCTTTTGACCTGGTTCACCCTTCAATCCTTTAACACCATTTAACCCTGGTTCACCCTAAATGCAAAAGCAAATGCCAATTTTGGTTGCTATCATGGGTGTTTAAACTGTGAGAGAAGAGACCCAGTCTCCAAAACACTTGCAGATTCCAGTTTTAGGTGTCAGCAGAGTGAGGCCACATGGGTTTTGCATCAGTTAATAACCTAATTTAAAACTTTGACGAATAATAATCGAGAGAGCGGAACGCCCCGTGTGTTGAGTATCACCAAAAGATTTACAGCTGACTGCATAGATTTTGGATTCTGCATCAAGGAGGTTAGTGTTCCATTGTTTTGACTAAGCAAATCCAAGGCAATCAGAGAGGAGGATGCTGAAGGGAATCCGTAGGAAAACCCCGCTCTACTGGGATTGAAAACTGGAATATGCAGGACGGTGTTAGAGACAGACATTTTAAGCCTTTAAGCATTTAGCCCAGGAGAATGGACTGAAAATCTAGATGCTGATGTCTGAAGTAATGCCATTCTGTAAGTTCTCAATTCCTGACATTGTTGAGTCAGGTTCCTACATGGATTAATCAATAGAGTAAACCACAAATTGACAGTCCCAGAAGAGAATATGAAGACCAAAGAACTTGAACATAGTTTTCCTGTCTGCGCCATATTAGAATGAAGGAAATACAGTTTAATCTGAGGGGACATTATCAGAGTCCCGATGAGTGGTAAATCCTCTTGTCTCAGTGTAGTAAGAATCCAGGAATAGGACATGCCTGCTGTCTATCAGGAAGAGCCATGCCCGGAACAGAGGAAGCTCGGACATGCACACTTTTAGCTTTTAAGTACAGACATTAATTTGTCAAGAAAACACTGAAAGACTTTGAAAAAGGTGACCTCATTGCATGGGTCATGGTCACATTGGCTGAAGGAACTCTTAACCTGCAAAGTACCAGCCGGTCTGCCCGATGGCGAAAACCAGTGTGCTGCTTGTTAAGCATAACATGAGAGTCTCATAACATGAGAGCAGGGGTAGGTATAATTAATATCAGCCTAGAAGAAAATGCTCATCCTAAAAGTGTGAGAAACACTGAGGTGGATGTACCCATGAAACTATGCTATATATTTAAACTTTCAGAGGGTCCACACATTGCATAGCATACTGGACTTTGCAGATTTTGGGGATAGGAGTCAGTGCTGTAGCCACAGTTGAAACCCCAAATACGCTATAATTGATCAGGTCTAATCCTGAGGTCACAGTGCCACAGTCAACAAGTACTGAGGCCTGCCAAGGCTTGGTAGCCAGTGTTCTTCACTTGAGGTTCATGGCTTTGCATGTGAGCACATTTCTAGTGTGTGGTTTTAAGATGATGAACAGGAAGGTAGCCTTAGCAGGCCATGACATTCTTTGATGGGGAAATCACACATTGACGGGTGAGCACTGCAAAGTTCAACTGAAAAGCAGTCAAATCCAGTAGTAAAGAGAACAAATTTCAAATCTGCATCAAATTCTATTGGTTGGCCATCATCTATTCCTATAATTTGTATTAAATAAGTGAAAGACCTTGAGACTGTGTAGCTTATCAATTGCAAAGTCAAGGAACTAACAGGTCATCTGAGGTCTTTTCGATTTTATACTTTGTTGAAATCAATAATGTAAATAACAACTGTTTTGTGGACAAAATACCCAATTTCATTTTCTGTATCAAAAGGATCTTGGGCATCATCTAATTGAACGATTATGGTGTGCCTCAGACACCACAGAATTAAAACAGTTTGAGAGTTTTACTCTCAGTCATTGTAATGACTGATACACTGTCCCCTGGCTTAGCTTGAAGAAGAATGAAGTGTCATCTCTTCCCCTTCTTGGGTTACCTGCCTGACCCTGAGAAGGAAATTCCATAATTCCTGTATTAAGCCGGTATTGTTAGCAACCAGGTACAGCTGGGAGAGCCATACGGTGGCCTTGCCAATGCCCAAGCGAGGGTGGCTGCTCTGGATTTTCAGATTGTCCAGTGCTAACACTGCATCCCAAGATACGTGCCCTCTAGGTCTCTGTAAAAGTAAAGAGCAGGCAGAGATCATCTTCCCAGTGTACAAGTCCTGTCAAAGAAGATTAATTTTCTATTGCTCTTTCCTGCAGTCACATAAATTCTGTGACATCACAGCTGACAGAACCCGATCCTATTCTAGATGGTGACCATGGGAAGTACAAAATGGAGACACCAGGTAGCTGAATCATGAAGATGCAGTAGTATATACAGCAAGCAAGACTTTCAATTGATAGCTACCATAAAGAGAGAACAGTTTCAGGATTAGTCTGATATTTTCATTAGGTGACCCCCTAAATGGGAGATTTTAATACATCATGTATTTTTCTTTACAAAAAAAAAAAACCTTATATAGTGACAAGGGCCAAAGCAAAATGAGGAATGATTTATTGCCAGGTGATAGCACTTAAACTCAGTGTGAGTCACATATTGTGAGAGTTAAACATCTGGATGCTTAAAGGCTTAAAGACTGTCAACATTACTTGACAAACAAATAAGACAGGACAGACATGCTTCCGTCATGCTTGCCCGTGATCATCAAGGAAACAGAAATCAAATAATCATGGGATTTGCTGGTACCTTTGGTCCAGGAAGTCCATGGGGTCCCTAGAAGTGGAAAAGCACAGCTTTAATTAAAAACTGACTCATTGTTTCCTTGTAGAAGTGAGTATTATATCAAGTATAAAATGAGATGTGAAACAAGAATCGTCTTGTTTGAGCTACAGCCAGAGGCAGGTCAGTGGGATGTTATTTATTACCTACCAAATGTTCCTTCCAGCTCTTGGATTGCTCTGTAATAGGAAATTCATTAAAAGCAATTCTGTCTGTTAAATGCCTACAAGAGGGAGAAAGCTGTTGGGGTTTTCATGGAAGAAAAATTAAGCAAAAAGAGAAACCCCTGTTTTGTATTTATATTACAGATACTTCTCAAATTTCCATTTTATAACTTGATGGAGAATATTTGAGATGATTCATGAATTTTTATGGAATAGAGGTAGAACCTAAAAGTCAGAAATTTAGGGGGAAAAACAGTATTCCCCACAGCTTGAGTAGGAAGAAAGAGGTGGTCTTTGTCCGTAACTCTTCATGGCCAATGTGTTGAAGAATTTCAAGGAGACGGAAGATGACAGCCAAGCACGGCAACCTGGGGGATCATCCATCAGTGAGGGCTAAGCCCTATGATTTGGATTGCATTTATTGTTACAGAAAATGCATCCTCTAATAGTTGTTTACCCAAGAAAGGAGGTCATAATGAATGCATGGATCAGGATAGAAAGTTATTTTGCAGAAAATACAAATATAGAAGCTAATTATCAATTTAAATTAACTGAAGGTTATTGTGGATTGCTTTGAACTTTTCCAGAGCTTCTAATAAGCTATTCAGGGAGATGCATATTTAAATATCCATCAGTGGAATACAACAGAGAGAAAAATAACTGACCATATATGCTGAGATATTTGTTACATAAGCTTACATTAATGCTTTCCCTTTTGATAAACTGTGCATAAAGAGTTTTGGGGGAAGTATTCTTTATTGGGTATTCTTAACCCTTTTTAATAATGGTTCAAAATTCCTTTACACTAATTAACTTTATCATTTGAACATGATGTAGCATTATCTAACGTAACCTTCTAACTTAAAGTAAAAGAGAGTACAGAAATCCCAGAACATGCTATCTAATTCTTAATGAACTGCTTGGTGTTAAGATAACAAGGTTAACTGAAGTTGTTTACCAAAGAAAGGAGGCAATTAGTTAGACCTGGGTGACCAGGCTACTCTGTATGGCTGGGATCATACCCACAATGCCCTCTCTAGAGTGCAGTTGGAGCAGAGTGTGGCCACAACTGACTTAATCTACATTATTGATGTCTTCCGGTGTATGAAGACACCCGAGAGATGAGTGTAACATTATAGCCTGCATGCTGTGTTCCTTGCTGTGTCAAAAGCACTTGAAACACTCTGCTGTCCATACTCTAGCCTAAACACAACTGTCAGTACTCCAACATTTAGAGAATCACACTTGCTTCATAGCTGCCGTTCCCACTGGAAGTTCTACAAGGTCAGGGCTGCTGTTTCCATTGCTCACTGGGAGACAACGGCAGCAAGCACGGCCTGGCTCAACGAATCACCAGAAGTGCCATTAACACGGAAGGAAAAGAAAAGATCCAGCAATCTACATCATCTGTGGAAGCCAGTGTCTGAATTTATCACACTGTTTTACAAATGTCCTAATCGGATAATTCAGTGAAGGGTCTTAAGCTTCAGAGCTGGTTTGAAACATTCTTCACTGGCTCGATTATTGCCTTAACTTGCTACTCACAGACTACAGCAGTGACTGGTTAAAATGATTTGCTAGTGGTCATACAGTGTTGGAGTAAAGCTTGCCAGATCTGTCTCTCTGCAACTCTCTCTCTCTCTCTAACACATGTGTTTAGGGGAATGAAAGACAGAACAGCCAAGTAGCCAAAGTACCTTACTTTTTCTGTCCATTCCACAGAGAGCAGGACAAGACCCAAGCTCACTCTGTCCATCCTTTCTGCTGTAGAACTCATAGACACTCATAGGTAAATGATTACATTTTGGAGACAAGATAAACTTACCATGGGACCAGGTGGGCCGTGGGGACCTGGAGGGCCTGGTGGGCCTATGATCTGCATGTCCAAAAAACCAAACATGGATGTGGTTACTTATTCATTTAGATAAGGCAGTACAGTGTGGGTCTCAGTCTAGGGCTCTGCTAATGCCATCAATAGTCACAGAGGAGAAAGGACACAGTTAGAAGTGATATGCTCGACTCTCTGGCTTTAGAAATTCCTCTATGAGAATCAAATAACTTCAAACACTGCAGCCATTCTCCGAAGCCAGAATAAATCAAAACTATATTAAAAGGAAAGGAAGCAACTGATTATTGAGAAATTCTACAATGCTGCAACCACGGTTAAACCCTTGGTTATTTCACCAAGCACAAATAGGACTCTGGAGAAAAAGAGAACGTGAGTTCTTATTTCACCAGGCCTTCCCTATAAGCATTATGAGAAATCCATTGATTTTTGTCCCGGAGCTCTGCAAAACTGCTTCTAACTCATACAGGGAGAGACTGTGTATCTCAGAAGCATAAGCCCAACCTATATCATGCATAGTTTGATCCACCACATGGGTCACTGTATTTCTACTAATTGTTATCCATCTGGCACAGTGGGATCTAGGCAAAGGATCATCCCATGTGAAGGTGAAAGGTTGTCCCGTGGACTTACAGAAGGCCCCTGAGGACCCGGCAACCCGGAATCTCCTTTCTCCCCTTTCACTCCATTGGCACCCTACAAAAAAACCAGGAAGCAGAGTTTAGCATGAGAGTTAATTCCAGGGTCTAAAAGACAAATGAACCCATATCTCCCTTGAATTTTTATATTATGTACATAATTCATAAGAAGCTTTATCGCCACACATTTTAGTTCAAAACAGTAATATTTACAAAAACCTGAAGGATTATGGGTGCTACATAGAGAGAAATACAAAGTAAATAGAAACTATGCTGAGCTTGATTTCACAGCACTAAATACACTGGATTATGAATAATGTTATTTTTTTTATGCCGTGCTCACTTTAAATAGTGAAGGTGAGACTTTAGTTTCACTGGCATTTGTTTATAGTATCTTGTTTAAAAACGGGTAGAAGAGCCAGGTAGCACAGGCCTGAGAAATAGTGGCTACTTGAGAAATTGAGGCAGAATGATCAAACATGCAAGGCTAGCTCATATTTCAGAGTGTGCTCAAGCCAGCCTATGCAAGTTTTAACATAGAAAGGATTGGGGATATAGCTCAGTGTGTATGGACATGCATGGGGCTCTAGGTTCAATCCCTTGTACTGGGGCTAGGGTGGAAGGGTTGAGGGCAAGAAAGTTTCTATGCCTTTTCTTATAACTTCTAAAGTTTTCTTTCTTAAATTTCAGAAAAGCAGTAACACTATCCCAAAGTATAGACACGCAAGATGAATCTGTTCTTGATATCTCTTGAGTTTTATTGTTTTGTACTTGTTTATTTCTTTATTGTGGCTTATTTTTATAATAATTACTTGAGTATACATATTAGATTCAAATGCAATATCATGTGCTTTATTAGCTTCTAAAGAAAATAATTTAGAAAAAAAACAAAACAGACACAGACACGTACTTTTTAAATGGCCTAACTATAAAGTTTCAGTTTTCTGCTTGGAAAAACTAAGCAACAACATTTCGAGTATTTCCAAAATAAAAATAGTTTGGAAATGACTGGCTGAGTACAGTTGAGAGTATAATTCTTTCCTAGCCACTTAGTTTAGCAAGAGTTCATCACGGAGTAAGCACGTACCGGCAATCCAGGAAGTCCGATTCCTCCCTTTTCACCTGGCATCCCTGGGTCCCCCATGTCTCCCTTTGAGCCTTTGAGTCCCTACAAAATACAGAGTTTGTATGTGAGAAGTGTAGTAGTAACATGATAGGCACATCCTGGGGCCAATGGAATTCCAGATAAATCTGCCAAGAGGTGGGACCATGACTTTTGTTTTCAGGCATTTTCTTTGCACAGCGTTCTACATTGGATCAATAGTATTTCCCCATGTAATAGGATTAAGTTCTATAGACCATTTAAATGTGAAAAACATGAACGCAGGTCTTGGCATTATTTCTCCTGGTTTCATAAATGTGCTTGGCAACTCTCTGTATCACACTAGTCCAGAAGACAATGTAATGACTGTAATTCTCAACAGTACAGCAAACATTTGAACCAGGACTCAGTGTTACAGCAGCAAAGGTCCAAGTAAATGTCCCCATCTCTACACAGCCGTTCCCGCCTCGTCACTGTGTGTATACGTTCTAGCTGTCATCAGTTTCCAGCACCCATGTTCAATCAGTGTTGTCAAACACTCAGGTTTGTCCAGTGTTCCCGTTTGGTTCTCACGACATCTCTGCATGGAGAGCCAGAATGTAATTACTATTCTTTTACAGTGAGAAAATGGATGTGTGGGTTTTGAATGCTAACAAATGTGAGTTGTGGAACACTAACATTAAAATTAATTAATATTTTTAGGCATTTTCATCCTAGCAACCTTGTGGCAACATGATCAGATGGCAGCAGTTACTATGGTAGGGATTCACAGGCTGCACAAACCTGCTCATTGTAGGGGCAAGAACACATGTTAATTTTGTTAACTCTCTTTATACTGAGTTCAAAATCACATAATGGGGGAGTGTGAAAGAACCATCAACGATAAATGCATCTTGCTGGTTAATGTTTAGGGATTTTGTGACAGGGAAAAGCAATACGGTCAATCCAATAGGTCTAGTGAGAAAACAGAACCTTGCAAAGCCTAGAATCCAGCTTCTGGATATGTTGTATATGTGGGAATATTCAGTATGTTGTTATGAATTTCCAATGTATTATTTTTAATTATTAACAATAGGTAAAGGTAACCTTATGTGTAGCCTTTGTCATGGAAAACTGACTAAATTATCTTTCTATAACATTTATTTAATGTGACAGTATACAATTTTAATATCCAACTCTGTTACTAAAAATAATTCTTGTTCTAAAGTTTTTTTGGTTCTGTTTTATTTTTTGTAGAATACTTTCTCCTGAAGAGTGTATTGTTGATTTAGTATATCAAGAATTCCTTTGATTTCTTATTCATTAATTCAAGCTATGTCTTAAATATATTCAATTGTATTCCTTCTTATTCTATGTGTGGGCCTGAATATGGACAGGTGCCTGTGGAGCCCAGAGGAGGGCACCTGACACCTCAGAATTGGGGTGCTGGCTGGTTGTGAGCTGCCTGAGGGGGTGCTGGGAACCAAACCCAGGTCCTCTGCAAGTATAACAAGTGCTTTCAGCCACCGTGCCCTCTTTCCAGCTCGCGAGCCATTTCTTGAGAAAATAATAGAAGTCTATATAACCTCAAAGATTTTGAAACTAATCCTTGTGGTTTGATTCTGAAAGCTGTCTGCATTCTCTTAGTAAAATTCTTAAAAGGCAGAGTTGCCAAGCCACGGCTGACATGCCAAATCCAGCCTAGGGACTGTTTTTTATTTATGTTGGATTAAAACAAAAAAGTAAGATGTGTTTAAAGAAAAGAATACATGACAGAAACAAGATGTGCCCACAAAACCTGAAGTATTTACTGTCCAAACTGTACAGAACCTTTGTCAATGTCTGTATTGAAGACATTCTCAAAGATGCTGCTCTGGTATGGAGAACTACAATGCCTTACTTTTTATCTGATTTTTCAAACGATCTAGAAAATTAGGGGGAAAATCATTATTCAGGAAAAGGAAATATTATCAAATGCCTGGAGTTAAGTAACACTATTATTTGTGAAAACTATGGCCATTAAATTTTGATGTTGAATTGCTTTATATTCACTGAAAAAAACAAAATAAAACAAAAACAAAAAAAACACCAACCAACCAACCAACCCAAAACTCTTCTTACTGAGGCAGTAATGATTTTAGAGTCTATTAAAATCTGTTGTGGTAGATTGATAGGTCAGTCTTATTAAGAACAAAACCAAAATAACACATAGGTTTACATTTCTGCCAACCAAATTTATATCTAACTTAAAACCAATCACATATTTGGAGTTCATGTGGAACAAATGTTGGAAAAAAGGAGATGATGCATCATGTTAAAAAAACCCAGGACTTTTGGCTTGAAACTTATAATAAAAGTACTGACCAATAATGGTGCTTTAAATAATGGCATATATCTTTTAAAATTACCTGTTCTCCGTCAACTCCGGGGATTCCTGGAGAGCCTTGCTCACCCTGATAAAATAAAAAGTAAGAACTTGTTTACATTAATCATTGCTAAAGAAGCTATGCTAGTTGACAAACGTACAGTTTGACTTTTAGCAAGTACATTTTAACCTAAGAATATACTGGCACAGTACATATATCTAAGCTAAGTGAAGGGAAAATCTTTCTTGAGGATTGTGCATAAAAATACTCCCATGTAGCAAATATCCATGGTTTTTCTTTTCTTCCATTGATTATATACAATTTAATGGCTGGCCGCATACTACGGCACTTCTAGGACTCTCTCACTTATTTTTTTCTGATAAGGAATCAGCATGGATTCTCTAATTTTCAGTAACAATCAAAACATAACAGGCAGACTAGGAAAGAATGAAATGCAAAGTTTGGTAAATTTACAGCAATAGTTTAACTGGCCAAATGTGAATCCTTCACAATGGCTGCAAGTGCGCCCTGCCCAGGAAGGCCTCACTGGAGGACCTAATAAATCAGGTATCTCAAGCCACGTGAAGTGACTCTCAGGCCCACTCCATTTCCTATACCATGCTAGAAATGAAACAAATGGCTTTTTGATAGTATGATTTATTAGAACGTTGGACAGACTCAGAATACAGAGATTTATTTTTAAGTGGAAGATGTTTAATTAAGAACAAATCTAAACAACATGCCAGAGATTATTTAAACAGCACATGTTTAGCCATCTTTCAGTTTTGAAAAAAAACTGAACAAAGCCCCTTGAAAGGTAAGGCATTGTTTAATATCACCGAGTCATGTGTATGAATGAGGCTATAAGCCCTCAATTTCTACCCCGTGTAAAGTGTGAAGACAGTTCTTTTGGGTGTGAATAAGACTCTCATGGAAGGATTTTCCTAGGGGCAGCCCCAAACGCTCTGTTTTCTAGGAAGGTTGTCTGGTGATGTTATAAACCACAATATTCCATCAGCTAGAGCTGTTTTTCCCAGTAAAGAGCTGTAGACCACAGCATGAAACCTGAGCTGTCCCAGTGTTTAAGGAAGGCCGGATCTTGTGGTTTGAAATGAATGAAATAAAAAAGGCCTCTCCTCAGTTTGGATATCCGGTTCTTTGTGGCAGTAGCAAAGTTTATTTTGCCACAAACAAGTCTGCTGAGGTTGGATGCACCCGGTTGAGCCTCAGTTTCATTCCGAGGCTGGATACCTGTCAACACTCGAGTCCAATCACCATAGCTTTGCTCAGCTGTTACCTTAATAAATATGGAGCCAGGAGGCTAAAAGAACAAGATTCACGAGCCTCTATCATCAAATGTGGTTTGTCAGAGTTGTTTGATGTGTAAAAAAAATTATAATATCTCTTATTTGACTGTGGAAGGAGACATGTCACGTGCATAGTCTACCATCAGTCAGAGGTGGGAGTCCAGAAGTGGGAATGTGTTCTATAGTTCACTCGAGATATGCTGTGCTGTCTCAGAGTGACAGACACGCCCACCTTAGTCATCCCAAACTTTTCAAGAAGGGATCATGGGAAGTAGAGAGGCTCATCATATATGATATGATATTAGTGCTAAGATACTATGGGTGGGGTCTAGATGACAGGATGGTGAGGTGGCAGGTAGTGAGGAGGGATTTTACACCTCTCTGTTATCACACGTGCAGATTTTCATATGGCTCCATCCCTCTGTCTTTCAATTTCAGCTCAAACCCATCTTGGACTCCCAGACTTAGAGAGGCATTCCCACGCATATCTACTCTGCACTCCTTTTTAAAAATACTTATTTTTGTGTATGGGTATTTTGCCTGCACGTATGTCTTGATGCTGTGTGTGCCTTGTGCCCTCAGAGACCAAGAGAGACCATCAGATCCTCTAAAACTGGAGTTATATATGGTTGTGATGCTTGGACTTGAACCTGGGTTCTCTGGAAGAGCAGCAACACTCTTAACCACTGAGCCACCACACCCTAGCCCTCATCCCACATGGTCTTAATTAAAGCACTTGATCAATCAGTGTTCATGCCTTTACTTGTCTGTTTCCTACCCTGGGCTCTAAGTTCATAGTCAAACTTCTTGCTGGTTTCTGCAGATTGAAACCTATACCAGATAGTGGAGGGTCATAATTAACAAGTGATAATAATAGAAAATAGTTGGAGGTTTCAGTGAGATTGTCTTTTTAGCTGGCTAGTCCCTTTTATTTCTTTAGATCAAGGCATGTTGGTCTTCTCTTGGCCTCAGAGCTGTGGGGAAATCATAGAAGCCTTTGAGCTTCGTGACAGATGCAGCCCACATTGGGCTTTGGAGAAAATTCTAGTTCTTGAGATTTAGTTATGAGAGGAGATGAAGCAAGAAATTTCACAAAAAGAGAGTCTTCAGAGTTCCTAGTGTCTAGCCCAGCTCATTGTTGTATGATCCAGGCAGACTTGTTTGTATGATCTTTGCATATCTCAGGGATAAGGCTATGTAGAGAACTAGTTCTGTATCATATATTAAAGTTATATGTGGAACATGTTTATGATACACAGAAAATACTTTGGGAATTAGGATCTATGTATCTCACATGGACAAGAGCCTCAGCAAAAACTATTTTATAGTCTTTTAATAGAGAAAGAAATCTATATAGTTGAACATTTGTTTTTAAGCATCCAGAGAAAGTTCAAAGGCTGATGTGTGCACAAATGTGTGTGTATGTATACTAGACACAGCAAATAAACTGACTTAAGGAGCATAAATAAAGGCTGAATTTTGAAACCACTTGAATCTCCTACAAGAATCCAATGACGAAAGTCATATTTCAACACGTGTAGCTCAGTTCTGAAAAGTCAGAATCCCCGGACATGTGTTAATTGATCAAACATGGTTGAATGACGGAGCTTTAGTCTGGAGGGGTAAAGCTAACACCACCAACAAAACCTATGTATAATCAAGAAAGTTTTGGCTGGCACTGTTTGTGGTTAGTAAGCTCCATCGATAAAATGTATGGCAGAAGGTCTGAATACATGTGATACAGAGTGTAAAACATTAATGTCTCATTAGTGGCTCCTAAACCTGTCAGTCATTTATGAATGCATCATGGGAAGGCTTTCCTTGTCCTTCTCATACAAAAGAATTGGGAGGTAGGTTCTCTTTCAGTGGCAAGAGTAATTCTCTTCAACACACTTTGTTTGAGTATTTACCTTTCCCCATGGGCCATGTTTAGGGTTTCTTTACAGTCATAATTTCTGTGGAACCCGTGATTTTCCTGTTTCCTGTTCTGTACATTTCCCAATGCCCTCTCCTAACTGCATGTCATCTCCATTTCGCTCCTCTCTGCCCTCATTTTCCTTTCTTACTCTGGAGTTCTCTTTCTTCCTTTAGCTGAGACTCTGATACCATTTCCTCGTCCTCTGAAACAGCATTTCTCGCTTTGCTTCTCTAGTATTTTGTAAGATATATTTCATAACGACATGCATTCTTAACATGGCATCTCTGCACTGTATGTGGTAAGGGAAGGAAGGAAGGAAGGAAGGAAGCATAACCTTTGGCCCTTGCAGTCCTTGAGGTCCGGGAGGTCCAGGGGGGCCCTGAATCAAGAGAAGACATAGTTGTAAAATGTGTCAAGTACACATGTTACAATTTCAGGCTTTAAAAATATCACACATACCACACCCTCCGTTATTTCTATCATAATTAGATTCTTCTAGATATTGGTTTTCAATAGTGAAACATTTTATCAGTTACACAATAATAGAAACTGCCAACCTGAGTTCTGAACTATCAAAACACACTCTAGGTCACCATGCTACAGATGAAGCTTTGATTCAGTAAGACAGTTGACAATGGCTGCCCTGTGTTCTGCACACATCTTCTTGTGATGAGTTACTGACTGATGTTACCAATGTTTGTAAGTACCCTCTCTCTCAAGCCCTCTACCTCAAAAACTTTGATCTTTCCCTCCCTCGCCTTCTCTCTTTCTTGGAAGAAAGAAAGAAAGAAAAAGAAAGAAAGAAAGAAAGAAAGAAAGAAAGGAAGGAAGGAAGGAAGGAAGGAAGGAAGGAAGGAAGGAAAGAAAGAAAGACAGGGTCTCTCTATGTTGTCCTGGCTATCCTGGAACTTGCTATGTAGACCAGGCTGGTCTCAAACTTACAGAGATCCACCTGCCTCTGCCTTAATGCTGGAATTAGAGGCATGCACTGCTACACTCTGACAAGTTTTTGATTTCTAATTTACAAAAAATAAAGCTATCTTATTAACAAGAGGCTAATGTCTTTAAATAAAAACAATTTTTCTCTGTGCTTTCCCACAGGACAGTAGTTTAACTAAGTCGAATGTTTTAAAAGGTTAATAACATAAACATTAAAGTGAAGACCACATAAACCAATTGCTACATTAGTACTACTTTGACCTGCATGCACTGATACGAAATTCAAAGTCACAAACCACAGAGATCATGCAAAAGGAGTTACCGTGACAGTTAAGGTGGTAATCCTCTGTTGGGAAAATGGATCAACAAAGACAAGAATTACCTATTTTGTATGTCAAAATAAAGTGATAGATTTCCGAAAAAAAAAATCTACTTATAAATATATTTTGCCAAGTCAAATGTTTTGTAAGTAACAGAGACGCTACAACAAACACACTCTCCTATCATACTCATAATGGGTTTGAAAACATTTTTAGAATTTTATTTTAAAAACTATAAGAAAACAAAGTATAAATTTTTTGTTTGCCTGATTTTAAAATGATTATAATTAAAAAATCATGTGGTCCAATAGTTATAGGCTAAAGGTTTGTCAGTCTAATTTTGAATTATGAAATTTACTATTGGTAAAAGTTCCATTTGAGACAGGACTTTGATTAGAGAAAAGTTAAATATGTTTCTTCTCTTAATCTAGGTTTTTGTTTTCTGTATAATTGACTCCCCATGTGCTATAACCAAAGAAACTGACATTGAACTAATCTAGTTTGTTGACATGCTAAATATTTTAATAAACTTTATCATCTCAAAGCATGGATTTCTAAAACATGATTCCTATTCTGTGTATTTGATAGTTTATAGTTTATATCTTGTGCTAAGAGCTCTACAAGGCTTCTTGAAACAACAGAAAGGTGTCCTTTCCCATTGAGGACTTTTGGTTACAGAGAGGCTCTGTCTGATCACATGTAACCTTCAGGGTTCTTTTTTAAATTCCACCCCACTGTGTTCCATCTCTCTCCATTCCAATCTCCAATGGTTGCTGTCATTTTTGGTTATTATTGTTGTAAAAATGAACATTAACATTATCTATTCTACTTTAAATCTATACATGTTAGATGATTAAAGTTTTCATTGCATGATAAAAATAGACACTGTGAATACAGCTTTAGGTAATGCAGAAAAAAAAAAGGTTGATGTTTCTGAGACAAAGGCAAAATGTTAATAAACCAAGAGCAAGTTTTTATATGTTTATCCAGAATTTTATTTGTATCCAGACTTTTATGTCACCAGATTGGTACAGTACAATGCAATACTTACGCTATTTTATCTAGACACAAAAGTTGGATTTATGGCTATAAGAAAGCTGCTTTGTTCCTAGGATGTAAACGAGTCATTTACCAACACAAGGAAATTATAAGGAGAATTTCTTCACCACTGATCTCCCATCGTATATTGTAGTTTTGAACTAGGGAGCAGAACTACAAAATGTTATGCAGGTGAGCTCTTTTACATTTTGAATTCTCTTAGATTTTCTAACAAGGTCACACATAAATTCACATCCCTACATCAATAAACCCAAGTCTGTGTTTGCTTATCCCCTTTCTTAAAACTATTAGTGCTAATAATATTTTTTTAAAAATAATGAGCTGCATAAAGAAAGAATGTCATCAATGGTAAATGAACTATCAAAAGAAGTTTAAATGAGATACTACATGACCATTGGAGAGACTTCAAAACTGTCAGGGTTCCATTGTAGTCCAGAGGACCAGTGGTGATAGAAATCAGCTAAGTTTACAGACACAGGACTGTGTTCTCCCCCTGGAAGCAGCCAGGTGCAGATCACAGAGTGGTCTTAAGATGTTGGCTCTTCAAGTTAAAGCTATACAAGGCCAGCAGGACTCCCTCATGAACCCTGGTAATGATTTGAAAGCCAGAACTTTTGGAGGTGATGGAGAAAGACATGATATTCCAGTGGGATATGATCTGAGACTGGGGGGAGGAGCTCATACAAGCATCAGTCTGATGCTTTGTGATTCATTCCAAAATGTTTGTATGAAAGTCCTGCCCAAAGTATAGGCCATTTCTTCACTTTTTATAACGATGCTATAAAACGATCCATTTTGCTGAAGCAAGAGACCACTACCAGAAGCCACAACTCATCAAACTGCAGAAACCAACAGGCCATGAGGGGGCCCCAGTTCCAGTTGATATATGTACACTATACCTCTTACACCTTAAGGCTCAGCAAACATCTAGGAAGAGGGGACAGAAAGATTCTGAAAGGCAGAAGACCAAGAATTCTTCTGTGAGACTGTTCTTTCTAGCTATGACAGGGAAGGGACATCTGTAAGATATCAACATCATGGCTGCCTAAACAAGACCTGAGCAAGTCCAGCAGCTGATATCCCAATGTGGGATGGGGACAGCTCCCTTCCACTCCTAGATGAAGCAAAAAATTAACAATTTCTGAGAGGAGAATTAGTATTCCCCAGGAATAAGCCCCATAAATGATTATCTAATGCCAAGGGATCAGCAGGCTGTATTTATATGTACCAAAATGCTTAAAAAGAGGAGGAGACAGTGAGTTTGGGAGTGTAGGAGAGATTAGAAGGAAGAGAAGAAAAGGGAAATGATGCAATTGTATTTTAAGTACATAAAAATAGTCTTGAATTACAGTGCAGACAGTTAATGATAATTTTTTAAAAAGAAACCGAGGAAACAGAGATATTTTATGGTGAATTGTGAATCTTTAACCATCTTGAATCACAACAAAAAGGCTTAAGGCAACGTTCACATAAACCACAATATCTTTTGTTTTTGCAAACCAACATAATTTAATCATCTTTCCAACCAAACACACAATTTGCAAAACCAGAACACATGTTAATTTGGGGAATATGGACATTTCACTAAGGGGAAGACAAGACTAGGGCGTCTGGAGTAGGACTGGGCAGGGAGAGAAGAGGGTCCAAACAGATAAACTCTTTTTGTTTCTTGGTGTCAGGAAGAAAAATAATGAGATGCATTAGGTTTTTATTTTACTCCATAACTTCAGATCCAGTCAAAAGCATATACTCAGCCGTTTGTTATATGAGTTTAATTTTGTTTCCATTTAACTACAAATGAATGGATGGAAATTATAAATAGCAAATTCAGAATGCCAAATATCTTAGGCACATAATATGCATAGTGCTTCAACCATTTTATCTCCTACATCAGATATTGGACCCAGAAAATTACTTCAACTAGGACTCGATACTTCTTTGCATAATTTGAACTATTTCCAGAATAGCAGTTTTTAATCAAAGCAATATGAAAATTTATAGTTCTAATGTGATAGTGTAACTGTAATACATTCATATCCCTGTAGTTATTCTAGAGCTTTGGACAAAATGTTTTCTTAAAGGATACAATCATGAACCAAGTGTCATCCATCATTGGTTAGAGATTGAGGAGAATAAATGTTTGTCAGCTTCCTCTCTAATGACTGACTTGATTGATTTTATTAGAGATCCTTAATCCACTAGAGTACTTTGTTAGGAAGATAAACAAACGGCCTTCACCGAAAATGACTCTAAGCTCTTTATAAACACAGCATATGGTTTCCCTAACGATAATATATCTTTAGGTTTGGAGACAGTGTAAAATCATTGACTATGATGGATACAGACTGGATACGCTTTACAGTCATACAGAACTCGAGATGAGAAAGGGACACTGGGAGTGTGTATCTTTTCATTTTAAGAAACAGCTGTCAGATTTATTTTCTAAAAAGCACAGTGCTTTTAGGAACTTTAGTAAAAACTGTTCAGGAGCTCTTAAAAACTACCCTCAGGATAACACTGTATTTCCCAAGCTCTTACAAAAACATCGACTCCATTTTGGGACAAGGTCAGTGAAGCATAGATACAGTGATTTCCTTAAAATGACCCAGCTCATACGTAGTAGAGGGAAGAATAAGACAGAAATGTCCACTTCAGTATAAGAGTAGCCCACATTCCACTCATGCCAAGAACGCTTCAAAAACACTTCAATATGTTGCAGAAAACGCCAGCAAAACAGGAGGATTTCTTGGAAGAGTAGAGATGTGGATGCCTCTCAGGATGGTTTGGAGGAGAAATGTCCCCATGGGCTCATGTATTTGAACGCGTGGTCCCCAAGTTTGTAGTGCTGTTTGGGAAGGTCATAGGACCTTTAGGAGGCAGGCCTTCCTTGAGGAAATACGGCACTGGAGGTGGGCTTTGAGGGTTTCTAGCCTCACCCCATACCCATGACCCTCCCTTCTCTGTTTCCTGAGTGTGGATACAATGTGAACAGCTCTCTTTCCACTCTTGCTTCCATACCTTCAATGTCTTTCACCATGTCTGTTCTACCGTCATGGATTCCATCCCATAGGAACTAAAATGTAAAAGTTTCCCTCTAAGATTTTTTTTTTTTGGTGAGCGGTACTCTACAGAGCACAGAAAGTAACTGGAACACAACTTAAAGGTAAAGACAAAGCCTATGAGGCAGTTGGAAGTAGCTTAAGAGAAATGTATAGTATTGCTAATAAAGTTTAGAAGTGGTCTCTATTTTACTAAGTAAGAATTCTGAAAACATTGTAGATCCAAAAAACAAAACACAAAACAAAAAGCAAACAACACTGAAACACAAACCTGCTGTTCTTTGTCTCTGTCTTTCCATATAAAATTATCAACTTGTAGTGGGAAAGGGAAACATTTAGAAAATTGGCTCAAGAATTTGACAATAACCCCAAGGTTACTATTTGTGTTTAAGCCACTTGTAATGAGGAATGCTAAATCAGGCTGTTGGCTGAATGTGCTATCCAATACACTTTTTCAAGATAGGAAACATGGAAATAAAAAAGGCCAGCAGTGGTTGAAGCCCACATAAAACTATGAAAATTAGACCACACTGGCAAAATCATGAGGACAGAAATGTTAAAATAGGTATAAAATAGAGGGACTTAGTTAAGGCATCCTGTCTGTTTTTAAGCTAAGAAATGGCTTGTACACAAAAAGTACAATCATTCATCCAATCACTAAATGCTGACTGCTTATTGAACATTTATGAGCCCAGGCAATATAAACATAGGACATACTTTCTGTCACCAAGAAACATAGAACACGGTATTTAAAAACCAAGACCAATTATGTGATTAGAGAGTAATCATATATCACAATATTGGACCCTGACTTCTATTGTATGGACTTAGAGGAAGAACTCAGCTGGTGACAGCAATGAATTTATGGATCAGATTCAAAGATAAAAGAAAGGAAAAGTAATGGATGAAGCTAGGTGAAAGAGATTTGTAGAGATATGATAAAAATGACCATGTCAAGGGAAAAAATATCCTAGAAGAAAGTACAGCACTGTAGAGCCTTAAATGATGTCAGATGAAGGAGTTTGGTCTTGGTCCGTAGGCAATAAGGACTCATGAAGAGATTTTAGCAAATTACAGTAATAAAAGTAATGGCAGTGTATGTAAAAAATCAGCCCTAGAGGCATTCCATTCACAGGTTAGATCAGATGGGCAAGGAGACACCAGGAGGCAGAATTGGTCACAGGATTGGTCTGGTGTTAGATATGAAATAAATAGCCTATGGATCAATATTTGGGAATATACAGCATGAGTATGCTGGGATGTGCTTTGAGAAAGCTCCTAGTAGGACGGATTTCAAGAAGAAGAGCGGTAACATGCTTCTAAACCTTCTGTCTTGAGCAAGAGGAAGACACATGTATCACTAATCTCCAGTAGTTGATAAGATGAATCATGTGGTAGTGGGAAAAGTAGCCAGCAGAACAGGGTGTATTGGTGCAAGTCAGTAAGGAAAACATGTGACCATGGAGAAACTCTTCCAGACAGCTGGAGCCACACATAGACGAGACCCCAGAAACAGCAGAACCAACAGGGAACAGCTTGTTACAACACAGAGGGAAAAACTGTTCTACCTAACGAAAGACCAGAGACTTTAGACTAGCTAAAGTCAGATAGATAAAATGTGTAGAATACCAAAAGAGAACAGCTTCACTAGAGGAAAAGAAGGAAAGAATTGAGAAGAGAAGGCCAGATAAAGCAAAAAGATTTTTGAAAGGACAGTGATTTGGTAGAAGCGTCACAGGAAGGTTGAGGGCAATGACTATTACTGACTTTCCCCGAGCGTCACTACTTGGTGACAGACAGTATAACTCACATGTGTAAAACAGAAAGGATGAATAAGAAGCAAAGGTAGGAGAGCTAGCCACTCTCTTTTTACTGAATGAAAAGAAATAAATGGAATGGTAGCCATGGAAGCATACTGAAGACCAGAGGTGACTTTCTACGTGTGTGACACATATTTAGTAATTTGTTCCCAATAACTCAATGAAGTATTCATAACTTGTATCTTCATTTCAAATATGGAGAAACAGAGGCACACAAAAGTGAAAGAACTGGCCAGGTCAAATCTTTGGTAAGCCAGACAGTTGAAATCTGAATTCAATGATTCATTTAGCTCCTGCTCAGCTTTGTAAAATTCCCTTTGAGCAAGGAAGCAAACATTTGCCTAAATGGACACAATGTTTACACTTGATAAGGTTTAGGGATATTTAAAAAGTACAAGGGAAATGAAAAGCAGGAATTTAAGATGGTACAAATGAAAGACTACTGGGGAAGGAGGCAGGTGTGCTTGGAAGGAGTAGATATGCTTCAAGGAAGAGGTGGAGAGAGAATTCAGCAATGG
Organism: Mastomys natalensis; assembly: GCA_021653895.1. Classification (NCBI taxonomy): domain Eukaryota; kingdom Metazoa; phylum Chordata; class Mammalia; order Rodentia; family Muridae; genus Mastomys; species Mastomys natalensis. The sequence continues at coordinate 929,946 of JAJTUV010000053.1, read as the reverse complement.
CTACATTGGCTAGCTGGTGGTTTGAAGAATGTCCCCCATAGCCTCGGCTGTTTGAACACTCAGTCCCCAGTTGGTGGCGATGTTTGGGGAGGTGATACAGGTGATACAGGTGATACAGCTGGAGGAAGCACATCACTGGGGCAGGTTTGAAAATTCAGAGCCTCACCCCACTTCTGGTTTGCTCTCTGCTTCATGTTTTCAACAGAAGACGTGAGTTCTCAGCTTCCTCCGCCTGGTGCCATGCCTTAATGCCATTAAAAACTCTAGCCTTTGGAACCATAAGCTAAAATAACCTCTTTCATAAGTTGTGGCTGGGCCTGGTATTTTATCACAGCAACAGAAAACCAACAGACTTATCTCTGTGTATGTCATTCTCTGTGTGTCTTAGGTAGAGAATAGTCACTTGCCTGTAAGGCTTCGTGGAGGTTGCCATTGTAGTCTATGATCTCAGTGGCCCCGGATCTCCCTTTTGCCCAGGTGGACCCTGTGATCAAAAAACAAACCAAGAGAAAGTCATGGGTGTTAGACTAGTATTAAAATGTAAAATGGTTGGGTAACACAGGTGAGATGATGGGCTGATGGCTGCCCCAAACTCATTATTATTTCCTTACTAAATGACATCATGAGGAGGGCAAGAAAATACATCCAATAACGTTCTCATAAGTGTAATAGGAGACTACAACTTCTGTCTATAGATTTAATATTCAACACAATTAATACTTCTGCATCTTGAAATATTATCTTGTCCTTGCTTTTATTAAGATATATAATTCTGCATGTTGTGTATAGTGTCATGTCTCTCTATACAGAGCATGAACACAGTGCCTTAACGAAAAATGGAAGTCTCATTAGCTGGATAGCTATAGGATTTCCACTTTTTGTTTCAGAATAAAGTGTATTGTATGGTAAGAATCTCTACACTACTTGCTCCTGGATAAAAAGACAAATAGCAAGGACACAGACATGCTGGGAACAATCAGGGTCTACCACTAATGCTTTTATTGTGCACTGTCTGTTCAGATGCTACTCACAAAATCACACCAATGTGCCTTTGAATATAAGTTTAGACAAGAAAACACTCACCCGTGGTCCCAGAGCTCCAGAGTCTCCTTTGTCTCCACGATCACCCTTTGGCCACAAACCAACCAACAAACAAAATATCAAAACAGTGAATTAGCTGGAGAACCACTGATGTAGAAATCACTCACATACAGAGTCATTTGTTATCACACAGCAGCACTTTAAACGTGAACTGGACACATATGAAGCAACCACTACCATCGCCTCAATCCTTCTCAGAAAACAGGGTATCTGGGAGCAATCAGACTGGCTATGTACTCTCTGGCCAGGTGGGATTTGCAAAAGCAAAGTGAATGATTCCATGGTGCCCGAAGTGATCTTTATCATCAGACTGAGCAGGGCTGCTTTCCTCTGAAGGAGTCTGAGTAAAGGGAAAAGGTCCAAGCCACCATGGCATCTGTTCCCAGAGAAGAAAAGTAGAGATAATTGGGACAGGAAGGAATAGCGAGATCATTCTAGGGAGAATGGGAGTGTAAGGTCAGAGGCTAGACATCCCTCTAACGACAGAGATCTATCTGTAGCTATTTTAAAACTCATCACTGAAGTTGAGAGCAGCCAGATAGACCAGGCTGCCCAGGCTTCTTTGTGTCCCCTCTCTCTTCTCCTTTTTCTCTCTGTGCTACCTTTCTGCCTTCTTCCTTTTTCTCTTTTAAAATTGTAAGAAATAATCTCTGGGGTCTTATTCACAGTGAGTGTGTGCAGGTCAGAGCACAACCTTGGGTGTCTGTGCCTGTCTTTCACCTAATTTGATACAGGGTCTCTTTGATATATTTCCACCATGTGATCCAGGCTAGCTTCAGGGAAGTCCCCTGTCTTTCCTCCTATCTTCTTGCAGAAGTGCACGGATTACAGGTGCTTCAGTTGTTTTGTGGGTTCTGAGGATTCAAACTCAGAGCCTCCCATGGACAGGAAGCAGTCTTACTGACTGAGCCACGTTACCTCTCTGAACGGAGTTAGGTAACAGACTAAAGTATAACATGAACATTTGTCACCAAGATGGAAGGGAAAATTAAAAGCGTACAATATATAAATCATCTATTTCCCAAGTAACCTATCTCAAGAAACAGGAAATATGCCCTCTCTTAAAGAATAGTCTGGAGGGGGCTAGCAAAGGCTCAGCAGGTAAAGGCACAAGCCTGACGACCTGACTTCCATCCTTGGATCCCAGGTAGTGTGAGGGAGGGAACTGATTCCCACAGATTACCCTCTGACCTCCACATGTGTCTTGTGGCACACAGCACAACACACACACACACACACACACACACACACACACACACACACACAAGAATAATATATAAAGGATAATATCCGATAAAAACAAAGAAAAAGACGTCAAGTGCCTTGTGATACAATCACAGGGACGAACCGAATGTAAACCCCGAAAAGATAAGGTTTTATCTACAACAGGATTCTTTGTAGAGAAGGCAAAAGACACAGATCTAAGGCCTGCAGTCACATCAATGGGTATGGGTTACTGACCTTTGACCCCTTTGGGCCTCTAGCTCCTGATTCACCTTGCTTCCCCTATTGTAAGAGAGTATGCAGATGAGAAAAAGAAGGACAGGAAGGTAAGAACAGCGGCTCAGAATCAAGAGAGAGCATGGACACACTTTACCTGACCTGCCCGACAATACTGCTGTATAATGTTGGTTATTGTAACACATAGCATACATATTGCTGTAGCAGGGGCGCCCTCCCTGGTCTCTGCCAACGTCTATCTATTATGACTTTGGAGACAGTTTTCCCTCAGCTCTCAGTGGAGAGCTCTGAGGGTGACTCCTATGAGTCTCCACAGGGCTTATATGCATAGATTTCTTTTACTTCAGAGACTACACCATCCCCTTTGTCTCCAAGAGGGGCTGGCTATTAGACTAGGGTGTGACCACATTAGTTTGCATAATGGTTTAGGCAGATAAAAATTGCATAGGCAAATAAAACCTTGGTTCTAATATTTTCAAGGTGTTACATGCCATCAAGTTACCATGGAAACAAACACAGCACTTGGCAATGAGGTTTTTTCCTCAGCCGGCTCTAACACACATTGAGTGATAATGTGTAACATGACAGCACCTGTCCGTTTACATCCAGAGATGTTATTAAATTTCTTCACTGAGCTGCACGGAGCAAACAAGAAAAGTTGAGATGCAAAATCACTAGCCACCAGTGTGCATTTCAATGAGGTATTTGTGATTTGGTTTGCTTTTGTATCTGTTGAAGAGTTAGTTGTGTGTTCTACAGCAAGAGGCATGCATTCCCAGACCAAAGAGTGCTCTCTTGCAATATGAGAATGACTGACCTTTGGCCCTGGGGCTCCAGGATCCCCTCGTTCGCCTCTTCCAGGAGGCCCCGCCTCCCCACGTTCACCCTGTCACAAATCACAGGACAGATAAATAGCAGCCTCCCTGTGGATGTTCTCTGGAAGGAATACAAGGAGCTCAATAAAACCAAGGTTAACAGAGCACCAGTGCGATGCTCGTGCTGGCACTGTGTTAATCGCTGAACATGACTGGTCCCATTATGTGCACTAACCAACCTGACATTGTTAATTTTGGTGCCGTCTTGACCGGGTCAATGAGCTCCTACCGAGCGGCTAAAGCATTCTTATTGTTTCCGTGAGGAGACTGCACATCGGTCGTGGGCCGAGTGGGGAAGGCTTACCCTTAAGATACCCATTTGGCTTGGGATGGAGAGAACAAAAGGCAGAGGACAGTCAAGCCTTCTCCCTCTGGAGTTCCTTTTCCTGCCCATGACACCCGCTGCAGTCTTCTGCCTCGATGGCAAGATTAGCACCAGGTACCGCATCTCAGACCTTTAACTGCTGCCTAGGTGTTTCAGCATCAGCTTCCAGGATTCGAAGCCTTCAGGCCTAGGTAGAGCCACATTCCTGGTATCCTTCTAGTTGATGGATAGCTGGCTTATGTAGGACACTTTTGCCTCCATAACAACATGAGTCAATTCCCCTAATAAACCACCTCCTTAGCCATGTCTATATTTATATATGTATGCATACATGTATGTACATGCATGTTTACTTACCTAGCCACTGACCCACCCACCCATTCACTCACTGATGTTTCTTCTGTGTCTCTAGAGACTCTCCAAGTAATAATGCAATTCTTCCTTATAATCTCCATTTTATAAACAAGGAAATAGTTTGTAAATGCCTACTATGCAGCTATGTGAACAAATGTAAGGACTTTTAAAGGGTATCAATATGGTCTATTATTAATTTATTATTATTATATGTAAAATGGACATCTATTCATATTCTGTAGCAAATTTTAAGTAATTCTAGCAAAATGTGTAGCACAGTGGTGAAGTTCCATGCTTTGTACTGTGATATCCTGTTTTCTTGTACTCTGACAGAAACTTAAGTTTTCTAGGCAGATGTAGCTTTGACAAAGGCACAGGGACAGTCCTTGGGGACATGCCATCCCTACTATAGATATCTAGATGCTATTAATCTTTCTTTTTTAGGATCTATCTTCAGTGCCCTGCAAGTTAGACATACCATCTTTGTTTCTTTTTTAGATCTATTGTTAGAGGTACAAATTCAGGCCTTTTCTACAAAAATTGTAAAAGACCGCTGTCGGGTCAGAAGAGATGTTCAAATTGGAAATTTTCCCTCAGGATACAACTCTTGTTAAGATAGGCAATTCAGCTAACAATTACATTTAGAATACCGTTAAAAATGTCTTTCTATGCATACACTGGTTTGTAGAAATACCACACGGGCACATCACATCCCTTCCTTCTCCTAGAGGTTCAGAGTGAAGTATCTGTTCTTCAGAATCATGCTGAGTCCCTTCATAACAGCAATTACTGCCAACTTCATGCTCTATGTCTGGATCTCTCTCTCAAGGAAACTATGAAATGGTATAGCAGTTATCTATAACAAGAGTATTTAGGGATATGTATCTCTACTAGCTGGGTTTCTTCTACCATCCCTGTATAGCAAAAATCTGCAGGAGATGCCAATGGCTTCCCCTGCTGGGATTCTCTCTCCTCCCGTGGTGCTGGATAGATAGACTTCTCTGCCTGGCCACCTTCTCTCCTCTCCTGGCTTTAAAGCTTCAAGCTCCAACAAATGCAATAGTTTTTATATCAACAGACAATTTATTTCCTCTCTCAGAAAGATCTAGCTTGTGTGGATCTGCTCAGGCTTAAACAGAAAATTTCCATATTTTGCTAATGGGCCTGATAGCTCATTATGTGAAAATGAGATTTCTTTGGAAAACAACCATTGCATAATCCTACCAAGTTCCAGTCCCCTTAGGCAATGAATAGTTTCTACTTGCTAGGATTAGAGTTATTTTCACTTAACCAAAGCAAAAATGAGGACTAGTCTGTCTGAATAGACCATGACATAGTTCTTTAACTATTGGAAATCACCCCTGGCTTATTTCTGGTGAACTCAGAACTCACTGAACCAGCGTCTGCCATGGTTTAAAAAATAAATGACTATATGTTATGTCACTTTGTCTCTTTGATTCATGAGTCTGTTGTGAGCACAGCTCCATCATCAGAGTCCTATTCTTTTACGTAGATAAATCAAGAACTCCAGGCCTAACACTATATGCAACATTGTATTCTTTTTGCGTGGCAACATATAGCTTTTGCTTTCAAGGTCCTCTTTATGGTTGCCAAATAGAACGCTGAGAGATGGTTTTCATTATACAATACTTCTGAAAACACCATTCAGGGTAGACATTAGTGGAATGAAGTATTTAGAGACCTCTGTGACATCGATGGGGATGGGATTAGTGTCCAATTTACAAAAGTATCCTAACATGGATGAGGAAGAGCAGGGGATGGCGACCTCCAGTCCTCCTTTCTGCTTAGTTACCTTTCTAGGTAGCTGGGAAGCCAGTGGCATCACACACTTACTGAGGACTCTAGAGGACAATCTTTAACAACTACTATATTCCACCAACATGCTGAGATGCCTAAAGCTTCCTAGATATAACTTCCAATTGCCTGCCTGGGTGGATCAGGCTGCCTCGGTTCTAAGGCAGAAACATCTGATCACCTAAATAGTAGAGTCATCTTTTCTTTCTTTTGACAGAGATGACACAATTTTTACAGGAAAGTAAGGGGGATAAAGGTGTACTTACTTTTGTTCCTGGCAACCCTGGTAATCCCGGTTCTCCTTGAGGACCAACGAAGCCTGGTTCTCCCTTAAAAAAAGATGGCATTAGTTCATCAGATGGTCCGCTCAGGTCTTCCTATTGCAATGTCATTTCCTTGATTAGGTACCACTGTTCTGGCTGAGATCAAACTACTTACTATAAGATGACCATCAGTGAAAATTCAGAGCAAAGCTCCGGAGGCACTTCAGAAAGTGACAAGGTCACTGGATAAATGTGTTTATGATAATTTCTTCTCTCATCTGTTGTCTGGTGTTTCTTGCCACGTATCACACTAAGACCTATTGTATTTGGGTGGATGTGGAAGGGCTTCTTAAAAGGCCCCATCCATGTATTCATAGCCTTGTGAAATCTTTTGCCCCTTGAGTCAAGAGTAGAATCACTATGTAAATCTATTAAATAAATTATCCTGGGAGTGACGGGACATTACATCTGAGTCTAAGCTGTGAAGACTGGCTTCTATTTGGGGTGAGTCTTCCTTGTAGTTTCCCACTTGGGTCATTTGTTTTGAGGGGAGCAAACTGCTCTGCTTTGAATAGGCAGATGGGGCTGCCACAGTCTAAGGACTGAAGTCTGCCAAGATCCTTGTGAGGGAACTTGGTAGTGGATGCTCCAACCCCTTGGAGCCTTCTAAAGAGAACACAGCCCTGGATCTCTGATTCATTGTAGTCTCTTCAGGGACTCAGAGCCAGAGGCACCTGCTATGCTCGGCTTGAATTCTCGACTTTCATAGACTATAAGCCAACTGTTTTCCTTTTAAGTATAAGGTGGTCGGCAACATTACAGAACTGAAACACAGATGTGGGCAGGGGAGATTTCGTAATGTTCAGTATGAAAGGAAAAATCCCTCTGATTGCAATACCTCTCAAACATTATCTCTGTTACCTGGAGGAAATCTTGTGGTACCATAAATGGTGCCCAGGTCTTAGAATAGATCTTCTAAGCCTTAGATCCCTCTGGGTTACAGGAATGGTAAAGGATTTTTTTTTTTTGCTGCTTTTAACTAGTCCCTTCTAACCATACCTGGATGATGTAAATGCTGAGACTCAAAGGGAGTCCCTTAAATATTGTCAAATGGTAAGGAACCAATCTGATTGCTAGAAAAATGGAATTGCATTCTATCTCTTAGTCTAAGAGAGGGGGCAATGGCTGGAGATGGGATTCAATCTAGACGATAGTGATTACATCAGTCATGCAGGAACCCTTAATGGACAGGGCTGGCACAGATTTTCCAAGTCAGTAGACATAGTTATGTGCCAGGAGGGTAGGGCATTTAGATCCACAATGTCAGAGACCTTTGTGACTAGTTGTCTTCTAGACAGTGCCCTATTCACTGGGATGTTCTTGTTCAGCCTTATAGTAACTATAAGAGCAAGCATAGCACAGTGTTTTCCTGAACCATGACTCATTCGAGCCAATTCCTAAAATGGGTGTACTGAGAACCCCTAAATTAGTGGTTCTCAACATGTGGGTTGTGACCCCCTTGAGAGCTCAATAACCCCCTTCACAGGGGTCACATATCAGATATTCTGCATATCAGGTATTTATATTACAATTCATAACAGTAGCAAAACTATAGTTATGAAGTAACACTGAAAATAATTTTGTGCTTTGAGGTCATCACAACATGAGGATACAGCATTAGGAAGGTTGAGAATCACTGCCCTAAATTCATAGCCATATCAGAAAAAGTGCAGATAATCCAAGTAACCCCGGAATTTCCCACTTGCACATAAATGAAGTTAATCTTGCAGTATTGGTCCTAAAATCTGTGACATCTGAGGCTAATAAGGACAGAGTCAGAATAGGTCTGTCCTGAAGACATCTAGTTGGTTTCTGAATTAGAAAGCTGGAGACATGGTGTTAGAAAAAAAAACATATATATTGGTGTCAAAAACAAACAAACAAACAAAACCAACCCAAACCTGAATTGGTGTTCACATTGTCTTGATTATCCATAAAGTTAATTTTCTTTTTAATTAGTAAAGGGAAACAAAACTGCTTAAATATAAAATACATAACCAAAATTTAACACAAACCCCATAATGGTTCTATTTCTATATTTCCTGATTTATTTATGCATGCACTATTTCTGGAAGAATTGCTGGTACGTTTGATTTCCCTCTAAGATAACTGTCACTGAACTTTGTTTCATGAAACTTGAGTTCAGCAGAAGGCAGAGAGAGTGTGTTTGGTGAATATGTTAAAATGTCTGAATCTATGTTTCAAACAAATGAATTTTTCAAAAATAATATATATATGAAGTAAGTTGTTGGGAACAGAAGGGTGTCATCATGACAAAACATTTCATGTGACACACCACTCACAGATTTCCTCTGACTTGGGCACTCAGGTAAGGGCTGGACCTACTGGTTGAGGTTGATGCTAAGGCTATTTCCTATGGCTCCTATTCTATGTGGTCCCAGAGTCTTCCACCTACTGGGAGGGGAATACTTGGTAACTATTTTGACAAACTTCTTAATATTTCAAAACAAAAATCTAAATTCAATTCAGAGAAATCACTCCTGAGTAATTTAACCTTTAGCAAAATAATTTGTTAATTCAGAAACAAAAATACTATATGGAATACATTTATTTATAAGTAAAATACTTCTTTTAATGAAGTAACAGTATCTTACTGATACTGATATTATATGCTACAGTATATCTGAATAGGTGTCTTCTTGCTACTTCAAGAGCATTCTGGAATGAATATTAGCATCATTGGTTATGTTCTGATGTTCATGATGTTCTGAAATTGTAATGTAGAGGTTGGATGTCTGCCTGTAAACTTGAACTCTTAACACATTTTCAAACAAAAAAAATAAAACAATCTCTTTAGCCAGTCAAATGGAAGCTTCATTAAAGTACACTAATAAAAAGAAGAAAGGGCAAAAGTTGCAGAAACTGATTCCTTATTTGTGTTAGTGTTTAGTTTACAAAATAGTCAGGCATGCAATTGCATTATTCACAAATATGTAATGCATTGCTATCTCAGCAGCTAGATAAAGGCATTTTCCTTCCTTTAAAAATATATTAAATTTTTAAAATGGAATGTTCAGAGTAAAATTACTTAATTTCAAGAGATATAAATAGCAACAGATTTGATAGTCTCAGTAATTTTAGTATTGATCTTACAAGGTTTGAAAGGCTTTCTTAGTATCATTAGTTGTTCATGATCACCACTCCAAAAAATGTACCAGTCACATGCATATATCTTAACACATGCCATATTCCAATTATTCAAGGAAAATCTCAACATATCTAGCTATAGGATTGCAAGTTTGTGTCTGTCTCCTCTGAGAGGCTCTGTAACTTTAGGGCCATGGCTCCATCTTGCCCATCTCATGATGGGATGAGCAGGAGGTACTTACTGGCCTCTTCTTTCTTAGACTTCAGAAACTATTACTTGTGAGACAGGGCATGAAGATCCCTATGGGATCTTGGGTTCTTATCTCCTGGGGTTATAGCACTGGATCACAACATGTATTGGGAAATCCTGGCCTTAGACTGCTGAAGAGGGCTCAAAGGTTGGACTGTTTCTGAGTATGCAAAGATGGTTTGCTTTTGTCCTTCATCATCTGGGTGATGTGGCTTCAGATTCTGTCTGTGGCCTAACCTTTTAGACACAGCCACTTGTGGAGATGGAGGTTATATCAAAGAATATCAACAATTCTATCTGAATAAAATACTATACCCTTTCTTTGTCGAAATACCCATCTGTGGTGTGGAAAATTCTTAACCACAAACAAAAGATTTAGAAATTGGATGTTAAAATGTTGATGAGACTACAGCTTTAGTCTTTTAAGCCAGATATTAAAGATATTTTTATGTGTGTGGGACCTTTACATACCAATGTTATCCTTTCCCCCGCCTCTTGTCTTATTTGGCAAAATTAGGTTTTATTTCATACAATATGCAATTTAATTAACAATGAATAAAATGTCTCCAGTTTAATTTTGAGTAAGATGTATTTTTGTTTGTAGTCAGTTTCTTCATCTACTACCTATTCCCTACAAAAAACAACCACCCCAAATATCTCACTGTAATAACAACTTAAGCTTGAAGTCTCTTGTACAAAAGCTAAAGGGAAACAGAGAAAGGAACTACAGTAGCCACTACAATCATATCCACCAACCACAAGATCAACAACCACTACAGTTATGTTCACCAACCACAAGAGCAACAACCACTACAATCATGTACACCAACCAAGAGAGCAACAGCCACTACAATCAATCACAAGAGCAACAACCACTACAGTTGTGTCCTCCAACCATGACAACAACCACTACAATCAACCACGAGACCAGTTGTACCCACCAACCATGACAACAACCATGTCTAATAACCACTGCCTCTGGGAAACTTTTAGGAATATGGCTTTTCTGAAATCTAATGTTTGCTACAGATTTCATGAAGTCTTAGAATTCCATAAGATCTTAACTGATTTTCTAAGAGTGGCAAGGGGCATATCTCTGATGGCCGCACCCTACCTTTAAAAGCTCTCGAGGATAGCCTTCATAATGGTGAGAGGACCCAACAAATCCTTAGCAGGGGTTGTTAGTCCAATAAAAAAAAGGAAGGATGAGAGATAGTGAAGTAGTTTCATTTATACAGAAATGGCTTGCCAGATGTTTCCATATAGACTTCCAGAACATACCATCTGTTAGGCAGAAGGGTGGCCAGAAAGTCCTAACTGATTAGTTCTTGCTCCCAGAAAAATATCTGGTTTTTCATTTACTACTATTTACTTTATTTTTATAAGTCATTATCAATTAGAGAAGTAAAATACATCATTTTCTTAACCTGCCTAAAAACTCTCTCTAGACCTAGTCACGTTTCCCTGATATTTATGATTCCTGAACAGATCTGATTTTCATTGTCCCTAAAAATAATACAACGGGGTTTGAAAAATAGTGCTGATGTGCCTGGGTGCTAAAAGCATTCCCAATAATGTTGATTAATGTGTCTTGACACAGAATGCATTAGCCATACAGTGTTCTTCTTGCTTAAAGGCTAATTAGAATTCAAGTCAGCATGATACCTGCTTTTGAGAATTACAGAAGTAACATTTGTTATACTAAGAACTGCTAGGCAGCCAGCTTTGGTAATGACTGATTTCTGAAATTATAAAATAAAATAAAATGAAATGAAATAAAATAAAAGTGAAGTAGAGTTTGCCCCTAAAACACTTATTTCTCATAAAGATCAAATCTTAGTATAAATTAAAACATCTTAGTTGCTCTGTTGAAAATGAGCAACTTAATAGCAGATTTATTTAAAACCCATAATCCTGTCATTTTGATTTTTGTTTTGTGTGTGTGTGTGTTTTAACAGAATTGCACCATGATGGACATTGTTGGAGGCTTCATTATGGCTGCTAAAAATCTCTGATTTCTGACTGCATGAGTTTCCTGATGGGCCTCAAGTTACTCACGTCTTCAGTGGATTTATGCAAGCAGGAAGTAGTCATAAGCAACAATAACACAGTGTGACCCATCCACTGAGGACGCCTTATTTCCTTTCCTCTATGAATTAATTTTATATCCCTACATTTATCTCTGCCAGTTTTGAGATGTGCTGATGTTTCTGAGGGCTGGACTGCATTCATCTCCATCAGCTTCTGAAGAAACCTTTGTTACTCACAGAGCCCCAGGCTGGCACTTAACCCTGAAAATGCCAAGCCAATGTCTCTGCCCCTGAAAACTGCTCCTAGGTCAAGGGAGACTTCCTATGATGTGAGCAAGTTTTTTTTTACCACTTAGGCCTTCTGCCTCTTGTAAGTTCTTGATCTGATTGCCAGATTTTCACTAATGTGGAAGCCAGAGTAAAACCATTAAGCTTCAAGGAAAGTGGAATCTTGAAAACATAGTTGCTACTTAAATAGCTTCTTCTGATGTGATGTAATATCTGCTGTAATATATCTTCCTGTCTACTAAAAACTTGACTTCTTAATATGGTAAACTACTTTTATCTTTTGAAAGATAAAAGCAAGCACTGAAAATCTGTGAAAAATGTCTTGGGTTAGGCAAGACAGTTCAGAACAGTAGGATACAAAATCAACTCAGGAACTCCAGCAGACTGTCTACAAACAATGATAAACATACTGAAGAGGAAACTGGGGAAAGAACGCCATTCACAAGAGCCTCAAAAATACCTGGGAATACGGCTATCAAGGAAAATGAATGCTTGTACAATGAAAACTTCAAGATTGAAAAAGAAAATAGAAGAAGGTACTAGAAGATGGAAAGACTTCCCACACTCAGGGATTGGTAAGATTAATGTTATTAAAATGGCCATCCTACAACCAGCAATCTACAAATTCAAGAAAATGTGCATCATAATTTCAATTCAATTTCTCATAGATACTGAAAAGTATCTTAACTTTCATATGGAAATATAAAAGACCCAGGAGAGTCAAAATACTCTTGAACAATAATGACAACAATCCTGTTGAGGTATTAGCACACCAGATTTTACATTTACTATAGAGCTACTGTAATAAAAACAGTACAGCATCAGCATCAAAACAAACACACTGGTTAATGGAATAGAACTGAGGATCCACACATAAACTCAGACTCCTACAGTCACTTGATTGTTTTTTTTTTTTTACAAAGAGGCCAATAATACACACTTGCACAAGAGACAGCATCTTCAACAAATAGACAAATATTGCCACTCAAACCGATACCTACAGGTAGAAGACTGAAACTCAGCTCTTATGCTCTCAAAGCCCAACTCCAAATGGATCAAATTCCTGATGTCCTGCGTCTGATAGAGCAGAAAGTAGGGAACACACTGTCTTAGAGGCACAGAAAAGGAAAATATGACCAGAATCCTGATGGTGCAGGCATTAAGACCAACCACTGACGAAGGACCACCAGACTAAAAAAGTGTCTGTATGGCAAACCATTATTTGAATGAGGCAGCCTATAGAAGGAGGAAAAATCCTGACTACCAATACATCTGTCAGAAGGTTAATATCTAGAATATACAAAGAACTAAAGCAAAAACAAAACCCCTAAACATCAAGAAGACAAACAACCCAATTAAAAACTGGGGCATGGAACAAAACAGACTTCTCAAAAGAAGAAATGAAAATGGCTGAGACTTAGTTTTTAAACTGTTCAACATTCTTAGCTATGTAGTGGAAATTTAAGTTAAAACTACTTTTGAGATTTCTACCTTCCTCTAATCAGAATGGCCAAGATAGAAAGAAAACAAAAAACAAGTGATAACAACTGTCGTTAAGGATAAAGGGAACACTTATTCACTGCTAGTGGGAGTGCAAACTGGTACAGCCACTGTGGAAATTGGTGTGGAGAGTGTTCAAAAAGCTGGAAATAAATTTACAACATGATCCAGCTATACCACCCTAGGCATTTATCTAAAGGACTCTATGTTTCACTATAGTGACACTTGCTCATCCATGTCCACTGCTGCTCCATTCACAATAGCTAGGGATTGGAAACAGCCTAGTTGTCCATCACAGATGACGGATAATGAAAATATGGTACATTTACACAGTGGAAAATTATTCAGCCATCAAGAAAAAAACAAATTTGTGAGATTCTCAGGTAAATGAATAGAGCTGAAAGCAAGCATTCTGAGTGAGGTAACACAGACCTGGGAAGAAAAACATCACTCTGGGATGTGTCAAGTTGTCTTTTCGCTTTTCCTGTGAACAATCAGGAAGGAGAATGTTCACAGTGACATCTTGCATCCTCAAGACATTGTACACACTTGGCTTTTGCTCCCAGAATAACTCATCCTCCCTAGATGGGCGATCTTAGTGCTTTTAATGGTTTCATTCCTTCATCCCTTTAAAGGAGGATCCATAATTTTTATCTATGTAGAGTATAACTAGATGTATTTTCTACAGGTTAAAATTGTTTACATGAGGAAATACTATATTGAACTGGTGCATAAGTAACATTTCCAAGATTTTGAGCTGTCTCAAGAGAAAGAGCAACAACAGCACTTGCTCTATGCTGGGAGACATTTCAGGAGCTATGCACACATTCATTCATTCATTCATTCACTCGTTCATTCATTCATTCTTCCAATTCTCACAGCAGACCTCTCTGCTATGGTCACTGTTAGTTTTTATGTGAAAACTGAAGCACAGAGAGATTACAGAGCTTTCTCTGAGTCATAGCACCAGCAGAGGCTTTGCTTTGCTTTGCTCTAGGATTGCTGGTCAATGCTGCCTATTTATGAGGGACACGGAACCATGAGAATGCATAAACAATATATTTTTCAAGATGAGTATCAAGAATAAGATTTTCAAAAATAGCAACTTAGAATATTGCCTTTTATCTGATATCAGAAAAGGTAGGCCCAATCATTTTTATCTGTGAAGATACTTGAGGGGGAAAAGAGAAACTCTTGGTAACATTTTTGAAAGCTTGTTCATAAAACTAATTTTCCAAAGCTCAAATCTTATTCCAGAAGATCAATTTCTGCATGGTACATTGTACATAATTTAATTTTCCCAGTTGAACATCTTGACACTCTATGAACCATGAATGCATGAAATAGGAATTCCAAATGCCTTCCACATGGTGAGAGGACTTGCTTGAGCAGGAAGCTCAAGAGCAGTTTGAAATGAAGCCATGCCTGGTCTTAGTGACTTCCTTTATGTATGCCTCCAGTCTTAGCACTTCCTCAGAGCGGGACACTGAGGTGATAGCTAGATGAGTCTGGTGGCTGTATTTAGGCACTTGGTTCATGTCCCTGAGGGCTATGGAAGGGATGTGACTGATCATTAAGTTTCCAGCTAATTCCCCGAGAGCAACAGGTGTTGGACCAAAGCTCTCCTGGTATGTAATAGATGGTTTCCTCAGTGCCTTAGACATAACGGACGGCATATGCGTGTTCTCTCTGGTAGTGGCAGACATGGAGGACACAGGTAGCAACGGGAAATATTTCCGAAGCATAAAACAAACACACGGGCCTAAGATTGAGACTGATGTTTTAGTTACCACCCGTCCTATAGTCACATGTAAGGGTTTTAATTTTAAATGCTGTTACCTAAGTTAATGAAATGAATAAAACTGTCTTGATGGTTGCATGAGCAGATATGGTAAATCAATTGTAAGGAGTGTCCAAGTTTCAATGCATCACAAAATTATTTATTCATTTAGACGTGTATGGTAAATAAGCTTCCTCTTTCACTGACTACAGTAGAGACCTTATTAAACAAATTTATGCTTAGATGACTCAAATACAGATCAAGGCCAGTTGCATTCACATTAACTCAGAGAAATAGAAAAATAGTTTTAAACAAAACTGAGCTCTACGATGAGTCATGTCAAGGACAGAGGGCAGTGGGCATTACCACTCTACACAAGTACACTTTCCCATAGTGTTTGTCAACTGGCAGGCTCACTGACAGAGCAGTGCTAGTTACAATGGACCCCACTGAGAGGTCATGACCTCTGAAAGAGTATCCGAGTACGGTCCAGCTGGGGAACTCTAAGCACTGAGGAAGGATAACACATGGACCCATTGAAGCAACTTCTGAAGTCCGAGTGTAGTACAGCCAAGAGTCATGTAACTTTAACATTGAAGTAAGCCAAGTTGACCAAAGGTGCTATGAAGGCGATTGCACTCTGCTTTATCCTGCACTTGGGAAGACACGCTTTCTTTTGAAGGAAGGGTCTAACGCTCAGAGAAGAGACAATTTAGATTTCAGAACTCCAGGCCTCCTGAACAAGCCTGTCCCCTAACAAGCAATCTCTTATGTACAGATTTCTCTGTCCTCTAAAGTCCTTTGCCTCAAACGTCTTCATTAGATTGTTAATGCCACCAGGTTCTAATTAAATCCAGAAATCACGTCCTTAAATCATTTAAAAATTGATGTCTTGTCACTTATAAAAATCTGTCATTTTTTTATGCATGAAATTGCTAAAGAGCTTCATAAATTAGCCTGTAATATGAACTTTCATATCAACTAGTATGTTTCTTATGCTAAGCAGCAATGATAGGTAATGACTTTGACTCTTCAGCATATACTTCTTGAAGTGCACTTTCTATCCAAGGGTCAGACTAAAGCATCTATTTAAAACAATCTGTAACTTTTTATAGTATTCTAGAAAAGCTAACAAAATATTGGAACCAGAATTCTGACCTCCAACCTAGAAGATATATTTTTTTCAGTGTATTTATCACTAGAATATTAAAACACCATAGGGCTTTCAATCAGACTAATCTTCATTAAATACACTATAAACATTGCACAGAACTGAAGAATGGATGATGTACTTGTATTGCTTTCCTGTCACTTCTGGTAATATTTAAATAAAATTGACTCTAAGGAATAAATATAGCTAGGGTAATAGATACTTAAGTCTCGTAGTTGCCTGAGGAATAGTCTCAAAGAATAAAAATAAAATTATTTGACACTTAAAGTGGCTTATTCCTGAAGAGATGCTCTGGGTAGGTGATAGATGAAGGAGGGGGTCTCCCCCTTCTCAGGGGAGAAGGCGGGGGATAGAGGGAGGAGCGATGAGAGGGGGTACCGGGAGGAAAAGGAGGACTGATATTGGGATGTTAATTAATTAATTAATTAATGGAAAAAATTTAAATTGAAAACAATGTTTTAATCCTAAACTTTAAGCAAGTATTTGAACAGACATACAGAATTTACATGGACTGCACATGTGTTGGGTTGAAACACTTAGCACAGTTGTTTCTGTTTCTTAGTGAGTGACTGACAGGAGGTGGAGGCGTGGCATCTTAGAGGCATTGCTCTAATGGAGAAGCAGATATGTGGTTGACTGAGTGTCTGATTTACAGGGATGCTAAGGGTGAATTCGGATCAAAATTTGAAAGGTTCTTAGAAATGAAGTTAACAGT
The DNA here is from genome assembly GCA_021653895.1 of Mastomys natalensis. Lineage (NCBI taxonomy): Eukaryota > Metazoa > Chordata > Mammalia > Rodentia > Muridae > Mastomys > Mastomys natalensis. The sequence continues at coordinate 912,850 of JAJTUV010000053.1, read as the reverse complement.
TAAAGGTAAAGAGAGATTTTTTCCTAGACTTTCAAGACCTTGCATGATTTCACTTGAAACGCAATTTACTTTCATCTCAGGGGCATGCATAATAGAGCCAGCAGTGACATATACAGTCTAGATGGCAAAGGCCAACTTTAAACACCCGTCTTCAATTTTCAATTTAAAAAGTCAATCAATTAAAACATCTTCAGCATTGTTAACGAGCTGTATCCACTCTTTTCTATATCTTCCTCCAATGTAGGTGACTCGTAATTATAGATCTAGGAAGTCTGTCAGTAGAGTATTTACCTTTATCCCCGGAAGTCCAGGCAGCCCAGGCAGCCCTGGTTCACCCTACACAGGAAAATCACATAGGATTATAGAGCGACATTTACCCAGTCACAGTATCAGAGAAAAACATGGCAAGTGTCTCAGCTGAAGAGCTTCTGCAAATAGAAATATATACAAGGACTGAATTGGAGTAATTCGTTTGGTGAGACTACTCAGCTCAGTCCACTCTCGACTCTGGGCACTCGGCAGATTTTTCAGGCACCTGCCTCTTCCTGCAGTGCACTGGCCAGTGGCATCTCTATCAGACGGTGGGGGAGAGGAGTGGAAGGAGGAAAGGCTGCATTTACTATTCCTTTGGCCAAGGATTTATTGGAGCTGCTTGCTTCAATAATACACCTATTCCAGGGCCCTCCCCACTTAGTAATGGAGAGATTGTTGGATGAACAGATGGCCATAGGGAAACAGTACATATTAAGCATATTGCTCACTTAAAAGCATAGTAATATTTCCTTTCCATTCCTGAAGGATGAGAAGACAAATAATGGTTAAGAATATACTTGGCTCCAGCCTATATGCCTGACAATTGCTAGGTTACGGTGACCCTGCTTAGCAGTGTTGGGCTAATGGTAGCATGCAGCTGTTCCTGAATACAGGTCAGAGATTAAGTGGTACCCCTGGGTAGGCACACTGGAGACAGGCTAAACCTTCTCATTTTCACAGAATTGTCTATGTTTATTTTAAGCACAAGAGGTTACGGTGCTTAAAAATTCTCTTGAAGTGAATGATGAGAGGATAAAGGAATCAGGAAAAAATTACATTTGCCATGAAATGTTATCTATTATCTGCGGAAGTGCCACTGAAGGTAAATGACCACAGAGTTTTGTGATGGTCACTCAGAGATGGCAACCACTTCTGCAGAGGAAGGATCCAGGAGGGCGAGGAGGAGGAGGCATGTTTTGTAGTCTAAATGCTTCCATAATCTTTAATTTTTAATTAATTATGTTTCTATTACTGTGCTTGGATGTTGGCCTGCCATAGCTCAGGTGTGGAGGTCACAGGACACTTTTGAGGGTTCGGTTTGCTCCTTCCACGTTCGTGTGGGTTCTGAGAGTCCAGTTCCGTTATAAGGCTTGGCTAGCCAAGTGCTTTGACTGCTGAGCCATTTTGCTGGCCCTTGAATAATCCTTAACACAAGAAAACCCACTCAGGACAACTGGATCTTCCATCTCTACTGTCAGCCCCAGTATTATCATATTAAGCCTTTAGATATTTTCTTAAGCTGAGCGATGAGACAAAATGGGGAGGTGGTGGGTCTCTTGGTCCTTCTTAACAGTATTTTAGGAATGCAAAAGAAAAAAGCACTCTGCAGAGGTGTGCATTATAAATAAGACTTCAATGAAATTAAACCAGAGAAGAAAGGAATACTAACTTGTTTATCATTCCGTCCCAAGATCATATGTCTAGGAATATTAAACTTCACATAGACACAATACCATACATTGCTTTTCTCATTTACCCTTTAACCAGTCACATTAAAAGGACCTAACAGAAAGGGCTTGCATACATATTTTATTGAAAGTTATCTTTTCTTTAAAAAGAAGTATGAGGTTTTTGAAAACAGTAAACTGTATAAGAATATATAACCAATAACACTCAAGAATAAGTTTTCCCGAACTCTTATGATGATATCTCATCTGAAGTATGTGTGGAAATAAATAGTTATAATACTATTTCCAATAAGAATCTCTACCACTCCTTCTCTCTACCAACTTAAAAGGACCACATAGCCACTTTAAATAATTTATATGCACATGTATACATGCTTAACACATACAATGTTTTCTAATGAGAAAAGTGTATACATTTTGGAGGATAACACACAAGATAATGAAATGATGGATGTTCAGCGTCTGACTACATTATGTGTGTATGCATGCAGTTATTCATAAGTGCTCAATGTTGGAGACTTATCTTTCCATGTTTGTTTGTATTTAATTCCTACTCTTAGCAAACATAATGAGAGATGGTAATATCATTCATGTTGCCCTTATGGAACACCTCACATCTTTTAGTAAGACATTTCTTTCTAAAGAATTCTTTATCTTTACATCCTGGAAAGCTTACCTGCCAACTAAGAGAGAGGGTTTTAGTTAACTCTGCCTTCCATGTCTATGCTGTGGCTCAAATGAATACGTTAGACGTGAGTCTTAAGAGTCAGATTGTTGTTTTATTTGTATTTCTGATTCTATTATGTATCTCTTTAACTGTCTGTTCTCCAGCCTGAGAGCCTGTTACACCTGAGACTTGTTGGAGCGGTCCTCAGTACCTATACAGCTCACTGTTCCCTGATGATGCAGAATCAAGTGACATACTTCTTCAGTGTTACATGCATACTTTTAAGAACGGTTAGGAAGAGCTGTGTGGTGAAACACAATTCATACCTTACAGATCTACAGAGACCTAACAAGCCAACGTGTAACCCTAACTCACATGTCAACCACACACACTACTGCTGAAGCTGCAAGAGAAACAGTGGGAGGAAATGAATCCTCTGCAACAACAGTATTCTAGATGGACACTGGGTGGGGTCTCAGTGGATAGCTCATCCCGTGGCTTGTGTCGAGTTCTATTTTGCACTTTTCTGGAAACACACCTAGATGTGGGAACTAGTGTGCCCTTGAACACCTCAGCCAAGCCTTGCATGGCATGAAACTGCCATGGATGTTATCCAGGACTGACAGTATACCTGGGTCCCTTTGCTGTTTTTTGGCTCTAAGCAGCAAACATGGAAATCCTTTGTTTTCAATGTTCATGGAATTATTACCAAAATCTGATACTAGACAGAGGCAGCCATACAATGGTGGGAAGGTGAGAGTATGTCATGGAGGGCAGAATCTGAGCTACACATTAATAAAAGGATAGTTTTTGTTTCAGGCCACTATCAACCCAGATGAAGCTCTTTTCAATGTAGTTTATATCTATCCTTTGATAGAATGCAAAGAGAATCCAGCATTTCTTCCTACCAACTGTAAATGTCCAGAATAAATCTAAGTTATATTTATAAATGACTATAATAATGCAAGATTTTGCCAAGTAACTGATGGTCAATTTGGTTTCTGTCCTGTGGAGACAGTGGAGCTTACACAAGAGTACTGTGGTTTGTTTTGGCTTGTGTTTTAGAGACCCTTTGCAGGTGCACTCCTCTCTTTTACTTACAAAAAGATGCCTATTTATTTATTTGTGTGTGTGTGTGTGTGTATGTATGTAAGCCAGAGGAAAACTCTTGCACAATTCATTTCTCTCCTTCCACCATGTGGGTTCTGGGATCAAACTCAGGTCATAAGAGTTGGCAGCAACCCTGTGATGGTTACCCACTGAGCCATCTCACCAACACTTTCCTTTGACTCAGGCTCTTGCTAAGTAAGGCAGGTGGGCATTGAATGCCAGGTCTTCCTGCTGCAAGTGCTAGGTTAGAGGCAGATTCCACCCAGCCTGGCTTCTGCTGACATTTAAAGCAAATCACAAGACTGGAGAGAAATGAAGCCAAATCTTTATTTTCTAAAGACTATGGGACTTAAAGTCATAGTATTTGAAAGGTTCAGTTGCTTTTTCAAAACAAAGTAGACCATGGAGCTCTATTATTAGTAATTCCAATATTTTCTTTTTGAAAGGTCAGAGGGGTTGTCTGCTATGGTACTTATGCAAAAGTCATGAAGGGGAAGATTAGCATGTTCAGATATTCATCCTTGTCTATGAGCATCCTATAAAGGAGGAGAGGAGGGAGGAGGAGGAAGAGGAGGAGGAGGAGGCAAAGAAAATCACATGTACAGAAAAATTTGAGCAGTTCCTTAGAGAGAAAAATCAGCCTAAGGGGAAAGGCTGAGTATGTCTGTGGAAGGCTATCACCACTGACAGGAGCCATAGAAAGAACACTGTGGCACCCAAGGTTCATCTCCAAAAGGTATTTCAAAATTTCACTGAAGTCCATTAAGAGTAACCTGTGGGATTGCCTGTGTATAGCTTTGCAATCTAGCAAAGAGAGCTAGGTTGTGTTGCTCTAGATTAGCCAGGAAGAGGAGGAGGACAGGCATTATTACCACTCACTCATTTAAAATGTTTTATGTGGATTCTTGACATAGGAAACTGAAGATCAAGAGGCAGATCAGAATAGTAAGAGTTGCAGAGTTGTGCTTGACTCTCTGTCTCACCCAGAGTTGAGCTGGTGCATCAAAACTCTGAGGTTTTCAGTTTTAAGAGAAAAAAATTATTAGAGAAATGTTTAAGAGACACAAAAACCTTCTTAAAAATTACTTCCATCCCAGTTGCTTAAATGAAAGCTCTCTCAATGGCTTCATGAACGCCAACGATACAGCAGACTCTAGACTTTAGGTTTCAAACCACTGCAATAGGATTTGCTATCTTTCTCTCTCCGCTAATGAAGGGCATCTATGTCCTAATTCATATTCTATCTACAACATCAGCTACCACCACACAAAGGAAAAGGCATGGTTTTAGGGAATTTAACTCATGGAATTCACATCTTCTTTTGTCTAGTATGTGAGACTTTGGCTATACTGGGAATTGAGACTCAGATGCTCAGCTGAGATACTGCTAGCATTTGCTTCCTGCCTCGGACTCAGATAGAAAAATAAGTATAATCATATTCAGTGAAGAAGCACAAACGATGAATTTACTGTATCCACGGCTCAGTTAGGGAAACCAGTATGGCTAATGTTGCTAATTAACATTTAATTCCTTAGATGAGCTTAGTTTCCATAAGGCAACATTCCTGGCACAGGTTATACACACACGAGTCAGCAGGAAAACATCAGGAATGAAAGGAGGAAGGGGAGAAACATTTAAAAAGAACTGTCCATCATTCTCCATTGAGATGGTTTAGTGCAAACTCATTTCTTCTCGTGACAAGATAGAAACATGCAGATTACCTTTAAGCATGCAAGACAACTAGCTGGCATTCCTACTCAGTCGAGATTTGTTAGTTTCAGACAGCTGAGTACATACAGAGTTTGTTTTCATGCTTTGCTACGCTTGGCATCAAGACCGTTTAAAATGGAGAGAAACCAGTAACACGGTGCAAAACACGAAAAGTGCACCATTGTGCAATAAACATTTCATTATCAGATGACAATGATGTGAAACACTGGTCATGGGGCGATGCAAAGGACATACCAAAGACAGAGAGACATTATTACCTTCTGCCCCGGACGACCAGATTCTCCAGGTTCTCCCTGGCCAGAGAAAACCAAATATGAAACGTGCAGTCTTAGAAGAAAAATTGAAAACCACTAGGCCTTTGGGGGTAGTGATCTGCAGTAATGATCCAACCTCCTACTTGATTGTGTGTATTTTCTGAACGTCATTTTCCTACTCTCCACCACACTACACATATGGAAACTGCCGTGAGCTTGCCTAGTACTCACACATAAATATAGATTTCCTGGAAACTAAGGAAATGTGGGAGAGAAGGTAAGCCCTCTTAGTAAGCCTGCCTGGGATTTTTCCCTGCTGTGTCTGGAAGCTGTTGTCAGAGAATTGGGCCAGAGCTGTTACCACTAATGGTGGTAAAGTGAAGAGAAAAGAGACTCATTAAGTTAAAACCATGATTTCCATGGTACAAAACACATGCAGGGCTATAGTTACCTTAATTCCTGCAGCAGACGATCCAGGGTCACCCTAAAATGAAAGATTATGCCATGAGTACTGAGAAGCAATCCAAATACATAGGCAACCATTACCCACTTGGACGCTCAGAGGAACTCTATGACTAATGGGCCCAGTCATTATATGGTATGGCACGTAAGAGAAGCCATGACCTGCTTAAAATCATGGGTTTACTTTGAATGCAAACCACTAAAATACTATATTCCTTGAAATAAATAAAACTATACAAGCATTGAGCTATTTCCTTAATAGGATGCTAAAAATATATTCTGAAGCAGTGAATTTAGGCACTTGAAACTTTATGTTTTCTTCAGCTTTGGGGATTTATTAATGTCACTGGCTATCATTTATAGGGAGTTCCTGCCCTTCTTGGTCTTTGGAAGGTCAAGGTTCAACAGATGAAGTCGAAAGGTTAATGATGTTGAGTCGCAAAAGCCATGCTACAGATGAGTTTGTTCCCACTAGGAAGCATGAACATGCCTTTTCCTGGTTTCCGGTCCTTGCACCGTAACTCGGTCCGGGAAGACACGGGATGAATGATGACTTGTGGGCAATGGGAATTCGTGGAGGGGCTAAAAGAGTCTTGAGAGAGAATCTGACTTTTAACTTTTTAAAGAGATAGTTCATTCTGGAGCCATTTTGAGTGACCATGTCCAGGAATACAGATCTAGGGTACCCCAAACCTCATGTTCCAATGTAGAAGCAGTTTCATGAAGCTTTGATGGTTTTTCAGAACAGGGAAAGTCATAAATCAAGGCCAAGTTTAAAATACATTGATGGGTACATCAGAGAGGTGGTTAAGCCAGACGAGGGAAGCTTTTCTAAAGGCCTCAGATACTGTCTGAATGGCATTCTAAGCTTCTGGGTTGGTGGAGGTCAGTGGCCTGCTAAGTTAATAGGTTCCAAAAGGTTTTTTCTTTTAAAAACCTTTAAGGTTTTAGTTAGTTGTTAGTTCTGGCAGGATGTTAGTTTGGACACAGAGGTGGGTAAAGGAATGGCTATCCAAGAGGAATCTGGGTTTAAGAAAGCCACTCTGTTTGTCCAGATTTCATGCAGGATGACGCTACTCGGAGAAGTACACTCTCATAAGGATAGGACCAGTGCAGACAGGAGTCTGGGGAAGAGGTGAGCCTGTGACTTGTTTGTGAATGAGGCAGCAAAGGGCTCCGATTCTCTACCTCATTCTCGTCCTCTCCATCCTACAAACATGCAAGAAGGAAAAAGAAAAGGAGGGGACTTGGCCATTTGTGACTATCAAGAAAATGAAATGAAGAAGACTAGAGCTGAGTGTCCCTCAGTTTTCTCATCTGCACAGATACTTAAGCAGCCCCAGGGGTCTGTTCCTTGTTCTAGAGTCCAGAAGCCACTCATCAATTTCGTTGACAGACAGACAGACAGACAACAGACAGACAGACAGAGGCCTCAGGCCCCTGTGTGCTGACCAGTACACGGCCCTTTCCTCTTTCTGCTCACATCTTCCACGATGGTGCTTCTCTTGCTTTAGGTCTTGCTTTACATGGATTTCCCTCAAGGAACCCTTCACTGATTCACCCCACACATACCCTGCTGTGAGCACACCCTACTGTGTAGCTTCATGCTTTGTTTGGGTCTGGCACAGCTTGTGTTGTGTGTGTCTGTTGATGTTGCCTGTACATCCATTGTCCTGGCTATCAGCAGACAGGCAGCTGCATGTGGATAGACCTGCCTCTGCTTGCATTCTGTGTCTGACCACAGTATATGCTCAACACACGCCCGGGAACAAGTGAACGACTGTCTAAAAAACAGGTTTTTACAAATCGGGTGAGCAGTCGAGGATCAAAATGAAAAAGGGCCTTTAGGAAAGAAAAAAAAAAGGAGGGGGGACTTAGGAAGGAGAAGGAAACAATAAATTTAGTTTGTTGAGAAAAAAAAAGTACACATGTGAATTTCTTTGACATCTGTAATTGCCATTACCCAAGAAAAAATTAAAATGTGGCTAAACAAAGACACGGACTCTAAATATTGTACGAACGAGTCTTCTCTTCCCAGCCATTAACATTCAAATGAGTTCCAAATGGGGGGTGTAATAAATGTGGCGAAGAAAATATACTTGCTTCTATTTCTACTACACTCAGTCTGGGACCCATCAACATTAATGAACCAGTTCACAGTATTTTGCACAATATGACCTTTGTATTAATAAAAACAATTTGGCCTTGCAGAGCGCCTTCTGTCTTATTTTTACATTAAGCGCTCATGCAGTAGGGACAGCATGGATCACTCTGTGAATGAGGAAATTGTAGCAGCTACAAGTGGAGTCAATTATGAGCTCCCTCAGCCGTCCTTCCTGTTTGTTCCTCGTATTAGAATAAGGATTATTGGTTTCTATCATATTGACAATGGGCCGTCAAGGTTAGAGAAAGCATGGAAATGAAAGATAGCTGCTTGTATTAATTTTGGACCTTTTACCCTTAGCATTTTAATGGGAAGTGTTTGGCTAACCTACTATATAAGAATAAAGTCTAGATTTTGTTTTTACAGAAATCAATGGAAAGGAAAGGCCCAGCCTGTGAAAGGCGGGTTTACTTGTAGAAATCTGAGCTGCTTCATTTGATGGACAACTCATAGTCTGATCTTCATCCCATTTAAAGATTCAGAACAGTGAAATCTCCAGGAATTTCTGTAACTTTTAAGAGAAAAGGGCAACTTCTGGTAAGGATAATGTCCCAAGTAGCTGAAATAAGGCCGGGGATGTTTGTAATCTTATCCCCAAAGTTAAAGTAGGAACCGGCCTCCATCTCTGGTTTATATACATGTCACTAGTCAGTGGGGGTAAGCCACAGATGGAAGAGTTTGATGAGATAAGTGAACTTGACTTTACTGGTTTTTTTGTTTTAGTTTGCTTCCCCCAACACCTCCAGAGAGAGGGTTTCACTACATAGACCAGGCTGGTCTTGAACTCACAGAGATCCACTTGCCTCCACCTTCCAACCAATGGGATTAATGGCGTGTGCTACTATACCCAGCGTTTTATATACTTTACTTTCAGTCAAGAACAGGTTTTGTATGTGATCATTTTCAAACACAGTTCTAGGCAAGTAATTAAATATGAATATGTTAATAAAGTCTGAATAAACAAATGTAGTTACAGAACCTTTCTGCCATTCATGAAAATATGAAGTATTCAAGATGAAAGAAAAATACTTTTTCAAACAGCATTTATTATTTTATATCAATGTTCTAGGAACCTTGACTTGTACTGGGATATCATAAGGTTTTTGGGTTGACTTTGGGACAAAGGATGGAAGATTATGGTTTAAAAATGATGTGCTTGGGTGTCAAGTTATGATGGTTAAATTTGTCAATTTGACAAGATAGAAGCACTTGGGAAAGGAGTTTCAAGGAAGAATTGTTTAAATGAGGTAAGATTTTCTTAAATGGGTTAGTTTAGGTAGAGTGACCCACTTGAATGTGGGTAGGGCCATTTCATGGGCTAGCCTTGGAAGAAATGGGAAGGCAAGACAAGAGGAAGTGTGAGAGGCACACACTTGCTCATCCATTGCTCTCTGCTCTTGACCGTACATGGAATGTGACCTGACTGCGTCAAGGCTTGACCTGCCCACAGTGATGGGCTATAATTTCAAATTAGGAGCCAAATAAACCCGTTCTCCTTAATTTGTTTTTGTCAGGGGATTTTTATCACACTAACTAAAATTTAAGCTAGACCGGATCCTATGGGTTTGTGTTTGCTTGTTCCTTTTCAAATGACCTTCAGTATCTAGTCAATAAAGAAATTACCATAAAGTACAGTACTAGTAGAATAGACTTCCAGAGTGCCGTTTAAGGATACAGGGGAGACTAAAGAGCTTTCCCAGGAAATGACTTGCAAATGCAGGCTTCAGAGGATGGAAGACTGAACAAAGCTAGAAAACTGTGGTGATGAACTGGGAAGAGGAAGGCTGAGGCAAGCATCTAAACAGAGGATGGCCTGGGCAGGATTAGAGAGGACCAGTTGCGCGGCCCTGGAGTCTCCCCTGAAACAGGCTTCCAGGTATGGGTAATACAGGTTGGTGGGTAAGTAAAATCAGACATGCCTTGTGAAAAGCCAGAAGCTGGAGGATGCTAAATGAGGAGGCAGTGCATACACAGGACTGGATACCGTGGGGGCAAAGCAAAGGAAATGCCCAAGAGTAGATGGAGCTCTTGATTTGGCAGAGTCCGGCAGTGTGGTCCTACCCTTCAGTGCTCTGTAGGGACACCTGCTTGCAGTGGATAAGAAGTCCATTTCAACATTTGTGGGCACAATCAACACTCCAAAGAGTAGAGTATGAAGTTTCCATAGTAACTTTACATGTCATGGAAATCAGTCTTTGGTGGGTTACTCTGAAGCTGAGTATACTGTGTTGCTGGCCACGTAGAAGCCCTGGCCCAGCCAGTGGTTTTATGGTCCCCAGCATTTCCAGATGATCAGTCTGGAAAGGCTCAGATCACTTTACCATTCGAATGTGCAGAGTTGGATCAAAAGGGGAAAAAAAATCCATTAAAGTGAATCAGTCAATGACGTAATTTACTACATCAATAGCAAAAAAAAAAAAAAAAAAAAAAAAAAAAGAAGCTTAGTTTTTTAACCCCTGCAAGGTGGAAAGCGATGAATGAGTTTCACATACTGAAGACAAAGGCCACAAGAAGCGTGTTTCCAACATGCTGGAAACAAATTATATGACAGGAGCAGGAAATGTTTAAAAAACACATCAAAAATTATATTCCAATCACTACATTCTTGGGACGAATGCTGCAGGTCAGATTACATATTATACACGTTACGGGTTGCTATTTACAATCCCGTTTAGAACCATTGAAAGTTTATAGAAACGATTTCCGCTTTAACCGAGGCATTTCTTGTACTTAATTTTGGCTCAGCAGTAAAATTTAAAAAAAAAAAAAAAAAAAAGAGAGAGAAAAGAAAAAGAAAAATAACCATGCCATTGATTTTCATTTCCACGTGGTAGGGAAAGTTAGCATTTATTGAGAGTTTATGATGTGTGCGTTAGTGTTGCCACTGATCTGCCTTAATGGATAAAGTAGAAACAACATTCCTTTTGAGACCACTTGGGTCCTTTCAAGAAAAAACATTGTTTTACTATTACAAAATTAAATTTCAAAACCTGTGTGAGTAAAAAAACAATTACTGGCCTGTGTTCCAAAAATGAAGTTTTAAAAACACTTCTTCTAAAGCCTAAAACACTCTACTGAAATTCACAAAGGTACAGTTCAAATTTTTATATGTTATTTTGTTGTTTGAAGAACCTGCCTTCTGTGTACAGTATTTCCTTTGTCTTAAGCAGAGGCTTCTTACTGTAGTCAAATCTTGCTGGAGATACTTATAAGACTGGGCTAGGCATGGCTTTTACATTTTGAAATGATTTTTTTAAAAAAAATGAAAATAACAAGAATATTACAAAATACATGAAAACTACATAATACCCAAATCACCATGCCCAGAAGTAAAATTTATTTTGTTCATGGCACCACTCGTTTATTTTGCATGCTCTGGGTGGCTGAATTCTGCCACAACAATAGAACCAGGGAGTTGCACCGGAGACTATGTGGCCCAGAGAGTCTAAAATATTAATTTATAGAGCAATCTGGTTGATCTCTGCTTTTAGATAACAGGATGAAAGCTAAATAAACCATCATCCAGGTTTACACATCCAGGGTTTTGAACCCTGATCCAAGAATGTCCAGGAGGACCCATGGTTTTATTAGCACTAAACACTTCCACTTCATCTTTGACTACAGCTGGAGATACACATTTGAAAAGATACAGATCTGAAACAGGGATGCTAAGGGTAGTTCATAGAGCAGGGAGGCCAAGATTCGCCTGCCAGCTCCACACTGAAGAATTATCTGGTCAGTACCGTCAACAGTGCGGAGGCCAAGACACCCTGGTCTCCGAGAAACTGAGAATCTACCCTAAACTCAAACTGTTTCTCCAACACCAACAGTTGCTACTCAGTGACATTAATTTGTTTCCACCCCTATGCCATATTTGTATTAATATTTATGAGTTGGAGAAAGATAACTTGCTATATATTTTATGAGCATGTTTTTATGACTAACCATTATCCATCTGTACAGTCATAATTTTCAAAATGGAGCAGCCCCACTCACGACTGTAAGCCTGAATGAGTAATTCCGTCTTTTGCCAGTTACCTCGCTTGCTTCCCACTAAAGTACATCTGCTTTGATTCCATATTCAGCTTCTTAAAGGATTGTCTTCCCAGATCTGAACACATTGTACAGATGAAGGAAAATACCCTTTTGATGTCACAGTGTCATGATGTCATGGATGTCAAATCACAAACTTGAGCAAACACCATAATGACAGACTAGTGGGATAGAGGAGAGGAAACAGAGATAGACCGAGGAAGCATGCACTGTAAATGCTAGCCAGTGTTTCAAAGACCAAGGAGGGGGACGACTTCAGAGGACGAATGGTATCCAGACTTCCTGACATAAACACTGCAGTCAAGTGCTATTAGCTTAAGGCTAAACTTTCAACTTTTATCCTCCACCGATATACTTCCTTCTAAAACTAGAACAAACTAAATCACTTCAGGAACACTCGTTCTTGGTCACTGCGAAGACACGCTAACTCATGAGTATGTTTATGGCTTGAAAAGAGTTATTGTTGGAAATTTTCTTATTTTCTAGAAATTTTGACAAACCATTTTGCTTTTGGGATATTTAAACCTGTGGATAGGCTATGGAACAATCACTATTTATATGGAACTGTTTTCTAATCCGGGAGGTTTCTCTCTGACCCTGCCCTTCCCATCTCCCCACTCCATACGCATTCAATAATATTCTTGCTTGTGAACACACCCTTCCATATTTCACAAGACTGTACCTTTTCTCCTGTATCACCTTTGGGACCATTTTCTCCAGCATCTCCCTGAGAAGAGGACAAAGGGACACACTTAAATATATTGGAAACTTTAAGGAGAGAATTGATTTCTCCTTCAGACACACCCTGTTACAGTCTACCGTAACTGTTCACAGAGCCAATGGACTTTGACTTGATGATTGATGTCAATACAATTACTTTTATGACACTGAGCATGGCTGAGTCCTTTTAAACACCACAGTATTAGCACAAAGCAGTGACTTACCTGCCAGCCTTCTTATAGTTGACATGGACATCAAGTTTTCCCTTCTCAGTCTCACTTCTTCCTCTGTCCAAAGCTCCCCATAGCAATATTGTCCTGACACTTCCCACACCATGCCATGGCACTTTTGTTTGCTACTTGTGTCCTTCTTCAGGCCATGCCAACCTCTTTTCCTTACTAGTAGTATAAATTCTATTTGTTGTCAAACCAATGAAGGTTCCAGAGCTAAGTGACTACCGTGGCTTCCAAAGCCTGCGGACTGAGTAGTTATCCATTTGGGGCTCTATAGATGGCAGTTCATAAAAGGTAATTTTTATATTTTTATTAGAGAATGTCTCTCCTACATCATAGTAAACTGAGTTAGGAGGATGTCTTAGTTTGGGTTTTATTGCTGTGAATAGACACCATGACCAAGGCCAACTCTTGTAAAGGCCAACATTTAATTGGGGCTGGCTTACAATTTCAGACATTCAGTCCATTATCATCATGATGGGAAGTACAGCATCAGGCAGGCTGACTTTGTGCTGGAGGAGCCAAGAATTCTACATAGTGATCTACAGGCAGCCACGAGGAGACTCTCATTCTACATTGGGCAGAACCTAAGCATAGAAGCCTCAAAGCCCACCCCACACACTTCCTCCAACAAAACCTCCAATTAGCGTCACTTCCTGGGTCAAGCATTTTCAAGCCACCAGAGGCAATGTATGCTCCTTTGGTTAATTCCCCATTATTCCAGTGGCATCTCCTTTTTTCCCACAGGCAGTGAAATGGGAAAAGTTTTGATTTTATCTCTGTGCTCTGCCCCACTGAACTGCAAATGCTTTAATTTAAGCCTTATAGCATGCTAGAGAGGAAATGTCATGGAGTTTAGATTCAGTAAAACAGAGTCTGGCACTGGTACTCAGCAGGCAAATGCAATGCTCTTTGTACTCAGTTTCTCTTGGGTAATGTAAGAATAAAGATACATCATGCAACTGTTAGAACCAAGTCCTGTACTGTGTTGAGCACCTCAAAGCATGCCGGCACCCCCCGGAAACAACAGTCCTCACTGTTGGAGGTACCAGGTCCTTGGTGTTTGTGGTGTTTCTGGACTGCTCTTTTCTCTAGCTTCAGGGGAGGTCATTTCCCACCATTTAAACATATCCATGAAATAGGAGAGAGACTAGCAGTTGTGTTTTTTTAAGAATGAGAAAATAGAAGAGGGAGAAACTCACTTCCCCCTCCAGAGTTTCTTCTACCATTTCAAATAAACAAGAACTCAAGCTACTCAGGCGCCTGTCTGCAGTGACAGATACTCTACAAGAAGGAAGGACCCTATCTGTGAACCCAAGATGGGTGTTGGCATTGTTCCCACCCCAATTTCTACATGAAACAGTTAAAGCATACCGGTCAGGTACTATAGGCAGTGTTAATAGGTGGCTTACTCAGCATGCATTTTAGAAATTGTCTTGAAAACCCCTTTTAAACGCCAATCTCTTTGTAGGGAAGCTTGGTTGAGAGGGTTCAGAGCAGAAATAAAGAGCTTGACTCTCCCTTCACGGATGGCCTTTTACACCTCTATTTTGCTGTTCTTTGAATTTAACATTGCCTTCCCTCTGCTTTACAAGGTTGAAAAATGCAGTTAAATCGTGGACTATTTTCTTGATCTTTGGTAAACTTCTTTTGCAACCAGGGCTGTTGCAAAAAAAACTGTGGTATTTGTCAGAAAGACTGTCACTTAGGAAGAGTACAATGTGTCACAGTGTCCAGGTAGCTCTCCACTCAGAGACACACCCAAACACCATTGGCAGTTGGCAGCGGTGGGAACCTGTGGTATAAACAGCACCACACACAGAAGGAGTCTGGAAACTCAAGACAGGCCTGCAAGGAGTACTGAACACATCTGCGGGGGATTAACCCGCATCCTACTTTCCATTTGTTCCCTTTCCTAGTTTGGATGAGGACTCTTTGTGGGGTCACTTTTAGATAACTGGTAAAGGTAAACATCTGTATCCTGCTGACCTTTTACCTTGAGTCTTTAGAAGCAGCAGAGAGAGCTGCAGATGTTTAGGAAGGTATCAGAATGGCATTAGTGAGTATGCAGAATGGTTTTTTTTTTTTTTTTTAAACAGGGCTAGGGGCTTTTGAAGCCTGACATGCAGTGTTTGTCACTTCTTCCCTTCCTTTCAACCCCAAACTCAAACACTGTAAGGAAGAAAAAAACCTATATATTTCCCCCCCACTATTTGGCTGTCTGAAAGACAAGCTAATGAACACTTATTACCTCCTTCCGAATCTCCACTTATAACTATCTCTCCTTCTATCCGTCCATCTCTCTACCCATCCATCCTCTCACCCACCTAGTTCAGTTTGGGTGTAGCTTTGGAGAAATGGAGTGATGAACAAAGGCAGAAGCATTTTTACCTTTTCTCCTTCTTTTCCAGGTTCCCCCTGAGCACAAAAACAGAGATTGTGAGGTATTAGTGAAGAGCTAGCTAGTAAAGCAATACCAGACAAAGCAGATATGGACCACGAGCTAGGTGTACCAGGTGGATTATACAGGGCATTGTCTATTGTGGCTGTAATTTCTATATGAAAACAAATAGCAAAAGTACCCAGAAGAACTGGGCCCAGAACCCAGAACTAACTTTATTCCTGACTCCTTACTTTTCTAAGTATAATGACATATGCAGTAGATGAGAAAATCACCCAGGAGTGGGCTGGGACATTAAGGGGGAACAACCGTGTGGCAACTTGATATCTCTAAACTCCAAATCAATAAGGGGGTTAGCATGTCCTCCCATAAAGCTGTCTATTGAAGAATGTTTTGATGCATGGACTACTTCAGGGCTGATCTCTGGTACAGTTCTGCCATCTATATTCTTGGACTTGATCATAAGTGCTCAATGCAGCACTTGCACCCCTTGACAACATCATCAATTCCATAGCTGGTAGTAAGTAATGCATTGCAGATCAAGATAGCAGAGTGGAACAGAGCTTCGCTCTGTAAGGTTCCTACTAGAAATGGTGACCAGGAATACACGCGGCCTAAAATATGAAACTGTTCTTGGAAGTGAACTACATTTTCCCCTTTCTCTAGGAAAGGACAGGGGACAGATAGGAAACGTCCTAAAGTACCTACACTTTGTGATGATATTTCCTGATGGGAAGCTTGAATAAGCGTTGCCATGAGATCAGACTGCTTAAAAAATGGTGTAACGAGATGATTGTGGGAAAAAAGAAAACCAAATTGAAAGAAAACCCACTCTAGAGGTAAGCTTGGAGGTGAAACTCTTTTCATTTTCTGGAACTCATCCTGGCTCCTGGCTTTCTGCATTTCTGGTGACCTATACCACTCAACATCCATTCTGAGAGCCGCATTGCCAGGCAACACAGGAACAGTGCCGGGAATATGCCTCATGCATTAACTCCCACCCTTGAGCTGTTTAGTAAAGTACGAGAGAGGGAAGAAGACAGAAGAAGGCTAGAGTCCAGAAGGAATATCTTTCTTCTACTCCAGGACAAAAGAAAGGGCGAGTTTCTGAGTTTTAGGTCTGCCCGCAGCACCTAAATAGCAGCGTGAAGTGTAAAATCAGCTGACAGCATCTGTGGGTACAGGCCCTCACCAGCACAGCTGACGGGATTAAACATCAGTTTGGTACTTCAGGGGGTGTTCACTCATCAAAGGATTTGGGATTTGTCTGTCTGCGTGGCTTAAACTAAACTGTCACCAATCTCTTTTGATTTAATGGATTCATTTGTTCTTCAAGAAACCAAGCAAACAGGCAATCCAAAAAAAATACCCTCATTACATTTTTTCCCTACTTAGTAATTCAAATGATATCCATTTTTAAATTCTCAACACACCACATCTTTATTCTGTTCTTTGTCTGATTAACTGGCCATGTTGTGTAAAAGCTGAAGGTAGCCAAATCTTGAGAAAAAGCCATTGTGGCTCTGTGAACATCATCTGGGGTGGGGCTGGCTAATATGCACATTTTAGGCAGTGTGAACATGACCTATATTTTCACATCTTACTAAGGGGTAAAGTGACAGTAGTCATTTTGAGGCCTTTCGTATGCTAGTTAATTATACCACCAGATATATTTCTTTAGAACTGTTTTATGGGTGCTTTGCTTGCATGTATGTCTGTGGAGTTACTTACAGAGGGTCATGAGATGTTATGTGGATATGGAGAATTGAACTCAAGTCCTCTGCAAGAGCATCAAGTGCTCCTAACTGCTGAGCCATCATCCCCCACCCCCCAGCCCCACAGGGAAGTTTTTAGACAGCTGTATATCCTATGTCTTTTTTCTGCATGTCTAATGCTAATGACAATCGTAGACATAATTTGGTCATTAGTTACAAAGTTCTATGCAGCATCTTATGCCCCTGACAGAACATTCTATCCATCTTCAACCAGAACAATTTACAAACTGTGACAGCTTACAACTGTGTAGGAAGCATGCAGTGGATGGCTGTGCTTGACTATTTCTACCTACCTTTGGTCCTGGTAGTCCACTTTGCCCTGCTGCTCCAGGTGATCCAGGCTCACCCTCAAAACAGAAAGAATACATTACTAAGCAAACTAAGCCAACCCATCACATAATAGAGAGGATGAGAGGAGTTGACCATCTTAGAATGAGCCAGAAAAACAGAGAGTAAGTAACTATTAGAATAATTAGTCCCAGTGTGGCCCAAATATTTACATGCTTGAGAATAAAGTATTTAACTGGGCAATTCCCTTTGTGTGGTCCTTTCATCAGTAAGAAAGCTGAGCAAGGAGTTATCAGTGATGCTAGTAGCTAATATGGTTCTGGGTACCATCCAATTAGTATTTATTGAATGAATAAAGCCCGCTTGGCAATGATAAACTCTCTTGGTGGAGAACTTGTCAATGATCTATTGGCTCAGTTAACTAAAGACTAAACCATTAGATTTTTTTCTTATTAAACTTAAGTAACCCAGATGTAGATTTTGAAAATACATATCTTTAAACAGGTACCTAATTTGCTAAAACACATTTTGTAGAAAAGCAAAAAAAATAAAAAGGCTTTGCAAAAATGGTTTTACAATTATGTTGTGAAAACAACTACAGCAACCGGACTTACTCCTCACGGTCCTACCGGATCACTGGCTTTAAAGAGAAAAGTAATGGTTGTTAGGCTAGAAAACTCTGTTTCCAGGGGATGGCGGTATATACCATCCCTTCTGAGCCAGTGATTGTTTTCCAAGAAGGGGGAGGAAAGCAGCAGCAATAACAAAAAAGTCCAAGTCCCTTGAAATGTCCAGAAACAAGACACCATGTCCCTTATGTCCCTTATGTCCTCATGTGTCTTACACGCCTGTCCATCTGATTTAATTCACAGAGTCCTTACTATGTGACTGACTTCTAGACAGCTTTCTTCTTTCCACAGACAAAAGTAAAGTCGCTTCTTAGTTGACTTAAGACACTGCCTATTTTAACTTTAAGAGCAGGATGGGTTCACTACAAATTTGATTCATTTTGAAAACTATTTCCCAAGTGACCTGGTATCATCTTTGTGTTTTTTTATATTCAAAATCATGTATATTAATAACAAATATTTTTCACATTTCATCTATTTATCTCGTTTGGGGTGTGTGTGTGTGCAAATGCATGTACCCACAAGCCACAGCATGATAAACTGGGTGGAAGTCTGAGAACACCTTGAGGGAATTGGATCTCTCCTCCTATCTTGTGAGTTCCAGGTATCAATGTCAGGTCATCTGGTTTGGTGGCAATCACCCTTCCCTGTTGAACATTCTGACTGGCCATAAAGTATTATTTCTTAAATGCCACAATATTCACATTCATTAGTTCAGTTATTATAACTTGCACATGGCAAATTTTAATTTTTATCTGTTTTATAGGTGTTGAAATTAGGGCACAGGGAAATTAGCACTCTCTGTAGATTTGCACTAGCCTAAGACCTAAGAGGCTGTGTGGAGACAGACAGAAAGACACGTGTATACACAACACACACACACACACACACACACACACACACGACAGAGATCGACTGTTTGATACCCTCTTTATCATCTGAGTCACATATCCCATCTACAAGTGGCTTTCCAAAAGGCATAGAAACCTGAGGTAAATATAACCTACACAAAGATACGTGAACCACATAACCTAGGCCTGTGAAGTATTTCACTCTTGTTCTGGAGTATAACTGCTGAAGTCTTAACCTACTGGAAGAAATTCTTCTTCCTACATAAAGTCATAGCATAATTGTAAGTCTTGTGCTTTCTTTGTTAAGGTGACAACACTGTTGACTTACAGTAATGAATGAAGGTCATTCTGGGAAAGTTTTGACATACTATTTGGACGTTACACAGCGCAAGAACTTGGAAACACAATCGAGTCTGAAGGATGGTCATCATTTACCATGCAAACAGAAAACAGCTACCAAGTCTGCCTTCAAAGACCAGGACACAGGATGCTCTGATGTCATAACTCATGGTGCGATATGCAGAGATGACAGGGTCAGGGAACACTGCAAACTCTGTTCAGACTTTCAAAGAATAACCATGGTAGCCAGAGTCCAACAAAACAGGCTTAAAGCCCTGCGTCCAGGAAAAACACATGCTGAGATGTGAAGTGGAAAGGAAGAATATTGCTTAGGTAACTGCATATTGTTTCCCTCAATATATGAACCCCAAGGGACTGAAAGCTGGGCTCCGTCTCTCATGGTTCATGTTGCTAAAGGAGCATCCAACGTAAGAGGAAACTAAGAAACAAGACTCATAAGCTCTCTCTGTGGGAGTTACTTTCAGTCTGTCCTGTTGTCGTGGTTGTTTTTCCTCACAGTTATGCGTTTCTAAGCAGCTATCAGCATGTTCCATAGACTAATGTACTGCGTTTTTATCACCATGTCCCCCGATTGGTTTCTACAGGATACTCATGATTATCTTATGAGTGGTATGATTAGCCTCTATCAGAGTCAGGTATGACCAATCCTTTAATTAATTCTGTATTGCTGAATACTCAGGTTGTTTAAAATAGCTATCTCAGGAAATATGATCATATTTTCCTAGCAAGTTCTTGATTTATGAAAAAAAATTCCAGTATTTATTTGTAGCCACTGAGAACATTTTAAGGCATCAACTGTGTGCTTCTAAATTGCTTTCAAAGGGGGTTCTAAATTTTCTTTTCTTTTTAAATTTTTATGTGTATGGTTGCTTGTGTGCGAGTATATGTATGTACCATGTGAGTATCTGTGCCCACAGAGGCTAGAAGAGGGTGCTACATCCCCTGGACTGGAGTTACGTGTGGGTGGGTAACACTACATCCCGTGTAACCACATAGGTGTCAGGTAGCAAACTTCAAGGGCATCAAGTGTTCTTAACGCTGAGCCATCTCTCCTGCACCTCCCCTCATTTTTTTGTAGGCATCCATTTTTTATTTTTCACAGCTTTGTCAGTATTAGGCATTACCACTTTAACAATTTTGTGGCTATTTCTTCTGTTTCGTGTGTGTGTGTGTGTGTGTGAATTGTTCTCAACACTGCTGGACTACTTACCCATCTATTTTATATTTCTAAACACCACGGACAGTCTATAGATAGTACTATAGTAAAACAGCAGAGGGAATCTTAACTGGGAAGGTTTTCTCTACCACAGTGGAAATTTTAGGGTGATCCCTGGAATATCATTCACCTCCATAATTAAACTGCAAGTCACCTCTTTCATACAATGATGAAGTCTAAACTGAGGTCTGGGGTATGGGGGAGAGAGGGCTCATCACAAGCCCAGCCTGTCTCTGACTCACTGGCTTCTTTCTCCCTCTCCCATCTCACCTTCATCCTCTCTCTCAGACCATCCTGGGAATTCAGCATCAGTGTGTGGATCAGCTCATAACATTTTTAGCTTCTACTTGACACTCAACACCTGTTCTGTTCATTCTCCTTTTCTGGAGGCAGAGGAGGCTTTAGAGAACACGATGAAATAAAAACCAGCAATCTCCTCCCGGACAATTAGATTTTTGTTATGCATCAGAGGACGGGGGATCCCTGTAGGGGAGGTTTGTCTTGTTTATCCCATCAGTATACTCCTTCCATCAAATTAGGATCTCAGTCCTCTTTGGCAATATGATATTAATTAGCAGAAAGGCAGACAGATATGCCAGCCAGGAATTTAAGACAAGTATGCTGCTTCAGAGCATTTGTTGACATGGCCCTTAAGCGGATTGAAATAATAACTTAAGTAAACCTACCAACTTTAAGGAAAAAAATCTCTAAAATTACAAATATCTAAAAATGTATTAGAGGCCACAATAAATTAATAAATCTCAGCATAAGCTGGTTTTGGAAGAAGTATACTCATCAATAGCTTAGATTCCTGTGCTGCTAATTCAAAGAGCCATTGATGCAAAACCATTTGGAAAACAGTACTAGAAAGCAAAGAGATAAGAGTTTAAATCACCAAAAACGTTGGATTAAGTTTATCTAGATACAGTTTACATATAAGAGAGGCACTGTTTGCATTGAACATATTAATGCAATGTGAAGATTCAGTTGGGACACATCCCTTACTTACTGTCTCACATGATACCTCCCTCTTCCTAATTCCTATCTTCTCTCTCTCTCTCTCTCTTCTCTCTCTCTCTCTCTCTCTCTCTCTCTCTCTCTCTCTCTCTCTCTCTCTCTCTCTTCTCTCTCTCTCTCTCTCTCTCTCTCTCTCTCTCTCTCTCTCTCTCTCTCTCTCTCTCTCCACAGCCTTGGTTCTCACTGGGCAGAGCCGTGGTGACTATGTACTGTGGTGGTTTGAATAAAAGTGCAACCCTCCCCTCAAGCTAGACTCATAGGAAATGGCATTATTGGAAGTGTGACCTTGTTGGAATAGGTGTGGTCTTGTTGGATGAAGTGTGTCACTCGGGGTAGGCTCTGAGGTTCTCAACCCAGGCCTAGTGGGTTCCTGCTGCCTACGGATCCAGATGTAGAACTCTAAGCTACATCTCCAGTACCATGTCTGCCTGCATGCCACCATTGCCTCCCACCATGATGAGAATGGACTAAACCCCAAGTAAACGTTTGGCTTTATAAGAATGATCATGGTCATGGTATCTCTTCATGGCAATAAAACCCTAAGACACATACCAACCCTCAGCCTGCAAGCTTTGCAGACTGGTGTTCCCTATGAGCTACTCTACTGCTTCTCCCATTCTTGGGTCTTCACACTTGGGAGTATGGGCTAGCAAAGTGACCAGTGCAGAAGCCGGACATGTTGTCAGGACATGTGAGGCAGGAATCTTGGTCTCTGAGGAATGATCTTACAGTGGGGACAGTAGATTCTGAGTAGGAAGGTCCCCTGGGTTCTTCGAGCTGCCCATACTTAGATGGCTTAGAAGAAGGGTGTTGCCCACCTGTAGCTAACAAGAGCACTACCCAGAATTTCCTTCTTAAAGCAACATGGAAAAGTACAAGGGAGAGCCCATACCACTCAGAGAGCACACTGCTGTAGGGCTTTCTTTTTGTATGTGAAAAACTTGTCCTCCACACACATGCTTTTATGGATGAGAACTTGGGAAGACAGAAGAGCAAACCGGATTAAACGGGTTGCATGAAGTGGAAGAGTTTCTTAGAACCAGGTGAAGTTAGCTACGGCACAGTTACGTAAGTCTTTTCTAAATCAGACGATTCATGGTCACTGAAGCTTTTGATTGAACTCACACCATCAGAGGAGGAGCGGCAGCAATCAAGGGCAATCAGCATCCATCATGGGACAGGATGAGAGAGTGGTCTTGACCTATGCGCTCTGTTTATTGTTGCATGTGTGGGTATGTATGTCCATAGATGTGGACATGGCAGAATGAAGAGGAAAGCTCCAGTTTCCTTCTACCCCAGAGCAGGAATGAGAGCGAAGCAGCAGGAAGAGACAGATGAGGTATGAGAACTAGTAGGTATCAACAAAAAGAGAACATCCTCAGATGCCAAAGTGGGCAGAGCCAAAGCCTGTGCTGTTGCACTGTGCTGGGATTCCAAGTTCTATGTGGCTTTAAAAAACAAGGCTGTATTTCTAGGATGGGTTCTGCTAGCTCTTAGACCAGTGGTTCTCAGCCTGTGGGTCATGACCCCTTTGGGGATTACATATCAGTTATCTTGTATACAACACATTTAATTATGATTCAAACATAACAGTAGCAAAACTGTAGTTATGAAGTAGCAACAAAATAAAATTTATAGTTGGAGGGTCACCACAACTATGTGAGAAACTCTATTAAAGGGTTGCAGCATTAGGAAGGTTGCGAACCACTGCTATAGATCTTGCAGCAGAATATGTTCTTGAAAATGTTTTTTTTTTTCTTAAAATATCCATCTAAAATCTTTCTTAAAGTGTAGTTTATATATATATATGTATATATATTGCATATAATTTGAATGATATATATTTTTCTCTTCAAAAGAGACTGTATTTAATTATTAGCAGAAAATTTAAATGATATGTTCAGCTGGAAAAATATTCTGAAGGTCCGTGAAGAAAGACAAAATGAAAACTACTTCTTGTTCACATGCAGTAAGGGGGTTTCAGAATCATTGAGGCATTAATGTCTCTAACTTGAGGCACAGGCTTTTAAATAGAAAATTACAGCCGTTTTTTCCACTGTTCGCTCTGACTGAATGTTCAAGCCCATATTACAATTTCTATTGGCAAATTAGGAAACTGGAGTTTCCAGAAAGTCAAAGTCTAGAGTCATGTAACTGCTGAGAACATGGTTTAAATCAACCGGCCACTCATACACTTAGCCTCTGTTCCCTGGGAGGAGCACACCACCTGGTTTTGAAGCTATGTTCTGTGTGTTACACCGTGGACACTGGCAAGAATATTTACCCTTTCTGACCCATGGTGTCCTCATTTGTAACTTAGCTAATTACTGTACATACTTCATAGGATTGCTATAAGGACTCTAAGCTGATATGCATGTAACACTTAAAACCTTAGGCGATGGATAAGTTTAGTAATTATACAATTTCTGTTCTCTCTACAGACGAGAAGAAAGTGCTGAAAGAAATGAATCTTCTTATAAAGTAACAGCAGCAGTGTTGCTTCACATCTGGATGATGGGTCCCAGCCCACTGGCAACTGGCCTGGTATGAAAAGCCAGATGGATGCTTAACCTGCTAGGATTTTCACAGTAGATAATTTCACAATTTTTTATTTTTTAATCCCAAAATTCAAAATGAATTGTATCCTCCAGTAGTAAGAACTAATGATATAAGAATAAGTTTGGTAATTGATTTAGTGGCAAAGAATTTGGAGAAAAATTGTCTATGAAAAGATGAAACCCACAGTGGTTAAATATTACTGTTTTAGACACAGAATTTTAAGACCAACTTTGTCCATAGTTTACCCTGATCATACTGCAGCAATATAGCAAAGTTTTCTCTTTCTCTTGTCAAATCCTGTGAGACATTAATTAATGCTTATAGCTACCTATTCAGGGTAGTATCCTCTATCCCTTCCTATCTGGCCAGGCTGCCCTGTGTTCCTCTGTCAAAGTACTTAACAGCATAGCAATTTAATAGACATTGGGACATTGTTTCTGTAAGTCTTTATGTTCCATCATCCTGGGATGGATCCATGATGGCAGACATAGCTTTCATCTCAGAGCTCAATGGCACCTGGCACTTTTAAGTGCTGAGTAACTGAACAGTTGAGGAAAAGAGTGAATGGATCAATAGGCACATTTAAGGGGAGTTTTGAAAAGGGCTCTTTCAAATTATATACGCAATTTAATCAGATCTAGTTAGTCAGTATTTCTGTGTTCTCTTCTATAAATACACTCTTTTAAATGGAAATGTCAGGAAAGCGGGCTTCAAGATGGCATGATCCATTCAGTTATATTGGTCTGGTTAGTCTGTTTTGCAAAACATCCTGTGAGGGGCTTCCCTTCTCTCCTTCTGCCAATCAATCCCTTAACTGCTTGTTCTCCTTTGTTCCAATGTTTCCATCTATGAGACTGACGGCTAGCATTCAATGTTGGGGTAACATACTTATGTGAAGTTGAGGGGGAGAAGTGGTTTGGAAGAAACCATCACTCTGTAGCAAAGAAGTAGACTCCTCTCAGCGCTATGTTCTCCTCCAAGAGATATAAAGTTAATCACATAAAAGATGGGTGTATCTTTAGTTTTATTTGAGTTGAACTGAATGAGAAGTCCATTTTAGAGTAGAGTGAGCAGTATATGGAATGTTTGAGACTGTATCAAGCATACTAATGGATGTAGTGATCTTACGGAAGAATGAGTAATGGGCAATGAAGATGCTAACAAGAAAGGATGAGTGTTATCATGGTTACTATAGAAACAGTGGTCTTAGGCTCTTGGAATTCTAATTTACATAATCTTTAATTTCAGAAGATAGGAAATGTAATGAATATAATTCAATTCACATCGTTAACCAAAGCAAGGAGTAAATTATTGTAAGATAATTTCCCTGAGCTATGAACTAATCTGGAATCAGAAACCAGCCATTTTTTTTCCCTCACTATTTTTACTTAATGGACCACAACACAAAATCACAATGAAATAGCTCACTGGCAAGTTCTGCTAAAGGAAACTTTTAGGCTGTAACAAAGAGACCTACAACATATTGAAATCCTTCAAGAATTCAATTCAGAGTTTGGGAGTGTGCTAGAGAGTGAATCTTAGTCACACACACCGATCACACACTTATTGCTGACCTATATCTCCAGGCCTTAATTCAGACTTCTAAAATGATTTAAACAAGAATGACATTGTGTTTAATGGCTACATTGACTGAATCAAGCACAAAATATCAGGTTCGCTGTGTGGTTTAATTGTGCAGAGTTGAGTCAAAGACTTGACCTTTGCAAGTCTGAAAGCTTCAATTTATCTGCTCTCTAAATATACTTAAAATAAAAAATGCCATTAGAAGTATTTTGTGAAGACGAATGTCTGCTAAGAACTATGAGGCTCCTGGGTAAGAGATGAAACGGCATTCCAAATACCATGGCTACGAGCTAATGAAAATTTAATGTCACTTAAAAACCACACAGCTATCTAGGGTAGATTCATAGATGACACACTAGTCTTAGTTTTTTACATTATGTTTCAAATTTGAAAAAATATGATCTAGAAAAGCCTTTGAAAATTATAGTGGCCAAGATTATCTGACATTCTTCTTGATTTGGCAAGAATCCTTATGATCCAGGTCTCTGAAAAAAAAATCTCACTTTCACAGCAAAAAAAAATTTGCTTTTAATCATAAAAACAGCTGACATTCATCTATCTATCTATCTATATCTATATGTCTATATATATATTTATATATGCACTGGGTCTCTCATGTACTGCTTATCTGTTACATCTTTCTTTTTTCAGAGCATTTGCACTAATTGCTACTCAAATAAATTATTCTGGTGGTGGTTTACTGTGCTTGAGCCAAGTAAGGTAAACATGTTAAAAGAAAAGAAAATTAAGGGATTTAAATAACACCTAGCAAGTGTAGATTTTGAAAAATTGATATCCAAATATTCTAACAAAACTGTAGAAAATTTTATAAATTTTGTCAAATGAATCTCCAGTTTAATAATGATATTTTAAGTAGCCTACATGTCTCTAGAGAGGACTTCTCCAGGGATAGGTTTTAACTGAGTCCATGTGTTACATCTGCCTGTGTGCAGGTCAATCATAGCACACAGGTAAAGTGTTCCTTGTAGTTTAAACCAACAAGACCTACACATGAGACTTAGAAAATATATTTCTGTGTTTAATACAACTAGTGGCAACTTTTCATATTTTAGGTAAGGTTTTGCATGGCATCTGCCCTGTTTTGGCTCCTGAAAACCAGCACAAATTATAGAAAACTAGCTTTCAGAGTTAGGAAAAAAAGATGTTAGAAACTTGATTAGGCAGTGTGACACAGATGATGTTTTGGGATCAGCATCTTTAGGGGATAGTCTTCTTTTATTTCAGAGATAGAGCAACATCTTATGCTCAGAGAGGAAAAGGACTCTTCAAAGAGCACAGGATACTACCCCACGGTTGGAAATGTTAACAATAGTGAGCACATGTATGACAGTATGTGATGTGTTCTTTTTCCTGTATATACAGGACCATTTTGACGTCTCATGTTACACTGGGTAGAAGGTTGGATGGAAAGGCCATGAGACAGAGGGAGATTCTAGCTTCACTTTGTAATTCTGTGTATTAATTTTTATCCTATATTGACTTCAAGGGGTTCTTCCTTTTGCTTGGGTTGAAGTCTGATACTCCTAAAACATGTTAGTATAACTAAAGATACTGAATACCTATGAATAACATTGACTTTAGTTACCTTGTCCAGCTAGCACTACAAGGCCTCTTGTCTGTTATACCAGAGTCACAACAAGGTTGCATAGTATGCCCAGACAAAGACAAGGAGCATTCTCCCCCAGGCTAGGAGGTCCTGTTCTTCTTGCTGTGCTATAATGTCCCCACCCCCACTTTTCATAGAAGGTCACTTAGTATTCCTCTATAGGCTGATGCCAGAAGGTGCTAGGTTAGACTCAAAAAACTACCATATCATTGTTATGTATGTCTCTTTACTCAGAACCATATAAACAACTGGAAGACCATGACATAAATACATGTTACCCAGTCTTCATCAGTTATACACCCTGCATAGGTGGGCATTACAAATCTTATTTTATGGGCCACATCACTTGCAGAGAGTCCACCTGGCACTGAAGAGTCATTGGCCTTTCCATACCACGTTGTGGCCGTCAATGGGCAGTGACCTGTATC